>JAKELP010000024.1:8041771-9291771 GCA_029929735.1 Mimosa pudica
TATATCATGGAACATAGCCTGGGGGAATGTTATCCGGTTTTGGCAAGATGATTGGGTTGGGGATATGGGCCCCCTACATCACCTCTCTTATGCAGATATTGCTGAGACATAATCTGACTTAACCTTGTGCGAATATGTAGATGAAGTAGGTCAATGGCAGCTTCACCGCTTTCAATACCTCTTACCATCCAATCTTACTCTTCAAATTTTGGCCACCAGCCCCCCGAATGCTCATGAAGCAGAGGACTCATACTACTGGAACTTAACAACTACTGGTGCCTTCACCGTTTCCTCAGCCTATCAGGCCATCAGAAATTCAGACTTAGCAGAACCCAGCACCACTTGGCAATTATTTTGGAAATGGCCAGGCATAGAACGCACTCGCCTGTTCCTTTGGTTGGCCTACAAGGGCAAACTCCTCACTAATGTAGAACGTGCTCGCCGACAGATGACTAACAATGAAGGCTGCATCATATGCCTTGGTACTCCGGAAAGTATAGACCATGTGCTGCGACATTGCACCACAGCTGCACAATGCTGGAGGAAAGTTATAAGAGCTGATCAGGCTCAAAGTTTTTTTTTCCAGACCGTTCCCTGACTGGATCCTATGGAATCTCAACCCACGATGTATGGGGACTCACTGGAGACTGTTTTTTGGGACCCTTTGTTGGCGCCTTTGGGACAATAGGAACAAGAGTATATTTGCAAATGAATCCATGACACCGGAAAGCATCATCATCTCTGTTTCCTCTTTTGTAAATCATACAGAAAGTGTAAATGAACTTTTGGAAGCTCTTAAATGAAGAATTAGTGATTGAAAATTTTGACTAGCCTTTGGCTGTGAATATATATATACACATCTCTTTCCACTCAAAAAAAATATGGAGTATCATGCATGTGACCAGGAGACAGCTCAGTGATTATCTCGAAGAACAACAAATTAAAAATTTATTAGTAATAAGAGCTAATTCATGTGGTTCCAAAACAAAAAGACAGCGGCTGATATGAACTAAGGCTTCTATATCCCAAAACAACAAGTTAAGTATTTACCAATATTTTATAGTCAAAGTTGTTCATTGATGGATGAACTATAATTTACAAAGAAACTATTCAAGACTTAAACAACTTCAGTTTTGTCTTTGTGTAAAGTTGTTCCAGTCTTAAATAACTTTAATTTTATCTTTCAACATCCTCCTATATTTTTTTCTTAGAGCTCCCGGTGTCCCACACCCTTTGAGCGAACATTAATTCGGAGTCGCCCCTTGACTTGGGACTTCCTAGGGTTCGAACGCAAAACCTGGCGGGTACACAACATCCTTCTATATTTAATTTCAAATCTAAGCAACTCCACTTTATTCAATCTTACTACATGTCAACGTTACCATCATCAAAATGTTTCTCCTCTCTACATCCTACAATCTTATTAGCATCAACACATGTCATCCCCATTGTCGCCGTCCTATTTTGACTCAACAAATCCTACTTAGTTTCCGTCCCTCATGTCGTTGCTTGATGATCATTTCACTAGTTTTAACTGAAAATTGGGCTTCTAAAGAAATTAATTTTTAGGGGGTACATGTTTCATTTGATGGCCCACTCTATTCAAAAGTAGAAGCCCGGTATTTAGCATAATACAGTGAAGGATCGATCATCAAGCAACGACTTGAGTGACTGAAATTGAAGAGGACTTGAGTTAAAATAGGATGGTGACAATGGGAATAACATGCATTGCGACTAAGATTGAGTAGGATTGAGAGAGGAAAAAGTTGATGATGGTGATGAAAAAGTTTACATGTAGTAAGATGGGTAAGGGACCTAATCTGCCCCTGAAGTAACCACCGAGGAGCGCTGAGCACCCTGAACTAACAACAGGCCCGTATCTGCACTCCAAGTAACCAAGGTGTTTAAAAACTACCCCGGTTTGACGGTCAACAACGTTTGACCGTTAGTATGCATATGTGGACGCCACGTGGATACCTGTTTTGCCACCCGGCGCCTTGTCATCGCCACGTAGGATAAGTTAATGTGGGTCCCACATTAAATAAAAAAAAAATCTCCCTCCCTCTTCACCTCCCACCCACCGCCCCCCCCCCCCCTCCTCCCCCTTCACCTCCCTTCCCAGCCCCCCCACCACCAGCCCCACCCCCCCTTCACCTCCCTCCCTCACTTCACCACCCGCCCCACCTCCCCCCCCACCAGCCCCACCCCCCTTCACCTCCCTCCCTCACTTCAAGGGGGGTGGGGCTGGTGGTGGGGGGGCTGGGAAGGGAGGTGAAGGGGGAGGAGGGGGGGCGGTGGGTGGGATGTGAAGAGGGAGGGAGAATTTTTTTTTTATTTAATGTGGGACCCACATTAACTTATCCTACGTGGCGATGACAAGGCGCCGGATGGCAAAACAGGTCTCCACGTGGCGTCCACATATGCATACTAACGGTCAAACGTTGTTGACCGTCAAACCGGGGTAGTTTTTAAACACCTTGGTTACTTGGAGTGCAAATACGGGCCTGTTGTTAGTTCAGGGTGCTCAGCGCTCCTCGGTGGTTACTTTGGGGGCAGATTAGGTCCCTTACCCTAGTAAGATTGACTGAATTGAAGTTGCTCATATGATTGGGAATATAGGAGTACGCTAAAAGACAAAATTAAAGTTGTTGAAGCTTGAACAACTTTACATTTTCAGATGTTAGCAGATTAAGACAAAATTGTAGTTGTTCAAGCCTTGAACAAGTTCTTCATAAATTAAAATTTATCCACCGGTGAACAACTTTAACTACAGTATATGGGTAAATACTTTCAAAAATGAATTATTGGAGTAAATAAATTTATTGTTTGTACTATCACAGTAAAAAAAACGTATTTTATTTTAGTAATGAGAGACAGAGGTATTGAAGTGGGACTAAACTTCTTTCTTTTTTCTTCCAGTTTGCTCCCATTTATTATTCAATAATAACTTTATTTTGGGGAAGACTTTTTTATAGTTTTTAATACCATCAACATAAAATTTGGGGCAGTTTGATATTTAATGGGCGAAACACAGTTCAGTTTTCAATTTCATGACTTTTTCAAACATGTAATGGTTCAACATGAAAAAATGTAGAAAATTCTGGGATAAAATCTTCGTTAAATCATATAAAATTGAAAACTGCACTGCTCGCTTTTCACTCATTACATATTAATATATCACTATTTTTATGATGAAACTGGCGGTATAAAAAATAATAAAAATTCTACCCAGAATGAAGTTATTGTTTTAGTAAATAATGGGCCCATAAGAGAAAATGAGAAGCCTGATCCATTGAGGTGAAGGAGTAGGAGAACATAGAGAAGTATTACATTGTTTGTTGGTATGTGAACTTGTGCCTTTTAAGCTTTTTGAAGAGGCTATTTAATTAGTTCTGAGAGGGGAAAAGAGTTAAGTGTTAGCTTATAACTAGACTTTCCAAACTAATATGTCTTGAAAACTATCTCATTTCTTCACAAATAACTCTCATTCAATATTTTTTTCTCTTACGCTCTCTATTATCAAAATCACTCTTTTTCAGATGCATTTTGATAGAGAAAACAATTATTACTAGGGATGTTCACGGGACGGGACAGGATCGAGACACCCCTGTCCCGTGTCCCGTCCCGAAAATATCACGGGACATAATTTCTGTCTCGTGTCCCGTCCCGATTCTTGTCCCGTCCCGATCGGGAACGGGGCGGGACCGGGACGGGATATTCCCGAAATTTTTTTGTTGAAAAAAAGGGGTGAATCATGAGCAAAAAAAAAATAATTTCAGCCAAATGAATACATCAACCACAACACAAAAAAGGCTAAAATATGAATCTGAGAAAAGAAACAAAAGAACAAAATAGATCTGAGAAAAGAGAAGAATAAAAAAGCAAGAAATGGAGAAATAGATCTGAGAAACAAAGAAAGTAAACAAACAGAACTGAGATCAAATCAGTTCTGGCGTGATGTTCGGTGAAAATGAGAACGGAAAAGACGAAGATAGAGAAGCAAAGGATGTTGATGAGCTTGATGACGTTGTGGCACGATGGGTCCAGTGGAGAGGCAAAGGTTGGGAGTCTTTCATTTTCATCCTAGGATTATTTGACTTCTGCGAATCTTTCATTTTTATGGTGGGTGTGAAACTGTGAAAGAGAAAAGAGAAAGGGAATAGTTGGTGGGCGAGGGTAACTTTGAGAGAGCGAGAGTGAGAGTGAGAAATTGGTGTTTAATTTTTTTTTAAATAATACTCCCTCCGTTCCTAAATATAGGAGTAGTATATTCGGGACGGGACAGGCACGGGACAACCTTGTCCCGAGTCCCGAACCCATTTTTGTCCCGTCCCGATTTTGTCCCGTCTCAAAAGGCCACGGGACGGGATGGGACGGCCGGAATGAGACGGGACGGGAAATTTTTGCACAGCCCTAGTTATTACTGTTTATATCTTGCAAATCATCTTATGAATAACACCACCAAAATCAAATTGTCTTGTAAAAATAAAGGGAAAAAGTACTTCAGAGCAAGACGTGAGAAGACACAGAAAGCCCAGAATTTTGGGATAAGTTTGTACTTAGAAAATTATGACAATCATGTGACAACAAATTCAATTCTACTGTTCATTTTGGAAACAAAATCTGTTAGCACTTTAAGGGAATTGGGATACAAGTGAGACTCGATCATGTGCAAGGAATTTTTCAGCGATCACTTTGTTGGGAAACATCCAAATCTTTAACAACTAGAAGATATGATGATGCTGAATTCTACAGGTGCATCTAACTTGAAAGTTGAAACATAGAAAGACATAAATTTGGATCATTTAAAACAGAAATAGGGGGAAATAGGAATGCTGGGTTAAAGAATTAGGATTGAATTGGCTTGATTTCTAAATATAAACAATCCAATCCATTTTTTTCGTAAATTAAAATACTACCTTCAGTCCTAAATATAAGACCTAGATGACATTTTTTTTTGGAGAGATTAAGGTTGCGAAATAGGTTATGAAATTATGACATATTTGATATAATTTTAGATTATCCATTAGTTTATAGGTAAAATATACTAGTCTATGGGAAAAATTTGGTAAATCATCAATTTATAATTAACTTATTTTGCTTTTTTAGGACCGGAGGGAGTATCATTTTCCCTAAATTAGCTTCTACACACACACACATTATTCCTTAAACACTCCAATCCACAGGGTGACATATAAGGATGGTTTCTTCTGATAATAATCAAAGGTACCTCTTAGAAAAACCAATACATTCTTTACAAATTACTAAAATGATTTTCTTAATCTTCATCCATTAATTATTTAGCTCCTATATTTATCAAGTTAATGAAATGGGATTGGTCAATGTACCGATTGAGATAGTAGTTTATTGAACTGAAAATTGAGATAATAGTTGAAGGTTTAGTTGTTTGAAATAGAGATTATCATAAATGTCATTATTAAAGTAAAGTTTATTATCTAAAAAAGGATTACTCCATCTACAAGCTAGTGAATAGAACATTCCTATATAAATCACACATAATTCAGCAAAATAGAGTTACTAAAACATAACCTATTGAATTGCTAATTTCTTAAAAACTCAACGATATCGTTTCAAGCTCACACAGATGGGAACAACATAAAATTTAAATTGATCAATTCGCTCAAATTTTTTTGTCAGACTAGTTAGGGGAGTGGTTCACATGCCAGTTGATCTGACTGACCCACCACTATGTGTGTGTGCGCGTTTAATTTAAGAGTACTCTATATAAAATGCTGCCAAGTTTAAAGGAATAGTGGCATATTACAACTCTGCCTTTCGAAGTGGCTCCCTGCACAATTTTTTGTAGGTTTTTCTTTTACACAAGAGTTTTTTGTAGTTAAAACAAATAAAACGCATACTTTGATTTAACTATGGATCAAGCATGTGACCACAGGAAACAGCTTGTAGATTACACAGAGAGAGATACATTTGGATCATTCAAAACTGAAACAGGGGATATAGTAAGGCTTGAACAAAGAATTAGTATCAAATTAGCTTGAAGTATGCACATATATTTCTTATTCGTAAACAATACTCCCTCCGGTCCTAAATATAGGACCTAGATAGAAACTTCATTTTAGTCCTAAATATAAGACCTAATTATACATTTGGTCACATTTTTCCTAAATTACCCTTCTTCTTCTTAACAACTCCTTTTTGATAGCGGAAGGGCTACTAAGTAATTAAATTAATTAAGGAGGGATATTATTGGAAAGACATCTAAAATTAAGTCTTCCTTAATCTCCCCGAAAAAAGTTATCTAGGTCCTATATTTAGGACCGGAGGGAGTACAATACAATCCACAGAAAGACATCTGAGGATGGTTTCTACTGAAAATAATTTAAGGGGCACCTTACAACAACCAACACCTTTTTTACATAATTTTTTCCTTCTATCTCTTCACACGTCATTCAGAATGAGTAGGAGGTTGTGTATCATCATATGAATATTTAACAAGATATTAAAACTCGATAGGTCAATGAACCAATTGAGATAGTGGTTGAAGGGTTAGAAGTTCGAATAGAGATTAATTTGAGGTCATATATGTCATGTCACAATTGAAATAGTATTTAAATGAAAAAAATATTACTCCACAGGTAAATAAAACATTCATGCTGGCAAAATAGAATAGAACATTCCTTTTAGTTATCATAATTCATAAGCACGATTCTTCATCTTCTTTTTTAATGTTTTTAATGTTATTTACTAATCTGAATGTCATGCTAACTATTGGTAGCATGCATGTTTTTAATGTTATTTAAGCTTCACTTTGGAAAGTAAGTCCAAGTATTGTTGAGAATCCACTATCCAGCCCAAATTGTCCTTCAAACACACTCGGCCCACAAGAGAAACCACACACACACACGTGTATATGTAATTTTCACGCAACAATTGTATTAAGTCCTAAAGATTTTAATATAGTGTTTTTTATTACAATTACCATATCATTAACAAGTATCATTAAAAATGAGGACTTATCTGGTTCTTTCTCTATTTCTAAATATAAGATTTAATTATTTTTTTTGAGAATTCTAAAAAGAAATAAATTACTTATAAATTGATATACATATTCTTAAAATTAGTTTATTAACGAATAAGTTAATATAGTATCTAATACTTCATTTGTTCCTAAATATAAGATCTATTTAGAGAGGTAATTTTATTCTCTAATATAAGACATCTTTTTATTTTTTCTCAACTTTCCCCAAATTATAGATTGTTGTTGTTTTCCCAAATTATGATGCTTTTAATGATAAGCAAGTAAGAGAGGTATAGTGGGAATAAAAACATATGATTAGTGTGTTTTGGTAATATCATGAGATTTTAACTAACTTAACTAACAGTATATTATAATTAAGTAACTCATTCCATTTCCTCAATCTCTAAAATAATAATCTTATATTTAAGAATACAAAAAGCATTAATTAATTATCTCACTTGTAAGTTGTAAGCTTCAACTAGTAACATTTTTATCTATTACCTAATTGTTTATCAAATTTAACCTATGTGCAAGTTTTCCATTGTTTTATGTTCATTATAAAACACGAGTTTTACATTAAATGATACTCCCTCCGGTCCCTAATATAAGAGCCCAAAATTTGAATGATTTTGGCCCTTAATATAAGAGCTCATCTCACATTCTCTCCTCATTTAATGTGTTTTTTTCCTAATTTGCCCCTATCTCTCTTTGATATTTATTAATGTTTATGCATTTCTCTCTCTTAAAATTATTATAATAAACATGGGCAATATTGAAAAAGGAGCATTAAGTACAAACACCCAATTAACATTCAAATATTTTCTTAAGAAGCCTTTTTTGGCGGCTAGTTCTTATATTAGTGACAGGAGGGAGTATGACTTAAATTTGTCAACTTCTTTCATTCATTTTTGTATTTGATTTTTTCATAATAAGAGCCATGTACAGAGCAGAGAGCTGCGTACATCTTAAGCATCGTTCTTAGTATACTATATATACATAGGACGGTTTCAACTTACAACTTACAAGTGTTGTCTTCTCTTCTTCTCTCCTCCTCTGTTGTTTCAGGTACCAATCAATCTTCACCTTTCTTCTTCATTCTCACTTCTTCACCACCTTCATCATCGTCATACTAGTCTCCTCTCTTTCTCTTTCATCTACCTCACACACCGTCTGCTAATGATTTTGAATAATGTTTTTCTAAGTTGCTTAAATTTAGCTATGTTTTGGTTTGGCAATGGTACAGTTGAAACTCTGACTTAAATTTAGCTTCACTGATGATTGATTTAATTATTAAAAAAACAAGGGTGTTCTTTCTTTATCATGGTTTGAATATTTATTTATGATGCTCTGTGTGCACTTTGTTTGATGTGATCATCTTATGTGATTAATGTATTGTAGAAACAGAGGAAACCTTTGTGCGTGATATACAATTTTAAATAGAGTTTATTTATAACTGAATGAAATAAGGACTTCTACATTGACTGTTTGTTGTTCTTTATTCAAATTTGTATGGTTCGGGTTTTGCTGTGAAAAAGTTACATTAAGATTAGTTTGGTATTCTATCCCCTATTTATGGATACTATATGTCTTTTCTGTGCACATGCAAGAGATAAGACTTGAAAATTATTAAAGGGTTGCTAAATTATCAGAGTTATCCAAGTTTCTTTGCTTGTTTTTTTTTTTATTTTTGTATCAAAGCCTTATAGAACGTGAGCTATTGGTGAATAATATACCAAAGAGTTGGTGAATAATAGAGCACAATATCGCCGTATGATCCAAGTTTCTTTGCTTGTTTTTTTTTTTTTGTTGTTGTTGTTGTTGTTTTGTATCCAAGCAATCTTTGTTTCACATACATCATGAAACGGGCATGCCTTGTAAAATCCCACTATCGTATGCCAGCCTGGTTAAAGGATTGTTCCATTGAACTGAACTATCTAAACTGAGTACAAGTTCATATGTAGAGACAAGATAATTCTGTTTCTTTATTATGTCTGAACAGACCTATTGGCCTGGGGCCTTAGGCCTAATCTACTAAAATTACCAAGAAAGAAATGATAACTCTTATGCTAATTTGAATTGCATTCTTCAAATGGCTATAGACATTGTTGATTAAAAGATTTGTTTGTTATAGAATTTTGAAGTACTTGTAATCTTGCGCATTCAGAATTTTGTTGACTTCAAAGAATTAAGGATGCCTCCATTTTGTATACTTCTATTAAACTTTTGCATCATTTTTGAAAAATGAGTACCATGCTTTGTTCATTGTTGGATACTGTCATCAAACCCTTTGCTATTGCTGTTTGTGCAGAGAGAAAGCGATGTCTGAGACCAATGTTGAGGATGTTAAGAAACAAGAGAATACGGACGTTGCAACTACAGATCTAGTTGATAGTGACAATCCTGTTGATGATCTGAAAGGTTCTGATAAAAATGATGAGAACTCCATGCCCTCACCCCAGCAGGAGGTACTATCTTGGGCTGTCTCTTCATCTAGTCGGATATACAAGTTATATGAGAATGAAAATTGATATTGCCAAGTTGATATTAAATCTGGAATCTATAGTTTGGTTTCTGCTTCGTTGTAATGTGATTCACATTATGGTAATTGATAAATGAGAAGATAAGCACAGGTTAATTTCCTTCAAGATTTATGCAGCTTTTCCCTGCTCATCCTCTTAAGTCTCATTTACACTTCTTTTTTCTTTCCCTCAAGTTCAAGAAATAGCCACTTTTATTTATGTTAAAAACTTAAAATATATAGTTCCTAGATGAATTAGACGTTGGTGAAAACACCCTCAGAACTTAAGAAACCAGCATACCTTTATGGCGGTAAATGGTGTTAGACTATTTGTGTGTTATCAGTTGGATCTCATAATATGCAAATAAATTAATTATGCTGTACCATCTTTCATTGTGAGTTTGATTTTGCAGGAAGAAGTAGTCAAGAAAAAGTATGGAGGGATGTTACCAAAAAAGCCTCCCCTAATCTCCAAGGTTACTTCATTTCCACTATCTTTGACTCATAATACCTTTATCCTACTACTCTCAATTATCTACTAGCTTGTGTAAAAATGTCCTTTAGAAACTGAAGTTGCTTCGTACTTTAAATTTCTGGCAGGACCATGATCGTGCCTTTTTTGATTCAGCTGATTGGGCTTTGGGAAAGGTATTTTCAGAATTCATGTCTCATATCTATCATCTTATCGTTGGAAAGGTTTGGCATTTTTTTGTCCATCACTTGATATTTTTGCCCCTTTGTTTTTTTCCCTGATTCCTTGAACAGCAAGGAGCAAACAAGCCTAAAGGATCAC
The DNA here is from genome assembly GCA_029929735.1 of Mimosa pudica. Lineage (NCBI taxonomy): Eukaryota > Viridiplantae > Streptophyta > Magnoliopsida > Fabales > Fabaceae > Mimosa > Mimosa pudica. Next base: position 8,052,083 of record JAKELP010000024.1, read on the forward strand.
TTGAAGCACTGCGTCCAAAATTACAGGTATTTTTACAACTTTTTTCCTTTCTATTATTTACTTCCCATTTCCCTTTTTTAATATCATCAGCTGACAAAAAAACACGAGCAATAATAGAACCAAACACCCTTTTGGTGTAATTCAATCTAATCCATTTAATCAAATATTATTCTTCGTCTTCGAAAAGTTCTAAGCAGGATCATTTATTAAACCAGTATCCATCAACCTATACGAGATTTCTTCTATATCTTTCATACTTTAAAGTCTTGTGATAATCTTTGTCCAATTACTGAATTACAGTAGATACATTTTCTTGCATGTTGCATAGAGTTTGTGATGATTTACATTGTACATGGTTTATAAAACAGTGTGACTCAATGTGGATTTTACAGAATATATAGATGATTTACTAATCAAATCATAGTTAGCTCTATCATATTTTTCTTAACAACTTTTGAATGATATTCCATGATAATTTTTCACCTTTCAGAGAAAGCCCTCAAAAATGCACAATAGGTCTAATATGGTGCTGATGGTTTAGTTAGTGATGTGGGTAATGGATGAGCAAGGTTTTTTTAAATGTCTCTAGAACATTGTACTCTGAACCTTGTTCGAGTACAAGACATGGTAACTATTTTGGTGTCTAACTCTGACCTTAAATCTGTGATAAGACATGTTTGAAAAGAAAATGTTCAGATGGAACAGCATTAACAAGTATAATATAGGTAGCCTCCATTTATCGTTTGTCTTGACATTCTTTTGGTCTTTTCCATTCTCCTTTCATTTTCACTGTGATCATCAGCCCACACTAAACCAGCATGTTCGTTCAAGGCGGTCCGCTTATGCTCCAGCTGATGACAATGAAGAGGGTATGTTCTAGCAATGAATGGATGCATTATTTATTTTTTACAATGAAAGCAAAGATTAAATACTACCATGTTGAAAATGGAATAACTTTGTTTTCTGACAGGTGATGGTAGCAATAATAATGATGCCTCTCTAGAGGACCAAAGTGCCACTGAAGAAGTTGGCAATGACAACAATACTATTACTGCCCAAAAATAGAGCTGTGACTCTGCGAGTATATTGGGGATACAATACATTTGACAAAGGAGGCCTTTTCATCTGAGTAAACACTTGAGCGTGTATAGGTTTTGCCTGTGCTGGAATATGGAATGTTGAAGCATCTGTGATCATAGATCATATGAGTACTTCCTTGCTTTGAGATTTGCATGACTTTGATAAGATTGCACCCATGATGCAATCATATATCCAAAAAGATATATCTTGAGTTGTTCGTGCTCATTAGATAGAGTGATTAGCCAAGTAGAGGCATAATGAGGAAAGATGTTTTTTTTTTGATACCCTTTTCAATAAATAGTTGAAGTTGGTCCTCTAACTGAAATACTGAATATATGAAAGAAAACGTTCCTTACAAAGAATAAGGGCCTCAATTACTCGATTTAATCTGTTACTGTGCAATACAGAATATTGCAATCACATAAATTGTGAGGAAAACCATGTCTAAACTCAGTCAAATTGATGGCAATTTATTAATTTTAAATTCTTGCTTTCTAACCAGTCGCCACTTCTTGTAGCCTCTGTTTAACGCGCTGCTGAATTGTCCAAGATCAAAATATTGAAATGAATTTATCTTGATTATTTCCTATATGTGTATAGCCACGATTACTTATGATTTAAGAAATTGAATATAAACGGAAAGTATGTATTTTCATCAACTGTAGTAAAAAGTCTAATCTAAATTTAATACATGGCATATAATTTAAAGGGGGAATTAATGAATTATTATGACAAGACAAGGAATGAATGTAAACACCACAAAACCAGTAATAAGGGAGAAATATCACTTTCTATTCATAAACTTGTCATGAAATATCACTCATTTGCAGTAAAATCTTTTTATTAATTACGTTTTTCTCCTTGGAAATCATACTAATTTTTCAATTTTTTACACTAATTCTTCAATTTTAATATGCACATGCTGAAAACACAGGAAGACATAATGGTCAACGAAAATGGTCAATTAACATATCCAAAGACTCTTCTCCTATAACAAACAACGCGTGTCCACCATCTTTCCAAGACTTATATGCCTCCAAATTACTGTAGTCATACTCCTTCGGTCCTAATTATAAGATCATTTACATTTATTTTTGGAGAAATTTAAGACACAAAATTAATCATTTCAAAATGTCCATAATTCTTTTTTCCTCAAAATTAATTTACTTTACCTATAAAATATAGTATAACATGTAAAATATGTTAAAATTGAATGGGATGAGGTAATAGTTAGTTACATTAGCAGCATTTGAAAATGGAGAACACGTTGTGTTTCAGAAATCTGTTAACAAAGGGACCAAGTCGTTAAAAACTGAAGAAGAAAGAGAGAGATAGACACGTGTAACAATGTAAGAAGTAGATAAGATGAAAGTAACATATTTAGATATCTAGGACTAATCTTCCTAAGCACAGCAGTCAAATTCAGCACAATCTTAACTGTTACAAAAGAAGCAAACTTTACTATAAATTCACTAACTTATTATCAAAGCATGTAATAAATTTCAGGGTCACTAACAAAAATGGTTCTTTCTTCTGTTCCCTTCATTGGGCAATCATCACGTCCTCCTATTTCCTTATCATCATCATCTTCCCTTCCTAAACGGGTCGACCCGGATCCGAATCCTGACCCGCATGAGCCTTCCAAATCATGCTTTTGCTGTGGAAGAAGACGTTTCCTTGAATCTGCCTCAATGGCTACCACTCTCTTCCCTATTGTTCCCTCTTCAGCTGCTGTTCCACGTTCTAACTATTCGGTAGTTAAAAGTATTTGAAAGTTGTTATAATTGAGAGGCACAAGTTTGAGGCTTTAGTTCAAACTAATACTCTGGTCCTAAATATAATACCTAGTTTGACTTTTTGGAGAATACTAAGAAAGCAAACTGAATCATAACATATTTCGTGAGTATATTATTATATTATATGTTAGTTTATAAGTTAAATAAAATTGTTACAGGAAAATTTTTCGAAAATCAATTTTAACTACCTTATTTATTTAGCTGTCTTTGGATTCTCCAAAAAAGTCATCTAGTTCTTATATTTAGGAGAAAGCAGTAATGATGGGGTTTGATGAATGAATGTTTTTTTTTTTGCTTTGTAGGATGTTATTAATGAGTTTCATCCACCTAAGCCTGGTTGGTACGAGGAGTTATATGCTTCAATTCAAAACAGTTTGACTAAGTCATATGAAGCTGAGGTACATGGTTTAACTTTTATGTGATGATGATGATGAATGTTTTGGGATATTGGTTGCATTGGAGTTTGAGTTGAGATTTTTTTCTTTTGTGTGTTTTGCTTAGGTTGCACGTTACAAGTTGGAAGTTTTCAGCAATTTGAGGGATAAGGCAGGGAAAGTTTTGGAGATTGGGATTGGTACTGGGCCTAATCTGAGTTTTTATGCTAGTAATTCTGATGTTCAAGTTGTTGGCATTGATCCAAATCAAAAGATGGAGAAGTATGCTCGGTCTTCTGCAATATCTGCTGGCTTGCCACCTTCAAATTTTGAGTTTATACATGCTGTAAGTATAATAAAATGTTCTTCTCATTTTATTACCTCTTTCTCCAAAACAGGAAGAAATGAGCATTCTTTGATGAGGATGATGATAATGATGACTGTAAATTTGAATGTTGGAGATTGCTTTTGGATTGGACTTAAAGCAACTAAATGAAAAGTCCCACTTTAGTACTGGTTCTTAGTTGTTTGAATCATAATTTATGAGCACATTCATGCAAGCTGAAACAAAACACGTATCACATGTAGTACTTAATTATGATTGAAAACTGCTTTTAAAGGCTCCAATTGTCATTCCAAACTAGGCCAATAAATTGAAATGAATGTTTTGTGGCTAACTGCTGTATTGTATTTTCATAGTACTGATTTTGATGACAAAGCCTTGGAGGATTTTTTCCATTTCTAGCAGTCATGTCCTGTCATGTACTATTGTTTTGTTCATTTGAATATATGGTGGTTCTTTGCAACTGTTTTATTTATTTTTTAAGCTATAAAGTTATTGACTGTATTCAGGTGGGGGAGGTTATACCATTAGATGATGATTCTGTGGATGCAGTGGTTGGAACACTTGTACTATGTTCTGTTAAAGATGTTTCCATGGCACTTAAAGGTAGTCAACTTTGTTAGGTCCTTCTTTTTATTTGTTTATTTAAGTTTTTGTTCTCTAAGAATTTGAACTGCATACGGTCTTTATCATCACTTGTGCTAGATGGTTCTCAACTAATTTATATGACTATCCTACATCTCCAGATGCACACTAGAAGGGGACCTAATTTTTATCCTACACATCATATATTATTCTTATTATAATTTTTCATTGATTATGCACCACTTTATAACCCTAATCCATCATCTAAACAATTCAAACCCTCTATGCAGAAATGAAGCGAGTGCTGCGGCCAGGTGGGCAGTATGTATTTGTAGAACATGTTGGAGCAAAAGGTATAAACAGAACCATCCAATTAACTACTTAACTTTTGAAAGGGAGAACCATTTTACTCGAATTTTTTTGTCTCAATTTTTAATTTGGTACATATGTATTTTTTTCCTCTATATATCAAAAAAATCCTTCAACTTTGTGCTAGTAGCACTGTTAGTCTAAGTCACTTTGTAATGTTAGCAGTGATAACCATGTACTGTCTAATGATGCTAACAAAGCAAAATTAAAGAAATTAATCTGCAAAGCAAAAGGCATGAGTACCAAATTAAAAATTGATAGTAGAAAGTTTAGGTGTACATACATGTAAAATGGTTTCTCACTTTTGAAATGGAATGCTATGATTTTGGAAAGTAGCCTAATATTTGTTTGTATTCTTACTTGTGTTTGAATGGAGATACAGAGGGGACATTTCTCAGATTTATCCAGAAAATTCTAGATCCTTTACAACAGGCGCTAGCAGATAATTGTCATCTCTGTAGGGACACAGGAAGCTATATATCAGAAGCTGGATTTTCAGGAGTTGAGCTCAACACTGTGTCTCTGAAAAGTGCTGCGTTTATGAGCCCCCAAATTTATGGAGTAGCTTACAAGTAGTAGCATCGAATGCTTCTTGATCTTCTGCAAATAGTCTCCAACCTAATGACATGGAAGTTCCCTTGTAAATAGATATGATCCCATATGGTAACATTTAGCTGTTAGTACATTTTTCTTTCATTTAAAATAAAATAGTTTGTTTATGGGAAAAAACAAAGCTTAGTGTACTGGTTGGCTGGCTTTGAAGGCATTGTATTACAATTACACCACTATGGTCTCTACAATAGTACTCATTTTGGTTCTCAATATAATATATGATTAGAGAGTTGATTTTGATCCAATATTATATATATTTCCGTATTGTCAGATTTTTCCTTTTGCCCAACAATAAACCAGTTAGAAAGAGATTGAGAGAATTAAGGAAGGTGATTATAAAGTGTTGAAAGGAAAAACTGTCATATTAATTAATTAAACCGACTCCATTAATCTAATCAAAGACAGAAAGGAGAAATGCATCAACATCATGATCTTTGAAGCATTGTTGGAAACACATTTACATGTATGTAGTTGCTTCTGAATCACCAACTCACAATGATAATTCAACCATCCGATTTCTCTTGGCAGAAGCTTCTGTTGAAGAAGCCATGTTAATCTGACATTACTGTCTTGCAGAATGAGAGATCTATTATGTTTTTTTTAACATAAGAGATCTATTATGTTAAAGTATTATGGAGGTTGGTTTATACGTTTTATTGTCATGTAGACTCTATATATGGAACATGATTCGTGCTCGCGTATATGCGCTTATAATAATAGTAATGTGATATGATGTGTATGTGTGTGTCTGATATGATCACGTAGTTTTTATAATATAGGGCAATCTTCAAGTAATCACTCTGTACTAGTGAGCACCCTAAACTAATAATGGGTACAATTTTACCCTTGAAATAACCATAGTGGTCCAATTTTACCCCATCGTGAATGTAATGTTGACACGTGGAGGACACGTGTCAACATTACATTCGTCAGAGGGTAAAATTGGACCACTTTGGTTACTTCAAGGGTAAAATTGTACCCGGTGTTAGTTTAGAGTGCTCATTGGTCTAGGGTGGTTACTTGAAAGGCAAAATAGGATTGTTGCCCTATAATATAACACAATATGATTAAATATTTTAATAAAGAGTTGGCAAAAAAGATACTTTCATAAAAAAAATGTATTTACCATTATTTCTTAGAGAAGAAAATAATTTTACCATTATTTTATGGAAAAAATTTCTTTTTAGTCAATATAATGCCCATGCTTTACAGGATTTTATTCACGAAAGAGTCTCCAATTATAAATTTTATAGGTGAGAAAGACTAATAATGCTTAAATACAAGACAACGCATGTCAGTGTTGTATAGGATTTAATCAATAAAATTTTCAAACAATACTTTTTACTGATTTTGCCCAAAAATCTAATAATAATGAACGGTTTAGTGAATGGATATGATGAAAATACTAATTCAATTGCATAATTATAAAGTAATGTATGATTTGATGCAAGCTTTGATTTGGAACCAGCTAATGCTGGCTGGATATGCATTAGGAAGGTAGGTGAAGGTTGGTTTTCCATAATGAGTATAAACTATAAATCTTTAATTTAAAACTACAAAATTCTGTCGGCACTGATATTCAACTTAATAAGCACTGAAGAAATAATTTACCTAAAGTTAATACTCCGTACAATATATGGCAAATACTTATTTTTTTTTTGTTAATCACTGTCAGGTTTAAACCAGACTCGAGGGGTAAAAGTGTTGTCCACATAGCTAAGGTTGTCCCCTCTCCCAATAAAAGAGGTTCTCGAGATTCGAATACGTATTTTCATCCTTACGTCAGTTGTAGCTCACTTAACAGTTCAACCAAGATCAAACTAATGGGAGGAATTAGATTTCTAAATGCTATTAAAAGACAATCTTTCTCCAAAATACATGTGAAGGAAAACGATCATGGCTTTACAACTTCGACACAAGGGCTTATAACTTTTTGATACAACAATTTGTAAGTCGAAATACTTGTTTTTGCATTTAGTATTTGATAATGCCTTTAAGATGAAAATCAACTTATACTACTTTTCCCAACCCAACCTTGACATAAGGATGTAAATGTTTTTTCATAGATTTGCAAGTTTAATGAATCAATTCATAATTACTAATCACTTTATTTTTGCAATTCATAAAAATTTGTCATTTTTACCTCAACTTATGTATGAAATAATCCTTTAGACTTAATATGTAGTTAAGTGTGTACTTTCTAAACATAAATAACTAAATTAAAACTTGGTTCAAACATAAGAAACTAAAAGTATACTTTAACCTGGAAAAACACCTGTAAAAACTTGAAAAATGACCCTACTATTATTTGTGTGTATGTGTATAATAGAGCTTGGATTCTTGATAAAAAAAAATAATAGAGCTGGGATGCAATGGTTTTGAAAACATTGATGATAACTTCATAATATACATGAATGACAAATGATCACCCATCATGAATTCACAATCGATTGATTCAGATGATTGGCTACTAATTGAACAAACGTACTTAGAAGCATTAAGATCAAAGAAACTAAAATAATAATAATTCATGAGAAGCTACAAGAAATGAAAAACATTTTGAAATCAGACAAAGAACATATTAGGTCGGGCCAGCCAGACGGGTCAACCCATGTCCTCTATTCTGCCCAAAATCCCCACCAAAACCACTTTTAGATTTTCTCACTCACAAAAATTAAATTAATCAATCTCCTTTTTCTTTCTTTTTGTACCTTAGCCTCTCTCTTCTTCTGGGATTCTTATTCTGGAACCTCCTCACTTTAAAGTTTACTTTTTTAGCATTTCAAATTGTACCCACTTGCTTCAAAGTAGCCGTACCCAGATCTCCCTCATTTTGGGTTTGAATTTCTCTCTCTATTCTTGCTTTTTGCTGTGTTTGGCAAGTGGGGTGTTTCTATTTGTTGTCAAAGTTATCTTTTTTTGTGTTCTTATTAGCTTCTTGGATTATTTGAGCTAGTGATACTGTAGTTTGAAGAGATTACTTTCTTTTTCTGTTCATCTTTTGGTGTATTGATTGATTGATTGATTTTTTAGTTTCTGATACACACAAATAAAGATTGGTTTTTGGGTTTCTGTATGTCTCTTTTTGTTGTTGGCTTGATAGAATAATCTTTGGATTTTTTTTTGTATGTTTCTTTGTGGATGTTTTAAACTTTTGACATTTGGTCTTGTGGTTGTATGAACTATGAGTTTTGAAATATGAACTGTTGTTGTGATGGTTAATAGACACTGTAGTTAGACACTTAGACATGGTTACTTTGTGTTTTTTTGCCTCTGTGACTGGTTTTTTGAAGTTGAAATATTTCTGTGTATAAAAGGCATGCTTCTGATTATATTGCCTCACTATGTGCTTGTTCAAAATTACATTGCCATTAATTTCTCTCTCATTATATTGGTAGGGTGATTAATTTTAAGCATTTGTTGTTTCAGAAATAATTACTCTTATTGTGTCCACTGTATCTGTGGGTTGAAAGTGGAATCTCTAGTGCGTTGTGTCGTGAGATGATTACAAGATAAGTGTAGTAGAAGAAAATTGTGACATATTCTGGAAAAGTTTCCTCATTGGCAAGTAAATAGTGGCTTGCCATTGTCAGAAGAATTCAGAGTTTGGTTTAGTTTGATGTTCTGAAATAAAATAGCTAAGACGGGGTCACTTTGTTGTGTGGCTTCAAGGCCACATGGGTCAAATGCAGATAGTAGGGACTGGTCAATGGGTCCCCATGAGCCCTACTGGCATACCAATACAAGCTTTTCACCACTTCCATCAAGATGGGATTTCAGATTCCAAACTGAAGGGATGTCACATGATGGTATTCAACACCATGGTCCTTCTACTTTATACAGTGATAGAGATCTTAGGAACTCGGTGAGAGACAATCGTCTGTATGAGCTTCATTATTCTGCCTCAGATGGCTCTGAACCTTTCCTTAATAGTCCATCTGACTTCTCTCTGGGTCCTCAGCGAATACCTCCAGTGATACAGGAAATAAGTATTGATGATTATGAATCTGCAACCAGGAAAGGTAATCCTAAAATATGAATATTTAGGCTTATATGGATGGGGTATGTCTTTGAATCTCATTAGACTTGTATGCGTTTTATGTTTATTCATTATCAATAAGCTTATTGACTCATCACCTTTTTCAAACAATGTGTGACCATAAATGAAAAAGAGAATATTTTTCCTATCTGTTTTTATTAGACAGAAGAAAGGCAGGGTGCAATGTGGAGAGTCTTGTTTAAGTTGTAACTTTTTTCCCTTCATAGGATAACCTCCATCCTCTAACATTTTAGTTTGAAAACTTTTTCTTTTTGTTTTAACCATTTGAAGGGTGTGTTATGTAAAATAACCAACCACATACTGATGATTGAAAGAACTTGATAAACTAGAGAGAGAGGATTTGAGATTGTAGATTCTGGCTGACGATTCAGATTTAAATGACAAATTCGGGGTTATTGAGGATAGAAGAGTAAAATTTGGGCATTGAAGGTTAGGAAAGTTCAAAACTTGTTTGGTTTTAGTGCTTGTTATCAAAGATGATTTCTGATATGAAAATACTTAATCTGACTATTTAAGCAAAAACGAAATACAGATCAGAGAGAGATTTTCTTCGTTTCTTTATTTGATTAAATAGCCATTGTAAATGGTGGTTACAAATATATGTGCTTCATATTAGAATGAAAATCCAAGTTACTTTAACATTTAAGGGGGGGAAATTGCTGATATCAATTTAGTGCCTCCTGTACCTCTGAGAGTTTCATTCAGACTTCAATTTCTAGTGCATTCCAGCATTTATATAATGCTGCTATCACTGGTATTATTTCCTTGCTGAACTACTTCCTTCTCATCTTTACTGAACAGATTCGCGCCGCATATTTTTCACGTCAACCAAGGAGGTACTGTTTTTACACAAGGACTATTATATGTATATCAAAAAGAATGTTCTCTTGTTATTTAATTAACACATGCCTCTGAAGAAATTGACTTAAAATGAATTAACATTTGTGCAGGGAACGCCAGAAAATCCAGATAGTTGGGGCTCTACTTCATCCCGGTCAGACAGTAGTGAGTCTGAGTTATTTGCAAAATCACACTTGTTGACCCAGCAAAATTTCTCTTGCCACCAGTCCTTTATCTCTAAACCCATTCATCCTTTGTCCTTCCCTGACCTTACTTCTACCAGGGAAGCCTTTGGCCCTCCAGTTACAGGTTTCTCTGCGGTTGGTAATTCCACTCCTCTCACAGATTCTCAGCAATGTAGTAGTACCAGTAGTAGCCTTGATTTTGCAGATGCTGCTGCATCTTTTGAATCTGAAACACCAGCCCGCCCTCATAATGGCGGATTCAGATGCAGCTTGTGTGAAAGGTTTCTTTCTCAGAGATCGCCTTGGAGCTCCCGAAGAATCGTGAGAAGCAGAGACATGCCTACTACTGGGGTTCTTCCTTGTTCTCATGTTTTCCATGCAGAATGCCTGGAGCAGGCAACTCCAAATTTGCGGAGGAATGATCCTCCTTGTCCTCTCTGCACCCGAGTGGCGGAAAGTTCCCCTGGCCATCGTGGTCTTCTGAGTTTGAAGAATGGTTTTCCAAGGATTAGACCGTTTCATGAAGATGGACCTTCAAGACTTTGGAGTTGTTCACAGGTGGGTGACTGTGCTGAAGGGGCCTTGCATGCGCCCCCACGCAACACAATGTTCTTACTCAATCGGAATCGGTTGATAAAGAATCTTTCTTTGAAGGGGAATTCAAGCAAGGAATTTCCTGGTAAAGTGAAGAAGAGTGGACCGTGTTCTTCAGGAAGCTCAGCTGATCTGGAAGCAGTTGCCTGCTCAAATGCAAAAGCAAGCCCAAGTTAAGTGTGATACTTCATTAGCTCAGAAGTGAAAATATATTAGAGGGAGTTCATAAACCTGTTATGGTTTTGTATATACCATATTGATTTGGTGAATGTGTCTTGGAAAGTTAAAGGGTGTAATCTTCTGCTGCTATTGGTTTTGTACTTTTGCTTTCAGAATGCGGTTCAGTCACGATTTCAAACAAATCTGTTCTTATTAATGAAATTTACTTTTGGCAAATTTGCATTGAGCAATCACTACATTTTATATTTGTTATCTCAAACCAATTTGCGTGACACATAAGGTACTCGAAGTGCTGTGCAGACCTATGATACCAAAAGGTTGATAGGATGCCGTAGGTAGAATCATCAAAAGTCTTGCAACTAATAAGCCTCATGTACTATATTGTCATTTTGTGTATCATATCTTATAGTTGTATGCTAGTTTAGTGAGAAAGATCAACATATCTATTGGCTCCTCTAACTATACAATGATTATAAATCACACATTACTTTTGGGCTAATAAAAAAAAAATGGTGTACACTCTTATACTCCCACTTTATGAGGTTAAGGGCTTCAAAAATGTCTGTAAATAATTGATATTATTCTTGCAACCAACAAAGATTTAATCTACTAATAAAGTTGATTCAGTTGGTAAATTAGTTATCTCATAAATATAAGGTTTGGAATTCAAATCCCACAATGCAAGGATTTTGTTGATGGGTGACTTATACATTGTTAATGCTTTTTATGTTTGGAGGCATACATAAGTCCTCATTAGCCTTTGTGACTAAATTCACCTAAATATCTTCCAGGGAAAAAAAGGATTAATCTCTTTTTTATTGACCATGAATAAAGCTTCAATCTTCTGGCCCAAAAAAAGCTTCAATCTCTAAAATGTGGGATTCGCTTAGTTTACTTTGGACTCATTTGTTCTCAAGGGCATGAATGTAAGGCATGGCCCATAACTAAATGATCCCTAATCAACATTGGGTTTGATTCTTTTGGCATCCATTTGGGAACAAGCCTATATTTGAAAAAAATGATATTTAACAAGTTTCCTTATTAAGCTGTCTGGCTATAATTCATTAATTTGGCTGCAATTTGTACTACTGTACTGTTATATAGCAGCAAGATCATAAAAATCTGGATGGTATAGTTGCAGACTTGCAGTACAAGTAGGTGATGAGACCAAAGCAACCGACCTAAGTCGATTTCTGGACCAGCCTTTGTACCTTAATTTCATGATCACCATAATAAAAGACCCTATCTATCACTCAACAACCTACTTGAAAAGGCCATTTCTTCTACCTTTCCATGTGCTATGCTTCCATTGCTCCAGACACTATTCAATATTATACCCCTTTACATTATACCCAAAGTTTGGTTTCTTTATTGGCTTTGTGTGCTCATTAGATCCCTCTTTCTCCGTTTTATGTTAACACTTGTCAGGTTGGTTTCCCTTAACACATTAGCTAACACACGTTCTTTCCAATATCATTTTCCCCAATTGTGCTAGTGATTTCTTGTCTTTTTGTTTCTGACCTTGGTGCCATTCAGTTTTGAGAAAGCAACTAGCCTTTACATATATCAAATATATGAAACATTAAATGAAAAGGACTGTATGATGGATTGAGAAAGGTGGGTAGTATATACTAATTTTGTTTTATATAATTCCCTAATACGAGGTTATGCATACAAGTATAGGCTCGATTCAACGTCTTAACCCAAAATCTTAAAAGGCATTGAATTTATGAGTTCTTCCACTTAAATGCCTCTTTAGCCCAGTTCACGTATGTACACCTTACATTCTAAAATGTTACAAAGAAATTAAATCCCCTTGAAAATGTGTTTAGTATCCTTGATTAATCACCTTAATAAAGGTTAGTTGGAGAATTAACTCCCTTTCTATCATGCTTTATATCAAAAACTATGAATAGCTAAAAATGCTAAAATTTATATGATAATTGAGTTTAGTGTAATTAATAATGACAATACTATCATCTGTTAAGTATCTTTCATCTAGCTACAAAACGTGGGTGATGTAAGTATTCATCATTATGTTCACGCTTTCACTACAGTTTGCAGTGCATGCAATGCAAGTTGTTTGTTTGAATTGACTGAATATAATTTCCCAATTCCAATGATCTGCCTCAGGAAGTCTCAAATTAAATCAATGATAGCGTTAGTGTGCTACAAAAGCAAAATAAATGAAATGAGTGGGATCTTCTTCTTCTTTTACTTCTCCTTCCTCCTTCCTTGTTTTTGTTTATTGAGCTGTCACATTGAAATTGGCATATGTAAATGCACAATATTGAAAGATCACTTCTCGTTCTGGGTCTACTCATCCACTATATATATATATATATATATATATATATATATATATATATATATATATATATATATATATATATATATATATATATATATATATATATTACTTAATTATAACATTTAATGGAGGGCATGTGACCCTCCATGTGACAGTAGGAAAGTCCATAAATTTCTTTTCTCGCTTGTTAACAAAAAGAGGACGTCTAAATCAAAAACCCACTAAACCATAAACATGTTTTCTTCCTCCACACGTGCTATTGTTCAAAACATATACTTATTGCTTATAAGCCCTTTTTTTCTTTGAGCTATATAGCAACCTAACTTGCTTAGTGCTCACTCCTTAGCTTTCCTACTCATTCTTTTGCTCATCACATGCCTTAATTTAATACTCCTTTTACAAGTCTTAGTTATGTCGAATTACACTCTTCTTAACTAAATAGTATCAATTATCAGATATTATTCATAAACCTTGTTCATTTGAAATTGTTTGAGCTGAATTATGGTTTCTCTTATTTATTGATCACTAGCTAGCATGATAAATCTTATCTTCCTTTTTGGTTTTTGCTATGATTATATAGAGATATTGTGGTTGGTGATTGATTTCCCTGTGCTGTGTGCTTCAAAGCTGTATCCAATCTAATAACAAATGAAAAGGATGTTTTCCTATTTCTCTGTGGATGAAAGCTCCGCTTTTTTGTATACACGAAATTATTGTTAGTGGTGGGAATATTAATATTAATGAGATATATCTGAAATTTTCTTTGCATATAAACACTTTCATTCACAATATATGAGATATCCATACGCAAGCCTTTCTTTTTTGACCTTTTTTTTTATCATGACAACATATTCTCATAAGTCACATCTTGTGATGCTTTAAAAGTTAGTAAAGGTGTGTGAAATTGAACAACATTGGGACAAATGAAGGTATTTTTTTTGTTTTTGAAACAAATCCTTTATATTGCTTTACCCTATATGTTTTCCCACTTGTTTTAGAACACTCAACTACTGATCCAAACTCCAAAGAGTTATCATGTGACAACAAAGAATTAATTCTAATTACTTACTTCATATTATATTTGGAAGTTAATATTCTCGCATGTATGCTAATATGTATGAGTTTGATAACTAATTGATAAATATTAAAGAAACTAGTTAAAACAGTAATTTGTAGCAAATGTGTGTTTGTTTTTCTAAAATACTAATTTAATTACTATCCCATTTATGAAAATCTTTTTTAAGTATATATGCAACACATTAATTTTTTTATTTAAGTCACTCTGTCTTTTATTTTAAAAATATTTTAAGTTCAAACGATTTATATTATTGAATTTAAGTTACTGTTATAATTATATTTAATGCATGCAAATAATAGTACGTAGTGTGACTTATTCTTCATTTTCGTATATGTTTTATTTTCTCGATTTAATTATTCAAAGTAATTTATAATTTAATTGTGTTTCTATGAGTAAATATAGTTGAATTATACATAATATAAGTTGAATCTGATTGTAGTTATGGATAATTTAAAATCATCGAAAAAACATAATACATTTAAATAGGTGTACACTCAATCTGAAAGTGCATGCTTTTTTGGGGCGAAACTTGATGGAATTTTTGGTTGGATGTGGCATTTGGTGATTGATATAGTTCCTCCTTTTTAGGGCAGCATATCATTCTTACCATTGTCACTTATATCCTAAAAGATCAGAGAACTTTACTCTGTATCAACAATTTGGTTATTGGGTAATGACACACTTATGTTAATTGTTGATTTGAATGCACAAATAAATAATTGAAATACGATCTTAAAACAATGACTCATTTTTTTATTATACGATTTGATGATACTTGATTTTTCATATATTTTACAATATCCATCCCCTCAATAGACATGATAGGTATCACATAGGAGTATATTGATATGTGGCCTTAAAATATATTAAATCAAACGAAAGTTATCATGCATTGTGAGATTCTAAAGAGCTTCCCAAATTTTTACAGATGTTCAATATCAAGTGTTAACTATAATATAATGATGGAAAATTGGAAATGATTAGTTGGGAAAAAATGGTGATTATTAGGATTTATTTGAACAATTATATTCATAGTTCGCATTTTCTTTAGTCAGAACGAATTTATTATTAATATTATTTTAAAATAAAAAACATAATAAGTATTTAGTTAATTTTAGTTTTTATTCTATTTCAGTATTTTGTGTATATCAGTTCAAGAAAATTATTTATTCATATGGGAAATGTTGACAAAAAAATTATTATTGAGAAGTCTAATGTTTTTTTTGGACAAATAAAAATCTAAAGGTTTGAGCCACACCCTTTTATATTCTCTTGAATATGATAATATCATCCGAAAAAATAATGTTATTTAACCGATAATTAAAAAAAGGAAAAAACTTAGCTCAAGTACTTGACCTTCATTACATCCAATTACCCAATAAGAATTTGACACATGTCCAACTAACTCACACCACTTTCTCCTTCTTTTCTCTCTCCTCCATGTGTTAGTTGTGCATAGGTTAGTTGGACATGTGTCAAATTCTTATTGGATATTGGATGTAATGAATGTCAAGTACTTGAGGTAAGTTTTTCCCTTAAAAAAATAATAATTAACGGTTTGAGTAGCAAAGATGTTCGTCACAACCTTTTTATGTTCTTTGAAAACATAATCAACCCCTTATATTTAGGCTAAACTATTCTTTTAGCCCCTTATGTTTATATCAAGTTTTAATTTAGTCATTTATGTTTGGAAAATACACTTTTAGTCCTATTTTTTTAACATTGTTAGTTTGACTTAATGACAACAATGAGTTATTAAATCTAAAGAATTATTTCATAAATGAATGAGGGTAAAAAAGGACAAATTTTATAATATAAGAATAATTACACTAAAATATTTTAATTTATGCATATTTTATCGATATTTAATATTGAATTAACCCTTTAAAATTTGTAAGTTAACATTTTCTATTAAGTGAAACTAACGGTGTTAAAAAAGATTAAAAGTGTACTTTCTAAACATAAATGATTAACTTGAAACTTGATGTAAATATAAGGGATAAAAAGTATATTTTAGCCTTATATTTAACATACAAACATTTAAACCAAATCTATTTAACAAATTTCTTTAAAGGTGAAATTACATCACGGCTAACACTAGTCACCGAGGCCATCTAAAAGATACAAACGCACCGTAAACAGTGAATATTTAGACATTCTAGGTAAAAAAATAAAAATTAAATTAAAAAATGTTAGAGAAATTACCCAAATAATTATTTTTAAAAAATATTTTATTTAAACTAAAATATTCTATCAAATGTTTTAACCATGTGATTTTAAGTGTTCCGTATTTAATTTCTTCATTCTTTTTTTGGGACGGTATGTCTTCATTCCATTATGTTTATTTGTAAATAAATTTTATTTATTAGCTAAATATAGAATTCATTGATCTAATATTAAAATCTAAAAAAGGAAGAAATACGAGTTTATATTTTGTGATCGAGACATTCAACACGGAAATCTAAAATTAATATGTGTGTGTGTGAAAAAGTCGAAAATTGTTTAATCTCTGACTCTCTGTTGCACCCAACAGATTTGAAAATAAAAAAGAACAATATGAAAATTGTCCAAATTAAATCAGTCATAAAAAGGGAATGATTCTAATATTGTGGTGCATAATGGTGCATGGGGGATTCAAAATGAAAAAATGATAAAATTATAATACTCTCATTTGAAGTTGGTGTGCGTCAACGAAAAGAATTAGTACTATCAAATTTTTTACTCATCATTTGATTTTAAGTCTTCCATATTTAATTTCTTCATTCCATTATATTTATTTGTTATTAAATTTTATTTATTAGCTAAACATAGGATATATTTATCTGATATCTGATCTAATATAATATAAAAGAGTAATTACAACACTTAATTGTGAACTACCAACTTCATTGCAACTTTTTTTTGTGTGAACAACTTCATGGCATCTTTAATGTTTAAATAAAAGTCCATATAGATATTTTTCAACTTCATCGCATAATATTTCAATAGGAAATTTCTCCGCACATTCTAATAATTAAATAATCTAATCAATAAACAAATAATGTCATTAAGCATTTTCTCTCATCTCCCTATAATGTTATTTTTGTTTGTTCATAAAACAAAAGCAAAATATTTCCTTTAAAGATATTCCTTTCAATTCTAAATCTAAGACCATTTTTCCTAATTTAATTATATTAAGGGTGTTAGTTATTATCATACACCCTCCGTTCCTAAATATAAGATCACTTTAGAGAAGTGGATAAGATTACTTTCTATTTTATCCCAAGTTTTGTCTAAATTACCCCTATACACAAAAGGATAGTGCTTCCTCTTTCCCTTCAGTCTTTCTCTTTAGAGAGGGGTATTTTTGGAAGATCATGTAATCCCAACTAATTGGATTGTCTTCCTTAATCTCTTCAAATTAAGCAAAGTGATCTTATATTTAGGAACGGAGGGAGTATTATATTATCAATTCACTCTAATCACATACATTTATCTTCACTCTCCCTCTTTTGTTTGTTTATTATTGATAAGTATTATGATGTTAATTTGTGAAAAGTTAGGAAAATTTAGAAAGTGATATTATATTTAGGAACAAATTAAAATTTGAAAAGGATCTTATATATAGGAATAGAGGAGTAATTTTTGTTTGTACCCATAATAAAATAATGACGGTAACCAACTTGAGTTAAATTCGTGTTTGGTCAGCTAACTGGTCAGCTTAAGTGTTGGGGTTCAATTCCCGCTTTGTGAATGCAGCAACTCATTGGCAATGGAGCTCAAATCCACCATAGATTAGTCCTTATCCAAATGGGCTAGGGAATACTGTGAAAAAAAAATGATGATAATTAATTTCAATTGACAAATAAAAATATGATAATTTATAAATATTTATAATCCCTCAATTCATGGAGGACATCTCCTCAATCAATGATCATAACCCCAATCAAGATATCATCAAACACACTTATTTTTTATACTCTCTAGGGTTGACTCTCTTAAGTTGGCTCTATCTTCTTTCCCCCTCCTCTATATCTTTTTGGATGGTGGTGAGATCATTTCTCTCGTTGTTGTACGAGTTTTATCATCGGTGTCTCATTCCCCGGTTCATTGGTTTGGTGACATGTTTATGTTGAAATAAATTGGTCTGGGTATTTCGACGACAATAGTAATTTCTTCTACTTAATCTTTATCTTATGTATTAGTTTTATGGGTACGTTTGTTTCCGTGAGATCTACTCATAGAAGCTTTTTTAAAACCAAATTGATTGGTTTATTGTCGATAAGAGATGTGGATCATTTGGGATGGTTTTTCGAACAACCACTACTCAATGGGCTTTTTTGCCGGTGACGATTCTTTTCTACCTACAAATTCTCATGAAGGAAAGATGAAGAAGGTAGGATTTTCGCGATGGCGGCAGCGGCTCACTCCTATCCATGTTTACTTTTTTAGGGTTTCTATGTTTTATCATTTAAATTTTCTTTTTGCAGACCTATTTTGTATTCTAATTTTCTAGTTTAATAAAAACATCTATGCAATTTGAACAAAAAAAACACACTTATTTTTTTAAATTCCGTTGTGAGTTTATGGTAGCTATTAAATTAATGATAGAATGCATTTGACATATACAAATCTTCGATAGATATCAACAAATTTTGTTATCAAAGAAATCAAATCTTTGACATCAACAAAATTTGTTCTTCGAACAAAAATAATTTTGCTCAAAAAAACCTCCACCTTCTTCTCTTTTGACGACCAATAATCTTGTTGGAATATTGCTAGTTAAACATGAATAAAATACATGCATACATCATATATATATGTAATAAAAGAAAACCAAATAAAATGTTGATATTTATGTATCCTCTCTGGTTCATGGAGAAGGAAAAAAGATGCATAAAATGAAGTTCAGAATTGAAAAAATACCTTGATAAAACGTTGAAGAAATTAAAATACATCTGTAAAACAGTGAAGGCGGAAAAGTAATGGAAGAAAAAATAATCATATATACATGTGGATTACATCATTAAAAAGGGAATAGAAACGAATTGAAGTAATGACAAACCTAGTTTAGCTAGGCAAGAGTTCTAAAGTTATCACTAACATATATTCTGGTGTGCATCTCATCCATTATCTATCATTACTTGTAGTAATCTTCAACCAATGTAAGAGGAATTAGAAGGGAAAAAAATCTTCAAACAACATGTGAACAACCAATGTAAGAGGAATTAGAAGAAAAAAATGAGATCAAGCCGAAAAAGAATATTAAAAAAATATCCTTTTTGCCCTAAAACAATAAGCACGTTTCTCACCCCAGAAACCCGATAAGCACCTCTGGTTCATGGAGAAGGGGAAACAATGCAAAAAAATGAAGTCAAGAGTTTTAATTACATTGATAAAATATTGAAAAAATTATAATACCTTTATGAAACTTTGAAGGCAAAAGAGTAATGGAAGAGAAAGTAATCATGTATGATATCATTAAAAAGGAACAAGTTATCACTAACACATTTTGTTGAACACATTTTCTACCAACATTGAAAAGACGTCGGAGGAGGGATAGGTAACTGTGGAGTGGAGCAGATGACACGATCGTGAAGATTAGAAGACATAATTGATTTCTTAGTTTGATTAATTTTTAATATTTTTTTACTAAACGAATATTATAATCATGCTCCATCAGCCTTTAATTAAACAATCTTCACTGGCCATCACTGCTGGTAAAAACAATCATCCTAAATATTTGATGAGTAAGCAAATTCCATTAAGGTGAGTGACTGTGTTAATTTCGAGGGACTAAAAATGTACTTTCCAAAGATAAAGGACTAAACTGAAATATGGTGCAAACATAAGGGACTGAAGGTATACTTTAGTCACATCCGAAAGAGTATTCCTATGATTATATATAAGTTATCTCATTAACTTTAACACATAAATATACAAGTTCACCTTGAATTTATTACGGTTGGGATAATTATTATCAAAGTCACTCATATTCATTCGTCACCACTCACCAGTTTTAAAAACAAATTAATCTGGCAACGAATTTACGAGTTTCAGTTAAGGCTTTTTCTTGTTTATGATAAAAAAATAAAAAAAATATTATTAGCTTAAATGGTATTATTGAGGATATGATGATATTACTCTCATATACTAACAATTTTGATAGATGTAATTCGTCAGTGACGGCAGGGATCGTGGTCTGCTCCATGTCATAGAAACCTGAAATAGTTTCTAAATATCAGTCCTAACTTTTTGAAATAAGGTTAATTTTGTTTTATCTAAAAAGTTAATTTATTTTTTTATTTTTATTGTCAATTAAAAAAAACGTGTTTCTCATCCCTTTCCCCCTTCACTTTCAGTCTCTCTCTCATCATCTCCATATATATAAGTAATGGTGTATTCTGTTTTTGCTAATAGTGTCTCCATCGGCGTGTCAAGTGATATTAATCTCTTGCTGAATTGAAGTCTCATATAGGGGACATACAGTTTGCCTATGAGTTTGCTCCATTCACAAGAGTTGAGGATCGAACCCAACCACTTACTTAAGGGACAAAGTACTTACCATTCACGTCAATTCGCTAGGTTAAGTAATGGTATATTTAGAAAAACAAATATGTGTCTTACCTAATTGTCATCAAAGGGTAAAACTGTCTCGACCAAAAAAAAATCAAAGGGTAAAACTGGCAAAAAACATTAAATGGTCAGCAAATAAAAACCAACTTATACTTATATTATGGGAGAGACCTTAGCTTCTCCCAAAACTTTTGCTTATATTATGGGATGGAGGTGTATTAACTAATTTTCTTGTCCGCATAATTCAGTTATTTGATATATATGTGTGTGTGTGTTTGTGTGAGTGTGTGTGTGTGTGTTTGTGTGTTCATGCGCGCGGAAGTTAAACACATATATGTATATAGACTTACACACACAGGATAAAGAGTCAACCTCTGACGGTTGATGAGCAATGCTAAATACAAGCATTATTAGTTGAGATTTGGTTTAAGAAAATAATCCAACTAAATCACGAAGCGTGTAAATATCTGTGTGTTGTTTTTATTTCTATTTTCCTGGTCATGAAGTCATTTTTATTTTTCACTAAAATGGCGAGGATATATTTAAGTCATCACTTATCATTATCGTATCAAATTATCATATATAAATGAATATTATAAGAGTCATGACTTCTTGAAGCAAATTCTTTTTTTTTTTGAAAGATTGAAGAAATTCATATGTGGAGGAAATTGTGAAGTTTACAAGCTAAGAGTGAATTAAATGATATCATATCTGATATGGTGATGTGGAAAACAAGGTGCGTATCTTATAATGATTCAAATTCAATTGATCATTAAATACTTGGACTTTTTTGCCCCGTTGATGTTGAAAAACATGTGTCACTTAGACAAGTGTGATATTTAAGGAAATATACGATTCCGTGCCTAATCGTAACTGTCCCCGAACATGACAATATTTGTTTTATGGCTTAAGACTTAAGAGTTGGTAATAATATGATCATATTTAATGCCATCTATCTCTTCATGATATTATTGTAAGTTGTAGTCAATTTCTCAATTATGATAAAAAATTCAATTTCTCAATTAAATAAAATCTTACTTTCTCTTCTATTTAAAAAGAAATATTCTATCATATCTTTTTCTATCAACCACGATCAAGGTATTCCCACCCGATAGGTAAGAGACCAATCCTCCTACCTTTCTCAACCTTTTGGCTAAGATTAAAGGTAGTAAAAAATATAATTAATATGTAATTAAAACTAAAAATTGGACTTAAAATTTCTAATGAACTTTATGTTTGCGATAAAAGGAGTGATGTTTAACAATTGTCATTGCAACAAATATAAATGAGATGTTTTTTTCACAAAAAATAGGAAGAATAAGCATTGTAAACAAAAATATTTACATCATTAGAGACAGGTGTCTTGGCTTTCTAATAAAGTGTAACAATGTTGGAAGACGATCATATATATTAGATAATTGGATAAAAAAATATTTTTTCCTTTATTGGGAGCAAGTGAGATTTCCATTGATCCATACTTTGTGGCAAAACCAAATTTAAAAGTTGAATAAAAGCAAGATCCAATGCACGATCGGTTAAAGTGAGACTTTGATGTTGCAAATCGAATAGAAAGAAACACACGTTGAGCAGAAGGATCGAATCCAAATGAGTGGTGTATGAGTGTATTTATTAATTACTATAAGTTTATGACTACGAATTGTCGGCAAATACCTTTAATTTAATTAGTTGCATTGTCCTTGATTAGAAAGGTGTTTATGATATGTATAAAAAAAAGGTGTTTATGATTAATTTTTATCAAAAAAAAAGAAAAGTGTTTATGAACAAATAAATATAATTTAATTAATTATAACCATACGAGTTATGACTATACAATATATACTCTTTATAACATATATATTAAAATTGACGGATATGCATTAATATTAGCACCCATTTTTAAGTAATGAGAATACAATTACATTTTATAGTTGTTATTTGAATTTTTCAAGAATCCTAAAAAGCTAAATAAGGTAATAATAATTAATTTTCCTAATTTTTTTCTCTTAACTAGTTTATTTTACTTATAAGTCAATATATGATCTAATAATATATAAAATATTATATTTTTTAGTCGAATATATAAAATATGATATGATTAAATGATTATTTCGCTTTTTTAAGATTCTCTAAAAAAGTCAATTATCTCTTAAATTTATGAACGAAAGAGAGAATTAACCAATGGTTAGTGAATAAAGGTTGCTTCTCAATGAAAAATGTGAATAAAGGTTTTTACAGTATGTCACATATAATAAAATTTGGGTAAAGGTGCAAAAATGGGTCCAAACTATTACGCCATGAGCACATAGGGGTAACAAGTATTTCCGGGCTCAATTTTGGGTCTGAAGAATAAATATTGGTACAATATAGGGAACGCCGTTTATTTTGACCAACGTTGACCGTTAAACGCTGACGTGGCGCGGAAATGAATTTTTTACTGACGTGACACGCTTATGTGACATTTTTTGCTGATGTGGCGTTCATGTGTGGCAATTTTTTGCCGACGTGTCACGCTTGTGTGACACTTTTTGCTGATGTGGCACGCTTATGTGGCGTGCCACACCAACAAAAAAAATCACTTCCCCCGGTCACGTCAGCTTTTAAAGGTCAACGTCGGTCAACATAAACGGCGTTCCCTATATTGCACCACTATTTATTCTTCAGACCCAGAATTGAGCCCGGAAATACTTGTTACCCTTATGTGCTCCTGGCGTAATAGTTTGGACCCATTTTTGCACCTTTAACCAATAAAATTTTGAAATTCTTTCTAATAGTAATAAAAAAACTTGAGTTAGATGTATGTAGAGACAAACAAAAAAAATAGGGTGGGCTTCAAGGCTCTTTACATACTCCTCTAGCTTTAATTTATTTATATGATATGTAATATTTTGGGCATACCTAGAATATGGCAGATTCTCTCAATATCTACACGAAATTGAACCACCGATTGAGATTCTGAACACGATATATGATATACAACAGAAACACCATTGATAAAGAGAGAAAGAGACAAGAGGAATTATAACTATTTTCTAGGAAAAAGTAGTGTTTTTTGTTTGCCATTTTTTCCACCGTTCCGCGGAATCACCAATTTATAGCTTACATGGTGAAGTTAAATTATTTGAATTTCAAATCATTGGGAAAATTAATCAATTTAACACAGAATTTTCTATATTTATATAATGGTCTCTTTTATTGAATTTGGATTTGGGCCCTAATCCACAAGTGTAGACTAGATATATTCCTACATGATAAAAAAGAATAATATTTATTTTTATTTTATTTATAATTCACCTCTTGAAATTATTCATTTGAATGGATAATTATATCCTCATTCCTGAATATGCATTATTATGCTGACTTTATTTTTATGGGGAATAATGTATATGAAATATAGCTAAAATTTAAAAAATATAATCCATTAGATTTTAAGGTAGAATTAGCTCTTGATGAGATTTAAGTGTATTTATTTGTTCGGGTGAAGCCGTGAAATATCTTGGAAATGATTTATAAAATTAGATCATATTATGAGTATTTACAAATTATTAAATAAATATTATATATATAACTACGTATAGTGAATTATTCGTGAATGAGATCTGATAGATATTGATTGCATGATTCAAACATATGCCTTTACGAATATAAATATTATTATAATTAAACCACTGTTGGTTAGTATCCAGTAATTAAATTCTAGTTAATTTTTTAAATTATAAATATACTGATACATCCTGTCCATTTTCAATCTAAACTTTTGTGTGTGTCTGTGTGATAGTGAGATTGCTAGATCATTGTTTAACATGAAATAGTAATTAATTAATCTTCTTAAAGAGCAAAGAAAAATAATTTAAAAGTACTCAAGCTTCAATCTAAAGACTACAAGATAGAAAAAATGCTAGAAATTTTTAATCATGCATATTCTATCGAAAAATAAAGAAATTTTTAATCATATACTTCCGTTTTTTTTTCTTTACAAGTTTACAAAAAACTATTCCTATGATTTATAACTTCCGAATAATCTAAGTTGTCGTGTAGATGTGTACCTAATTGTAAGTTTTTTCATCCTTGATATCAAGTCTTAAAAATAATGTGCATTTATGAAGTATTCATGACTGAAAAAATATGTTACTTGACGTGCGATTAATTATATAATTATGGCATGTAGGTCCTTATTATCATGAGCCTTACGTCATATCAACCACATGTTTATGTGATTGTACCTTTTAACGACATGTGCACGTGGGGGGTCCAAAGTAAACAACCACACAGTAACTAAGTATCTTTAAAATCACTCATTTTTATAACTAATCAATATAATTGCATTTTTAATTGCTATTAATAAATTATAACTTATTTGTCAATAAAAGTTCAACGAAGAACGTCAAGTTCTATTTATGTAGGGTTGGACCAGACTTTCCTCATCCCACAAAACTCATTATGAGCTGTTAGCCTCTTTCCTTCAAAATCAAATCCACACTTTAGATTCTTTTTTTTTTTATACAGTTTAGATTCTTCCATATTTATATTTTGAAAAAATTTGTTAAAAAATGTTTTTTTTTACAAAATTTATTATCCAAGTGTATTTGAAATTTATTTAACGATCCTTATGTGTAATCCATCTTCAATAAGCAATATCCTTCAATAGTGTACAATTGTATAAGTGCAAAACTGCAAATTAAAACAAAACATTATTATTGAAAAAATGTTACACTCATTCAAGGACCCAAGATTTAAGTACTCATGAGCAATTATTTTATAATGAATGAGGAATTTTTGAACAACTTTTCTTTCTTTCTTTTTTCATTTTATTCATCATGATTGTGATTGACGGGCTACATGCTTCTAATCTAATAGTATATCTATATATTTGAGTTTGTATGTGCTTTTCTGTTACATGCAAGACTTGAGAAATATGTCAAATCAGTTTGAAAAATTGAAGATGAATTTCCTAGTCTCTTAAATGTCTGTTTAAACGTTAAGGTGAAATTTATTTATGTACCGTTTATTTCTTTATGGTTTATAAAATTAGTATATTGAAATTCAAGATTGATTCGGTCGATTCGGTTTGTTAGAGATGGCTAGTTTAACGAATTCGATAGAAAAGAAAGTTTGAGAATGACGCCTTTAACGGTAAGGTGGTTGTTGATGACTGTTATTATTATGTCATCATTTTACAATTTTACATGTTAATTAAATAACATTTATATCACTGAAATTGGCCAATATAACTTAAAGATGAAAACAATTTTTCATGTCGAAAAATTTTTCCATGATTAATAATAAGTGTAGAAAGGGAAGGAAAAGATGAAAACAATGTATAAAATTTTGTACAGACATACATTTAAGAATGAAGGTAGATTTGAAAAAAAAATTATTAATTTATGCAATTTTTAATGAGTTTTTTAGCACACTTTTTAATGATTTAACTACATCTCCTTGATGTGTGGCAATTAAATAATATGGATCTAATGTGTGTGTATCGGCAACTTATTCGTCAACAAAATGGTTTTATATTAGACCTAATTATATTAGTATTAGATTTATATTTTGGAACCAAATCACCATTTAATTGAAAATGTTTCTTTGAGCTAATAAGGCATCTAGTTCAGATAGCCTTCAAGTAAAGTTATGCCCAAATTCAGTGGGACGTGACTAGTGACATGGTTTTGTGAAAAGATGCTTGTCCTTAGAGATCCAAATCTTATTAGATCAACAATGATATTATTGTGGTTTAGGAGTAGTAATCAACCAAATGGCGATGGAAATTTATTAAAGGCGTTTTTTAATTAAAATGAGCACGGAAAAATCATATGAAAGGTTACAGAAGAAACTTTATATATATGTTTGGGGTTGACTAGTAAACCCCAAACACACAACATGAAAGCACACTAGTGGTGTGCTTTGGTAGATTATTTTATCATAGTTTAATTATGATGACAATGTATATTATAAGGTTCTCTGTAGAATGTGTACGTACACATAACAATCATTATTATTGTCTTCATAAATCTTGACACTCAGGGAATTTTTTTCCCTCCCAAATAGTATGTTTATTAAATAATAAGTTAAGATAGCATCTAGTAATATACTCCCTCCGGTTCCTAATGTAAGAGCTAGCCGCCAAAAAAACGCTTCTTAAGAAAACATATGAATGTTAGTTGGATGTCTGAAGTTAATGCTTCTTTTCCAAAATTGCCCATATTTATTATGAGGAGAGAATGTGGGGTGAGCTCTTACATTAGGGACCAAAACCATTCAAATTTTGGGCTCTTACATTAGGGACCGGAGGGAGTACCATATATGATTAAATTACTTGTTTAATTTCTTAATCATTCTAAAAATAGTTAACTAGATCTTACATTAATAAAGATTACATATTAGAAGATAATAGAATATGTCTACACTTACTAAAATGGTGTTTGCTTAATTGATAGTTCCGTTCCACAAATAAAAGGAAAAGGCATTTCCAATACTCAACTAATGTCATAGGAGCAACTCTAATACCTAACTCTTTTTTTATTTAACAATGATATCCAACTATTACCCTAAAAGAAATTATGAGATTTCCGTTATATTTGGATGGTTTTCGTTATGCGAAAATGCATAATTGATACCCAACAATTACCCTAACAGTTTCCAAATTTAAAAAACCCCAAACATCTAAAACTCCACTCCCTTTCTAGGTCTCCTTTATCACTCACATCTAAAATCATAAATCTTGACACTCAGGGAATTTTTTCCCCTCCCAACTAGTATGTTTATTAAATAATAAGTTAAGCTAGCATCTAGTAATATATACCATATATGATTAAATTACTTGTTTAATTTCTTAATCATTCTAAAAATAGTTAACTAGATCTTACATTAAAGATTACATATTAGAAGATAATAGAATATGTCTACGTACACTTACTAAAAAGGTGTGGGTTAATTGATAGTTCCACAAATAAAAGGAAAAGGCATTTCCGATACTCAACTAATGTCATAGGAGCAACTCTAATACCTAACTCTTTTTTTATTTAACAATGATATCCAACTATTACTCTAAAAGAAATTATGAGATTTCCGTTATATTTGGATGGTTTTCGTTATGCAAAAATGCATATTTGATACTCAACAATTACCCGAACAATTTCCAAATTAAAAAAACCACAAACATCTAAAACTCCACTCCCTCTCTAGGTCTCCTTTATCACTCACATCTAAAATCATAAAACAGAACATCATTTTTCATAACTCCTTCTCACCCCACCAGCGTCGTCTTCCACCCTTGACTACCAGTCATCCACTCTCTCTTCACCGCCGGCTTGTGCTACGAATACAGGCCAAGCCCATTCAGGATCAAGCCTAAAGAGGGCTTATGTTCTAAATAAGAGACTTAATTTCAAAGAGGTCCCAAAGAGTTGTTAATGACTACTATTAACAACTGCAATAACCTTCATTGATAAGTGGTAACAACTGCTTAGTACCTCTTTAAAATTAAGTCTCTTATTTGGGACCTATGTGTAATTGTTTCAAGAAAAAAATTTTGATTGAAGCCCATCTTATCGGAAAATATATATAAAATTACTTGAATTAAAAGATCTAATTAAAGTTAGTTTTACCATCAAAAGGAAATAACAAATAAATTTTATTGATAAAAGTTCACTCTAAGACCAGTTGATCTCTATTATTATCATCAAATTGAACTCTTAAGCGCGCGCACATGTATGTGTATATTTATAAACAGTGCCCCTAGAGAGGGGAGGAAAGAAAAGGTAAGTTGCATAAGAAATATCAAAGCGACTTAGCGTCATGTCGTTTTGTGGACTTGTTTCTATAAGATGTACGATTTCCTCTCAAAGGAAAGAAAGTTGTAGGTGTGCTCAAACAATGGCAAATTAAACTTCAATTCAATCATTGAAGTGTTAATGTTGCATATGTTCATGCATAAATTAGAAGGAAAACTAGCTAGGCAAAAATTTACTAATTACGCAAATCAAGACAACTTTTTTACATATACTACTACAGATATTTGGAAGTTCGTTTATATGAGGGCAATGACCCTATTTTGCTCTTCAAGTAACCACCTTGGACCACTGAGCACCCTAAATTAACACCGGGTACAATTTTGCCCTTGAAGTAACCAAAGTGATCCAATTTTACCCTCTAACGAATGTAATGTTGACACATCTTGTCCACGTGTCAACATTAGATTCGTCTGAGGGTAAAACTGGACCACTTTGGTTACTTCAAGTGTAAAATTGTACCAGTTGTTAGTTTAGGGTACTCAATAGTCCAGGGTGGTTACTTGAAGGACAAAATTGAGTCATTTCCCTTTATATGAAGTAAATTGTTAATAGCACAAATATATTTAGCCCTATAGAAGCAAGACACAAATTTATCAAGAGAAAGCGAAACATATATACCAATACTAAAGTTAGTTAGCAATCCTATCGAAACCCGATCAATTATTGCATATATAAACACACTGTTTTTTCGTTTTCAAATCTATAGCATTATCCGAAGAAAATGAAAATAATATTTAGGAGGGGTCTAAATCCTATATCTCTACATACAACTCGCCCTTAGCTTATCTAGAGTGAGCCTGACGTGGCTAACTCACTAACTGCATTACATTTTTCCATCAAATCGGATAACTATTTTGTTTAGCCCAAAATGTGAGAGGGATTGACGACATACAACACAAATTAACAAAATTAATTTTTTTATATTTTTCTTAGTATCCCCAAAAAATTCATTACATTTGTTCAAATAGTTTTACTTGGAAAATATATTTTGATATGTGAAAATAATTGTGGTAATTTTTGAAATTCCAATAAATATGAAATTTTTAAGAAATCAAAAGGTTATACATTCTTTCATAACAAACTTCACCACTAACTCTTACATTTACGGCTGTAGAGAATGATATATTTGGCTCCGGGATATATATTTTGTTAAACCATGAACTTTGATCTACAGTTATTACTTATTATTATGGTTTACTTGAGAAAATTTGTCTCCAATTGGAAAAATTCAAAAAGGACAATCATAAGAGAGTTAGAATCCAAGTTCATTTAGAACATCAACACAAGGAAACAGACGAACTTACTCCATGTGCAATTGCTGCCCAGGCGCCGTTAAATGACTCTCTCAAATCGCTCTCAATTCCCAAATAAATTAAAATAAAATAAAATGTTGTTTCAACCTCTTATATGCATTTCATTAAATCAACAATGATCTTCGATAAAAAAAAATCAACAATGATCTTCTTATTGATGAAATTGTAATTAAGTTTGCTATTGTCTTGAAAATACTTCATGTATGAGAAATAAAGTATCTCAGATTGTTCCTCTGATTAATTTCCATATTTTATTCGGACAAAAAGCACCATGTGTTAATTTTTTGATTGCATGTTCATTGATAATTTTACCTTCAGTTTGATGTAAAATAAAAATTTGTTATAAAAAAATGAAATTATTTATGTTCGATTCAAATCAAGAATTATGTCACTGTGTGTTGATAAAACATGGCTCATATGAAATGGAAGTTCCAAGTGCAAAAGGATGTGTCACATAAGGGAAGAAGTAGTTCAAGAGTCATGTATAAATTAAAATGATTGAAAAACACTAATGGCGAGAATTGCGGTTTATGAAAAAGATTTTATCGTTTTGCTTGAAGATCGTATCCATGAAACGGATTAATGATTTTATTTACAGATAATTAAACCCTTTTAACTACTATAATTAATTACTAAGAGGATGTGGTAGACAGATAATGAAGTTGTTACAGCTGGGTTGAAAGATATGGCTTCCAAGACAGAAACTCAATTAATGCTCACACACATGGCCTCTTTCTCTTGGTGGGGTTTATTCATGTCATCTCCATTTCCCTCCTCGATCAAACTTTTTATTCCGTTGAGTTAGCTCAACCTAAATTAAAACTCCTTCAGCTTTAAAATATATGTTAAGTAACTAAATAAATTAGACCATGGTACTAAATAAGTCACCTAAATTACACTATTAAATAATTTGGTAAAAAAAGGGTTAAAGACAATATTGTATATATATGTGAAAAGATATTACTTATTTTCCTAAGACAACCTTATAAAAAAGGGTGAGTGGGAAAATCAATAAATACAAAAATCATATAAAACTAAAGTTTACATTTATATTAAAAAAACAAACAATCCTCTCAAAAAAATTGCAGCTTATATTTGCATTATCTTCGTAAGAACCGGTTTTAGCGTTGATGCCAATTTATCTAATTTGAATATATAGTTTACATACATTATAATGATTTTTAACTTTTACTTTTAAAAATTTTAATGTGCGATAAATGTATAATGAAAAAAATATCTATCTGTGAGTTATGTTTAAGAGAAAACCTTTTATTTAAAAATTATTCATTAAAATCTTACATTTAAAAGGTTGAATCATTATTTGAACTGTCCAAATAAAGTGTGTCTCTCATTGTCTTTTGAATTAAAATTTTCTTTTCCCTTACATTGTCTCCATTTATTGAGGCCTTTTTATGTCTAAGAAATAAATTTTAAGAACCAAATAAAATTTTGTTATTTTTGAAAAAGTATCCCCAAATTCTGTACATAAAAGTCATAAATAATCATCAATTCCTTTATATCTATTTATTAAGGTGCAAATTGTGAAATTGATTACTTTAATTAAAAAAAAGTCCTTTTTTGTCAACTTCTAGTAAGTGATACAAAAAAAAATGCCCATATATATATCATATTTTTTATGTCTATAGTAGGGGTAAAAATAGTATGTAAATCAATTTTTAAGAAATTCTAATGATATAACAAACCATTCTTGATTTTAAAAAGGTAAAAGTAATTACTTATATATAATTATGCGATGGAGGGAATGCACACACACACACATATGCTTAGTAACTCATAGTAGCATATATAATTATGAGATGGAGGGAATAGATACTTATATTTCCTATGAGTTGGTAGAAGCAAGGGCCTCTCCGATCCATTGAGGGCTCTCTCAATTTCCCCTCCATTTAGATCTCACTGTAATTATTCATCCATCATGTTTTATTCATAATTTTTTGAAAATATATATTATATAGGAGTATTTAATATATATTTTTATAACACAGTTGGATCAAAACAAAGGGTATATAGATATTGTTAGATATAAATGAAGGGTAAATAGAGAGACTTCAATGGAGTGACTCCTCACCCCTCACCGGTGTTGGTAGAGCCGTAGGGGGTTCTCATTTAGATTTTCATATACTCAAGCGACTAAAACAAAACTAATAAATTAATTTTTGCTGACATTCAAAGCCTAAACCCTAAGCTAAATGAAGCCCTTAATAGATGACATTTGGATGGTAAGAAATTGGAGAAGGAAATGAAAGGCATAGGAAGGTTCAAGGAAATGGCATCAACCATGTGAGGCCTGAAGGTGAAGGTCCCATGGGGGTGTACTTTGGCAATAATAAGTGTCATCCACAGTAATACACACAGTACAACTATTTCTTTATCCCCTCACTCCTTCATATTCCATCAGATATTATTTATGCATGTCTATATTAACACAATTTTGTTCAAAATTTTAAATTTTATTTTCTTAACCTTTTTTCTTAATTTTCACCAATACCCCAAATGAGCTCTTATTTATGGTGAACTCAACAAGTCTAGACTAATATGATTTCAGGCGGATGGTAACCTATACTAATAACGTTGTAGACTGCATGCACGAGCTCAAGCTCAAAACTTAAATTGGATCAATATCAACTAAACGAGGCACTCGGTGTTAAATAAAGTAATTATATTATTTATTAGGCTGCGATCAATAATGGAATATATATGATACTCTGTGAATTGAAGAATAATAATCCTTTTTTCAAAAGAGTCACAAATACTGTTATAAAATTTTTAAAATATTATATAATGACCATATATATATAGGTCTATATTTCTTACTTATGTTATAATAGTATTACAGTAGTAAAAACATTGACATCCGGATTGTCATTTTCTGTCACAACATCAAAGAATACACACACAAAAGAACAGTGTGTTTATGAACCAGGGAAAGCCCCCACAACCTTATGTTTTTTATTTCAAATCAAATATAAAAGTGAATTTTAAATATAAAAATAAATCTAAAATAAGTTTTAGTTGTCTTTCGGACTAGCTGAGATGATAAATAAGTACAACAGTAACACAAGTTTCTTGATCCAGTAAATACAAGGGCAATAACCCTATTTTGCCCTTCAAGTAACCTCCTAGAACACTAGTCACCCTAAACTAACACTAGGTACAATTTTATCCTTAAAGTAACCAAAGTGGTTCAATTTTACCCTCTGGCCAATGCGTCCACGTGTCAACATTATATTGGTTAGAGGGTAAAATTGGACCACTTTGGTTGTTTCAAGGGCGAAATTGTCCCCGGTGTTAGTTTAGGTGCTCAGTGGTGCAGGGTCACTTGAAGGGTAAAATAGGGACATTACCCTAAATACAATATTACTTTACTTTATAATATAATGAACAACAATATTGAATGATCTCAAACACCAACTAGCAAAACAAGAAAACAAAAAGGGGAGAAGAAAATGGACGATGGTGCATATTTGCATGTGAATTTGGCAGCTTGTTATTACGTTTACCACATCAGTGAGTGAAAAACAGGGATACCCCACTTAGATTTTGCAGATTTTCTCACTGAAAACAACAAAAACCACGCGCTTTCTCTCCCAAAGGACACATATTGAACCTTAAGAAAGGGCTCTTCTCACAATTTTTCACTGTCAATGAACAGTTTGTAGCCTTATAAGTTGTAACTACACATAAAGGTGTTTGGTACCAACAGTTATTAAAAGCGTTAGTTATAGTTGAAGTAACTATGGAGGGTCTTCTATAAATTGAGTCACACCCTCCTTCACTTTTCTACACTCATCTCTCTCTCTCATATCCCTCCTCTGACTCTTCAACATTAAAAGTAATTCTCTTTATGCTTCATTCTTAGAAGTCCAAACTCCAAAGTCACATGCATTTTTAGCTTATGTTTAAGTAGAAAGTCTCTCAGACTAATGATTCTTTCTTCTTTTGTGTATGTTCAGGTACACAAATGGCTCTCATTGGGTTTCTCTTGATATGTTTTCTCTCATTGCTCAACTCAGTTCATGGCTATGGTGGAGGATGGATTAATGCCCATGCCACCTTCTATGGAGGTGGTGATGCCTCAGGCACAATGGGTATGATATTTGTGCTAAACAAACTATTTGCATGATATATATATATAGCACACACATTTACTTTAAAAATGTGTAATTTTGTTTGAACTTTTTGGAGTAAGTTAGAGAAAATAGCAAAGCCATTTGACTAAAACTTGAATGGTTTGCAGGTGGGGCTTGTGGGTATGGGAATCTATACAGCCAAGGGTATGGAACTAATACGGCTGCTTTGAGCACTGCTATGTTCAACAATGGTTTGAGTTGTGGGTCATGCTATGAGATCAGGTGTGTGAATGATAGAAGATGGTGCTTACCAGGTTCCATAGTGGTCACAGCTACAAATTTCTGTCCACCAAACAATGCCTTGCCTAATAATGCAGGAGGATGGTGTAATCCTCCTCTTCACCATTTTGATCTTGCTCAGCCTGTTTTTCTCCACATTGCTCAATATAGAGCTGGCATAGTTCCTGTGGCTTACAGAAGGTAATCTAGTTATCCTGTTCCTTCTAATTTAGATCCCTTGCCTTAACAAGTTAACAAGATACTCCCTTCAAGGATGCAAAATCAATCATATTAAATTTAAATTGTCTCTAATTCTCTTTTTTTCTCAAAACTAATTTATTATATGTATCAAATAACAAATGATGTGATTACATGTAGCATATATTATAATTTAATGGTATAATTTTCTTTTATAATTTACACAAAAAAGTCAAAATGATCTTATATTCAAAATAATAGGAGAAAGTATTATGTTTCTTTTATTTTTGAACAAAAAGTTGAATAAGTTTTAAAAGTGGTTTTTGAGCGAAAAGTCAGTTGGCTCCTTAAAGCCATGCCAAAAATCATTTTGGAGCTAAATTGGCCTTTTTCGCTGGAAAAATCAGTTTTGGCATGGAAAACATTATGCCAAACATACCCTTAAGTTTCTTTTAGAATTGAGGGCCTGTGCTAAATTCAGTAAGGGCAGATAAGAATGTTCAAACCAGAAAACTTAATGAAAACGTTGGCTTAATGAAGTTGATAGTGATCTTCATGTATAAATTGCAACATGACTCCTAAAAATTTACAACTTGACATGTCAAATGTTACCACATTGACTGGTCCCCAAACACTCTGTCAAGTTGAGCTACCAAGTGAGGCAAACTCTATAAATTAACCTTCATTTTTATCTGTAAAAGTCTCAGGAATTTATTACTTGAACCAAGTGGTTGGAAATAGTAGATGACCCTTTTGACAACTCACTGAACATTTTTCCAATGGGTTGGTTTTCTGTAGGGTATCATGCAGGAAAAGGGGAGGCATAAGGTTCACAATCAATGGCCACTCCTATTTCAACTTGGTCCTAATCACAAACGTTGGAGGGGCTGGTGATGTGCACAGTGTGGCCATCAAAGGGTCAAGAACAAGGTGGATGCAAATGTCAAGAAACTGGGGCCAAAACTGGCAAAGTAACAACTATCTCAATGGCCAAGCTCTCTCCTTCAAGGTCACCACTAGTGATGGCCGCTCTGTAGTGTCCTTCAATGCTGCCCCACCAAGCTGGTCCTTTGGCCAAACCTTCACTGGCGCCCAATTCCGCTAAACATAAACATAAATATAAACATATATCTATTTATAATGCATATTCCTGTTCAAGTGGTAATATGACTCAAAAAGTATACTAGGGTATTAAAAATAGTATGCTTCTATGAGAAGGGCTTATTTTATAAGGGCTCTTTATCATCATCTTCATTGTATCATGGTAGGGGTACCTAATTATGGGTGCCTTTATCCCATTTATATTTGAGGTAATGGATTTTTTAGGTGAAGTGGGTGAAAAAAGGTAAGAGAAATATTGAGTTTAGTGGAGGTGGTGGAATATTGATACCACCCGCCATTAGTATTTGGAATAGTTTCTTGCTTTACAAGTTGTACTTTTTTTGGTTGGGTGGAGTTAGAAGCAATTGTATGGTACTATTTGTTTTATGTCAGCTTTGGCTGACTATGTCTATATTTTATTGTAAAATTTTCCTGATTCTGCAATGAAAAAAGATG
This sequence comes from Mimosa pudica, assembly GCA_029929735.1. Taxonomy (NCBI): domain Eukaryota; kingdom Viridiplantae; phylum Streptophyta; class Magnoliopsida; order Fabales; family Fabaceae; genus Mimosa; species Mimosa pudica. The sequence goes on from JAKELP010000024.1 coordinate 8,088,273, forward strand.
CAGTAGATGCAGTAATTTACTACCTTGTTTCTGTGTCTACTCTTATGTCGACAAGTTTTTAATTATAGTTCACTCTATTTACCTTGTATAGAAGTTCTAAGGTTGTCTCCTTGTTTACTCATCTCGTTTTGAAAATAAAAACATATCAAATCACTGCAAGCATAAGGAATAAGTGATTGTAAAAACATAAAAAAGCAGCCTCTTACACAGCTCAGAAAGTTCAACTGTCTTAAGGACCATTTTGTTTTATCTTTAACCTAACAAGAGATCAAATCCTTTGAATAACAGTTAAAATTTTCAACCTCCTCCACCTACTTCTGATGCCAGGATCAATTTGTGTCTGGAATATCTGCTTATAATGGGCTCAATTTTCCTCCCTTCTAGTAATTTTTATGCATTGTTCATTGGGCTGAGTTTACTGGCTCCAACAGTTTCAAAACACCAAATGAATTGCAAATTTTATGGTGGATTAGGCATGCTAGTTCATAACCATTTCATGTATTTACTTGTAAATTAAGTATATGAAAGACTGATAATGTATTATAAATTTGATTGGGGAATGAAGTTCTACAAACGAATTGCCAATATATTGTCACTCCAAGGGAAAAAAAAACAAAAAGTAGAAATATGAATGTATCATGAGATGTGACCCCATTCACAGTAATTCAGCTAGAACTATTGTGCTTCTAGGTTAAACATCCTCCAAGTTAATTAACTTGTCATGTAATAAAAAAAAAATAAAACTTGTATACTTGTAAACCAGGGCATTCTGTATCAATTTCATCTTCTTTATAAGCATGAGTGGCGGTTTGCATTTGCACCATGTAAAATCCAAACTTATTTTTCTGAAATAGCAATTATGTTTATTTTTTAATATACAAGGATGGTTCATGACAGGGAAGAGCAAACTAAGAGGCTCTTTATTTACAGGAAGCTGATACAGATATCAACAAAAAAATTGAAATCCACATTATTCTGAATCAGTTACTCCGCCAAAATATGATGCTATAAACAACTCTCATCATCATCCATGTGGGGAAGATGAAACTCAATATGCTTTCTGCGTCCATAAAAGCCTTCTCAGCAGAAAACAAGGTGGGAGAAAAATTCAGTAGCCTATCATTGCATATTGTTGAGATCTAACGAAGCTTAATTGAAATTCTGTCAGCCTCCTTGGTGGATGGAGAACAAAAAGTTGTGAATCACTATCGTTGTTGCTCCTGACAAACAGATAAAACTACAAGAATTAGAAAGGTTCAAGTATCAGATAAGTTAAGAGGAAATTACATATACAATAGACACTGTTAGTATCAGAAAATCTTAAAAGTTTCAGCTAAATGATTGATTCTCTGATACAAGAAAAACTCTTTTTAGAACCTTAACATTTCTACGAAATGTTTGTATTCTAGTAAGGATATAAAATCTAATGCATTATCTGGTATAATGAAATAGAAGGATTTATGAAAAAAAAAGACAAGCAAAGTACATAGGATGTCAAATTTTTTAATATATTTACAATGAAATTAAACGTAAGATATACATTGCACTCATTCATTTATGTATCTTATTTTTTATGGCACATATATAGTAAATTACTTGAAAAATTGACATAAATCCAATAATATTGTTAGACATACATAAAAACATTGACAATACCGAAGATAATTTGTGAGATCCATAGTATTGTTAAAGCTACTACCATTTTAACTGTAAAGTTGGGAATCCATTAATTTCAAGAATTTTCTTTAAACTTTCACATTTTTTTTAAATTAAAAAACAAAAAAAGATATGTCTATAAACGATTTCAGTAAAATTCATTGATGAGCAACTTTAGAAGATCTATACTCATTCTTCCCTCCACCAAGGGATGAGTTCCAAATAAGTGGGGACTGCATCAATATTTCCTTCCCTATCCTCTCTTCCTCTTCTATTCAGGCATACTGGATGGGAGAAATAAATCCTACTTGCATTCCTTCTCCTCCCCAATTCCCTCTACCAAACAAAGCATAAAGCATTGTTTCTTTCTCTTTTTGGGGGCAAAGTTTAAATAGAAAATCACTATTCATGGCTGACCCATGAAGTTAGAACCAACTAACACAAGGTCACTAATTGTGCACAATCAGATGAACTTAAAGAGCTGCGATATGTTTATATATGAAGGTAAATAAAAAATGAAGGTTGTTGACTAGAAAGATTAAAAAAAAAAACACTTTTCTTGGTGGATATCATAACAATTTCTATCCTCTTTAGTGATTTCCCAAGGAGGTCAAGCAACAGGGATACCAGATATTACAACAAGCTTTATCCCTCTATGTGAGATCATATGGCGCATTAAACTCAACAGAATTCTAAATCTATGGACAAAATACCAGAGATTTAATAAAAAAGTAAAGGGGTGCTGTTATTAGAAGCCAAAGTTATTTGGATGAAACTTACCTGGGAAAGCAAAAATTCATCAAACACGGAGGTCACATCACAATGCCCTGATGTGGAAGCCCATCCACGGTGGTTAGAGTCAAAGCCAAGTGTAGGAGCTTCAAAACTTTGAGTAGGACGATAATCTATGAGGTTTTCATGAGGGTTGACTTCTGCAGATGTCTGGAACTTCATACTATTCAAAAGAGGGAAATTATATGGCAGGTACGGATATTGTATGCCAAATGATAGTCCCATAGAAGCAGCACTACTTGTCATGTCACTGAGGACAACAATTTCTTGCCCAGGATTAGGAAGATCTAGCTTTGGACTTGAGCCAAGATAACTAGCATAACTCCCGAAAGAGGAACTTGCAGAGCAATCTATGTCTCTGAGAAACAGCCAAACAAATTCAACAAGTAGAATAAGAACTCACAGAAATATTAACGCAAAAGATCTCTAATGGAGACTATATTTATTTTCAATAACATCAATTTTTTTTTAAAATAAGCAATTTTCTAGAACAAATAGAAATAAACTGCTATTCATTTCAATGATGTTTCAAAAAGTGCTACAATAAAGAAAGTGTTTCATGTCTACACTACTTTTTTTAAGCTCATTTTCCTTCCTTAGCACCCGCGCCAAGTGAGTATTTGAACTAGGTTAGCCCTTTTTTGTAAGGACACCAAGGGTCTATTTGGATATAGCTATTGGAGAATAGCTTCTGGAAAAAAGTTAAAAAAAAACTCTTCTAAATGATAGATTCTGGATAATAACTTCTGGAAAAGCTGGAAAAAATAGTTTCTAGCAAAACCTAGGTTTTCTGCCTCAAATCTAGGTTTTCAGTTAAAAAAGCTGCTAGTGCTTGTCTGACTAAACTTAAACCTAGGTTTTGACATGAAAAAAAAAACTATTCTGAAAAAGATGAGTGTTTGTCTGCCTTAATTTCTAAATCTGGGTTTGAGGTTCTCCCAAACATGCACCAAGTGTGGTTTCTTTTCCTTGATTGTTGTTATTGGTTCATAAGATTATCTTACTTGCTCAGGTCAGATTGCTGATAATATAAAGCAATGACATTAGATATCTAGAGCCACACAATTAGCCATTACCCATCTAATATGGGATAATTGCATCAAGGTCACAAATAAGAGACTTAATTTCAAAAAGGTCTCATAGGGTTGTTAATTACTACTATTAACATCTGCAATAGCCTTTATTAACAAGTGGTAACAACTCCTTGGGACCTCTTTGAAATTAAGTCTCTTAGGTACAATTGTCCAGTCTAATATTCACAATAATACTTCAAGCAATAAATCCCCCAAGTCATTAGCCAGTTTCTGGGTTTTCAACTATAAATAGTCTGAGCAAATAGCTTGGGGTCTCCCCTGCTTCACAGAAGGGTTTAAACTGAAGAACATGTATGTAACTTCCAGAATTTTAAACTAGAGATTAATAGTCAACTTAAAAAATATTTTGATGGCATTATCTAGATTAAGAAAAGGTATGTAACCCCGAATTTTGAAATAATCTGAGTGGATAATAGTAAGGATCAAATATTTTCTGATACTGAATTATGATTTATGAAGGGTGTTGAAAATTTAGAAGAGGTGGGATTATTGTATTCATGATCAGGAACGGTTATGAGATTGGGATTTATATGATGTGATTGTAAATTGAATCAATAAGGTGCAGTAAAATTGGATTATAAAATAGTTGGTGGTGATCCATGGATTTAATGGTCTGATCTAAAGCATTGGAAACGAGTTAGGTCAAAGAATTTGGAGTATAGAGAGCAAGAAGGAAATTTAGAAAACTTCTGTGTTCCTCACCTTAGCAGGGTGCATGGATTTAATGGTTTGATCTAAGGCTCAACATTTTGGGATTCTTTGACCATTTCCCTCAATCTATCCTAATTTTCAGATTTTAAAATGAACAAAACTTGAATTCTTGATGGGATTTTAAACGGGTGCAAGTTTTCATTGGTTCTTTATTATCTTTTCCTTCATAGAGGCTTTGTATCAGGACTAGGGGAAAAGTATCAGCTACTGCCCTGTAGCCTAGCTGTAAGGCTCAGTTCTGAGTCATATTATGTCTGAATGTATATTGCCAAACATTTAGTCATATTTTGCTACAATATTGTTTACTCAAATTTATTTGGGATGACTATCATTCTTTTGTGTCAATAATCATTCCGGAAGAGATCTGAGGCCTACAAAAGACAAGTTTTTAGTTGTGCTTCACATGCATGGGATTTTGAAATAGGGATACTTCTTTGTTTGAATATATAAGAAAGGTGATTCGAAAATGAGAAGGGCTTTTGATGCAGTGATGGGTTGGGATTTTTGATACCCTATGGCCATGAGTATCACGAGATTTGACAACTAAGAATTATTTCAAATAATCATGATTCAAGTCTTTTCTAAAATGATTAGCATTGAGAGGTTTAGTCTGAGCTCTAATAACTATGTTAAGGGTTTTCTTTTCCAACATGATTAAATTTGACAAACGGGTAAAGGTGCAAAAATGGGTTCAAACTATTACGCCAGGAGCACGTAGGGGTAACAGGTATTTCCGGGTTCAATTCTGGGACTGAAGAATAAATATTGGTGCAATATAGGTAACGCCGTTTAGTTTGACCGACATTGACCGTTAAAAGCTGACATGGCGGGGGGAAATAATTTTTTCGCTGAAGTGGCTGTTAAAAGTTGACCGTTAAAGGCATTTGTTATCCATGATAGAGTCTCATGTTATGATTTTCTATATCTATCAATATCTATCCTTTAAATTTTTAGTAAAACTCTTTCTAAACATGATAATCATATTACTGTCTGCCAAGTGAAACTCTATACATAATGGTTAGGCTTTCGGATTATAGCTAAAACAGGATTTATGAAAGTTAAGTTATGTTTTGAGGAGAATTTTACAAGGTCAATGGCAACTGAATTCAAACAAAAACATAGCATATGAATGCAATACTTATGGGCCACTGGCATTTGATTAATTTGATTTTTTTTAATGTAGTGTCTATAGAGACATGTTTGCCTATTCTGGGTCAGGTAATACAAATTCATACATCAAATGAACATGTTTATGATTTTAAATTTTGTTAAACAATTACACTTCAATACGTGCTTAGATTGTTTATGATTTTAAATTTTGTTAAACAATGAGACTTCAATGTCAAAATAATATTAAGTTATTTTCCCGGCATTGGAAACTTAATCTCCAAAATAACTTAAAGATCTGATTAAGTCAAATGAATTCAATGAAGATCTGCTTACTTGGGGAGAAGCAAGTTTGGATCGTCAGGTAAAACCATATGTTGGTTGTCATTATTTGCTGCAATCCATGATAGAGATTGGAGATGCTGATCAGCACTCATCCTGAAGGGAATCTCACCTAACTGGAATATAAAGCTTATTCAGTCATATCTAGCTTTTCTACACCATAGAAAGCTGTACTTAAATCTTTACTTTCTTATGTATAAAAAAAAAAAGAAAGAAAGTTGTACTTAAATCTATCAAAGGAAAAAAGGGAAACATGCATCTAAAACCAATTCAAATATCAGTTAATCTTTTCACCTGGTTACTGCATTGCAATGATTCAATTTGTTGCTTTTGCATATTTTCCTGCCAGATCAGAGACACGTTTGAGAAAAGATTCAAGATCTCAAAGCATAAACATGTTTTGCATATAAATAACAATGGTTATGAACATTGGAGGGTTTTTTGTTGAGGCATAGCTAAAGTTTATGTTGCTTTATCCCACAGTTCTATGTTTCCACATAATTTAATTAAAATGCCTTTTCTAATTCTTGTCCTGAGAATTGTTAAAAATTCCTTATTTCACTACCAGATGGAAAATTGTATCCCTTTAATTTTTTTAACAAGGAAAATAAACGAGAGAAAAATGGTTTAGACTTGCTGGTTATGGACTATTAGAAGAGTATTAGGAAATAATTATAGTATTAGGAAATACTTGGAGTAGAAGAATATTAGTTTTTATTAGGGAATTATATTTGGTAAACTTGTAGGAGAAGTTTAATTATCTTTTAGGAAACTTTTATATTATAAGTATGTAAGCACATCAATGGAATAAAATGAAGATTTTGATTTTGGTGAAACCCTTTTGTTTTTCAACATGGATGAATTAGAAAGTACCTCCAAAACCTTGATGCTCAAATAAACAATGAAACTGCTCATTGCAGAAAGAAGGAACAAAATAATAAGAACCATACCTTACGCAATCGAAGTTGATTAATAGACTCCTTGAGAGATTTTTCCATCTGTTCCAATTGTCCCACATTGTTGATTTTATCAATTTCAGCCCAATGACTGTGTTATAGAATAACAATAATAATAATAATAGGAGTTAGTTGGGTTAGTTGTAACTAATTACAAATCAGCAAGTTATTTAGTTAATGATAACAGAAACGTGTGTAAGAGAGAGGGATAGGAAACTAATATATAGCTTATTCCCTATCATTTGTAATCAGTTTTGACTATTATAAATAAAATACATTTTGGGTTCTGTTTTGGGTTGCTCTCTCTATTGTTTCTATCGTTTCTGGTTCTGTCTTTTCTTGTCATCAATCTTGGTTTGATTTCTCACTCTTTTGGTTCAGTTTCACAGTTCTTAGGCTATTAGGATAACAGACTGCAGAATGCAACAATATATAAATCTTGAAAGTTGGAAAACAGCCATAATGCAAGTATAATAAAATATAGCCAAGGAACTTAACAGTTGAATCCAACAAATATATTTACCTTAATCTTGTATATATTTCAGATACTCGAGCTTGTAATAATGTGGCATTATTCTTTAGATCCTGCACCATGCACTTGAGTGGTTGGTGTAAATGAAGATAAAGGAAAAGGGGAAAAATAATTGAGAGTGTTCAACTTAAGTACCTCAACTGTTTGACCGCTGGGAGAACGAACAAAAAGAGCATATCAGTATCTCAATTTACTGGCAAAAAAAATTGATCAATCTACAGTAAATCATTAAATTAGCGTCCATCACTAAATTAGCGTCCATGGAATACCTTGTACCCAGAAATTCTTGCACATTTACATCATGGCCTAACTTCTTAAATGTTTTCTTCAAAGCCTAAAATAAAAAGGCAGATAGCTAGTAAGTATTACAACAAGGTGCCAATCATAATATTGTATTGCTTGAAAAGAAAGGGATAGATGTGCACTTTTTTAAAAAGAGTAGAATGAGTTGTAAGAAACAACTTACTTCAAGACCCTCCAACTTCCTGTTTCAATAATCCAATTGAAAACACAAGTCATGATCTTGTACAACATAGATAAGAAGACATAACAATTTGCTACATATGAAAGGATTTTAAGTATACCTCTTTGCCCTTTCTTGAGCTGATATTTGTGAAAACTTTGCAATAACCTCCTCTATGTAACTACAGTTTCCAAACAAAGGAAGTAATTAGGCAAAGAATCATAATGATCTATTATAAAGGAAAACTTCATAGTTCAAGTCCACGAATAAGTTGAAAAATACCAAGAACAGTGTTTTCCCTCTTTCAACCAACAGAGATTCACATAGTAGAAGCCTAAACTATTAAAAAAAATTGAGTCAAGGGTCAATTATAAGTTTATAACTCCTAAGTAGTTTTTGGTCCAAATTTTCCCTGAAAGTATAAAATACAGCAATTTTTCCCTATACCATCAAAATATTGACCGTGAATGTCAATTTTTTAATAGTCAATGTGAGTTTTTTAACAAATTCGACAATATTGCTGTGTTTTGTAACATCCAGGGAAATTTCGAACTCAAAAAAATTTTTGGGGCAAAATTAACCCTTAAGCCAAGGAAATAAAAAGGAATAAGCTGGGAATGCAATAATCTAGTAACTAATTTCTTAGACTCGAGACTCAAGAGGATGAATGCTTTGAACGTCAAAAAGCTGCTTTAAAGAGCAGAAAAAATATAAGTAGCATATCTAGAGAGAGAAAGAGGTGTGGAGACAAACATCTATGGTAAACCTCAGAAAAAGAAGTTATATCTGATACAGAATGCAAAAATAAAACATAATGGTTATCAAGGTAATGATTTCAAAATAGGTGAAACAGATGTTATAATTTGAAACATTGGCTCCTTGTTCTTGGATAGAAAAGGCATCATGACATCTGACCGTAAAGACCCATGGGTTTTATAAGTAAAGCTAACCTTTTCGTCTTCACGCCCTTTGAACTAACTAATAAATAAATAAAATGATTAACAAAATATTGCAAATTTATACAAACTAGATTGTGTTAAGACCCAAACTAATGCTACTAATACTTCAATATATTAAGACAGAGATTACACACAACAATATGATTAAGAGCTAAAAGTCATCAAATTCATAGAAAGACACTTCACTGATACAGGGAAGAGTACCATACAAACTCATATCAATAAACAAAGCTACAAAACACACAGACGGAACTCTCACAACAAGACAAACACAAACAACATTTTGCCAATCTTTTGAGAGGATTAGCTCTCCCCATCCCTCAAGGGGCCAAGCCACTATTCAAACCAATCTCTGCCTTTCCTGCTAAATCAGAATGAATATTTATAGACCCAAAATGCGACTTTCACCATCCCAAACTCATGGGCCTTGAATATGGCAGTCCTACAGCTAGTTAACTATCCTATTCTTTATCTGGCAAAAATAAGCTACTCTATTCTCTAGTTTTTTCTTTAAAATGGCAAGTCAAAATTCTACCCAGAAAAAAAGTTTGCTTCCCATATCAATGGGTAGTTAGTTAAGCTGGTAAGTGGGCTACAACCCCGTAAGGATAAAAATGTGTGTTCGAATCCCAGGAAGCGCTCTCATTGGGAGAGAGGACAATCTTGCCTCTGTGTGCAACACTCCTACTTCTAGAGTCCAGATTAAACCGGGTGGTTATTAACCAAAACAAAGTTTGCTTCCCTTAGCATGTTATGTTCTAGTATATAAAAAGTGGGCCCTAACAGATTGCAAACTCCATATTTTTGCATGGAGCTTAAAGTAGCTTTCGATTGAATATTTTAGGGGACATTGACAGAAGACAAAGATGATTGCAAAATACCTCTTCCTCCCTCTGCACATTGATGGCTTCCCAGACGGTGAAAACATGAGAAGTATAATATCTATATCACACAGTATAGATAACTCCGAAGCCTTTTTCATAATTCCATTCTTCCTTTTGGCATAGGTGGCCTGACGATTATTAGTGTTCTCCAGCCTCTTTATCTTCAGCTTCACCCTGCCCATACTGCAATTCCAATCCAAACCTCAGCATTCATTCAGGAATAAAACCAAACACCTTGACAACACAAAAAAAAACACAACACAACCCCACCAACAAAAACCACAATCAAAAAGCAAATAACATCCAATGATCATTCCTTTATAATGATGAATATGGAACTGAAATTGTCAAAAAGCTAACATTTTTATAAACTACAAGTCCTTATACACATACCCTTTATCAAAGTCTTGAACTTGGTGCCAAAAAAGGAAAGGAAAATTAACATTTGTGTGCTGACATAGAGAAGGGAAGAAGAGCAAGCAAAGAAGAAGGGTATTTTAAAAAAGTTGGAAACTTGGCAAAGAAGAAAATAAAACAACACAAAACAAATAAAAGGATTTCGCGGGAATAACAGAATGTTCGGACTATAAGAGATTCAAAAGGCAAAATCATAGGAAAAAAGAGAGAGAGAGAGAAAAGAATGTGAATGTTGATAGCTTACAATAAGAGAATTATTAGGAGCTGAGTTGAACATGATTGGGTGAACGAAAAAAACGGTCTTATGAATCATCCTTAAGAATCGGATTCAAATGAATGTTACATATTTATTTCATTCCACAACAAAAACCCAAACCCAAAAGCCAAAACCACCCATTTCTGCTTCACATTCACAAGCATATATGTATATAACTCAATAGTATATACATAGTTTGGGTATTTTGATGGAGTCTACGATCACTAGTTTCCAACATATGAAGTAAAATTGTCATTTGGTATGTGAAAGTTTTCAGTTTTCACCTTTGAATGAATTGGCTTTGTTAATTCAATCTCATCACCAACAGAAGGATGAGAAAAAATTTTATCATCACCAAAACAAAATCTCAACCGGTAATTTCAAATAATATATGTTATTCAATCAACCATCCCTCAACCCAATCCTCGTTGTTGCACACAATGTGGGGTCAGCTACATGGATCATACAGTGCTATTGTGCTCTATCTGCTATTGTGCTCTATCTAGCATAGAAATTTAATAATAACAAAAGATTCAATCCCCAACACAACCTTCATTGCCAATGATGGTGACGCCACCGACAACGGTGATCACATCGGCGGCGGCGGCGGCGGCGGCGAAGCTAAGGGCCCACAAATGTTTGTAATCATGGTCTCTCATTTAGGACACAATTCATATATTTGAGCAAACAAATTTATTACAATAATAACAACAACAAAGTATTATCACACTATGTGGGGTTGGCTACATGTAACAAAATTGTTTTATGCTTTCATTAATCAGATTTGCTCAATACACTGATTTATATATATGTACACTTTGGTAACCTAGCTAAACCTAATTATATTAACTATGGTTAAGTACCATAACTAGAGAACAAACTAATTGAGTTAATAATCTTGTTAACATGGATCATACGGCGGCTACATCGTGTTCTGTCTAGCAAACAAATTTAATAATCACAAAAAAATCCAATCCCCAACTCAATCCTCACCACCACCAGCATCTATTTATTTGAAAGCAAGAATCACTTCATATCTTCACTCAAAAGATTCAACCCCATTTACTGTAATTTCTCTGAATTATTGCACTCTTTCAAATTATTCTTAAAGAAATTAAATTTCAAGGGAAGTAGGAACAAAAATCCCACAATTTGGCTACCTCAAAGACTTTATTTTCTTCTCTTGTACCCAAAAAACCCTCCAAGATTCTCTCTTTGACAATTGTAAGTGAGAAAATCAATGTTGATGTGAAATGCAGTGAGAGTGATGAAGTGTTGTTGGGTTTTCTTTCTTTTTGAAATTTTGGTTGACATATATAATGCAAAATCAGTGAATTTTGGGTACTTGAATGGGGTGGTGATGAATTGAACTCACTTATAAAATTGATTTATTTGATTTATGTGAGTAAATGATTTCACGGGTAGTTTGATTTCAATAGTTCAGTTAGATTTCTGATAAAAAAAAGCAGTTCAGTTAGATTTGTTTAAGAACTATATATTCTTTAAAAAACAATAAATATAAATTCTAAAATTAAGATAATCTCTTGACTTATTTTTTAAAAAAAAAACTGTATTTTTTCCTTCAAAAAATTTTTCATTTTAAAAAAGTTAAATATGACCGTCCAGATTAGATGTAAATTTTTTAAATTTGATTAGCTCTTTTCTTACTATATGATAGCCTTCTACTTCTAGTGATATTGATTTTTATATATATGTATAAAGCTTAATCATGAACCTTTGATGTTTGATGTGTAAAGTCTCATATCTGTGAGACGAGGGAATGAAAGATGACTTATAAGGGTTGGATACCTCCCCCTTGATGTGTTTTGAAATCGTAAGGGGTGAGGCCCAAAAGGGACAATTTTCTAAAGCAAACCTTGATAAGTTATAAATGATATTAGAGGTAGGACGGGATCAATATGATAGTTAGGACACTAGCTCCCTCCATATACATTGACTATGGAGGAAATAAAAGACACCATATTCTTTCTATAAGCAGCGGTTGAAGAAGAGAATAATTTAATAAGAGGCATAAGAGTCTTTTCATATCAAAATTTTATTTCATTTAAGTGAAAATACTATATTTGCACTTGGACCGCAAGTTGGTAGTATTTTGGCATTTGCACTTGGACCGCAAGTTGGTACTATTTTGGCACCTCGCAAAACTTTAGTAGTACAAACACACTTTTAGATAAAGCTCAATATCATTTTTTCACATTTCCCTACACACGCGTGTAATGCAATATATGTATTGAAAATCATATACTCCATGAGAAGGAGCTATATATATAGAAGCACAGTTCAAATCATAATTAAAATAATTTATGAGAGCTTCCGGCTATATTTATTATTTAATTCCCATGTGCTCATACCATAATAAGGTTCTGAGTATTCAAAGACTACCCGGGGGCGGGTCCGGATTCTCTCAGAATTCGTTCCCTCCTATTCCCTCAGAATCCCCTCTTTGGGGATTATTTTGCCCATTGAGATTCATCTAAGAACTCATAATTTGTCACTTGTACCATTAAAAATTAAAAAAAATGTATTAACATATAAAATAAATAAAGAACTTTTAATTTTTTTATTTTAGAACACTTTTGGGTATAAAAAATTTCAACTATCTAAACCTATTTCATTTCAATATAAAGATCTATAAGAGATACAGACTAGTCCAGTTAACTGTGAAATAATTTTACAGTTATCTGATTCGGTTAACTGTAAAATTATTCACAGTTAACTGGACTAGTCTGTATCTCTTATAGATCCTTATATTGAAATGAAATAGGTCTAGATAGTTAAAATTTTTTATGCTAAAATATTTTTTATATTATAATACATTTTAATTTTATTTTTAATGGTATAAGTGGCAAATTATGAACTCTTAGATGAATCTCAATGGGTAAAATAATACGGGATTATTTTGTTAAAAAGGAAAAGGAGGGAAAAGGAGAGGGAAGGAAAAGGAGAAACCCCTCTCCCGGGGCTTAACTTGTTTCTCCATGCAAAAATGCGATAGTTGCTTGTATATTAGTTGAATGGTACTTGCATGCGCCTAAAAGTTTGACTTCACAAAAAGCAGACTCATGAGAAGTGATATGTTTGCAGAACCCATTGACGAAGGAAGAAGTAAGTGATCATGGTATAAATCAATAAACTCATATGTGCGCGCGCGCTCGAATAATAATGGTAATGGTAATTAAGAAGCTATACGTAGCTGGAGTTCACATTATAATTATATTGGAATAATTTAAATCAAAGCTTCCGGATATATATAATTCCCATGTGCGTATTCTGTAATAAGGGTCTGAGTTTTTTAAGACAATCTAGGGGCTTAACTTGTTTCTCCATTCAAAACTATAAACATTAGATTCCAACTTTTTATAGCGAAAGGATTAAGACTCTAAGGAACAAGGTTTCTTCATTCCAAAGTGCACCTATCCCCTATATATACTCACACACATACACTTCAAAACACATAGCAAAACTGTGAAATACAATCACGCACACACATATATATACATACAGCATCCTTATTCAATTAATTGAAGGAGATGAAGAAGTTCATTAGCTTGGTGCTGCTTTTTTTGGCAATTATGGCCATTGCTAGTGTTGAAGCTCATGGTTATGGAGATTGTGGGAAGTTTACTCCAGATAGGATGCTCACACATGTCCTTCGTCATTGTGCAAAGCCAGCAAGAGACTTGAATGCTCCAGTCACTCCAAGTTGTTGTGAGCCTCTCTCACAAGTGTCAGTGGAATGCTTCTATGCCATCATCAATTCTGACACTTGGAATTATTCCGGCATCGATGCTAGCATCGCCTTCACCATTCCAGGACGTTGTCAACTCATTAACTATTAGTATTACAGTCACACTTACATCTTATGAGTTATGATGAACTAGTCACCAACCTACCTACTCCTCTAATAAAAGTGTGACTATGTTCTTCCCTAATAAGAGCTAATAATGGCTCATTCATGTATAAGAAAGTGTGACACTATGTCTGCATAATATGAATTATATTTCTCTTTATTAATTATCTTGGCAAAGCATTACATTTTCCTCCGAACAACGAGGCTTATTGCTCTAAAACATAAAAATGATCATTAACACACGAGATTTAATTTGAATCTCTGACATTCTTTTTTGTGAATTAAGATTTGAAGCTGAGACGAACATGCATGCATGTCCAATGATATTTAAGAAGGAATTAGTTAATTAAACCATCCCTTCTAAGAAGAATCAGCAAGGATAATTTGATCTCTTGAAAGTTGCGGTAATTATGTCTCAACTGAACATCATCATACTCTAAACCTCAATAAATTAATCATTAGGACTCTGCAATGCACACTACAGGTTCTATATTCTACATCATTGACATATAATACTAAATGGCCAGATATTTGTGGAAGGCTTAGGCTTTTGTGGATGATTTTCTTTTGGATTAAAGATCATTTTGACTAATGAACTATTGTGTATTTATCATCTTACTCAAGTATTAATAAATGACATTATTTTTACCAACTAATTAAGTTTTAAAATTGAATAAAATGTCGTTAAATGTGTGGCACATGTTGACATATCACTTGTCCACATGGATTGCCAACAAATTAAAGTAGTAATGTGGATCAGTAAGATGTTGAAAGTAGCAAAGACTTAACATCGTTAAACTACTATACATCTAACAATGTTGTCCATTTCAATTTGTTCAACATTTAAATTTTAGTTGGATAAAATGATACCATTTATTAAAACTTATTCTAAATGGTAATAGTTTATTGGCCAAAATAAACTCTAACCATTTGTTTTTATTACACAAAATTATATTACCTTTAGTAATTAATGAATTGTCCCTATCTTAGTAAGTATGCTAAGTCAATGGTTTTACTCTACATCTCTGACATAAAAGGCTAACAATTTGAAAATGAATTAGGCTCTTTTCTGATTTCATTCATAAATGATAATCAAATAATGAGGTGAAGAACGTGAAGATAAATATCAAGGGTTCAAATTCTGTGTGCGTTCCTTATTAAAAAATTTAAACTTAATCTCCAAAATTTAGGTAAAAACACATGATTTTTTCCCTTTAGTTCATTATAAAAGAATAAATACATAGCTGAAGAAATTTGTTTTGATGAAAATTCAAGAAATTACACAATATATTGTTACTGCATAGTCTATTACAAATTTACAATAAATGCTAAAAAAATATAATTGGATTTTTCCCACGGTTTAAAAATTTAATTAAAGTCAATCTCATAATTAAGGTTTATTAATTATTTATTGACATGTAAATTACGGGGAAGCTTCCTCGAAATTTAAAAAATTAATGAATTGTTAAAAATTTTGAACAGTTTTAGATTAACATAATAGTTTAAATTCTATGACTTAATTCTTATTTTAAGATTTACATATGTAATTTTTTCGGGTCGGAAGATTTACATATATAATAAAAAAACTCGAATTTAAATGTTTAATTTACAAATTTTAATAATTGAACTTAATTTATTGAATAAGTAAGTGATATCATCGACATAATCATCAACATATATACTAAGAATAAACTGTAATCGCAATGAAGGATTTCATCATACATCTCATACTTTTCTGACTATTTTAACCACACCTTGAAGCTTGTCAATGAAAAAAAAAAAACATATGACGTGGGTGCTCCATCCTCCAACTAATAGCTTACACCACATAATTTCTTGCGTTGAATTTTCATCAATTCTTTTTTCATGAAAAAAAATGCCTGGGCAGCCTGGCCAAAACAAAACAAAATGGTGCACGTAACAAAATAGAACATTCTGCAGGTCAAGCGCTGGGTACTATCCTGGCCTACACACACACACACACAAAAGTTCATGTAAGATTTTATATTATATATTATCACAATATTGTATATCTTAAAATATAAACTTATAGTTTTGTATTATATTTTAAAAATTTTAAAATTAAATTATATCTCTCCTAATTTAATATTTTTTTAGTGTGAATATTTATCAAAATATGTGATAATTGTTTCTTTCAAGAAAAAATCAAGACTCAAGTTGTACGTAAATGTATTTAAAATTCATAATAGTGATTATCACATGCATTAGGATCGAACAAAGTGTTACGGTGTTGAAATTTAGAACTAAGAGCACATTATATGAGTATTGTCATTCCACCACAAAAGCTTAAACTAATGTGGTGGTCTGGTGGAGACTCAACTCAGAGACTTAACTCACATATATACCATTAGTCCACCTTTGATATAGTCGATGTGGGACTATTTGGGTTTCTCACATTCACCCTACTTTTTTTTTCTTTTTTACTTTTTCGCATGGGCTGTATGCCTGTACTCCTCTTTCGGGTCGGTCCTTCAGGTCTGCCTGGGCTGTATTCCCTTTTTCTTTTTTTTGGTTGGTCCTTCAGGTCTGCCTGGGCTGTACTCCTTTTAGGGTCAGTCCCTAGATCGATCTTAATTTTTTTCTCTTTTTTTTTGTCGGGTTTTGTGTATTTTTTTTGTGGGTCTCATCGATCGAATGACTCTGATACCATGTTGAAATTTAGAACTAAGAGCACATTATATGAGTGTTGTCATTCCACCAGAAAAACTTGAGCTAATGTAGTGGAGACTCAACTCACATATATACCATTAGTCCACCTTTGATATAGTCGATGTGGGACTATTTGAGTTTCACACCCCCGGCAACTTGGACAAAACAAAGACATTTACCCTATCCTGCTCTGTCAAGTCGTACCTGAAATTATTTGGGCATTCAATGGCAAGGCGTATGAAATTATTTGGGCTTTCGATGGCTAGGCGTATGAACTCATCTTTTTTTTTGAATGTTAAGGCAAGCATTAAGCTTGAGGGTTACAAAGAAAGAGGTGTAGCCTCTTTACCCAGCCAGCTGGGTCACAGCCTGACACTCAATATCCAGTTTGAGTTGCTCTACACAAAAATCAGGGGGGGAATCTAAAACACACTCAGTTGAATTGATCAGGTATGCCTTCCTAGCTAAGATGTCTGCACACTTCATTGTCTCTCTGTATGCATGTGATATCTCTAGATCCCAATGAGAGAAGATCAGTGATCTGATATTAGATATCAGTTCATACAGTGGGTGTGAAGTCCCACAATCGCCAAAAAGTAGGTGAATGCTATCCAAACTATCCGAGTATAGTTTTATCTGCTTCATATCTCTCAGTTTACACAGCTTTAATCCTGCTTGAATAGCTTGTAATTCTGCTTCTAGTGGAGAAGCCTGGCCGCACTGTTTCTGGAAGCCTAACACCCAATCTCCATCTTCATTTCTGATCAGACCCGCACACGTAGCTTGGCCATTCCTGGTGGATGACCCATCGACATCAAGTCTGACAAAACCTCTCGGCGGCAATGTCCAGCTACAATCAGCTCTGTTTTGTAACTGGAAGATCTTGTGTTTGTAACTTCCGTTCACAGCTTCCTCCATCAGAAGGTGTAGACACCGGTTAACAATCTGATGAGCTGGTTGGTGCTCCTGTTCAAAGCATCTGCAGCAGCGATCTTTCCAGATGAGCCAACAAGCGAGACCAAATACACTGGTCCAGGGCCATCGTTTTGTTCTTTGTGATCCAGGTGATGACGTCCTGTTCCAGTGAAGCCATTCCTGCAAGGAAACATTAAAAAATATACTACTATATCGGGGGTTAATCAAAGAATGCCAAATTTGTCTAGCTTTCTCACAGTCTCTCAACATATGTAAGATGGTTTCCTCACTGCCACACTCAAATGGGCACTCAGGTGAAATGTGTTGGAGAACTTTTGCAATCTCACTCTTTACTTGTATTCTCCCTTGAAAAACATGCCACATAAAATACTTTGTTCTTTCAGGGATGCCCCAGCGCCACATGGAGTTCCACCTGACCTGTTGAGTTTGGCCTCGCTGATGTATTAGCCACCCATAGGCCGATTTAACACTAAACATTCCTTCTTTCCCATACAACCATGAGAAACTGTCTTCCCCTCTTCGGCTAGGACGATGCACTTTTCCAATCTGATTTATAATTTCAGGCGAGAGGAAAAGGCGCCACTTCATAATGTCCCAACTTCCCGAGGCTGTAACAAAGTCCGACACTCGAGCTTCAGGATTAATGAGATGATGATTTCTCTCCACATAGTCTAACAGAGGAAACTCCAAGTCCACCCATCTGTCCAACCATGCTAAGGTGGATGTGCCATTTCGGATTTTGCAGCGCACCCCTTCCATGAATTTCTCCCAAACCGACACAATAGCACTCCAAGTAGCCGATTGATTCTGCTTCTTTTTAACTACCGGGAGTTTGTTAGCACCACACCCATATTTAGACTTCAGACAACAGACCCATAAGGCATTAGGTTGTGAAATTAAACCCCAACATAGTTTCATGATAAAAGCTTGGTTTTGGACGCGCAGGTCTTTTATTCCCAGGCCTCCCTCTTTCTTGTCTAATTTAATTGTCTCCCAGGAGACGGGATGAAGTTTCCTGCCTTCTGAGTTCTGGTGCCATAGAAAATCCCGACTAATTTTCTCAATAGCTTTGATTGTCCCTCGAGGGAGCATGAGGGATTGCATTTGATAGAACGGAATAGCGGATAGGACCGATCTGATCAGGACAACCCGGCCTGCCTTGCTTAGAAAGCGTCCCTTCCAACCTGCCAGCTTGTTCTGGACCTTGCTGATAAGAGGAGCAAAGGTGACATTAGTCACCCGTTTGTGAAGCAGGGGAACGCCTAGATATTTGCCTAAATCCGCTGTGAGGCCAATACCTAGCAGCTGGCTAAAGTTAAGCGCTCTGTTGAAGTGAACTCTCTTGGAAACTAGCATCTTGGATTTGTGAAGATTGATCTTATGACCTGAGCCTTTACAAAAGATTGACATGACTTCGCGAAGTTCAGCCACCTACTCCTCACTAGCTTCACAGAAAAGTAACAAGTCATCCGCGAAGAAAAGATGGGATAGCTTTGGTCCGCCTCTCTTAAGACTGATGGGAGCCCATCTACCTTCATGCACTCTCTTCTCAATAAGATGTCCAAGTCTCTCCATGCAGAGGACGAAGAGAAAAGGACTGATGGGGTCTCCCTGCCTAACACCCCTAGATGGTGTGAATTGTGCTGATGAGACGTTATTCCAAGACACACACATAGTGGCCGATGAAACACACCCCATAAGAAGATTTGTGAAGTCATCGTTGAATCCCACCAACCTGAGAGTATGTCTTAGGAAGTCCCAATCCAGGCGATCGTAGGCCTTCTCCATATCCACCTTCACCGCCAAGTATCCCTCACCCGATTTGTGAGATCTCATCGTGTTAATGACTTCTTGCGCTATGATAACATTTTCACTACCCTGCCGCCCTTTAATGAAGCTGCACTGGTTTGGCTTAATAAGATAATCCATTACTCCTCTTAACCGGTTAGCTAAGACCTTGGTTAGGATTTTGAAACTCACATTACAAAGGGAGATAGGCCGAAAGTCTTTCATCTCCTCCGGGTGGTCAACCTTCGGAATTAAGACGATATTGGTGTGATTTATTTCCTTTAGCTTCGACGGCTCTCTAAAGATTTGAGACAGCAGGTCAAAGATTCTTGGTCCAACAGTATTCCATTGAGTTTGGAAAAAGTGAGGTTGCAGTCCATCAGGTCCAGGGGCTTTGAATGCCCCCATCTCAAATGCCGCATTCTTCACCTCAATTTGGCATAGGTCACGCTGGATGGCTTCAAGCTGAAGATGACTTAGAGGAGGGAAACCGTTCGGCCAACCTTCCTCAATCACCAACTCCCCTTCCTTGGAATAAAGATTTTTGAAGAAATCGAAAGCCATATTTTCTAATTCCTTTTGGTCGGTGATCCAGTCCCCATTCCCACTTCGTAAGGCTTCAACCCTGTTTTTCTTCTTGCGCATCGTGGCCGAGGCGTGGAAGAAACCAGTATTCTTCTCCCCCCCAGACAACCAGAGACAACGGGATTTCTGAAGCCATAAAACCTCTTCTTGGGCCGTGACCTTAGAATACTCCTTCCACAGGTGACTTTCGAGTTTAAAAAGACCATTGCGAGGGTTTATTGCGTTGGCCCTGTCAATACCTTCCAGCCGCCTCAATAGTTCTCTACGTTTCTTAGGAAGACTTCCTACCACATTTTTGTTCCACTCAGTAGCATGCTGGCGGAATAGGGAGTATTCTTGTTGCCACTGGTTAGTCATCCATGCATCCTTAACCAGCGTTGAAAACTCCTCTTCCAGGCACCAAGCAGCTTGGTAAGCGAATTGGCGGGTGGTTGAGTGATTCGGAATTGGTTGTTTATCAGCAATGACCACCACTCTATGATCAGACTTAAATTTCAGATGGTGAAAGACTTTACTATGAGGATGGCTCAACTCCCAAGGAAGGTTGCAAAACGCCCAGTCTAATCTCTCCTTTACGAGTTCTTTCTCCCACGTAAAATGATCGCCAACAATCGGGATTTGAATCAGATCACAGTAGTTCACACAATTCTGGAAATCCGCCATCATCTGACGAATAGGCTGCACACCCCCAAGCTTGTCACTAGGTTGTAGAAAAGCATTAAAGTCCCCGATAAGGAACCAAGGACCTTCTACCTGGTGGTAAATAAGCTTAATATCAGCCCAAAGCTGTTTCCTCTTAAGGATAGTTGTGTCACCGTAAATGAACGTAGCAAAGTCCACCTCACCGGTATTCAGGTCCTGAATCCTGCAGTGAACATACTGGGTAGAAGAGAATAAGTATTCAACTGAGGTCGCCTGAGCATTCCAGAGGATCCAAATACCTCCTGCAAATCCAGTGGCCTCTAGTCTCACCCAATTACTAAAACCCAACTTTCGAATCACCTTGTCAGCATTTTGACCACTAATACGTGTCTCCAGTAAAGCCAGAATATCAACTTGGTATCTAGTAACAACATCTTTACAGATGCGGGCAAAGGCTTTCCCCCCGCACCTCTACAATTCCATGAAGCTATAATCATCATAACTACAAAAAGTAGAAAGACATAGAAACTCATACCTGAAAGGTCATGGGTCCGGTGGCTTTCCTCCACCATTGTGAACGGGATTCTTACCACCCTTCTTCTTCGAACTTTTGATCTTATCTTCCGCTTCCCAGTTTGCTTGGACGTTATTCTGGAGGATTTTGAAAGCCTCTCGCTCTTGCGAGGCCTCCTTGTTCTGGTGAGGTTGGTGCTCCATCATGGGCTCAAGGGAAGTAACACTGTTACTTTCGGCCACAGGAGTGGTGGTCAAAGGGGATAGATCTCTCTGGATGGGTGTAATACTTTGTTGGATCAAGGCCCCCTCCGTGTTTGATACATTTCCACTAATGACCACGTGGGCTCTTTGAGGCCCATCTTTCTTCTTGGGCCCCTGCCCACTCCCTTGTGTATTTAAGTGTTTCTCTACATTGGAATCCTGTTGGGCTAAGACCAAGAGGTCTGAAGATGTGCTATTTTGTGGGCGTTTACTCTTTGGGTTTAGCTTCTGGCCCAACTTTTTCTTATTGCCATCTTTTGACTTCGGCTGAGCAATCTTACCTGACCCATTAACACTCTCCCTTTCCTTCATGTTGCTAACATTACTAGCTGGTTCTTTATCCTCACTGACACCTGACATCATCGTATCACCAGAGAGATCTTTTTCTCCCCCTTGTCTAGCTTCTGATCCCTCTAGATCGGCTAAGGCTGCAAATCTAGATGGGGAAGCTCTGACTTCTCTAGACTGCTGAGTTGACTTCACTTTTCCTAATCCCTCTTTTCTGTCACTATCTTGACTTCTCCTTGGAACCCACGCCTTCACGGGTTTCCTGGCAAGCATCCAAGGCCCAAACACCTCCTCCTCAGGCGTCTGGCTCGTCACCGGCGGTGAATGTTGTGTTGATGGCCGTCGCACTTGTTGTTCACCAGCCCCACCAGCGGCCGATTTCCAAGAACATACTTTTCGTCGATGTCCATACCGGCCACACTCAAAACAGATTAATCCAATTCCTTCATACTCCACGTTAAACAATGTTGAAGCGCAAATCACCCAAGGGATTAGTTTTTTCTGGAGATCTATCTCTACACACAACCTAGCAAATCTGCCCCTTTCTACCCTTGTTCTCGCCGAGTCGGATTCACCCATTGTATTCATATCGACTTTGAGAGTCTTCCCTATCCTGTCTCCTAAGCGCCAGAGGATCTTTTTTGTGTAACAGTGCAGGGGAATATTGGGGATTCTTACCCAAGTAGCAATCCTACCTAAAGGATTCGTAAACGGATCGAAAAGTGGCGACCAGCGCTGCACTAGAACAGAGTGTTGGGCGACAATCCATGGACCTTCAAAGAGGACCCGCTTGTATTTATGGGCCCAGGACTCATCATCACTGAACCTAACCACAAAGTAGTTGTTGGGGATGTCCACAAGCTCAAAGTCACTAAACCTCCATAGCCTGCTTAGTATTTCCTTTAACTTGGTCAGTTGGAAGCGTGCTCCCAAGACAGTGATAACCAAGGCTTTATTCCATTGCTCACACCCTTCATTAAATTCCTCATGTGTGATTGGGACCACTGGGTATAGTTCCATCAGTTTCAGCATCTCCTCAGAGGGATCGGGGATGTCCCATGACTGGTCTTGGATGTCTGATATCAAGGGGTCATCATCAGTAGGGCCATTACCATAAGCGGCCCCATTAAAGCCCCTGCCTTTAAAGCTTTTATATCCTAGTAAGGAGTCTTTGTATGAAGGTGGTTGGTGGGGTTCAGTAACTCCTTTATGCGTCTGAGCATCATTAAAGGAGGAGTCCCCTTCATTTACTTCTGCCTCATTAACCATTTTATCCCCCATTAAATCATCTACAATGTCAGCGATCCTAGATTTCTTGGCCCTATCAGGAGAGGCAAGATTGGAGAGCTTTCTGTCCGGTGGAACTTTCCGGCAACCTGGTTCTTCCATCGGAGCAAAGAGAAAGTGGCACGAGTTTCAAGAGAGAGAAAACATTTCAAGAGAGAGAAAACCTATTCTTCTCTCTATTAATCTGTTATGAACTCATCTTTTGAGTGGGGGTCTTGCCAAGTTTAACCCTGCCCATGAACACCTTTACTAGTATCTATGGTGCTATATAAATAAGTCATCCTACTTTGTGTCAATTGAATATTTTTTCTGTTGGCCAAAAAAATGAATATTTTTCAGAAAAAACAATACTTAATTATAACTAGTTTTGATATAAAGTTTGGTGTACGTACTATGATTGCAACTTGTGGATGTACGTACTTTTATAATTGAAAGTCGTTTGCATGCGCCCAAAAGTTTGACTTCGTTCAAAGTTCAAAGTACAGAAGCAGAAGAAGTGATTTTGTTTAACAAAAATGCTCAGCCCATTGACCATGAAAGAAGGCAGATAATCCTGGAAATAAATTATGAACTCATGGTTTATATAAGGTTTTCATGATAATAACAAGGAGTTGTAACAGCGAATGTCTCCCTACTTATCTTTACTCATGCTAAAACAATATTAAGAGTTAATGATTTTTTTTGAAGTAATGAATTTTCTTAAAAAAATCCTTAATCCGTTTCTTATTATATAAGCGTCAAATTGATGAATATATGTGTTACAAAATATAAGCTTAATTTATTTTGCAAACAAAATATAAGCTTCATTTAGGGTTTGTTTAAACAACAATTGCATTTTTTTTTAATTTTAAGTATTGTTTATCTTTCCCTCATACATACAATCTCTTTTATCTTCATTATTTTATACTGCCTCCTGTCCACATTAAAACAAGTAGCCAAAATTTTTATAAATACCAATAAAACATATTGAATTTTTTTATTTTGTGTAGAATCAATACAGTTTTCATTTGTATTCTTATATCACTTATTATACGCATTTTCTCTCACCTCATTGCATTCATATGTAAGGGAAGAATTGAAAAGCATGCATTTATTAATCTGACTTTTAGGTGTTACATACCTCTTATCTTATCATATTATGGACCAAAATATTTTTCATACTACCTTTTATATTATAGATCGAAGGGGATGTGTCATATTCTCTCCCATTTTCTTTTGCCCATGCATTTTTCAATTATTTACTTTTCTATAATAAATATTAATTTTGACCAATTCTAGTAGTTTTCTTCATAAATGTATATTAAATTAGTTATTTGAAACTTATAATAAGGGATAGATGGAGTATCATTTTTGAAACTATAATGGCAGTTAAGAGATTATTTATATATTATATTTTGCATCTATTAAAATATTTTAAATAAATCATTACAATCAAAAATCAAATTTAGATCGTTCTAGCAAGATCTAAATAGTCTAGATAATTCTTTCTATTGTCATATGTTTTATAGTAGGAAAACCAATCCCTTAAAGTAATAACGCGGTTGACATTACATTGGGAATAAATTTAAATTAAAGCTTCCGCCATAACTCCATGTGCTTATACTGTGAGTCCTAAGTGTTTCAAGACAATCCCGGGGGCCTAACTCGCCTCTGCATGCAAATCAATAAACAGAAATAGATTCCAACCATTAAAGCCAAAGGATTTAGACTTGTGGGAGCAAGTTTTGGCCATTCCAAAGTGCACCTTTTCCCTATATATATTCACGCGCATACACTCCAAGACACATAGCCAAACCGAGAAATACAATATAGTCACACACACACACATATATATACAGATTCCTTATTCGATTAATCAGAGTAAACAAATTATAAGGATATAGGATGAAGAAGTTCATTTGCTTGGCGTTGCTTTTGGTGATAGTGGCCATTGCTGGTGGGGCTGAAACTCATGGCTATGGAGTGTGTGGAAAGTTTACTCCAGATAGGATGCTAACACATGTTCTTCGTCATTGTGCAAAACCAGCAAGAGACTTGAATGCTCCTGTCACTCCAAATTGTTGTGAGCCTCTCTCACAAGTGTCAGTGGAATGCTTCTATGCTATTATCAATTCTAACACTTGGAAGTACTCTGGCATTGATGCTGGCATTGCCTTTACCATTCCAAGACGTTGTCATCTCATTCACTATTAGTAATATTGTCACTTACACCTTATTATGAACTAGTCACACACCTACCTACTCTAATAAAAGTGTGACGAGTCGACTGATGTGTCTTCAATAAGAGCTCATTATAGTAGCTCATAAGTTTGATAAAGATATTTTAAGAATAATGTTATTATTTTAGAGTCGAGTGCATGTGTTGTTGTATCAAGCTTCATCTAAATAATTTGTCATTCAATTCTCTTAATTTATCAACTATGGCAATCTATGAACCAAAATTTGGAACCTGTTTCCTTTTTTTAAACACCGCCCACCCAGTAATCTATCGCTAATCGACAATTAACTAATTTGGGCTCGAGGGGTAGAAATACTACTCACATAAACAGGGTTATTCTCTCTCCTGATGAAAGCGCTTCACGGGATTCGAACATATGTATCCATTAGTAGTTGTCTCATCTCCCAATGAAAGTGCTTCCCGGTTTTCATAGTCATAAAGAAAGATGAATAGAGAGGAGTAAGATAAAGCTACCTAGATTGTCTAGATCTTATCTAAATTTTCAATGGTCTGTAGTCAATTTTAAATTATGTAACAATTAAAATATTTTTATAATAATTTTTATAAAAATCAAATTTAATTAGACCGTCCTTATATAGTCTAATTAATAAAATAGTGTACATATATTTAACTCTTTATACTCAACTTTTTTTTTAGAATAAAAGAACCTAGCTATTCCATAGGTTCACCAAATTACACGAACCATAGACCAAAATATTCTTCAAGATTTGACTTATATTTCGGGATCATTGTGACTTATAGTTAAGATTTTTGTAACATACTCCCTCCGTTCCTAAATATAAGATCACTTTGAGGAAGTGAATAAGTTCCTAAATATATATAAGATCACTTCCTATTTTATCTCAAGTTTTGCCCAAATTACCCTTATACTCCCCTTTTTCATTGAAAACCCCTTCTCCTTTTAAAGTTAAGTAATTGAGGGAATTTTGGGAAGATCATGTAATTTTATTGTCTTCCTTAATCTCCCCAAATTAACCAAAGTGATCTTATATTTAGGAACAGAGGGAGTACTTAATAAAAAATGTATAAATTTATTAATAATCCATTTTATTTTGTTTAGAGTCTCCAGTATCCAGCACTCTTTGAGTATACCGACTAATCCGGAGTTTGCCCGGGGAAGGCATGCAAAGTATTGAACTCAGGATCTTGAAGGCAGGGAGATAGATGTCCTATTTCTCCTTTTCTTATCATCAGGTCACTGGTCCCTTTGCTTAATAATCCATTATATATTACTAGTTACTGTTATATTTTTAGATAAACGACCGCAGATAACTATTGGCCTTGTTCAAGGATGATCAACAGATTCAATATGCCTTGTATACTTGTTGTAAACATTATTATATTATGTATAGTAGAAAAAGAATCCAAATCACATAGAAATTACTGTCCTTAGGATCACAATATGAGCACATCATACATAGTACTGAATATAAAAATACTCCATGCAATCCTAAAAATTTGATTATAATAAGGGTGTTAGTTAAGATGATTAATATGACAATTCATCTAAAATACCTAATCAATCATCTTCCCTAATCTTCATTTCTTCATTTCCTTAATTACTTTATTATTATTGAGGGAGTATCAATATAGATAATGTTGGGGGACTTTTGACAAATGTTAGGAATTGATTTTAATGTTTTATATAGAAAAACAATATCAACTCTCTAAATATGTCATGTGTGTGTATGATTGAGGAATGAATGAACAAAGTAATTATAGGTATAGGAGAAAAATGGTGAATTCTAACTTTTTAAGAATTTTATTAGGTATAAAGAAATGATGTTTTTATGCACAAAAGATAAGATTATTCAAATTCAATTGTTCTAGCTAATAAAACTTTTAAACAGAAATTAAACTTTTTACTTTTTCTAACATATAATTTATTTGATTAACTTTATCACATTGCATCCCAAAATCATTTTTAAAATATTGGAATATGGATATATAGCTAACAAGTAACAACTAAGAACACATCCAATTTGTTGACATTTATAAGTGTGTGTATATAAACTGTACTGAAATTCAATAAAACTAGATAAATGTTACAACATAAGAATATGTCACCCTTTAATATCTACCAACTGAACAACATAAAAAACGCCATTAAACCTTTGGCTCAAATGATACTAACCTCACCCTCTGATATAGAGGTGATTGTGGGATCAATTTCCAGATTGAGAATGTGTATGTGATGCTTGGATGTGCGAGTAATCTCTCCTATGAGAAGAGTTAGGATAGGGGTAAAATTTTAAAACTGAACATAAAAAACAACACAATGCATGATAGAAAACAAACTAGTTCAACTAAAGGCCCAATCGAAAACAACCTTTAAATTTGAATCAAAACATAGGGGTAACACATCATGATCTTTGTCATATGTACCCTATGCAACTACGGATGAGCTAAAGGTGATGAAGATGTAAAAGCCACAGGCATTAATGGTTTGCTCAATGCTATGACATTTCCCCCTTTAGGTGGAGGTTCATTGTTGATTCGATCTCTCGCTTATAACATCAAGTGGTTAATGTTTGCCCCTTTAACTCAAAATTAATAAGCCACTATGTGAAGGATATAGCCTAAGTCTAGATAGAAACATTTACCCGAATTCTTGAGTGTGCCCAATATTGTTGACACTCGAGATTTTGATATTTGCGTTCTTTGTTTAAGTCTATAGGAAGATAAGAATCACCGTTTTCTCTAATGATAATTATACGTACAACAAACAATAAAACAAGTTATTGTGTTAGTTGGTCACACCTTGAAGAATTTCTCGATTATTGATCAATCTTGTAAACTTTCTTTTTGATGACTCCCCATATTTAGTGGTTTTAGGAAATATTTTGTTGTATTTGGGGAGTCATTAATTAAGTAATTAAGAGATTTTGATGTGAATTGGAAATATATTATTTGGGAATTGAAATAGGAAACTTGAAATAATAAAAGAAATATTTTAATGGAAAGTTTCCTATTAATGAGATTATGTGATTGAGTTATTGTGATTATTTCCTATTTCCTTCTCTTCATGAATACAGATTTAATGAAAAAGGAAATAAAGAGAATGAGATGATTTGATTATGTGCAAGAAAAGGAAAGAAAAGAAACTTAACATGCAAGGCAAAGACAATATGGTGTTGAGCTATTTTATTATATATACACATGCAACTCATGAGAAGAGGAGGCTGGATATAATTCTTTCAACTTCAAAAGCCTACACGGAATTCACGTGAAAAAGAAAGAAGGAAGCTGCTGCAATTGTGGGTTGGCTGGATCCAATAATCATTTAATAACATTGAAGGCACAAAAAGACGAAAAGGAAGCAAAAGGCAATACTTATGGTGTATCACACACACGCAGGAAAGGGAGAGAGTGAAGGACACCGATTTAGCGGGTCGGTGTAGTGTGCCTTGGGTCTAATCCTTCAAGAAATTTTAGAACCTCAAGGTAAGCGGAAGCTACCCTGGGTATCGTTCTCAAGGAGCCTTGTTTAATCTAACTATCCTAGTAAATTAAATGCAATGTAAGATGGATTTGGGTGAAGAAAATATATTTTGTTGATTTTTTAATGAAGGATTGAAGGATGCAAAATAAATAAATATTTTTGGTATTTTTAATAAAAAGGTGTAGTGGAAGTGAAGTGCTCTTGGAAATGATTTTCAATGGCTATCATAGCTTTCTAAATATTTTTGGGGAGTTTAATGCACTAATTTCCTAATTTACCAAACCTCATGAACACATGAGTCCAATACCTAAATGTTGAGACCTCATCCAATTAGGCATTGTTAAGCTCTTGAGTGCTTGTGGACCTATTACTTGCAAGGAACTATTAATCCTACGACCGGGACTCCGAATCGCCACTTAATTGATCCTATGATTTTAATTCACTATTGGAACCCCACATAATAAAATAAAATCTAAGGATTGAAGTCCAATGTTACTCAAGCAATTAATAGGTTCACTTTGAGTTTCTCTAGGTTTCCTAAAATACCAAACCTCACCAACCGGCAAGTCTAACACCTAATCTCATGGACCCATTAAATTAGGCATTATTAATTACCCTAGAGTGTGATTAGTGATTTGTAATGCATGGTTCAATTACAATTCAATTCAATAAACTATCTACCAATACCATGAGTAAATAGAAATACCTAATGAATTATAAAGAACATATGTATGACCATACATATTGTTGAGTCCAAATCCCTCATTACAAGTCAAAATCACAAATACCCATAATAACAACCAAGTCCAGTCCAATCTCAAAACATAAATGCTAACCTAAACCTAGGCAATCAAAAATATAAAGAGAAAGAAAAGGAATTGGGACTCCCCTTTGAAGAACCAAAGCTCAAGTTATCTTCAAATCATCTCCAAGAGCAAGGAGGGTATTTTAGTAACTCATAAAGGAGAGCTTAGAAACCCTAAGCTCTAATTTATGAGCACTTATGGTAGGTGGATGGAGGAATTTGAGATGAAAATGTGGAAGAGGAGTAGTGGTTTGTGTGTGTTCAGCAGCTCCCTCGCGTCCAGCTCGCAAGTCCGCCGCCCCCAGCATCTTTTTCAATTCATTTCTCTACATCTCCTCTTCCAAACGCGCCTCTGCACACACACCTCCCTTCTCGGTTTTCGCAACTCCAGCCCCCCTCCCCCTGTACACGCAGCTTCCTCCCTTTTAATTGCTAATCCAGCTCCTGCCACGTGTCAGCTTCTTTTCTTCTTTTCTTCAATTTGTTTGGGCTTTGCTTTTTTTTTTTCTTTTCTCTTCCTTTGCTAAGCCCAAATTGCTTGGACTGTACTTCAATCCAACAAATCTTCAAATGACCCACATGTTGCTAACCTAATAAAGAGAAGGAGAACAAACATGTTTACCTTTTCCATTTTTGTTCAATTTTTAATCTATTGTTTATTTATTTGATGATTTGTTCAAGATAAAATCTTTTTGTCTTAATTCTAAAATAGGCATAAGTGTGATTAAAATTGCATCTTCAATCATATTAATTGCCTCAAATTTGGCATATAAAACCATGCAGATTAGAAAGATTAGCCGATATATGAGAATATTAGCCGATTGTGAGAATATTAGCCGATTGTGAGAAAGATTAGGCATATAAAATTGCATCTTCAATCATATTAATTGCCTCAAATTGCATCTTCATGTCTTATTCACATGTTCAAGAAAACATTGATTATGAGAATTCTTGTTTAGAAAGGTTATACAGATTAGAAAGATTAGCCGATATATGTTTGATAATGCAAGAGGAATGTTTCAAAAGGTTAGAATCAATTGAGACTAAGTTTGAATCAAGCGCACAAAATATTGTAGCACATGTGAGTCAAATGTGCAGAGACCTTGAAGAATTAAAACAAAATCCCTCCTTAAATCATAGTTCCCCTTTGTTATCTAATGAGATTGAATATGAGGAAGTTGAGGATAGGGATGAACATGAAGTTAAAGAAGATTTAGAGATTGTCATAGAGCCTGAAACTTGTTTAGAAGAAATTGATGGGTGTTTAATTGATTTTCAAAGTGTGAATTTAAATGCTTGTGATTCTGATATACATGTTGATGTGAGTTTTCCTATAACTGCTTTGTATGATTCTCCTATTATTGTTGTGACTCTTACTGATGAGAGTCAAATTGATTTTATTGGATGCTCATTATTCTTAGAAAGACATATATCTAACTCTTTGTATGAGCATATTCTAATTCCTTTGAAATCAGTGATTGCTTGTTCTTTGAAATTGTCTATGATTGAAAAGGCACAAGTAATTACTTTGGTTGATCACTTATACTGTTTGAAAAGGAATGAAGATGAGGTGATTATGGTTTTTGATACTTATGACTAAAGATTTGTCTGGAAAGTCTGGCTGAAGACTTTAAACTTAGCGCTTCTTGGGAGGCAACTCAAGGTTTTGGTATTTGATGTTTTGTTTTTGAGTTTGTAGGATTTTTTTTTCTTCTTTTCACCTCAAAGGATGCTTCAACTTGATCTTGATGGACTAGGAGTTAAGAGTGGAAATCGAGAAGTGGAAGGGGAGTATTCTTCTAACTTTTTCTTGATATTATTTGACTGAGAATTATTTTGGTAATGAGTGATGGTGCTTATTGATATGTGCTTGTGTGATGATTAGTCTTGACTGTATGCCTCTTGAGTACTTTGCTTGGTTGATATGGAAGTTGAAATATTTGTCATCTTTACAATTGCTATGAATATTTTTGTAATTCCACTACTTATGTTACATGTTCACATTGGGGATAATGTGACATTTAAGTGTGGGGGTATGAGGGTATCATTGTTCTCTAAAGATTGTCCTCAAGCTTTCATTTTGTCAAATTATTTTTGATAAAAAAAATCTTTTTGCCAATTTTGAGATTGATTTGGACTTGAAACAATTGGGTTTGATTAGACTTTGATCTCATCTTCTTTGAATGTAAGTGAAAAGGCAAGCTATTTGATTTAGATAAATTACTCTAGTATGTCAAAAAGCCATGTGAGGAATTTGAGCCTTAATTATATTCTTTCATGAGTGAGTACATCTTTTGTAATTTCCCCTCTAGAACTTGTCTTGAATCACTTTTGACGCTCAAATCTCTTGCATGCACAAAAATGATTAAGGCCTTCGTTTTATAGCCAGTTTAGCCAAATAGCTATCCTTTTTACATTATTTCCATTGCTTAACACCTTTGAGTCTGTTTCTCTTTTAAAAAGAAAGATTGCATATTTTAGCCTTTGAATTTTTTTGATGCAATTTTTCATCTCTTATCTATTTCTTCCATTTACGCTTTGGAAAGTGTTATACTATAATCATATGGAAAGGGTGAAGGAATTAGAAAAGGAAAAGGGGAAATATAAGTGTTGAAGAAAGGAGAAAAGAAATAGAAGTGAAAAGAAAATAGAATAAAAGTGAAGGTGAAAAAGGAAAAGAAAAAAAAATCACACAAAGTGTGAAAAAAAAAGAGAAAAAGAAAAAGAAGAAGATGAAAATAAAAAAAAATTTGTGGAGTTCAAAAGAGTCAACCCATATGTGCTTATCAAGTTATGTGATTCCTTCATTCTTTACTATAATTGAAATGGTTTGACACTTTTCAAATATACCTCCATCTCATTTTCATTTCATTATCCTACCTTTTTCATTACAACCCTTAAAAGTCCTTTTGATTTGTGTGTGCATTGAGATATAAGAGTGGATACCGAGATGATAAACAAGCCTATGGTAGCTGGATTACATAGATGGAATTGAGTGAAACACAACCCCTATATACTTTGAGAGTAGAGTGTAAACACTTGACCGGTGAGGGACATGCTTTTGTGATTTATTTCTATCAAATTGATTGCCTTATTGCTTGCATTTGGGGATGGTGAGAGAGATTTCTAAGAGAATTTACTTGTTGAGAGTTTGAATTGATTCCAACTTTGTGATGATAAAATTTTGATTTCATTTTTGTGCTAATAATGTGTTAACAATTTGAAATTTTGAGGATAAGATTTAATGCAAGTGTGGGGGTGTGATGACTCCCCATATTTAGTGGTTTTAGGAAATATTTTGTTGTATTTGGGGAGTCATTAATTAAGTAATTAAGAGATTTTGATGTGAATTAGAAATATATTATTTGGGAATTGAAATAGGAAACTTGAAATAATAAAAGAAATATTTTAATGGAAAGTTTCCTATTAATGAGATTATGTGATTGAGTTATTGTGATTATTTCCTATTTCCTTCTCTTCATGAATGCAGATTTAATGAAAAAGGAAATAAAGAGAATGAGATGATTTGATTATGTGCAAGAAAAGGAAAGAAAAGAAACTTAACATGCAAGGCAAAGACAATATGGTGTTGGGCTATTTTATTATATATACACATGCAACTCATGAGAAGAGGAGGCTGGATATAATTCTTTCCACTTCAAAAGCCTACACGGAATTCACGTGAAAAAGAAAGAAGGAAGCTGCTGCAATTGTGGGTTGGCTGGATCCAATAATCATTTAATAACATTGAAGGCACAAAAAGACGAAAAGGAAGCAAAAGACAATACTTATGGTGTATCACACACACGCAGGAAAGGGAGAGAGCTTGAAGTTTTATATTTTCTCCCTTCGCCAGATTCAATCAGAGTTGGGAGCAAGTTGTAGTGTTTGGTATTTTGATTTGAACTTTATGTGTGGCTAGTTTTCTTTTACAACCTAGAGTACTATGAACTTGTTTGTAACTTAGTATTTTATTTCCCACTATTTAGTCATGGTTAATTTGATTTAGTTTATTTAATCTTGCTATTATTGATTAACTTGTTTAGTGCTTGATCACCATTAGACATGTTTAGGGAATTTAGAATTGGACTCGAAAAAGGGAATTTTAAATAGACCATGGGATTAAATAGTGTAGGATTGGATTTTTAATCTGATTTGCGACTAGGATAGACATATACTCCCTCCGTTCCTAAATATAAGACCTAGATAACTTTTTTTTGGAAAGATTAAGCTTGCGAAATAGGTTATTAAATCATGACATATTTGATATCTTTTTAGATTATCCATTAGCTTATAGGTAAAATAAACTAGTTTAAGAGAGAAAATTAGGTAAGTCAATTTATAATTAACTTATTTTTTGCTTTTTTTAGGATTTTTCAAA
Organism: Mimosa pudica; assembly: GCA_029929735.1. Taxonomy (NCBI): domain Eukaryota; kingdom Viridiplantae; phylum Streptophyta; class Magnoliopsida; order Fabales; family Fabaceae; genus Mimosa; species Mimosa pudica. The sequence goes on from JAKELP010000024.1 coordinate 8,122,153, forward strand.
AAAGTCATCTAGGTCCTATATTTAGGAACGGAGGGAGTACCTAGAAACCCTACATAGTCACATTAGAGCGGTACCAGTATTAATTGGCTTAGTAAATTAGTGCAAGACATTGTGTAATTAAGCTAGGAAAGGATATAGATGAAAACCGAAAGACATTTATAGACACTAGTACTCTAGATTAGCTAGCTGAATTAATTCATAATTAATTTAGTGGGAATAAAATCTAAGAAGCAGACAAGGGATTAGTGGCTCTAGGTTGTTCTTTTGACTCGTGAACTCCATTTGTGTGAATATTTTGTTTTGTTTATTTTCTTAGATCATAGGTATTTAAAATCAATTTTCTTGTATTTAAAATCAATTTTCTTGTATTTACTCAACTTGAATGAAAATAGGAGATCTAATGCCTAGTTATTAATTGTCTGAGTCTCTGTGGGATCGACCTTGATTTACCACTTTACTAAAATACGATCCGTACACTTGCGGATATTTTTATCAAAATTTTGGTAGCATCACTTTTGCGGTAACTCTGGTTCACAACTTTTTTTTAATGGAATTACTTTTTCGATTAAAGAGGATATTTCCTAGCACTATTTTGATGACGGAATAGCACCGATCAAAACAAACAGTTTTCTGACATTTTATCGTGTCCTTAGATCAAAATACATCCATAATGAAAAAGCGCTGTAAAATATTTTTTGTGAAGTTATTGTTTATTTGAAAATGTAATAAAAATTGAAAAACCACGTCTAAATCTATAAATAAATCCGATTTTGTTGAAAAAAAAATCCAATGAAAGTCAAACTTGACCGGTTTAATTAAAATCTTAAGCCTGACAAAATTATGTTCATACGGAGATGGAAAAGGTCTTCCTCATTTTCTACCCCCACCGGATCAAGCCTCTCTTAAATTTCTCTTTAATAAAAAATTATCGAACATATTCTTTAAAAGGACTAAAATCACAAAAAAAAAAAGAACTCGACTATATTAAAATCGAACAGTGCTGCAAAACTATTTGCATTGAATGAACCCAATGAAAAGAGTGGCTTGGGAAAAAAAGGTTGGAGTATAATTATGAGACACTTGGCTATCAATTATAAACTGACAGGTACCGTTTGTAAGCTTGTCAAAATAAATTGTAAATTGTCAGAAGTTAATTACTCCTTCCTTTCCTAATTATATAGGATCATTTTACCTAATTTAATTATATTGATGATATTAATTAGTTAAGTTAATTATTATCACATTATATTATCAATTCACCATATATACTCTTATCTTATTTTTCTCATACACGCTCTCTCTTATTAATAGGGTAAAGTTGAAAATGAAATATATTTGAAACAAATTAATTGTTTTTAACTAATTTAAATAGTTTTTTAATACCATTAAGCGGTTATTTGCACTTTGAGTAAAAAAAGATTGAGGATAGGAAATAAGGATATGTGGTTAATTAGAATGTTTAGGTAATATACTATCATGTAATTTTAATAACTTAAGTAGCATATTTAATATGATCATATTAAATAAATATGTCTTTTATATTTAAAAGAGGAAGATGTATAATTTAACATGTTAAAGGTTAGTCCATCTCTTTTAAAAACGGCCATGTTGGTTGGAGCAACTAATTTAAGCCAACTGTCAATGCTTCGCTTCACTAGTAGAGAGAAAAGGGAAAAAGAACTCAAGGGAACTATTGAATTGATATTGACAAATATTATAGAGTACTTGTTAAAAATAAACAATTAAAAGCTACGCAATGTTGTTTGTAACGTTGCATATTGCTTATCGGTTACTTTTTTTTTTTTTTGATCAGGTATTGCTTATCGGTTACTGACTTCTCCAAATCTGAAAGTTGCCCAGCATCCTCTTTGATATGAACGACACTTTTGCTTGGTCGTTAAGCCAAAACGACAAGTACTATGTGCAGCCCTGCCGGCCAACTATTTTATTATTGATTTGTTTGTTTGTCAAAGACAAACAATTTTATTTTAAACATCTGAAATTCCAATAGCACCATATGACCATATTTGGGACTTTGCCAACTGTTCACATGACTAAAATTACCCCACCACTTTATTGAACCAGTTTCACTCATAGGGAAAAAAACAAGGAATACAAGGAGTTGGTTCTAAAATTAAAATAATCTCTTCATTATCGTTATTTCCAAAAATAATTTTGGTTACTCATTTATCTTCTACAAACAACCCTCACCGCCATCTTTTTTTTTTTTAATTTTATCCTTAAATTGAAAATTAATCTTTTAGTCCTTAAACTTTAAAAATCGTGTTTTTAGTCCTTTTAAATTTAGGTTAAAGTATGTTTTTGGTCCCTTAACCTTACACAAAGTCATGTTTTAGTTTCTTAACTTTTAAAAGGGAAAGGTCCACAAAAACATACTTTAGACTTTTTTGAAAGGACTAAAAACATCATTTTGTCCAAAGTTAAGAGATAAAAAAACGTTTTTCAAAATGAAGAGACTAAAACATGACTTTGTCCAGATTTAAGGAATTAAAAACACACTTATTAATGTTAAGGGACTAAAACATAACTTTGGAGAGGTTAAGGTTGCGAAATAGACTATTAAATCATAACACATTTGATATATTTTTAGATTATTCATTAGCTTATAAGTAGAATAAACTAATCTAAGGGAAAAATTAGGTGAATCAATTTATAATTAACTTATTTTGTATTTTTAGAATTTACCAAAAAAGTCAACTAGGTCTTATATTTTTAGGATGAGATGGAGTATTAATTAATTAAAGAAAAGGAATACGCGGTAAAGAGTTTGAAAGGTGGCAATATATAGTAAAGTAGGAATTAATCAAGTATAAATATGAAATTATGATATTTGTGTGTTTGTTAGCGTTGAAACTGGAATAAGCGACATTATGGTCTATGGACCATTCCATTTAATTCTCGATTCAACTCAACTTAACTCACCACCCATGTAATGTTTTAAATGTCAATGTACTACTGTTACTGTACGCCTTCTTTGTTGAGAAGAGAAGAGAAGACGACTTGAACAAACAAAGCAAAGACTTTGACACAGTCATTCTTTCATTCACATTTTCTCTTCCTCTTCATTTCATTTTCCTTCCTCTCCAATCTGGTACGCCTTTCTCATTCCACTTTCTTCTTCTAACCGCATAATATAATTCTCTCTTCATTTTCACCACTTCATTACTTCTCTTCTTGACGCCAAGTTAGTACATTTTTATTGCTTAAATTTTAGCAGGATTTGGTAACTGACTTGTTCTGTCAACATTTCCACTGCTTTTTGCTTCGCTTTTTTTGGAATAGACAAAGCAAATGCGAGATTTGCGCACACAATTATACGTTGCAACTTTAAATCTTGTTCTCATATGACTCTGCCCTAAAAATAGGGAAAACTAGAATTTAAGTTAAGTTCCAGATAATTAATTATTTAATTAATTGAAGAACAAGAGCAATGGTAACGTTTTTTTTTTTTTTATTTTATCTTAATTTTTTGTCACTGTTTCGTTTTTAGTGTGGAATTTATTATTAGTTTGTGCTGGATCCGAGTTCTTTGACTTGAAAACGTGTTCTTTAATATGGTTTCTGTTTATGGTTTTGCTTCTTGTTGAAGTTGCTTTATGGACTTTCTGAATTAAGCATATACTCTTTTTGTGTTGCTAGATACTGACCACATACAGTTGTTTTAAGCTGTTGTATGTTCATGAGTTGCAGTTTTAAAAAGCTGCTTTAAATGTTTTATTCATGTGAATGCAGGTTTAGCATGTTAACTGTGTCTAAAATGTTCTCCAAGTGAATCTGGAAGTGGGTATCTCAGCCTACATAAGGCTTACAGTCCCTGGTTGTTGGTACTTGAGTAATTGGTGAAATTGTTACAGTGGGATAGAAGAGAGAAACAAATCTTATTTTGCTGCTAAGTGAAATTTTCTTGAGGATTTTTTGTAGAGTCTGATGGGAGATTACCTTTTGCTTGAGATTCCTTTGGTTATTATTGGCTTCTGATTTTGTTTCCTTAACATGAAATAAGAAATTAGCCGAGGTTCATTGTTGGTTTCATGCTAGCCCTGTGTCTGGGAGGTCAAGTGTGAACTTGAGATTCAGGGCTATTGATTTTCTCAAGTGATGATCAAAATGAAGAAATGGTATGGTGGAGTTTTCGTGGCCTCTTTGTTTATGGTGTTCATGCTAATGATCCTTAGGTATGGGTTCATGAAAAACCCTATCGCGGAAAGCTATCAGACTATAACTGTACCTGTCAATGGTTCTAATCCTCTAGAATGGATAAATTCAGCATTTTCTCCTGTCACTCAACATCCAAAGAGTTCTTCTACTCAAGTGATTTACGCTGATATTGTAGTATCTAGCCTCTTTTCTAACAGCAGCTTTAACAATGAAGAGCTACAAGCTCTTCATACGTGGAATCGATTAAATCATTTGCTTGATCATACTCAGGGTTTACCTAATGCAGCAGAAGCTATCAAGGAGGCCGTGAGTGTATGGAATAGTCTTGTAACCTCCACTGAAGAAGAAAGGGAACGTGAAGCAAATAACAGTATGAATGACAGAAGGATAGGAAAACAATGTCCCCATTTTCTGAACAACATGAATTCCATGGAACTTAACAATACTAGCTACAAATTGCGAGTTCCTTGTGGCCTGACACAGGGTTCATCCATCACTGTCATTGGGATTCCTAATGGTCTCCTCGGAAATTTTCGAATTGACTTGACTGGAGAGCCACTTCCTGGGGAGCCAGATCCCCCTGTTATTTTGCACTATAATGTCAGGCTTCACGGTGATAAAATTACGGAAGATCCTGTAATTGTCCAAAACACTTGGACAGTAGCCCATGATTGGGGAGAAGAGGAGCGTTGTCCACACCCTACTCCAGAAAAGATTACAAAAGGTGAAACATATTACTCCATTTTATTCAAATGAAAAATATTTTTTGACTTCATTCTCGTGTTCTTCACGTTGATGTTTATATCATCCAGTTGATGAGTTGGAGCAGTGCAATAGGATTGTTGGGAAGAACATAAAGCAATATTCCATTTCTAAGACCTCTAGGAGATTTTCGGCAACTGATGAACAATCCAAAAATAGAACATACTTTCCATTTAAGCAAGGTTATCCGTTCGTTGCAACTCTTAGAGTGGGATCAGAGGGAATTCAGATGACAGTTGATGGAAAGCACATATCATCATTCGCTTTCCGCGAAGTACTTACTCTCTTGCTTATTTTTTGCTTTTTTCTTTGGATTTTTGGATTATTCTTTACTGACTGGACTAGTTGTGATGCAGACTTTGGAGCCATGGCTTGTCAGTGAATTAAGGATTTCTGGTGACCTCAAGCTTGTTTCTGTTCTTGCCAGTGGTTTGCCTACATCTGAGGATTCAGAGCATATTGTTGATCTAGAATCATTGAAATCAAAACCTTTACCTGTACAAAGCCCATTGGACCTCCTTATAGGTGTTTTCTCTACAGCTAATAATTTTAAGCGCCGCATGGCTGTTAGGAGAACCTGGATGCAGTACGATGCAGTCCGATCAACCAAAACTGCTGTGCGCTTCTTTGTTGGTTTGGTGGGTCCTTTTTGTGATTCTAGTAATTTCTTGAAGTGGGATAATGGCATGATTTTTCACTTTATCGTGTCACTTGTCAATTATTCCTTTTAAAGGTGTGCCAGGTTGACTTATGTGTTTATTATCATATTGCTGAATTATGTCCTTTTGTACATGTTGCAGCATAAAAGCCAGATAGTTAATGAAGAATTGTGGAAAGAAGCAGAGACCTACAATGACATACAACTAATGCCATTTGTTGACTACTACAGCCTTATCACATGGAAAACATTAGCAATTTGCATATACGGGGTAATGTCTCTATCTACTTTTGCTTAGGACTCTAGGAGGTTGCTTACTTCATATCATTGATCTCACATTCACATTCTCACCTCTATGACAGACAGACGTTGTTTCAGCAAGGTTTGTCATGAAGACAGATGATGATGCATTTGTTTGTGTGGATGAAGTGCTAGCTTCATTAAATAAAATCAATGTGACTACGGGGTTGCTCTATGGACTCATCAATTCAGATTCTCATCCTCATCGTCATACTGATAGCAAATGGTACATCAGTCCTGAGGTAAATAATTCCTCTGATATTCATGTTATACTAAAGACCTGTGATCTTTCTGTCTACAGAAATCTAACATAGAAACCTGTATCGATGAGCGCTAACTTTTGTAAACTTGTATCTACAGATTTTCAGGGTTAGAATTTTTTGATCAAACTAAAATATAGGTGTACATTGCTAATATCTTCTCAATTCAACTTCTATTTCCGTTTGTTTTCACGTTTGATTGGAACTGCTGGATTTTGGGCAAATAATCTTGTCTTTGGTCACTTTTCCCTCTTCTAAGAATACCATGAGATTGTGCCGGTTTTGATCTGACTTCACCATAATATGTTGTTTGCCTTGTCATAGGAATTTCCCGAAGAATCTTATCCTCCATGGGCACATGGTCCAAGCTATGTCATCTCACGTGACATAGCAAATACAGTGTACCGCAAATACAGGGAGGGGCATTTAAAGGTATGTAAGTTCTATTACTCGTGTTAAAGAGAAATTTTAGCATACACTATTTGTAAAACTAACTGGCGCTAAGGGTGGCTAAAAACTTACTCGAATGAGTGTGACATGGAGCTGTTGTTTGAAAGACACTTTGATGAGTTTTCATCAGTTCCTTTTTTCATGGCCAATTGGCTTTACAATATTTGCACTGACCAAACTTCTCACTTAGGACATGTTTTGTGCCTGATACACTAATATACTTGTGTCTAAAATATTTTAATTTAAACACTGTCTGTGTGGGCAGATGTTCAAGTTAGAAGACGTGGCAATGGGTATCTGGATATCGGAGATGAAGAAGGAAGGCGCGGCAATTCGATATCAGAACGAAGACAGAGTGAATAATGTCGGCTGCAAAGATGGTTATGTGGTTGCACATTATCAAGGTCCAAGGGAGATGCTATGTCTGTGGCAGAAGCTTCAACAAGAAAAAGGTGCAAAATGCTGTGGTGATAACAGAAGAAGATGATTCCAACTTGACTAACCGGAATAACCCACACTGAATGTGAATGACACTGAAACAGTTAGCCTGTGAAGTTGTCGTTAGGATCAAGAAATAGTATTAGGACATGTTTCTAGTCAGAAATTCTCTGAAGATATTCTAGTGAAGATTAGATTTGTCTGCACCATGTAGATAGAGAGTGAGAGAGATTCTTGTATAGAACCTCGCCAAGTAGGAGATAGGTGGTGGATGTGTGAAACTACCACAATGTTTTTTTGGCTAGATAGGTTTACAATTTTAATTCTTTCTTCCACGACGTAAACTACAAGTATTCTTTTCTTTCAATTCATCGCCCATGACGCTCGTCGTTGTGGTGATATTTTTCTCTTCAGTCTGGATTTTACTCTTTTTTTCAACTACTATTTTTCAGATTTCTTTTTTCGCTGACACTACTACTTTTTAGATAACTATTCATTTTATAACAGTTAAGATATTACTTTAATTTTAGATATACATGTAAAGTTATCTTTTTTCTACATTAAAGAACTCAATCATTTAAATTAGATACAGACAACTCAATCATTAAGAGAACCGTAATGGTGATTGGTGAGCTCTTGATGTATCCACTTAGCACCAAAAATAACCTTTTTAAACTTGAATGCCCGTTGCAGAAGGTAAAGAAAGAATCGTAACAAAATTCGCCGATATTGATTATCGATTAATTATTACTCCAACGTGACAAAATATTTGCACAACGAAAGAATAAATTGGAATATTTCAATTAACAGAAATTGATTATTGATTAACCCATTTTTTTGAACTGAAATGATTAACCCAATCTGACAATAAATAAACGATAGCAACAACGGAATGATATAATCTATAGACATTTTGAGATCCGCATAAAATGAGAAAATCAATCAATTATTAGTAATTTAGTATACATGGATTGCGACGAATAGTTGACATCAATAATCAAATCAAAATCTAAAACAGCAAAACCTATTTTCTGTGTCCAAAACTGCAAACCAAAACTTACAACCTACATATATATATCCATCCCACCAAAATTAAACACTTACATAAGGTAAAGCCAACACAGTACAACATTAAAAGTATACTCTAAGATGTCATCAAGCCAACACCATGCCTCGTAGTAGGAAAAACCAAGAACAAACTACTACAAACAATTCCAACCATAAGAGGCAAACTCTCCATCACCATTTCCATATCCTTAACATGCTTTGGAAAAACACAATCCAAAACTCTATGATCCGACAAGGAAATCGCCAAGAACACCATCACAGACATAACAGCATGCACCATATCATTCACCCCAAGTTTATATTTCTCATCTTTAGGCACTTCCAATCCCAATCCAGTCCTAAACACAGCCAGCCCCTTGGGTGTAACAATACCATAGTAAAGATTCCCATCCGGACCGCGAAAACTGTCCGTAAAATGGAAGAAAAAACATGAGAGACAACAAAGTGCTAGGAGGAACATGATCATAAGGGTAGTCACCGAGGCAGAACAATCTCCATTACGTGATACCGAAGGAAGAAGCATTTCAAACGTTAAAAGGGTCCCTGTGGGGAGAAAATTTGCAAGCATTGAAGTCTTTGAAATGGTCTTTTGAACCCCTTTTGCCACGGCTTGTCTTTTGCTTGTTGTTTTTGGAAGTGAAGATGGAAGAGTGGAAGTGTCTTGTGGTGTAACATCTTTTCTTGATGGGGTTTTGTAGATTTTTATGCCTACACTGTGTTCTTGGGGATTGTCCATAATGTTTGGATTGAAGGAGAGAATTGAATCTGGCTTTAATATGTGAGGGAATGAAAATGGAGATGGGGTTTTATTTATAGATAATGGAAGTGTGACACTTCGTTCGGTCACGTATTGTCTCGTTTGAATTTTTTAACGGTCATTAACTAACTCTTTATTAAGGCATCGTGTGCAAGCAAACAATCCGCACCGTTAATTAAATCCAATGGACCAAAAACAAGCGGGCACGTACCCCTTCGCTATTTCCGTTGCAATAACATGCGCAAATATTAATTTTGATTTTTCGTTTTATTAATATTAGGCTGAAGTACTGGCCAAAAAAAATTATTAGGCTGAAGTACTGGCCAAAAAACATATTAGGCTGAAGTAACTGGGCAAAAAAAATGTTTGGCTAAATAAAGTAACTGGCCAAAAAAATGTTAGGCTAAAGTATATTGTAGATCTCTTATGTTTGCACTACCAAATTGAGTTTTAGTCATCAAATTTGAAAAACACGTCTTTAATCCTTTAATAAGTTTAATGTTTTTTTACCAGTCTTTAATAAGTTTGATTGGCACGGTTAATTTCTTGGCCAAAAAAACTTAACATGGTTAGTTTTATATATCGGAATATTCATTTTCTGATAACTTTATTATATATCTAAATATTCTAACTCAACAATTAAAATGTGATTTTTCATTTAAATGGTGAAAAATAAACCTAATAAATTTTTGGTCTTTAGCATAATTATTTTACATTTCAAAATGTGTCTATTTTATAGCATTTGACCATAAAGTAGCATAAGATTTCCTAATATATTTAATTCCCACATAACCTTATCAAGTGGGTATTAAAATAAGGTTCGTCATTTATTAACATTTGACAATAAAGTTATCATTTAAATTTATTTAGTCATTGGTTTTCATCAAATGAAATGACTGTTAACTAAAAAAATTAAAAATACATTTTTTTACCAATACAGTTTTTTTTACCATAAGCTAAATATACGTTTTTTTCACCAAAAATATACGCTTTATCCAAACTTTAAAAAATACTACCTCCGGTCCTAAATATAAAACCTAATTGACTTTTTTTTGGAGAGATTAAGGTTGCAAAATAGGTTATTGAATAATGACATATTTGATATCTTTTTAGATTATCCATTAGCTTATAGGTAAAATAAACTATTGAAGAGAAAAAATTAGGTAAATCAATTTATAATTGACTTATTTTGCTTTTTTTTAGGATTTTTCAAAAAAGTCAATTAGGTCCTATATTTAGGACCGGAGGGAGTATAAATAACCAAAACTATATATATATATATATATATATATATATATATATATAGACACACACATTTTCCAAACCGGTATTTATTTCTTTCTTTCATTTTTTTGCCTGAGTGTATTTTGATGATTTATTTCTTTCATTCTTTTTTGCCAGAGGATATAATATACTTCTTTTTATATATACCTACAAGCTACACTAAATTATTAACCAGCATGTGTCAATGTGCTTGAAGAAAATAAAAATACCTGCCATCACTCGCTTAGTTTATTTATAAGTATTGAAGAATCTCCATTACCTACTAACTCACCTGTTAAATGCCCATTGGTTTATCAGGGAAACAAAAATATATCTTAGATTGCGTTTGATTGATGCATGATTAAATTCCTAATCACAAAAACAATCTGACACGTTCATTTAAAATATCAATAACTAATGACTTAAATATAAGATTAGCAAGTATAACAAGAAAGAAGAAACTGGAAAAAAGAAAGAAGATAAACATGAGATGAGATTATGATTATCTCATAACAATGCTGCCACATGCACATGCACCAACATGTTCATCTTCCAGATTCTCCCACGTACTTCTGTGGGCGCTCACCGTCTTTATCTTTCCCACATATCATATATATTCCTCTTCTTTCTTCATATCATAAACTATCATTCAAAAATAATGGCTTCTGAGTCCTATGTTTCTGAGACATCATCTCTCTTTGAAACCTTGTTCACATTCAGAGACCTCTCTTTTTTCCTACCCTTCATCTTAGGCTTCTCTACAGACTCTTCTTCCAGTCAAGAAACCACAAATAGTTCACCAAATGGGGAAGGAGAAAGAGTCATTTTGATCAACCCATTTGCACAAGGCATGGTTTTGATTGATGGAAACTCTAGCCTTGAAACTATGTTCCAAGATATTGGTATGAAAAATGGGCTGCCACCAGCCTCTAAGGAGTCTATTGATGCTATGCCAAGTGTGAAGATTGGAGAACAAGAAGAAGGTGGTGGAGAGTGTGTGATTTGTTTAGAGGAATGGGAGGTTGGAGGGGTGGTGAAAGAGATGCCATGTAAGCATAGGTTTCATCAGGATTGTATAGAGAAGTGGTTGGGAATTCATGGATCTTGTCCTGTTTGTAGATATCAGATGCCTGTGGATGAGAAAGAAGAGGGCAAGAGAGATGAAGAGAGCAGGGAAATTTGGGTGAGTTTCTTGTTTAGGAGTGAGAATTCAAGCCAGGATCCTTCTGATAATTCAAGTGGTAATTCATTAAGTTCAAGAGGTGATTCTGAGGTAGAGAATTAGGGAAGATATTGTTTCCTTTTTTTAAAGGTTTCATTAGGACATAGAATCTGTACAGACACGTTTAGAAAGTAATGTTGGTCATATCTTATGAAAATAAACAAATTGATGGTATTTTTCATTCTCTCATTAGCGCTAGTCTTCGAGCTACAAGAGTTTGTTTTGGGTTGACGTGATGTTGTCTTAATAACTAGAGTTTGCTTACCCAATTAAAATCAACCAAAAACTCTTGTTTATGATATTACACAAGATGAAAAAAGCAACTTTGTGCTGGGATAACAAGGGTTGTGACTCATAACTGTGAGGTCATTGGTTTAAATCTTGCTGACGTGAAAAACTTGTTGGTAGGCGATATTTAAATACTTTTATAAACATTAATTGAGTCTTGAGACGTATATTACACTAGGTGTAAGGATCTAAGTAAGCGTTCTTTGAGTCTGGAGTTTTATCTGTGAATCCAAAGACACATTCTCTCTTTAAAAGGAAATGATGAAACAATGCACTTGTGATGCTAAAAGAAAACAATAACCGGAGTTTTTACCTTAACAAGGGTCTAGGGGGAAGAGGAACTCAAAATTTGCAAGAGCAATCAAACGCCATGACGTAATTATCAACCTTAACTGGATACACTCTCTCAATTGGTCAGTGGCCCCTTTTTTGTTTAAGTCTCGCAGCACCATATGTTCTGGAATGTCAATGAATATTGCTTGACTAGAACTTTCATCATTCTAACAAATATTCATATACCCAACCGTTATTACTTGGAGTATTAGCATACAGGAAAATAGCCAGTATATGCTCTATGCCTTCATCATACAAGATACATGGTTTATAAACATAATATTTCTACTATAAGGTTTATCTTCTTGGGGGCATATTTTGACTTCATGGTTCCTGAAAGGCATGACTGATCATTTAACAATGATTCAAATCAATAATAGCCTTAGAATTTGAATCAATATCACTTTGGTATTGCCTGTTCAAGTCAAGCATTTCTGATAATTCAATTTTTCTCTGCTTGTTAGCACATGTTTCACCATCATAATGGTCTCCTCCTTTTCTCCTTCTTCCACTAGATTCATCACTTTTATCCCCATTAAATTCTTCATGCACTGAACTTATTGCCATTAATGGAAGTTCAACTGAAGTAGAACAATAAGATTTTTTATTCTCTCCTGTTTCATCATTGGGCTGCTTCTTGTCTTCCTTAATGTGAGAGCTCTCAGAAGATGTCAAAGAACTTTCCAGTGAGCACATTATCCCTTTGCTTTGCTTCCTCTTCCCATCCTTAGGATTTAACCCTCTTGTTTCTGTCAGTTCTGAGGTTGCAGAACTTGGACAAGCATTGTTGATCATGCACACTAGCCGTGAAAGCTCAGCTTTTGCAAGTTGTGTATCAGAAGTAGAAGAAGAACTATAAGCAGCAAGTGTTTCATGTGCTTTCTTGAGTACTGATTGTAAATACTTCCCTTCAGCTTCAATTCTAAGCTGCAAATGCCTCTGCACCTGAAAGTTTCAATGTTTATTGGTTATTAACATGTTGCTTCAAATAGAAGCAAGTTCATATCATATTTGCTGCTACCTCAAGTTGTTCATAAAGTTTCCCTTGTACTTCCATTTGCATTTGAAGAGCCTGTGCTATCTGCAAGCTTTTAAAAAATTTAAGAAAAAAAATTGATCAATTATATGCTGTAGGAAATCCCATTTCCCTCCAAGTCATTTGAAAAATAAGATAGAAGAGTCAAATATGATCAGTTTCTGGCTATTACTCAGTCATTTGATTTTGGGTCCCAACACAGATTTCCCTTTTGCAATGGCTGACACTGCTCTGGATTTCTGTGTGGTCTGCAACCACAAATAGAACATTAGAGAATAGGAACTCTACACCAATCATGCTATGATTACTTTTAAACTATAAGTATTGCTATAAATAACCTTCTTCTTGATTACTGTCAGAGCAGGTTTCTAGTTGCTGGCTTTTTCCTAGCCTGAATTTCTGTAACCAGAAACAGAAAACAGTTAAAGATTTAGCTCCTCATTTGATGATCCATCAAAAAGAGCAAATAATGATACAATACAATCATTGCAAAAAAAGGGAAACATGCCTGTAAGTGGCTCTTCAGGTGGTACAAAGTAAGCCCTGGAATGCCCATCACTCTCAAAAGACCCTTAGGTGTTGCCTCTGCTCACATATAGTATTCAACTCTAAAGTTTAGTGTCATAAGAAAAATAATTCAATAAAAGTGCACATACAGAAGAGGTATAGATAGGCTTGAAAACACACACACACACACACATACTAACACACGCTAGTACTATACTCACTATCTGGCCCTCCAAGCTGTTTAATGGCATCAAGAAATCGTTGGTGAAGTTCAGGAGTCCATTTCAGCCTAGGCTTTGCATCAGTGGAAAGAACCAAATGCATACTTTGATTTTTCAAGCTTTGCAGATCCATTTGCTTTTATTTTGTGATGCTTTTACGTATGAGTCAGTTTGTGGAGACTATAGTTCTCTTTATAGGAGACTTGGGATGTTGGAATGTCCTACTCACTCACTCTTTCTCTCTCTTCCTCCCATATCAGGAAACATAAGTGGGGTTTTGTTAAGGGAATATATGCCATTATCTATTATGGACTTATGGTTATTCTTTCTTCTCTCTTATCCCATTTTATTATAAAATTTTTTCTTTTTTAAAACATTTTTCTCCCTCCCTTGCGCTTTCTTCTTTGACTTGAAAACAAGTGGGATGGTGTTATAGTCTATCTGATGCAACAAAAACAAAGGAAGGCAACACACTTCAATTTTAAGTCTTAAAAGAAGATAAAAATAAAAAAGGTAAAGTATATGGTTTGTTTTTATCTTGCTGTTTTCTGTTTGATTCCCTTCTGAAACCTGTGGGCCCATCATAATGAATAACCGATGCAACTTTCTTAATTCTATGAGAAGCTTTCTTGGAAAGGAAAATAAAAAAAAACAGAAAAAATTGTATATAACTTGATTGATGGCCATGCTCCTACCTGTGGAATTTTTAATATTCTTCCTTCTCTCTTTCACTTTGATTTTTTCTTTATTAGAAGGTTTTATTTTGTGTCATGCGATTGGCAGATTCTTCTTGTTCCACGTAGAGATGAAGGAATCAAAGAATCTAGGAATGGATTTTCGGACCCAGAGCCTTCCCCATGTTTTTTCTATAAAAAAAGCAATCAAAGCATGCCTTTGAAAAGAAAACCATTTGATCATAACTTATAGTAAAATACAAAAATATCTTATCAAAATAGCAATTATTAAAACTTACCAACTAAAACGTCATGATTACTAAGACAATCCAAACATCAAGAATCTCACCCTACAACCTCATCAAATATTGATCATGTACCAAATATGCATGTCACATATGATGCTAAAAGATATGATTGTATAAAGTAAATATTTTTTTATGACAACTGTAAATGTTCTATGAGATCACTTTTATATGTAGTGTGTGTGTGTGTGTGTGTGTGTGTGAGTGTGTGTGTAAAATGAAAGCAATTGAAAGGGGCAATGCAAAACAAAGGTCTCTCTCATAAAGGAAATATTCCAAAGGGAATGTTTTATGCTTTGATGGTGTGATGCGTAATCCAGCAGAAGAGAAAAGAAATTTTCCACCCCTAAGAAAAAAAAAAGAAAGAAAGCAGAGAAGAAAAAGGAAAAGTGTGGTTTAATAATATGGCCAACAACAAATCTTAAGCCTCATTCAGTTAAGTCACACTGAGAGATTTCTTGGATTTTGGTTTCTCTAAGTGTTTGATCACTAGAATCAAAATAAGATCATTGGCTATCACTAACAACCCCACCATGAATTTCCCAAACGTATATACCTGCTACAAATAACTTCACTGTAGCATAATTTCTCCCACTAACTGATCATCTGAAGTGAAGGAAGATATGATACAAATATACGACAACATGTGTGTTTGTGTTGTGTGTGTTTTATGTGGTTGGACTAGGTGGGTCCAGGAGTAACAGGATGAAAGAAGAGGTTGTTCCACAGAAAAGCATATGCTGATTATATGTACTAAGGAATTGCATGCTTTGTTTCATGTGTGAAGAAAGGAATATAATTATTGTGAGAGAGAGAGAGAGAGATGTTTTTTATATGAATCAAAAGTCACTTAAGTAAAGTTGGGTTGTCATCAATTATAATTCTTTTGATGGAGATCTCAATAATCAAAAAGCAGGGAAAAGAAGCAAAAGAGGGGAGAAGAAGGATGTGGCCTTAAGAATCACAAAAAGAACTTGTCGACATCCAACACCACAACTATATGAAAATTGATTGAGATTAAAGGCAGATCAAATTACTGTGTCAAACATGGTTGCTTACACACCATGACGTGTGCAATATGTCATCAACTTGTAAGAATAGAGATGGTAGTCAATTAAATCTGATTGTTGAATTGTGATCATATTTAATTAAATCTCAATATATCAATAAATCAAACCAATCGAGGTAAACATACAATAATCACTCCAGTTATGCAATGACTTGGCGTGGGAGAACATGCAAGAATATTTCATGGAAGTGTTAATCCATTATGGAAGAACTTAGCTAAAACCAAATATGATAGGTAAGTGTTCATAATTAAAGGGTTTGAATCAGCTTTTGAAGTACTCCTATATATTTTATGTGCATTTATTACCATAATTTTTTTCTTAAATACAAAAGTATACCTGAGCTGTGGGGGTCTAGGGTTGTGGGTTCGAATTAGTCTTTCTACATAAAGGTATATATTAGATTATCTAATATATTCCTTACTACAGCACCCTCATTAAGTGGGAATTGAACTCTCCTGAGTTGTGACCCCCTTTTTGCAATAGTAAATGTCATCTTAGAAAAAATGTCATCTTAGTTCAGTCTAGCTAATTTGAACAAAAGAAAAGTTAAGTCTAGCTAATTCCATTACTTCATATTTTCGATCAAAAAAAAAATTCATTACTTCATATGATTTATTAGGTCTCCAAGTGAGCTCTACCACACTAAAGTAATGGATATTAGATATAAGTAATGGACGTGCGTGCCATTTTTATTTCGTTTGTGAATCTGCATATGAATTATTACACGCCAATGAAAATTTAATGGTGTTATGAGTGCATGGAAGATTATTTCATAAGTAGATTTGCACATTAACAATAATTATAATAAAAAATACTCCCTCCGTTCCTAAATATAAGACCTAGATAACTTTTTTTTGGAAAGATTAAGGTTGCGAAATAGGTTATTAAATGATGACATATTTGATATCTTTTTAGATTATCCATTAGCTTATAGGTAAAATAAACTAGTTTAAGAGAAAAAATTAGGTAAATCAATTTATAATTAACTTATTTTTTGCTTTTTTTAGGATTTTTCAAAAAAGTCATCTAGGTCCTATATTTAGGAACGGAGGGAGTAATTTCTATCTTTGATAGATGGATCTCAAAATGGCTTTGATATATACATGGATATGGTAATTTCTCAAATGTTTAACAATTTGTTCAATTCGAAAATTTGATATATCAAAAGGTTTTTCCGATAAATGTAGATAAAAGAAAAATCTCTTCGCTTTTATTGGCATACATGTGCAACACTTGGAGCGTGATAAGTGTTCAAACGTTTGAAAAAGAACGACGTTTCAGTGTGAGAAATTTGGATTCTTCTTTTTGAAGAATTAACTCAAGCTATCTTAAAATTCAAAGAATGGGAAGAACATTTAATAATGGACCAAGGCCCTTTCTTAAAGTACCAAGAGTACGACGGCTTAGCCCAATTTTGAATTCAAGATGACAGTCCAACTTGAAAAGAAATCAGTCCCTTCTTCCTTTTCTTGATTCACACACACACACATGTAATGGAAAAATTTGCTTTACTTATGAATGTAGACTAAAATATACCTTTTCTCTATAAGACTATAACTTACTTGACTAAAATAGTACTTTTTTTTGTTACCCAAGGGTATCCCCACCCGCGTGTCAAGTGAGACTAATCTCTCGCTGTTCTGAAGTCTCATATAGAGGGTAGACAGCTGGTCTGTAAATTTGCTCTATAAAATTAATTCTTTATATTTACATAAAATTTTCTTTTGATCATTTAAGTTTGAATTGTATATTTTTAATTTTTTTTATTAGCACAATTAGTTTCAATTATGAGACAAGGATCAATAGCCAAATCTAGAAGGTGATCATACGATTAAATGTTGATAAAATGTGTAAATTTAGGGCCTGTTTGGTTCAATTGCATGAGAGTTTTGAAATGCAATGCAATGTAATGCAATGGGTGGTAATGCAATATTTATTACCATGTGTATGTTTGGTAAGTTTGAAAAAGTGATGGGATTGCAATCATTATTTTAAATATAAAAAATTATGCAATTGCTATTTTGCCCCTTTCCTAAAAAAATCATGTGTTCTCTTCTACTTTGTTTTTTATTGATGTATCTTCTTTCAAACTATTTGCCTCTTCTCCCCTTTTCCTCCTTAGCATCAGGTGCCAAACAAAATAATTCATTTGAAATTCCTATCCTCCTTTTACCAGATTCACCAAATACTTCTTGTACAAAAAAATAATAAGATACAATCCTTCAATTTCACAATTTTGGGCTGTTATTGATGCATGAAATTAAAATTTCACAATTTTGATTAAAATGGGAGAAATTGGGAAGCATTGGGGAGACGGGATTAATACACTGTCAGTCATGTGGGGTTTCAATCAGATTTGAAGTTGAGAAAAGATGGCTTTGGATGGAATTGAAGAATGGTGAAGGGAGAGAAGTTGTGTGGGATAGAGATGTCGATAGGATGGAGAGAAGTTGAAGTAGGTCAAAGTAAGGAGAGAGAGAGAGAGAGAGAGAGGGGGGGGGGAGGTAGATGGAAAGAAGAGAGATGATATTGATTTAAATTGAGGGTATTTTATGTCTTTTCATTTTAGTTAATGATGACAAAATAGACTTTTAAAGAATTACAATGAATGGTAATGCACATTCATAGGGGGGAGCTATGAATGTTGATTACCAATTTTTTGGTAATCATCATTGCAATTGTAATCAATATTACCACACTAAAGAGCAACCAAACACTACATTTATGGTAATGTAATCTTGATTACCATTGCAGGCATGCAATGTAATTGAACCAAACGAGCCCTTAAATTCTCAGCATGATTATTTATATATTTTAAAATTTTATCTTTTTTATAATTACTTAATTACGCAATCACAGTTTATGCCCTTACATTTGATGAGTCATCAGCTTTGATTCAATAAAATTAACACTATTAGTAGAAAATGATTACAAGTTTGCCTTTTTAAATATAAAGGACTAAAATGAAACTTGATGCAAATAAAAAAGATTAAAAATATAGATTTTTTATTTACAATTACTTTTTTATTTCTCAATTATTACTTTTTTTTTATAAAACTATACCTTAGTGGCATGTTTGGTAGGCCGGAATGAATTTTTATTGATTGGTAATGGGACTGCATTAGAAATGAGATTTTTATTGAAGGTAGAAATGAGTGTTTAAAACCTTGTTTGGTGTAGGGTAATTTGAAAATAATTAACATACTTTTCATAAATAAATGACTTACTTGGTTTCATTATTTATGTGAATAAGTTGACTAATTTCAACATTTATAGCTGACAAGAAGCAAAATCTATAATAACCAATATACTACCTCCGGTCTTAAATATAGGACCTAATTGACTTTTCTTTTTAGAAATTAAGGTTGCGAAATAGGTTATTAAATGATGACATATTTGATATATTTTTAGATTATACATTAGTTAATAGGTAAAATAAACTAGTTTAAGGAAAAAAAATTAGGTAAATCAATTTATAATTAATTTATTTTGCTTTTTTAAAGATTTTCTAGAAAAAGTCAATTAGGTCTTATATTTAGGACCGGAGGAAGTAGAATATTAGTAGCAGAGACCAGATTTTAACATTCAATTGGGGTTTTGAGAATTTTAAGAAAGTATATAATACAGTATTTAAATGAAAAAATAATAAAAATAATTCATTATTTCCCGACATAAATAAATTATATAACCAATGATATTTTCACGCCAATAGAAATATCATCATATATTTTTTTAAAATTAAAAGGCAATACAAACCATTAGCAACTTCCCACTATCAGGATATATCATAATACTACTAAGCTATAAAACCTTTGATTTTGATGTACTTATATTAGTTTATGTTTATTTGTTTTGTATTTTACAACACACCCATATAATATTGGAGTTCTATCTCACACTCCCGTGAAGTGTAGAAAACTTTTTTTAAAAACCTAACCCAAGCACCCATTTAAAAGAGCAAGAAACCTACGCTTTCTATTCATAGGGGCCAGGTTTTTTTTCTTAAAAAAAAGACATACTTATGCTCAAAATACAGCAACATGGTGGATGGGATGGAAAGGCAGTGATGGCAAAAAAAAAAAACGGAAAGGCAGTGAGTAACACCTCACACGCACTTATAATTTTTGCATGCTTTTATGCAAATAAATACCGAGTCCAAAAAGTTAAGTAAAATAAGGTTGCATGAAATCTGAAAAAAAAATATTTTTGTTTTGGCAAACACGGTTCGAACTCACAACCATCACGGGGGATATGCATACCACCACATAAGGTGTTGGTAAAAAATCAACATTAATCTATGGTAATCCTCTGACATTTTAATTAAGCATTCCTTATTTTGATTATGTATTATTCCTCTGACATTTTGAATAAGTCTTCGGTAGAGAATAGAGATTATCTCCAACTCAATTATATTCATTTGTGTGTATGCATACGTGTGATATATTCACACACACACACAGGGTAATGAATAAATTAATTACTGGTTGACGATAAAATATCTTTAGTTTCTCATCATTTTGATCATTATGCATGGGAAGGGAATATATAGTTGAAAGTGCGAAACACTCCACTAATGAAGTTCACTTCATAATGGGAAGGCATTATGGAAGAGATAATGAGATTAATTAATTAATTAAATAATCAATGGCAAACTGATGAAGGGCTTCATTTTTATATGTCATCATTTCAAACCTTTTCAAATCACTATTTGCAATCTATACTTTTAATACTACTTGTTGAGTCCAGCAGTGTCGGCTACTGAATCCACCATGTTGGGCACCCCAGGGTCAGCTCTCGCATTTCCCCCGGTGTTGGCAAGCCCAACTCAGGTATTGTAGGGAGGCACAAGGCTCTCTCAAGTCCACGACTTAATGCTACAGCATTCCTGGGAGGAGACCTTCTCATTGACGCTCCCAAGGATTAAAGTCGAGATCTCCCACTTTATAGTCATTCTAGATGTCTCGCTTATCACCACTTGAGCTGCGAGACATCTAGAATGTCTATAAAGTGGGAGGTTTCGACTATGATCCCTGGGAGCGCCAATGACAATGCCTCCTCTCAGGAATGTTTTAGCATTAAGTTGTGGACTAGAGAGAGCCTTGGGCCTCCCTACAATTTGCCAACAACGGGGAAAATGAGAGAGTAGACCCTAGGGTGTCCAACATGGTGGCCGGGTTCAGTAGCAGACACTGCTGGACTCAACAATACCTTACTCATACTTTTAATACTTCATATCATGCATGTTTTGAAGAACTATAATTAGATTTTATTAGTTGACTTTTTAGAAGAGAACAAGAAAGTTAAATAAATCACTTAATCATAACACATGATTATTAAACTACTATATGCTAGTTTATAAGTCAAATAAATTAGATTTGAAAAAAATTAATAAAAATCAATTTAAATTACTTAAATTTCGTAGAACTTTTTTTCCAAGGAACAAAGGGAGTGTATTTTATAATAAAAAACATAATACAGAGACTAGTTCATGCACAGACACGTTTACTGAATAATTAATTATGACCTTATTAAATAAGTCAAAAGAGGAAGAAAAGGGCATGTTAAAGTTTCTACCGTGGGGATTAACCATACCCTATCATAAAAGGCTACATGATTGCTACTTTAGAAATTAAAAGTTGGCCAACGTGCATGCTCGCTTCTTAAGAAGTGGGATTCTTTTTGAGATGACCAATCAAATTGCAGATTTTAATTCTATAGCTCATTGTCATCATCACTTTCTTGTCTTTTTTTCTTTGATATTACTAGCTTATACTTTATACTAGTATTGGTGTATTGTCACATATTCAAGAGTTCACTTTATAGTGGCGGACATAACGACGCCACTATTCTTAATTTCCAAGTTTCAAGTCAATTGCTCAGTTTTAACTTTCTACTCTTCAAAGTTCTGGGAGTCAACCTAGATTGTAATTACCAATAATAATTTATTTTCTACAAAATAAAAATAAGTATACAATTCAAGTTAGTCTAAGAGAAGTCGTTTATGAAAAAAGTAATAGCTTGAAAAAGATTGAAGCAGAATGGTATAATTTGTACTTAGGTTGTATAAAATTAGTACCTTTGATTTAATATAAATCTTAAGAAGGTTTTTAATCATAAACATAAGATTTATTTTTAATTTGATAAACATTTTTATATTATCCCTATATATTTATACTCTTTCACCAATACAAAATGGGGACGATATAATTAAGGAAGATAGATATGATATTTTGAAAAGGACATATCATAGGTAACTTATCTGATCTGATCTCACATCCTTAATTAATATAATCAAATAAAATAGTACTGAGCAAATCCTTCTTAGCTTGTATATGTCATTACATAGATGTAACTATAAACCGAGTGTTGCGCCTAGTAAGGTTCGGAGGTAATTAAACTAGATCTCCAAGTGTGCATCATTCTCTAACATGTGGGAAAAAAGACAGAAATCAGTCGACTAAGTAAGGCTTCACCCATTTAAAAGAAATCCTACGTTCCTTTAAATTAAGTAATGCCATCTATAAATTAATTAACCCTAGAAGAAGATAGTACATACGAACTATCTTCTTTTGAGGGGGGGGGGATTTCGTTAATCTAGCTAGAACATTGCAACGTAACAGTAGTAGTTGAGAATATGATGGAAAAAGCACCATATATATACCATCTTGGTGGACAAGTTTATTTGGCTAAAACCTATTAAAAAAATCCAATATCATCAGTCTAGCCAACAGTATTATTATCAATAAAATATATAGGCTTACAAAACTTGAAGTCCCTCCAACTCAATAAGATCAACCAATAATAAGTTGTTTAATTTTTAATCTGTACTACTTGTCGATCGTTGCGTGATTTTTTTTGAGTGCGCTAGTTTTGAATGAAAGTCATATTTTACACATACACGGAGCGCGAGATTGTATTTTGAGGTGCAATAAAGGGACAAGATAAAAGGATGAGTATAGCTAGAGACTTAGAGGGCAAAAAGGGTGCGTGAGACACCAAAGTCCAGGTGAGGTACAAGTTCGTGAGCATGCGAGAGGTAAAGTGGCAAACATAGAACCTCATTCCCACCAATCTTCAAATCCCAGGAATATAATCGTGTTCCTCTTACTATATATTCCCTCGTTTCATATGTTCATTATTCTATTTTTTGAAACCGTCATACATACAAATTGAAACTCTCAAGCCCCACCTGCTAGCACAAAATTATAACACATATACATGTTGTACTAAATCAAATATATGATAAAACTATGTCATCCTACTCTATATAGCTATATACATGTTTTTAATGTCGGTATGGGTGAAGAGAGATTTCTGGTTTTTGTGGGTGGGGTTGAAAATAATTGATGAAGAGGGAGACGATGAGCACTACTCCAACAAGTTCCTTAATTAACCAGCAGCATACATGCATGCCTCATTGCATGTCTCCTCTTCCTGTTTATGCATGCGTGTTTACAGTACATCTATCTCACATGTCTTGTAGTTTAATTTTATGAAAGTTTAAGACTACATTAAAGCTATATTGCGTTTTTTTTTTCAAAAAAGAAAAAGATTATATGTCGTGTATTATTGAATATTGATGACATCAGCTCATATGAATACTAATAGTGCTGCTTGCAGTGGTTTTTGTGAGTGTGTGCAGTGATTGTATAACTTTTTAAATTTTTTCAAGTGAAGGAAGGTGTGAAGTAATATATTAATCTTAGAAAATATAGATTTTGACGATTGGTTACTTGATTCAATTATTAAGGGAGAATAGCAGAAAATAAAAACCTGAAAAATTGTAAAATATGTAACAAGATTTGTTGTCTTTCATGGAAAAAGAAATCTGAACAAATAATTTACGGCTCAATACTTTAATAAATTATAAGATATAACTGACTTGCAGTTTTTATATCTTTTTTGTTATTTTCCTATTTTCAATATAAAAAACAACCCGGTTCTTGTAGTTTTATCACTTGAGTCCCCTTCTCTGATCTCTCCCCCTTCCAGTACTCTCCTCCTTCGCCATATATAGCTTCTTCTCGTGAACCAAATATCTCTACTCTAACCCAACATGTAATAAATAGAGTTCATATTTCATGCTTTCCTCCCTAATAGAGATCGCAAACTCAAATAATGTCATGTATACTTTAAATTCTAAACCGAAGAAGAAGATAGTATTTAAAGTTTTCCTGATATTTATTATTTCTTTGGTTTCCAAATATAAAACTTATTCACCTATTATTTGTTTGTTTAGATTGAATATGTTAGTTAAACTTATTGAAATCTTATAATATTATGAAAACACTTTAATTTAACCATATACTTTTATTTTAACCATCCTTGACATATAATATAATTTAGTGACCCACTAATTTGCTTCTATATTTTGGACCAAAGTGAATATGTATTTAATTGAGAGTATATTAGAGTATGAATAAGGATATAATATAATGAAATATTGAGAAAAATTAGAAAAATCGTTTTATATTAAGAATAAAAGATATACCTCACCAAATGGATCTTATATTATTTGAGAACGGAAAGAATATTAGATATTTCAAACTTATATGGCAAATAGTTATTGGGACAGAAAGCATGGAATATGAGCTTTATTCAGAGATGTTTGGTTCATCAGGAGAAGAGCTATGGTTCGGACAATTAAGATTTTTCAATAAGTTGCCTATTTTGGCCTAAAAGACAGCCAAAAAATGTTTTCTTCTGTTATCTATCAATTTTTAACTTTTTATTTAAAAAACATCCTTACCTACTCCCAAGAAAACATCATATAATAATTATTAAAAAAATATAAGAACTGCGACTTTCATTATTTTGAGAGAAAATTCAGTTTCGTACTTTTCAAAATGAAAGCAAAACGACAGAACAATAAGATGGAGATGGAATTGTGTTGTGTCCCTTAATAGTTATTTTACAAATTACTAGTATTTCTTTAAGAACAAAAATGAAAGCGGTCGTTTTCGAGGGGTCCCAGGATGCATTTAGGATAAGAATTGAGGTTTAATAATCAAATAAAAAGTTAGTACCAAAAATTTGTTTAGAAAAATCAGAAGCCGTCTAATTGGATAAGAGAAAAAGATATGGTCCCCATATTTTAAAATCAATAATAACAACAATAATATAATTAATAATACCCCAACCAAGTGATTTCGACACGTGTCGTCCACTGAAGGCTATCACTTGCTTCTTCGGCAAACGACAGCCACTAACCTAAGATTCTTCCTCTCTCCTATATTGCCCCTCTAACTTCTTAAAATTACTAAACTACCCCACCATGTTGACACGGGTCACTGTATCATTGGTTGATTTTCAACGGCCGCGATGGCCTGGCTTTGACTTGATGACCTTTTTCACTTCGCTTTTTAGCTGTAGGCCCCACAAGTTGATGTGGCAGCGGGCACGTGCATATGCTTGCTGAGCTGGCAATCTATACTTACCTTCCACGTGTCATAGGCCCACTTTCTATTTAATTCGAGTGACATATGGATTTTTTCCTGTGGGCAAAATTTTAATGGAATTTAATCTAATGAAGAATGATGAAAAATCTCTTGTGACAAAATTTATTTTGTCCAAATGCACTTGCGTGGTATAGAGAAAAGACTTGTGTAGCAGTAAGTGAGAGCAAACTCTGTTTTTAACCTCTGTAATCTACCTTCAACTAAAGGCTAGCGAAATACAATGATTCTGTAAGAACAAGTTGATTCTATTTGTGGAGAATGAAAAAAATTAAATGAAATATTAGTTTTAACATATGGTATCAGCTTATGAATTATATGAATTTATTTGGATAAAAATCCGTTAATATAATAAGAATATCCTACAAAAATCGCTATGAAAATGGACAAAGAGGAAAAAATTAAATGAGTTTCTTAAGTTTGAGTAATTCTTACTTTAGATGAATGAGTTTGAGTAATTCTGAATCAGACTTAAGGAGGAATGTGTGATTTCTAAATCTCACAAAAAGACACAAACACTCTAGCCGTATTTGTCATATCATACATATTCACAAATGAGATATGGGAAATTTTAACATGGCCCCTGCGCAAGGATGACACGCACAAATCGAGAGATATGGGAAATTTTAACTTGATCATAACTGATTTCAAATTCATTTTAACAGTTGACAACTGCAACTTTTTAATTAAGATTGTCATATGTTAGGGAATCCCCTTAATTCCACTTGTGTTCATAAGTTTTACACATATAAATTTTCAATCTATTCATGGCAGTCTTCAATGTCATGTTAACAATTTACAACTCCAACTTTTAAATTTAAAATTGACAATATATATGTTGAAAGTCCCCTGATTCTAGTGTTTACAAGTTTAAGATATATGCATGTATTTCTAATTTTATCATGTTTATTATCAACATACAAAAAGTTAAGTTACGATTCACGGATTATAGCGCCTTCTTTTGCTTTTTTTTTTTTAAAAAAAAAAACATTTCTGTTATGGGCATTTATATTTTTTTAAGTAATATGTGGAAATTCTAAATTCCTACTTAGAGCTTGATTTGAGAAATTTTATATTTAAGAAAGTGATTTAGCCTTTTCCATTTTAGAGAATCTTGATACTTTCCCAATAATTTATGTCTTAATTGAATTGAACTGAAATCCGCTGCGCCGGAACTTGATTATAGGTTTCTCACAATTAACGTTTTCAACAATCCTATCCTCATACTCTAGAATATGATAGTGTGAATAAAAGGCATTTTTTGGGACTTTTCTTGAATAGACTTTCGTTTATCAGAATAAGGAAGCTCAAAATTTCCAAACTTTTGAGCTATTAGTCATAATCACGATCTATAAAGGATTGCGACATTTAATTGAACTTAAATCAATAAGCTCGGCGTATTTTGTCGTGTTCTCCCATGGAGTAAACTCTCCCTTGGCCCTTTGCAAAAATTTGTTCAAATTATAAGATTACTTAGTCAAAATATTGAATAATATAATATGCCTTTTTTACTACTTTAATACGTTTGTCAAAAAAAAAAAAAGTAATAGATATATGAGCTAATATAATCAATCCATAAAAATTAAACAATTATTACATGTCTATATATAAAAATACTCCTATGTTCCTACATATACGATTACTTTTAAATTTCAACTTGTTCTTAAATATATGACACTTTCTAATTTTTCTCAATTTTTTCCTAATTAATACTAATAATGTTTATCTGTAATAAACAAGTAAGAGAGGGAAAGTAGGGATAAAAGTAAATGGTTAGGGTAAATTGGTATTATAGCGTGCTAATAACTAACTTAATTAACATCATTCATTTAATTAAATTAGATAAAATGATTTTATATTTATGAGTCGAGGAAGTATTTGTATAGTTTTTTCTAAAATATTCATGTAACCTTTTGTATTATAAAGCATTTATCGATGAAACCTCGCTTAATAAGTTAATATATGGCTAGTTTAAAAAACACACTTACCCGTCCAAAAAAAATACAATGATTGAAAAAAGGTAGATACTCCCTCCGGTCCTTATTAATAAGTCACCAACCACCGATTTCTCACATACTAAGGAATGATAGCTTAAACTTCATTTTACATTTGTCATTTTTTCCAACATCACCTTTCATTAAATGATGTGTTTCACTTTTTTAATTTTGAATCTTCATTAATAACATTGGTAAAGTGGGAAAAAACATTTAATGTGGCGGTTAATGACTTATATCAAGACTAAAAAATTGTAGGTAGTTGATGACTTATAATAAGGACTGGAGGGAGTATTACTTACTTGGAAGAGATAGTTTGTCATGTAGTTTGAGCCTTGTAGCATCTTCTACAAAATATAGGTCTAGCATATAGCTGTAGTATATTCATATGGATACTTTTATGGGATTGAATATAATCAACAAATAAAGCTGTCATTTTTGCTCACCAAACTTGCTCTAAACCAAAGAAGCGACCAATATTTAATTAATTGGTTATGTGAAAACTACATAAACTAGCTATTGTATTACAGAAAATGTCGTTACATATTATAGGTACATATGTCGATAATATCCATTTAATGATGTATCTACACGAGGGAAATGTCATGGAATTATTTGCCTTGAAGGTTCTTATTAAGCAAAGTTTGTTTAATACTACCTCCGGTCCTAAATATAGGACCTAATTGACTTTTTTTTGGAGAGATTAAGGTTGCAAAATAGGTTATTAAATGATGACATATTTGATATATTTTTAAATTATCCATTAGTTTATAGGTAAAATAAACTAGTTTAAGGGAAAAAATTACGTAAATCAATTTATAATTAACTTATTTTGCTTTTTTAAGGATTTTCAAGAAAAAGTCAATTAGGTCTTTTATTTAGGACCGGAGGGAGTATAGAAGTTGTGGACCCATGTGATATCTATTTGTTTTGTTTGAGAGGAGCTTCGTCTTGGATTTGTAAATCTCAATCTCACTCAGATTTTGAGAATTTAATTGATATCATTTGTAATTGTAACTTTTTTGTTTGTCTTGGTTCCTTTGTAACTTTAATTTTGTTTAATATCATTTTTTAAAAAAAGATTTAGTATTTTTCTGAAATCAAATCAATACTATTTGAGTAGAGAAGATATATATCTTGTGCTATAATAAGTTAATTATAAGGTTTATTTTGTTACAAAATTATGACTTCCCTTTATTCTTAAAATTTTAGTCTTTTCTTCAAACTGTCCCTATAGCCTACTCAAATATTAGAGAGTTTTCATTAATAAATGTATTTTCTATTTAAATGACTATTAACAATATTATTTTAGTGAATAAAAAACATTTCTTCACAGACACTGACTTAATTATTTTACTTATCATGTATTAATTATTAATCTAATTTCTATATTTAGGGTTGAAGGAAAACTCAATTTTCTTTTAACTATGATTATTGGTTTTCTCAATTAAGATATCATACCTTAATAGTAAATATCAAATAGTTATACACTTTACCTCCTTTCCTTCTTTTTTTTTTGATAAAAACCTCATTTCCTTCTATCCTTTTTATAATATAACAATAATTAAATAACATATATAAAATAAAATATTACAGTTGATTGTATTCAAAAAAGTATGTAAAAGGTGTAAGTTATTTTCTATATATACTCATATTTATTAAGAGTGAATGAATGAGAGATAATGATCAAATAATTAAGGTTAAATTACATAAAAATCATAAACCTTAGGTCGATGTCACATCTCATCCCCTAATATTTTAAATGTTTGAATTAAAGACTCTAACGTTATATTTTGATTACTCTCAACTCCCTTATTGTTAAAATCACACTAAAAAATAGTTTTTCTCATATGATAATTTTAATATTTGTTAGTTTTACACGATGTGATTTGTAACTCTTTTCATTGATGTATAATTTTAAGTATGTTATGATTTTTATTTTAAAAAATATATAATTAAATAAATTTTTTTACATACCTTTTATCTATTTCATATTTCTAAAGCATTTTATTCATTATATGGTCAAGAAAATATTGTAAATGATTTTAAATTTCAAAAAGCTTATACATATATATTTTTAAAATGATATGAATGTTAATTTTAAAATGAAATGATATATACTAAAAGTATTTAAACTGTAAATGATATAAAAACGCTAACTTTATTAGCAATGTTAATTGTGCAGAGTCCACAATCAAAATACTAAATATTAGGGTTTAAAATAAAACTTTAAAATGTGAGGGAGTGATGCGCAACTAATATAACTTTTAGAGGTCTTCATGTTTTTTAACCAATAATTAATATATAAAGTCAAACTAACGAATAGATTACTCTCTCCGGTCTTAAATATAGGACTTATTTAAAGAAGTGCGTTTAATCATAAATATAATATATCTTTCAAATTTTCTATATTTTTCCTAAAATATTCCTATTGATATCTCTTAATAATAATTAAGGGATAGATGATGAGAACCTATATATTTAGGGTGCTTTAGTAATATCATGCGACTTCAACTTAATTAATTAAGATCATTAATTTAATCAAATTAATTAAATAGATTTTATATTTAAAATTAGAAAGAGTGTGTCAGTACAAAATGAAAAAATGGTAAAAATTTCTTACAAACTAATGGTTTTTATAATGTCAAATTGTCTTATTTACAAGTCACATCCAATATATTTCACAAAGATAAAAGCAATCTCAAATTTTACTGATTAAAACTTAAACATGACAATTTTAATTATTCTCTTATTTAATATCAACTACTAATAACAACATCATATAATAAATATAGGACAAATTATATATTCGTATGAAAAATTTAGCCACCCGAAAACTCAAACATAAACTTTACGGGAGGAGTAAAGAGCAACCCGCACTATCTAAACAAATTTCAAATAACATACTCCTATAGGATGCTCTAAAATACTGCCTTCCGTTTCTAACTTAAGAGCCAGCTGTCACAAAACGTTTCTTAAGAAAACATGTGAATGTTAGTTGAATGTCTGGAGCTAATGTTTTTTTTATATTGCCCATATTTATTATGATACTTTTAAGAGAGAGAAATACATAAGTATTAATAAATATGAAAGAGTTGAGGGCAAAGTAGTAAAAAAACACATTAAATGATGAGAAAATATGAGATGAGCTCTTATATTAGAGATAAAAAATTATTAAAATTTTGGGCTCTTATATTAGAGACGAGAGTGAGAGTGAGAAATAATTATAGTTGCATGAAAATGGAAAGATGGAGGGTCAAAGATGGAAGCTAAGAAAAAAGGAAGGTGTAATTAAGAGAAATGACAAATGTAGAGAGAGGAAAAAGGGAAAGGAAGAGGAATGAAGAGGAAAAAAAGTGGTCATAGAAGAAGAAGAGCACTAACCAATCTATCTTTATAAACAACATGGAGGGAAGAAGGGAATCCAACATCACACAAAGATCTCATACGCCACAAGAACTTGTGGCTCTCCTTCCTTCTCCTTTTGCTTATGTGTCTCCCCCTTTCCCTCCATTTCACACTCTTTCCCTCACATTAATATTATCCACTCTCCAAAACGACCACACCCTCCCTCCTAAACGCACACAACACTCTCTCCTATATAAATACTCCCAAATTTCCCACTTATTTTTTCCCCTGACACAAAGAAAGAGAAACAAAAGAGACATACATTCCTGAACCAAAGTAGTAGCAGCAAACATAAACACAAACACACATGCATACAGAAATGTCGGAGATTAAAGACCCAGCGATTAAGCTTTTTGGGAGGACAATTTCTCTTCCTCTCAATCTTCATGCCTCCTTCAATGATTCCTCAGATGATCTTGTTCATCCTCCTCCTCCTCCTTCTTCTCCTTCTTCTTCTTCTTCTCCACCACGTGAAGAAGCCTGCTCTTCAATTCATAACCACCACAAGGTCAATATTTTTTTTATTGTTTATCAATTCTAGCTGCTACCCATTTCTTTATTCCTCGTGATTTTTAATGGGTTGATTCAAATTTGTCATCTTTTTGTTTAATTCTGTCTCAATGGTTGTGGATGGTTCGTTGGTTATTTAAGTTTTCACCTTGTGCTTCGTTTCTTCATTGTTCAGTTTGGTTTTCTCAATTCAATCTTATATGAACCAAGTTGTTTTGAATATTTGATCATGTTTGACCTTTGCCTTTGAGTATGTTCTGTTTTTCAGAAGTCCTATTCTGATTTATATGTGGTGGATTTTGATTCATAACTGGTTTGTATATGTTACTTCAAATAGAAAACGTGTTTTTTTTTGTTTTTGGTTGATTTGAAAATGGATTCCTTGCAACTTCTGAGATATGACCATTTCAATGGCTTTGGAGATTGGTTTTTGGGTTACTTTTTTTCTTAAATTCGTATCATGTTTTTCATGCCATGGACTTCGATTAAAGCTAATTTCATTTGCGAGTGACATTTTTTTATATATGGTTTCATTTATTTCAAATGAGGATGTAACTGGGTTGACCCTTTATTCTTTCATTTATTTCCACGGTGAGGTATTCGCTTCCTTCCTGTGCACCCTCACCAAGTGAGATGGAACTAGTTGAACTTTTATTATTCCATTTATTCTGTTTTTGGAATAAGGATACTTTTTTCAAATGATCATTAACGTTCTGTTCTTTCACAAAAATTTATTCTAGCACATTTATGCTTGTATTTTAGTTTTTATCAACACACTTGTATTTTATTGACGATATAATTTTACACTCATATACTTTTCTCTGTTAATATTACTTTATACGTCGGGGATGGAGTGTTTGTATTCCATTTAATTCATATACATGTGTATGTGACTTATCTTCTAGAACTTTCATCGGTTTTTATACTCACCGTAATTGGTAAATTCCAAAATACCAATATTAAATTTTGGATTCTTGTCTTTCATAGTTGTTTTTTTTTTGAACTGAAATCTTTCATAGTTGTTCAATGACTAGATTCTACAACTTTATTTATTTTTCCTCTATGACTTGTAGGTGTATGTATGGTGTATGTATTAGTAGGTTGGTCATTCTGTAATCCTCTTTTTTCTAAGAAAAGGATGTGACGTATTTTTTCAAGTCGATCATCATCTATCATATTAAAATCAGTATTGACTCACAAGGACAAGTGTTAACTTGATTATTTAGAAATATGCAACTCCAATGATTCCAATGATTCCCCGCTCCTCTTGTAAGATTTTAATAAGCCTTTATATTGCCTCCAAGGTTTCCTTGATATTGCATCTATTTGGAGAAACTTTGACATTTATTTATGAACTGACATCCATAAACTGGAAAAATATTTGGAGAAAATTAGGTATCTAGTTTTATATTCTTTCACTATGTCATATTATGTTTCTCTCAAAAAATTTATGCAAATAACAAATCTGTATTCTCTTTTTTTGGCAATTCATCAACAACATAATTGTGTGCTAGAGAGAAAAACACCAAGAAAATCTTGTCTTCTGCTCCATACTTTTGTTCTTTTCTTGAAGCTGTAAATCCCCTGCCTTCCATTGAATGTTTTAAGCCATATCTAATATTCATGGTTCACTTGTTATTATAGGAGCCATCAAGGAATGAACTCACCTCAGTACAAGATGATGAAGCCTCTAAACAAAGCACTGAGGATTTAAAATCTCCCTCAGCATCTTCAGGCACTTTAGAGAATCCTAAGACTCCCTCAGCAGAAAGAGAGGCTTCTTTACTCAAATCTGCTAAACAAGGAGAGCAAAGTGAGACAAGCAATTCGGACGAAAAAACCCCGAAAAAACCTGACAAGATACTTCCATGCCAAAGATGCAATAGCATGGACACCAAATTCTGTTATTTCAACAACTATAATGTCAATCAGCCGCGCCATTTCTGTAAGAACTGTCAGAGATACTGGACTGCTGGAGGAACCATGAGAAATGTGCCTGTAGGCGCAGGCCGTCGTAAGAACAAAAACACTTCAGCTTCGCAGTATCGCCAAATAGTTATCCCAAAGACCCTTCAGATATCCAAAGAACACTCTATCAATGGATTGCACAATGCTGTTTTAGGAAATAGAACAGCAGTTTTAACCTTTGGCTCAGATTCTCCTCTCTGTGATTCCATGGTTTCTGTGTTAAACCTTGCAGAGAAATCACCAAACGGTATTCTACATGAGTTTCATTTAACGGAGCAAAGTAATTTTGTCTCTCATAGTAGAGAGGATATCAGGAATGATCACTCCATTGGAGCTTCTGGTACAACTTCAACTTCTTCAGAGAGGAAAAACAACACTGCTTCACTAGATCCTATAAATAACATTAGTCATAGTTTCCCTCCTCAATTGCCATGCTTCCCAGGCTCCTCATGGCCTTATCAATGGAACTCAGCGCAGTGGAGTTCTACGGTTTCCCCTCCCGGATTCTCTCCTCAAGGCTATCCAGCACCATTCTATGCCAATCCTATATATTGGGGTAGCACTTTACCAGCTTCATGGAACATACCATCTGTATCTGCACAATCATCTTCTATTAGCCAATCAGCCCCTAGTTCTGGTCCTAATTCGCCTTCTCTTGGAAAACGCACGAGGGAAGGGAACATTATCAATCAAGTCAACTCGCCAAAAAAGAATCCTAACATGGAGAGTGGCAATTCAGAAAGTAGTGTCTTGATTCCCAAGACATTGCGAGTGGATGATCCGAATGAAGCTGCAAAGAGTTCTATATGGTCAGCATTAGGAATGAAGAATGAGAAGACCACTTCTCTCAATGGAGGAGGCCTTTTCAAGGCATTTCCTGCAAAGAAGGATGACAAGAACTATGTGGTTGAACCATCACTTGTGTTGCAAGCCAACCCGGCAGCTTTATCGCGATCTCTTACTTTCCATGAGAGGATTTAAACCGCAAAGCTACTTCAGATTCTCAGTGCAAGTTCTTGCTTTTTCCCCCAGAAAGCTAAGTTTATATTGACCTGCCTCTTTATTGCATTCTCTAGGACAGAACCATAGTTTAGCTTCTCTAGCCTCCATGTTGAGACTGTCATAGTGAACAGGTGTAGTTTTGCTGCAGACTCAGATGATCTGGTAGATATCTTGATGTACATACACATATGAGATGGGGAAAATAATTAGGGAAGAAGAGCAGAAGAGGAAGAGAAAAAGAAAGGATATTTTTAAACTGAAATCTATGCCTTTATATGAACTTGAAATGGTTCTTCCAAATGCTTGTAAGCTTGTTGTTTCCATTTGGAGATTTTCTCCATTTATATATGTAATAATCTTAGTCGCATAGCGTTGTGAGATTTGTGTAATTTGTTCAGTGTAAAATAATTGTGGCCTTACAGACAGTATTATGAATATAACTCATTCTTAAATAAGTCTTCAAATTCGGCTAAAAATATAGACTACAGATTAACATAAAAGCTAACTCTGACTTCCTTTAATAAGTTTAGTTTTCCTCAACAAGATATCTCATCTTCGCTTTATTTAATCTTTAATCTTTAATTTTTAGGTGTAAAGTATGTTCCCAAACTCTTTATGGTGAATCAAAACTGTAAGAAAAACTCTTCATAATACAAGGAGTTATTTAAAGTGTTAGAAATAGTTTGTAAAACCAGGACTAGAGTGCAAAACTTGAAAAGAAAAAGAAGAAGGAATTTATTTCTTTATTAATAGATCTCCACTTGAGTGGATAAACTAGAATAAAGATCACAAAACTACAAAACATATTCCAAAGATAATCCAAAAAACCTAAGATGTAAAGTGAGTCATTAACTTTCCTTTTTCTCCTCCTCCTTTATTTGTATGCCAGCACTTGCTACTTTATATTTTATTTGCTAGCTCGGTCACTACATTATTTATAAACTTTACTCATACGTAAATGAAATTTAGTAATATAAAAATCACACTTGACATATTATAAGGATATTAAAACTGAAGTTAGGCCTAAACAAAATAAAAGACATGGGTGAAGGAGGGGAAGGAACGAGATATTTCATGGTTTGATATCATAACAATTAACAAGGTGCCACAATATTTTATATACAAATGTTGTCTGAGGGTCCCACTTTAATGTGAAACCATCACTCACAAGTGGACTTTCTGTCCCACCCTATTTTGTCATCCCTTTGCCTGTACTGTAGGGCCTTTCACTTTTCATAATGCCCAAAACTTCTCTGGTTAGTCTATATCCATGTTAAAGAATGTTTGACGAGATATACATAATTTTACGAATTGAAGTATATTTGTTAGATTACAAATAATTTTTTCAAGGAAAACTATTTTCAAAATTAAAGTTGAGATTTGTAAAGCATTACTTGACACAATAATCTGTTTGAGCGCTTTATATTATTGAATTTTAGTAAAACATATAATTAAGTTTGATGTCACCACATGACTCAACATTTTAAGGCATTAAAATTGGGGGCACCAGTAATATATAAATACCTGCCTTTTTAAAAATAATAAAGTTTAATGTGAGGCTTACTTTCATATTGATTCAAATTATTAAAAACATGAAAGAGGTCTTGTAGACCAAAACATTTACTTGGAACACGCTCTATAACACTAAAGATTTCACAAATACTACCTCTATTCTTAAATATAATTATCACTTTAATTTCATAATTTGATTAGATTAAGTATGTTAGATAAGTTAGTCATTAACACATAATATTACCAATTTATTATAACCATATACATTTATCCACAATCTCCCTCTCTTATTTGTTATTATAAATGAACATAGTTAGAGTTAGTTTAGTAAAAGTAGAAAATGATCTTATATTTAAGAACAAATTGAAACTCAAAAGCCATAATACATGTGTGTGATAAAGAAAAGATAATAAATGGTAGGTTGCTTGTGTAACGGGGAATAATAAGTGGAGGAAAAGTCTTGAGAAGAAAAAAGCGATCAACAATTTCCCTATGGAAAGTGTGGGGAAGTGCAACTTTAATTCCCACCTAAAAGAGAAAAGATAACCAAAAAGACTATAGACTTTTGCTCAATTGGAGCCATTTCATTGTCTCATAGTGGAGCAAGCAATAGAATAATTTTATTCATTTGTATCCACACCATATTTCTGGTCTTTTTTTTTTTTTAACGCTATATCAAGTTTAATATCAATATGCACACTCTGGATTCTCTAAGTACTGTAATCAAATAAAACATATAATCCACCTTACGGAAAAAATTGAGGCAAAAAGTGTATATTTTCTTTTTTAAAATTTTATGCAAGATTTTATTCTTGATATTTAAATTTTATATAGTGCCTTTCCATTTCTCTAATTCTAAAATTGTCAATTTCATTGATACTAAAATATTGAAAGTTAAATTTTAAATGTTGAAAGAATATTTTCAAATATTGACAGTCAATTTCATTGGTACAAACACCCTTTTAGTATTTTAAAATGATAATGATTGATAAAACAATATTTGTGACTAATCTGTTTGAGTCAGAGGGTAATTTTGTAAGATTACGTGATTGAAAATTCAAAATGAAACTTCATATAAAGTTAGAATAATAAATATAACAAGCCTATGTACATGGTATTTTGTTTAAAATATGGATTATTTTTTGGGTTATTAATCATTTGGCCCAACAAACAAATACACATGTATCAATCTGGTCAACAGAAAATAAATGATACCAAATTGGCCAATAAACAATAAAAAATATCATATTTGTTAAAACCGTCAATTTTATTGTTTGTTAGATAAATTGATACTTACATAATTGTTTTTTTGCCTAAAATGATTATTTATCCTAATTTCTTTCACATTCAACATTATGCAATGAAAAATAAGATGTTGGCTTTGCGATGATAAATGGGTGTTTTTAGAGATGTACTCAATCCGGTTAAGTTGAAAATTTTTGTTTATTTTTCTTCAAAAAACGACAACGATTTAACTATCTATTCTTAACTTATGTCAAGTATTTAAAAGTGATATTGTGATAGAATATTAAATAATGCGATAATCAAAATTTTCTTTATCAACTTAAATGGAGACATATTATTATTGAAATATGATAATTTAATGTCATAATAATCTTGATTAATTGTTTTTGTCATAAATATTTTTGCATAATTCATTTGGATGAATGATAAACTTTATCCCCAATTCCCCATTTAAAGAAAATGAGCTAGTGGGACCTGAGAAATTGAAGAAAATAAAGCAATGAACTAGAAGTATAATTAAGTCAAACGTGACAAATTTAATACGCAACTTATTTTAAAGAAAATGAATACTATCTGGATTTGGTATGCAGTATTTACCAATTCATTTAAGTTCACATCCTTTTTGTTTTGGCCAATTTCAGTACATATTCATCAATATTAATTACTCATGTTTTTCTCATAGAGTATCCAACTATACATTGCATCTTCACATTATTAAGCGGCTAGATATCTCCTGCACGTTGAAAAAATCATAACTTTACTTAATTGAGAAATAAATTTATGTAGAGCTTCTTTCGCTGCTTGAACAAGAGTTGGTCAAATGAAATTTTTAGAAGTAAATTGTGTCAAAATTAAGATTGACTGAGCGATTGACCTTATTAATGCTTGTCTATAAACATAATTTAATATACGATTTTAAGATCTACCAAAACTGTGGTTTTCAAAGAAATGACTTTTTTATCGTTTGGTTGATTGCCTAAAAGAAGAAATGACTAGTTTTTATATATTATACTACCTCCGGTCCAAAATTTAAGACCTAATTGACTTTTTTTTGTAGAGATTAAAGTTGCAAAATAGGTTATTAAATCATGACATATTTGATATCTTTTTAGATTATCCATTAGCTTATAGGTAAAATAAACTAGTGTAAGAGAAAAAATTAGGTAAATCAATTTATAATTAACTTATTTTGCTTTTTGTTAGGATTTTTCAAAAAAGTCAACTAGGTTCTATATTTAGGACCGGAGGGAGTATATCACAATCGCTTTTGGATATGATGTTATTGCAAATGTTTCACTTTTAGGGTCCGTTTGGATGTCAATGGAAAGTGAGGAGGGAATTGGAAATGGAAGAAAGTGATAATTTTTTGGTAATTTCCATATATCCCGGGGTCCACAAGTTTTCTCTCTCAATCTCACACTTTTCCTGGGCCCACAAACTTCACTTTCTCATCATTACCTAATTTACCTCTACTTTCCATCTTTACCCCCTACACCCATTTCCATCACCCACTTTCCCTCCATACAAACGGGCCCTTATAAAAAAAAATATTGTTTCAAACTTTGGTTTATAAAACTTTAGTAAGAATTTATTTAGCAAGTGTATTTGAGAGGGGGGAAATTATTTTGAACTTTCAAACATAAAATAGAAAAGTGTTCTTGCTACAAATGCTAAATGGCACGATTTAATAATTTTCACTCCACCTAGTAGACCTAATTACAAGACCACTATAACTTTTTTTGGAGAAATTTGTGATGCAAAATTAATCATTTTAAATTGTCTAGAATTATCTTTTTTTCCTCAACACTAATTTATTTTACTTATAAATTAAACTATAATCTAACTATATATTGCATAAGTTATAATTTAGTTATATAATTTGTTATCTTAATTTTCAATAGAAAAGTGAAAGGGATACTATATTTAAGACAGAAGGGAGTACATAGTACAATCCTTGGGAAGAAGAAAATAAATGCTTAAGAAATACTTCCTTTGCAGAACACACGAAACTAGTTTCTTATTTGCCCAATATATATGCTCCTAATTTGATTCAACGCCTTGTATTGAAGCACACAAACGTGTTTTTGTGGAACATTTGTAGGAAGGGCTATGGGCTCTGATGACCCCAACAATCTGCTATGAAGAACTTAGTCCTAAAATCTGTTGCATGTTATATTATACTCGCTCTGGTCCGTAGGAGTATATAAGAGAAAGGAATATATATATATATATATATATATATATATATATATATATATATATATATATATATATATATATATATATATATATAAGAGTTATAAGTAAAGTAGGTAGAACATAATAAATGAAAAAATAATATAAGTTGAACTCTTATATTTTGGACTAAAATCATTTAAATCTTGAACTTTTATATTATGGAGGGACTAGTTGTTTTCTCACATTGAGTCCATTTCTCTTTGGAATGTAGTATTTAATTTCATTTTTGTTCTTTTTTGTTAGATGGGCTTGAGATGAGTATCATGTAAGTTTCATTTTATCTCTTAATATATTGCATTTATAAAAAACCTTACAATTAAATCTTATATTAATTACTCGGATGTCATGTTTTTTTATTTGTGCAATTTGAAGTGAATACAGAAGTGCAGACCAATAATTTATCACTTTGTATATTTCTTAGCACATATGTGTGTGTGTGTTCTCTTTGAGTAGAAGGTCTCACTACCTGCCCTAATAAACATTAACACATCTTCCAACTAAAAATTGAATCTTATTGATAAGTTCATTGTATTGTGAGGAACTAGCCCATCTGTCAGACCCAACCTCATTGGTATAGATGATTATCACTTAAAAAATAATTAATTAGATAAGAGATGCTATGACTTATTTTTTTAGCTACAACATGTTTTTTGACGTTCTATGGCTAATTCACATGTTTTTTAGTAATATATCGCTTAATTGAATTACGACTTGCCTGATTTTCCGTCAGCCGAAAGACTTGAATAAAGTTTAATTCAAGAAGCACTTGTATCATCATACAATGTTGAATGTCTTTTGTTGGTGTTATGAACATTTTATTTTCTTAGCAATAGAAAAGGAGATTTGGGCTCATTTGAAGCCCATGCTGTATGAACTGTTGTTCAGATTTACAATCTCAGTTTGAAATTAGAAAACCCACCATGGATGTGTTATAGTGAAACCAAATAAAAAAAACGGAAAACACATCAGTTTGAAAGTTCTCTTGTTACCACAATGTCGTAGTGCAAAAAATCGCACAATCTAAGATATGGCAGCTAATATAAAACGTTTTGTGATGCATGTGATGATATTTGTCAAGTGGTTATTAAGGTTGCTTGACATGATGCCATAACATTTATTCATTGTTTTGAAACAAATCTTGTGTAAATATTGCATCATTTCCTTGTCAATTGATTCAAAAATAATATTTTTACTCCATGTACGTTTTTACACATTCGACAAACTATATGATATCAAATGCGCGTGATGGAATATTATATATGCTATTTTTTGCATAAACTTCATTGATATATTTACACCTTATTAAACCACACTTTTAACCATTTTTTGCAAATTAATGGCAAAAATCTAATAAAGTTTATTCTCACCATAAAGTAGTTGGGTTCTTCAACGCGTAAGTTCGGTTACAAAGGACCGCAACACGTATACATAATTTTAACAGCCGTAATCAGATTTTATTGCAAAATATAAAGGATCAGTATCTCCCCAAATCTTAAACCGTACGAGGTACATTTGTTTTATTTATATCAAGTACAATATCTAAAGATGATTTTTTCCCTTTCTCTTATAATCGGTGAAAGTCGTTGATTTTTCTGATGAAATGCTAACGAAAACAATAGAACCCACATCAGTAAAAGAAAGATGTCGTCAATCCTAGAAACCGTGCTAAGTAACAGAGAGTTCTAAAAACGAGACATTAAACAAAGCCACAAAAAATATACACACACCTAACCAACCATGTGGGTGGCATGAATGAATTCTCTGAAAGATTCTGCTGATGGTAGAGAGAGAAAGTAGAAGTATGTTGAACAGTTACCTATTATCAATGCACATTTCATTTCAAGTTACTATTTGCTAAATTTGTGCCTTCACTTATTGCATTTTGCAGGCCCATCCCAAAAGGATGTTCTCCACACTTCCCATCTCAAACATCCAACAAAAATACTGGTCCACTTATTAAGGAACTTTTTCATAATTTTGCATAATCGTTGATTAAATCTCATTGTCAATAAGACGTAAGAGAAGTTAAACTTATATATCTCTTCTAAGCTTACAGTCTTTTTTTTCGACCAGAATTTTCTAAGCTCACATTCTCTATAAACTTTCAAAAATATTTTAATAGATACACAATCTCATATTCCCAAATGAGATGTAAGACATCTGAGATACGTTGAGCTCATCCAACTAATCTTATAAATCTAGAAAGCCTACTCATCTTAAATTTGTTTGAAATAAATTCCCTTGTTTTTCTCTTTTCTAAATATAATGTCTTATTACTCTCATTGACACGACAAGCCTATAAAACAAACCCTTGTTTAAAACGCTTAAAACATAAAAACGACGGTCACAATCCCTTTTTAGGGTCCTAACTTGTTCTTAATCTTGTACCTTCCTCTTCTAAATTAAGTAGCCAAGTGTGTGTGTTCAATGGGGTAAGAATGAATGTCTTGGACAAAATCATTAATAAAATCGGAAATGAAAAGAGAAAAGTTGATAAAGTACAAACAAAAAAATTAAATTATTATTATTATCATAGCTTTTTTTCCCAC
This sequence comes from Mimosa pudica, assembly GCA_029929735.1. Classification (NCBI taxonomy): domain Eukaryota; kingdom Viridiplantae; phylum Streptophyta; class Magnoliopsida; order Fabales; family Fabaceae; genus Mimosa; species Mimosa pudica. Next base: position 8,163,825 of record JAKELP010000024.1, read on the forward strand.
CTCGGGGTCCCCCATGCGGGAAAGGAAGGAAATCACAACAGATTGGAGGATCTTAACCAAAAGTGACGCAAGCTACACAGTGACCAAACTTGGCTAAACTATCCTTTCTGCTTACCTCTAATGGCTTTTTTGATATGTTGGGCCACTTCTATTTTGAGAAGACCTTATGGGGAAAGCTCGCAGCTTTGCATCTTTTCTTCTTTAGCTATGTTTGGCTGAATAATAGCTGCTGGTTGATTTCATCGACCGAGCCTGACTCTGATAACATCTTATCTTATGTTGCTCCGACCCCAAGAAAGTCGATAAATTGGGGAGGAGAGCTACGAGGAAGTACTTTATCTCGATTGTCAGGCAATGATTGTTCACCGGAAGAAACATTAGGAGGCATGGAGTTTGATGAGAAGTTGTGAAAGCTTGTGGGATTTATGATGGAGTTTGACTGTGGTGGTTGTTGCATTATTGGCATCATGTATGGATTGAAGTTACCTTCTGGATGATGAGGGTAGAATAAGCCATTGAGAGAATTGTGAAGTTCATAATCACTTGGCCTATTTTCACTATATACCATATCATTGCATCTAACACCTGCAAAACACAATAAAAGAAATAACCGGAAAAAGTTAAGACCTTTAAACCTATGAGAGAAACCTAGTTGGTGCTGCTAGTTTGAAAGTGTCAAGTGTATGTCAAGAGTCATATCAGCAAGTATTGCATGTAAATATGTTAAAGAAAGGGACAAACCAGATATGACATCAAAAGGAGGAGGAGGATGAGGATAAAAGGTCTGCTTATTGTTGGAGAATGAGGTATGGATGCCATGGTCAACCACACCATTAGCTCCATGGAAGTGAGCATATGGGAAACTGGTCATAATGTTGTTATTATTAGGGACAATACAATATGGTGGTGGTGGAGGATGAGGAGGTTGATCTATAAGTGAGCTTGAATTTTGGTCATCCATGGAAGATCTTGTTGAAGATTGGGATAACCTTCTTCTTCTATAAGCACTGGATTGTTCTCTATATTTTCTGGCCATAATAACATGCCAATGATTCTTGACAGCATTATCAGTTCTACCAGGGAAAAGCCTAGCAATCATGGCCCATTTGTTGCCATATATCCTATGTGCCTGCATTAGCCTTTCCTCTTCCTCCTCAGTAAATGCCCTCCTGTTTATCCTTGGATCCAATTGGTTAAACCACCTCAGCCTACAACTCTTACCTTCACAAAAACAAAACCAATTCCCACATTTCAAAACAATATCATATATTAATCAAAACGTGCTCTAATTAATGACATCACAAGAGCATAATTATACACTACACAAATATAAATTTCTCAACACCAACCAACAAAAATTGGTCCAGTTACAAAAGGGTTGGCTCATAACCTATTGATATCACACTATTGATATCATCTGAAATTCTTTATTCAAAATAATATGAAAAAGTTTCTAACCTGATCTTCCTTCTAATTTTTCTGCAATGAGGTTCCAGTTCTGAGGGCCATAAAGAGCAACAAGCTCTTTGAGCTTGGCATCTTCAGCTGGTCTCCAATGGCCACGTGCACAAAGCTTAGACTGCCCAGAATCAGCTTCTTTTCCAGCACTGACACCTGAATTGTTGTCATTATTAGGGTTTTCTTGGGTGTGATCCATGAGATTCTCATGATCAGTAGTGGACTGATCAGAAGCTTTACACTCCAAACCAATATCATTATCATTATCAGTGTTGTTGCTGTTGGGAAGATGGTGATCCCTAACAAAAGGATAAGTAGTAGCCCAATTGGTTCCCCCAATAATATTGTTGTTTCCCATATCAGAAGAAGAAGAAGAAAGAGAAAGAGAACCCATGTCTGCATAAACCATGCCCATGGAAGAAGAAGAAAGATCAGAAGAGGAAAAACCATTGTTTATGGAATAGTTGTGTTCTTGTGATGGATATAAGAGACAGTTCATCCGAGCTGCCTTCATTTTTCCTTTATTTTTCTTCTTCCTTAATACCTTGCTGACGGTAGAAGAAGAAGAAGAAGAAGAAGAAGCACACAGTAGAATATTTAAAGTGAAGAATGAGAGAGAATAGTTGTGTGTGTAAATGCAAAGAGTTTGAGAGAGTTTTTGAGAGTGAGAGATTTTGATGGTGAGAATGAAGAGTTGAAACAGCAAAAAACAGCTAGAGTTGTTTCATTTAAAGGCCTTCCCAACAGAAACCTACACGGATTCTCCTCCCACACACACATGCACACATACCTCTCACTTACCTCCTGGCTTATAAACTTTTTATGGAGAATGAAAGAGAGAAGGGGGCCCACTCGAATGACTTAACAAACCTGGCTTCTTCATTTACGCTATGCACTGCACAGCTAAATTTTCTGGTCATTAAGTACTAACTACACATAGGGGCGTCAGCTTGAAAATTGCAATGAACGTGAGTTCTATATATATACTCTACAAATTAAATTAAATTGGCAATAATATGTTGTTTGAATTATGAAAAAATTTTACACTCATTATTTTTAGTTATAGATATACTAATAGATATGGTAATATCTAGGCATGTATCCTGTTATGTAATATATTTACATGCAATGCTAAATCCTAGCAATCAATTGACCGGTTCATCACATTTATGATCTGGTGACTATTTTTAATGAAGTCAGTTAAAAGTGTCTTTAAAGGTAAAAAAAAGTTAAAGTGATATTTTTAAAAGAAGTACTTATATGTTGTTTTAGTTAAAAAATTCTTATGTATTCTTTTTTCTATTTCAAAATGTCATACTAGACTCTATATCACTGTCATCAGATCAGTGCTCATTGAATTTTACTCCTGTTCAGTTCAGTTTAGTTGTAGGAAGGAGAAACAAGATTCTAATAAACCTTGATTTAACAAAGTTAATAGTTAATTAATATTGTAAGCATAAAATTTTCAAGTGGTTGATGCTGAACTGGCTTCAACTTTTTTATATGGACACTGGTGAGCAGTGATAACAAGTAAAAGGGAAGGTTTAAAACAAAAGTTGGGGCATATTTACAATTTTACAGTGTGGTCTACTTATAGGAAATGATTAAAAGTCAGTCACACGTGTGAGAGTGAGAGAAAGTAGTGAAATAGAAGAAGAAGAGAAGGGTTTCATTTCTCTCTCTATCTCTATTGATGATGGGGTCGCAGGGGTTATAGGCTGTCTCTATCAAAAAAAGACAAGAGCAGCGTCATGTGTGAGTAAGTGAGCAACTTAATAGTTAGGATTTGTGGAGGGAAACCATGAGACAGCTAGCTTTCATGTCACATACACCCCCAAAGTTTAATAATAATCATAATAAAAAACCACCTTCCTTACTTATTTCTCATTTACCTACATCATATGTATATATGGCCCTGTCTTTCCCTCTTGTGTTCTCCTCTACCAGGCATAGCTACCCCATCAACAACCCTAGCTAGCTATTCTCTCTCTATCAAATCAATATTCACATCACTCACCTCACTATAATCATTTCACTTAGAAGACTAGTTTTTCAATATCTATGATATATATTATAAAAATGGGAAATAGATAAAACATATACCTTCCAATTTTAAAATCTCATATAACCATTTTTCATATTGGTATTAAAAATTTTGATATAGTTTATCAATAACTAATAATAACTCAAAATGAAAAACTTAAAAGGTTTTTTCGTCATTATCCCAATTTACATACTATATATGGACTTTTTATAAGTGTTCTTGGGATTTTTTCCGAGTGTTTCTAGAATTTATTTAATTTTCATCGTTACGATGTCATTTAACATATCAATGACATACAAATATACAATGGCTGGTGCTGGTATGTGAGTTTTACTTCAGTATATGAGACTGACTTGACAAACTCAAACTCACTATTCATCCTTCTGCCTCTTTAACACACGATCAATCCCATTCCATTATTCTTCCTCTCCCTCTCCTCCTTCCCCACCTGCTCATCCCTTGTCTCTTTCCTGTTTTTATTATTCCCCCCACTTAGGATCACATTTAGATTCTTGTTATTTACTATTTTCATAAACATGTCTATAACATGATGGAGGTGATAGACTCATCTCTCTCTTTTAACTTCTGATAGACCCATCTCATGACTTTGAACAGTAATATAGAATTGAGCTGCAAGGTTATTGTAGTAGTAGCAGAATCTTTTTATTTTATTTGAGAATTAAGATACAAATAAAACTATGGACAGTGATTTATATATATCGTCTTCTTGCACTGCTACAGTGTGTGTGTGTCCATGACAAGGGAGAAAGCCAAATTTGAGGGTGCACTGTTTATAGGAATTGCATGCTCATTTCATCCCAACCAAGAATGAATAATGAAGGCCAGTCTCTTCAAGATCCTATAAGATTTAAGCGAGTTAGTTTGATGGAGGAGGAAATGGCATTAGCCCCAAGTAAAGTTAAGAAATAGGAAGTACTTAAATGCTTATTTAGTTAGACTCCAATGCTGTTTTTCTTTTAATAAAAAGTTTCATTTTTTTTTTAATTTCAGGTCCCATAAAAAATACATAATATTAGAAAGATCCTATCAATTGGTCAAATTAAAGTAAGAGACCTTAGTTTAATTATGTTACAACAGAAAAAACTCTTATATCCTCTTCAAAGATTGAGAAGATAAATTTGATTGTATATGGCAATTTGCTTGATCATATTTAACTCAGGGGGTTAACAAATCATTTGGAGATTTTGTTTTTGCCATATGGAGATTCAAGGTTACTGGATAGATTCTAATTATTTAGTTGTAAACATACACATAATATATAATAACTTCCAAGGAAAAAATCATTATTTCGATGATAAACCACTATCTTATTAGCTAAACCAATTAAGTTTTTAACGAAAATAAAAAAGGAAAATTCTTTTATTCGGACTGAATTGAATTAAAAGCGATATTTTCAGAACAATAATAAATTTGTTTTCTGAGAATTTAAAATTACTGATGTTATAGGCCTCATCATTAGCCTGAAGAAAAAATAAAAAAAGAAATGAAAGCTTACCTTCTCTTATGTGGAAGACAGACAAGCTAACTGTAAAAAACAATTAATGTAGAAAACACAACACAATGCATGGAACCCATCTTCTTAAAAACCACTTGCATCGCCGGCTTCTACTCGTCAGTTTTTGCTAGGCCTACGACCCTTATTTAATGCTTCTGATCATCAAACTAAGTACTCCAACGCATGAAAAATCTGCACATTCTAAATTTCCAATCTAACAGAACAGAACTACAAGAAACCCTTCTTCCACAAGAAACCAAAAGTCTCTTCTACAATATCATCACATATAAAAAAAACATAAAGACATGGTCTTTTTAAAACATAAATTCTCCCACGTTATTGTATGGAATGTTCTTTTCTTCTCTTTCTCTTTTTTCTCTTTTACTTTTTTTAACTGCCATATTGCTTTGATTCACCATCTTATCTCTCTAGAGCCACAGTAAAACTAAAAACCTGCATAGTTAAAATTAAAAATAAAACAAAAAAAATACCTGTGGGGTTCAGTTTTTCACTCTATGGATTGTAGAGGAAACCCATCTGCAGACGTTTCACTTATTTTGAATTTTCTGTCACTGTGAAGCAGGAATGTACGATACATATACATATATCTGAACTTCTGAAGAAGAACAGAACTTGGTTGAGTCAAAAAAGCAAAACTCTCTGAACAAGCCTATATTTTTTTTTTAAATAGAAAAAAAATAACTCACTTAATAACTCTAACAAAATATATGGGACCAGCACAAAGGAAAATGGCTTTAAAGAGACGTTTGAAACCCCCCAAAAACTGACCAGTAGGTGCAAATGCCAATTCCATTCCCCCAAACACCTTCTTCTGATCAACATGGGGTCATACTCTAAACCAAAGGTCCAATTCAACTGTCAATAACTCTGCTCATAAATCAATCACTATACAGTATAGTTATAGAGATTGATTGTGAATGTAGCAGATGCTGCTGCTGCAACTAGTTGTACTGGTTTATGCCAATAGTAGTAACATGCATATACATTTTTATGTGAACAGTTTCCAAAATTTTTTTGATGATGAACTCATGCCCCTGCAGAAATACATTGGGAATCTGCGAGATCCAAATCACACTAAAGAATTTGTTATCAAATTTTTAAAGAATTTTTTTTTTCAGTTAATGTTCACGAGTTTTCTGCAATCATATCTTAAAAAAGCATGAACTTTTGTCTTTTGTAAGTAACTTTAAAGTAGACCAAAAATAATACTAGTTCAGAGAGTTAATGAAGGCCTAAATTAAAATCGAATTTACTGGACCAGACGTGATGGTGATGACAATATAACTAGTTGGTTACTTTTTTCTTTTGTTGGAATGGAATCAAATCAAACCTACTGTTTCCCACTGCTTGAATACTCAATCATTTGATGAATATGCTAACTTTTTCAGTAAATGCACGGATGATGAGATAAGAAGGCTCATATAAAAAAGTAGTTACTTTATGACTACAGAAGCTCACATGTGACTGTGAGAGGATCAATGGCAAGGGTGATGAAGATAAGAATGAAGGATTAGTTATAAGTACAAGGAAGAAAAACAACTTGTGGGTCAAATAGTGATAAACCAGTGGCTAAAAATATGACCATTCTTCCAAAAGGACTCTTTTTATTTTATAATTTTATCCTTTTTTATGATGTAAGAGGACAAAGGGGCTCAATTGGTCTCCAACTTCTGAGACCATATGAAAATGAGATTGAATAATCATCAATACGTGCGCCTAGTAGTAGTGTGTGGACTTATTGGCAGGTGAATATGTACGCAGAGATGGCAGAAGAAAGCGTGGGGTAATATTGCCCCCATCATGCAATATCTCCCTTGCTTTTTACCTTTGTCCAAATAAAAAACTGTGCTTTGAATATATGTTTCTTCTTTCTTACTTTTAGAAACTACTCTAAGCTAAGTCTCAGTAAAACAATGCAATCACAAACAATTTCATAACAACTTATAATTATCAGCATTTTATAACAAGTTTCAATTTAGGAACTAACAATATATATAAGGTCATATTATTATTGGCTAGTCAGTGTGACTTTTTGGTGTTTAAATTTTTTTTGGGACTTCATAATAATTTTTTGTTCTTTTATTTTTCTCTACTCCCACAGTCCCCATGTGTACCCTTGTTTGCACATGCAGTGGTCTGCATTTTATGGCCCTACATAAAACCATTATTGTGGCTTACTGCTTCACCTCCTTACTTAGGATCCCTTCTATTGCCCTAAGGTCACTTGTCCTCGTATCTGCTGTCAAGGAACCTGCAGGACCCATCCCTCTCACTCATCACCACAAAATTTAAACCATATTTCTTGCAGAATGCCAACCAAATACAAGAAAAAGTAACCTTGGCCACGATTCTACATTTAGAAAATGATTGGTGCAGTTTTTTCAAACAAGAAAAAAGGGTTTGTTAGTTATCGCAATATTGGTCTTCCTAGCTAATCCCTGCAAATCTGCATTATTGTTACATGCTGAAATGATTTCTTTCAAAACCAAAAACATATACATCCCCAGCAACAATGATTTCTTTTGAAGCAGGCCAGTAAAGAGTAAATATCATCTTTTTGAAGTTGCCACCACGTCATTGTAACTTCAACTACTCCATCTTTCATAAATAACCCACTCAGTAGATGTTTCATACTTTCATTATTTACCCTTTTCTTGAGTACTTGTTTGACTGGGTAAAAAGAATTACGTACATGCTTTAATTAATATAAGCCTATTCATTTACTATAAATTTATTTAAATATGAAGAATAATATGTTAGATTAAGTGAGCGGTGAAGAGATTGACCATACCAAAAATGGTCATGTGATGTTTGTTGAAAGGGAACTCCATAAGTGGTTTAGGTCAGTGGAGAGCTGGGGCATGAGAGGGACTACACACACACATGTAACTGCACCATCAAAACAGGTCATTGTCAAAAGACCTGAAGCTTAAAATGGATATGTAGTTAATTTCCAAAGCCAATGAGCAATAGCTGTTAAAAGTGGATGGTGAAGTAGGCACTTGAGAGAAAATATAGCTCTGCCTTGTACACTTGCTGTATAATTGCATGCGTGTGTTCACATCATATTCATAGTGAAAGCGGGGAGGTCTTTTTTTTCCTTTCTTTCTGGCGATGGGAATTGAATATAATGGCAACCCCACAAAACACAAACACAAACACAAGACTCCAAGCTCATGTGGGTGAGTCGGTTATAGTGAACACAAGTGAACAAAATTGCTTTTGGAATTGACCCAATAGCAAGAATGTGAGGTGGTCTCTAGTGTAAGTGCATGAACAGGAAAAAATGTCAGAAAGGGTGGTGGTAGGGAGTGACCCACCAGTGGTAATAGGTAGGCTGATCCATAAGATTCTGTTGGGGCTGTTCCCTTGGAACTACTTGGAAATCAAGGGGGGCAATATCCTAACTGCATAGAACAAGACAGATCTAATGAGAAAAATTTTGTGTTTGTTGAAGTTTAAACCACATAAAACTCTAAGACGACACATAGACAGAATGAGGGAGAGAGTGTGTAAGTAGGTGTGGGTTATAATTAACATAAACACATAATATATCCATTTATTGCTTTCATGTTCCTTATTCATTTGTTGGATAGTCAGTTAAGCTTGTCTGATGGGTTATGTAAGAGTGAGAAGAACCAACTTTGTCCCACACCCCATGTGGTTCTGTAAACACCTTTAACCCTCATCATGGCCCCTTATTTTGGAGGTTCATATCACCATGTTTTTGCCAACTAAATCTAACAATTGACCCGTGAATTTAATGACAAACACATAATTTAACTACTGTAAACATCAGGCCTTGTCAATAGTCAAACGTTATTTTACATATTTATGCATATGTGCTGTTATTATTTTTTAATATTTTAGACGTGTAAATGGATGACATTATTATAACTCCTTCAGCATTACTGTTTAGTTACAGAAGTTACATTCATGCGACAGTCCAAAATTTTCGTCCATTTAGAAGTTACATAAAGGCCTCTGCAGCTAATAATTTTGTAACATAATTTTAGGAAAGCTTTCTTGTAATTAAGGGGTTATGTTCAATCTCGTTTATAACTTAAAACCTTATTTAAATGAATGAAAAAAGGGACTATAGCTAGGCATTTTAAACAAAAGCCTATCTTGAACAAAACGGAGACATGCAATCAATTCAAAAATGAAATAGTACAGTGAAACTGAAAACCAATCAATCCTTTATCCAAAAGCAGAGGGGACAAAATATCGGATAAGTCAAACCAACCAAGAAATACTTCATGGGCGGTGAAGCGTGCAGCGCATACAGGTAGAGATAACGAAAATAACTAGTCTTAACGACAAGTACTTGTTAGGTGTAAACGACATTTCACATTCAATTGAAACATATAAACACATACTTGTTAAAGGACAGAAGTAATAGGTTTTATCAAGAGAGATGATATATATATATAGATAACAATAGTGCAAATAAATGCATGGGGAGTAAAAAGTGAACCATGCAACAATTCTACCCGCACCACATGTCCAAAAGAGACATTACTAATACACCACAAAGAAGTTACAATGCAAACATAATCTTTGATTTGTCCAATATTATTTCAAGTTACTACACAAAGAGTATATTAATATGTGTGAAATCTTTTAATTTAGATATATCTTAATTAATGGTCGTTTGAACTTTGAGGATTTATTTAACATTTAATTTAATAAAGGGTTAAAACTTAAAGTCGATCATATTTAGCCTCAAAGTCTACAAGGTCTATCATATATGCCTTATAAGTATTTTTTTAGTTCAATTTTACCCATAAATCGTGCAAGGTTATCAAATTCGGCCTTTACTGTTAAAAAAATATATTGACTACTATTATATAGTTGATATTGACCGTTAAAATGATGAATATGATATACCTTACACACTTCCTAGGCCAAATTAAACTAAAGAATACTTCTGGGACAAATATTTACTCTTTACATACTTCAAAGACAAATATGATGTTTCACCCTTTAATCAAAACTGACATCTACTAATCACTTGCTAGAAGAATCTGTAAGAATTTCTTTATATGTATGTATGTATATGTATATAATACTCCTATCATAAAAGATAAGCTAGAACATTCACTAAAAAGAAAAAAAGGATAATCACAATTAGATTTCTCATAAGGTAATTAATAACCATATTTAGGTCCTAAAAAATGGTGAAATTGAATTAAAACCCCTAGAGATTTTAGTGATATTAAAAAACTTGATATTTAGTTGTCAATACTAGCCCTTGAAATGACAACTCAAGAAGCTGGTATTGACAACTCAATGACAGATAGATGATAAGTCATTTAATATAACTAAGTCTTTCGGAACTTCAACTCAATATCACCAGACTTTTAGACCTAAATATGATTAATTGTCTTATGAGAACTTCAATGTAATTTTCCAACAGTAAAAAGATAAGCTAGAGCATGCATGTAGCATTATTTTCTAGATTCACAAAAGGGCACACGAAACAACAGAGTCATTGCAAGGACAGTCTCCACATATGGACAGTCAACTCAACCATGACAGCAAGAATTTGATATTCTACAGCTCTGAACTCAGTCCACGAGCAAAATAGAACTGCAACCTTGCGTCAATAATATGCCAAAAAGAGGTACATGAGTTCTCACCCTAAAACAAATAAAATGAAAAGGTTGCATGGGTGAGAGTGAATTCAGATATTTGCTTGCTCTCCATACTTTTATGCAAGAGATCTGTAAAATTTACTGACGACCGTGAGTTATCCAAACAAAGGGTGAATATAAAAAAAACAAAATAAAAAGGCTTTAGTAGTGCCATATACTATACACTGCAATAAGCCTTGACAATTAACAGTAACTCAGTCAGTAACATAATACACACACATCCTGCTTTATAAAAGAAAAAGAGAGAGGCTAGTCAGAAAGAATCCCTCTAAAGAACTCAAAAAAGAGATGACCTCACTGCCAAATTTAATAGTCTGCTTAGTGTGTATTGGTTTTCCCACACCTTCTCATGATTTCCCCGATGTTAACAGCTCATAGCCATAAATAACAGAAGCTTGGTTTAAGAGAACAGTAAAAGCCTAAAAGGGATTGATCCCCAGGTGTGAGTAAGTGCATATATCCATATTTTCATTACTTGGACTCTTCCATCTCTCACTCTTTGAGCTTCTGACTGAATGATAGTACTGTGTACCATGCAAAATATCAGAGGTGCAGTGATGAAAGCTAAGAAGGTGAGGGTATTGTTGGGATTTCAGGGCAATTCTTGTTGTACAGTATTTATGGGGCTTTGAAAAGAGGTTAAGTAAAATAGCAGTGGATGACAGGAGAGAGAGTAAGAAGGGAGAGAAAGGACAGTGGGTTGATTTTGTATGAGATTTTGTTTCATTGATTGGGGATGAGGCACAGCTTTTACTAACATAGAGGAATTGTCTGTATCTGTAACTGAGTCTTGAATTTCTCTACTCTCCACTACTATTACCCAATACTTGTGTATATGTCTATCATCATGCATCTTTCTAGTTTCTCCCTCTTCTCTGTAATACTAATAATCTAATCTGTGGTCTCTCTCTCTCTCTTCCTCTGATACAAGAACAACGTGATTGTACAAGCCCACGTGTGTAGACCCCTATGTGCTGTTCCAAAGAAGCAGAGCAGGCCCAACGGTTCTTGGTCCTTCTGCTACCGTACCCGAAAAGCATGTTATTATTATTGCATACCATCAAATCTGATTTTGACATTAAAATCTCAAATTCTAACGAAATAACAATAAAATAAGGAAATCAGGGTTAAATGTATTTGAGCTTCGATTTCAGGTTGGCCCATTTAAATGGGTGAGCCCTACCCAACCCACATTTTATTCTATTCGGACTAGTATGCTTTTAACTTGTTTTAATTTGGGATTAAATTTTTCTAACCCAACCTATTTTTTTCTATGATTTTTTGGACTCAACCCGACTCAAATACAAGTTTTACATGCAAAATTGTGGTTTCAAACAAACCCAACCCGACCTACTTTAAAAACGGGCTATCCCGTTTTCAACCCATTTTAAGTAGGGCTGAACTTTGTACAACTTGTTTTGCATTTTTAGGTTCAACCCGACGGGTTGGGCTATAGAAGTCCCTGCTATAAATGTATTTGTGCTACTAAGTGTGTAAGACGATGCATTATATTCCCATTTTTACCACTAAAATATTAACAGTTAATGTCACCTATTTAACAATTAGGTACGTTTTTTAATGATAAAGTGCAAATATAATACATTTTGTAAACTTTAGAAGCTCAATTGGATAAAAAAATACTTTCGAGATACCATTAACCTTATTAATAATAAAGGAAATTGGCTCTTTAATTTGTCTTCCTGGGATGTGATGTTTATCAGCAAAGTGCTCTCTTCCCTTCTTTTCCCTTTAATTTCTCTCATATTTCTTGCCTTGCCTTTTATTTTTTTACCTTATCTTATCCTTCTCATCTCTCGATTCTCACAGCTGAAGCAATATTTTAACATCCAATCCCATAAATATTGAAATTCTCGGCATACTTCACAAAAAGCGTTTAAATTGAAGAAACCCCACGAGTTGTAAAACTGAGTGATGACGGTGAAGTATTATTAAAGTAGCAAAAAAGGAACAATGATAGTACATGTTACATGTGTGCTAAGCTAGTGGTTACAACAGCATCAGAGAAGGAAACAGTTAATTCCACAACAAACAGTATTTTTTGTGGGGTACCACGATGTGACCGTTCTTCATCGTATAATTGAAGGAGAGTGGAGAACATGAATTGGTAACTCTCTCCCACTGGATAATGGCAAAGTTTCATCACATCAAATGGTTGAAACTTGAAAGAGAGGTATTGTGAGACAAAAACCATCGACAAAATGGGGACCTACCACACTGTCTTCTCCATAAAAACCAGTCAAAGAAGGCATCAAGAAGCCATCAATAACAGTGAAGCAGAACTGGAAACAGTCACCTGACTCTACCAAAAAGACAATTATTATTGCCTGAAATCCTGTACATGTACATTCTGATTAAGACCCATTGCCCAAAGAAGCTTGCTACAAATAAACTTGGTGTTAAACTTGAATTTTTTTTTGTTAGGTTTGAGATATCTAACATTCAACAACAAAGAGCTCTCAACAGTGAAATGGGGAAAAGAATCTCTGGCATAGTGCAAAAACATAGGATTAGGAGGGCATTCACTAATTGTGGGGAGAAGACAATTTGCCACATGGACTGGACCATTGCTACTTAAACACCCAACATACATTATGAACATCAAGGAAACAAAACTAAGCCCATCAAGTTGTCAAAAAACAGCCTTGTCTACCGGCCAGCCAATAAGATAATTCATTCAAAAAACAAAACAAAACATGAACATTTCCATCCTCATGTTATTATCTTGATTTGTTTCTTAAATTAGACATGCTAAACATATCATCTAATATATGTGTGGCTCTCTAATGCGAGTCACAACGTGCTCGTTGCATGCGAATTTTTTTTATTTACAAAATACAGAGTACTAATTGTATTTTATAAAACCAATTGTAACAATTTTCATATTACTTAATCCTACAGAAAAGTGAGTTAAATCACCGTTTAACTTGTTCATTTCGAAAATAGTTTTTCCCACACGGGAATCGTTCTCAAAGAAAAACAATTAGAACAGAACTTTCCGTTAATTACCAAAATGATTATTCTTGACTTAAAAGAGGGAATGTTGTGATTATAGCCTTATAGGGGAAAGTTCATAATTTTTTAGATTGTGACATCAACATTAATCCATTTAGTTGAATAAGAACACACATAAATCTAATTTTCTGCATGATCAAGGAAAGTATCATTAAACAATGTTGCAGAAAATAAAAATAAAAGAACATAATAAAGTAACCAGATCATGTTCCCAAGGCATGTCATCATCGCACAAAACGTGTTTTTTAATTTTTTTTCTTCTGAAGTTATGATGAAACCGAAAAGATCTAATGATGTTTTTCCCTGTAGAACTACCGCGACCTAATGGTCCAGGCCCATACGATACAAAAATTGGCCATTTACATCAATCTATTCATAGCTCAAACGAGGCCCATACAAACAGGCCCATTATTCATTTTGAAACCTAAACAATGTTCAAGAAAAAAGCCACAAGCTTTAAGAAAAAACGGCTATAACAAATCATATCTATATATGATATACTAGATCATTCATGCACAAAAAAGGTTTACTTATCGTCCAAATAGAAGAAGTTCACCGTTCTTGTAGAGTACATCAGAAGTATCATTTTACATGAAATCAGTTTTCAAAGGGCAACTGTACACAGGAGGGGCTCTTTCTATTCCAAAAGGGGATCGAGTCTATTACTAAAACCAGGTTCTACACATCTTCCATACAAGAAAGAGAACTCACACACACTTCATCCAACGGGAATTCAAACACACAACAAATATCTAGACAACCTGCAAATAATTTTTAGGAAATAACCAAACCCGCGCCGTTGACAGAAAAATTCGGCAGTAAAAATTCTAGCAGAATCTCAGACGAAAAAACTGAAGTTACTCAAGATTTTAGCATAGGATTGCAGGGTTTACCATAACCAAAGCAACAAAAACTGACTAAAAATAAATTAACATAATTTTTAACAAGGCTTGGGACAGTCAAGAAGCATTCGCATAAAAAAGCTGATTGTGATTGGACAAGGCCGCTCATGCTCCAACCTCAAATTCTAGCCTGATTGTGATTGTGTTTAAAATAATTTGTCATAGAAAAATTCAGTTTCTCTTCAAATGTTCTCCTTTGATAAAGAATTTTATATTTTCACCAGAAACACCTACATCACATTTTAGCCTGATTGTGATTGAACCACATTTCATTTCATTTTCGGGGTTCCAAGCTAGGTATGTTTGGTTCAAAGAAAGTAAAGAAATGGGAATGTAAATAATTTGAAAAGTTAAGGGTAATATGATCATTTACATATATCCCGGGGCCCACAAGTTTTCTCTCTCCGTCTCACATTTATCGTGGGGCCCACAAACTTTACTTTCTCATCATTACCCCTACTTTCCATCTCTTACCCTTTCCATTTCTAATTCTTTACTTTCTTTCACACAACCAAACACAGTCTAAAAGTCCGGATGAGAACTTCACAACACCAATATTTAAGAACAATTGTCCTGTTCTCAGTATCCAAGTGTCTAAACCATTCCAGTGATGTTCTCCATTGCTTTTAGTGAACCAATGAAAAGGTATCCAACATAAGAGTATAGTTGGTCAATAATCCAATATCACGGAAGCAATTTCAAATCATTAATCAAGTATACTTTCAATGATCATGATAATATCATACACAAGGGTCCTTTCAATAAAACCTAGGATGTCAAATATTATGAACTCATCAAACATTTATATACAACTTAACTACACAATTTTTCAAATCAAGGAAACATGTCAAAGAAAATCAGTATACAGATGCAGTATAGTAAAAAAAAAAAAACAATAACTTCATAACAAAATCAGAAATAATCGCACAAAGGTAGATGGAGAATAAACAAGAAAAGTGGTGCCAGGGACAAGGCCAGTCATACTCCCACCTCAAATTCTAACTTGATTGTGATTAATTTTAAACATAATTTGAGGCATTAATAAATTCAATTTCTCTTCAAGTGTTCTTCTTTGCTAAAGAATCTTACATTTTCACCAGAAACAAGTACATCACATTTTAGCCTAAATATGATTGTTAATCAGTTTGAGCCACTTTCATTTCAGTTTCGGGGTTCCAAGCTGCAAGTCTGGCAGAAAACTTCACAACAGCAATACTTAAGCACTCTATCATAGGACATGTCCTGTTCTCAATATGCAAGTGTCTACACCATTTCAGTCCTTTTTTCCCTTTTCTTTTAATGAACCAAGGAAAAAATTATCAACAGATGAATTTCACTAAGCAATAATCCAACAATCCAATATCATGGAGCCAATTTCAAATCATACACAAGAATCTCAACAACAAAACCAAGTATGTCAAATATTGTGAACTCATCAAACACTTATATACAATCCAACTACATTAATTTTCAAATCAAAGAAACATGTCACAGAAAATCAATGTACAAAAAAGGGCAATGACCCTATTTTGCGTTTCAAGTAACTACTCTGGACCAATGGGCACCCTAAATTAACATCAGGTACAATTTCACACTTGAAGAAACTAAAGTGGTCTAATTTTATTCTCTGACGAATGTAATGCTGAGTGGACAACGCCTATTGGTGGGTCTGTCCAGTAAGGGGAAAATTGGACTACTCTAGTTTCTTCAAGAGTGAAATTGTACTTGACGTTAGTTTAGGTTGTGCGTGCTCCAGGGTGATTAGAAAATCAACAACAACAACAACAAATCCTTATCCCAACTAGGTGCCGTTAGTTACGTTACATGGATCACATGGATCGCAGGACGCCATTGTGTTCTATCAATAGTCATGCAATAAATCAATGATAAAAAGATCTCGTTAATATACAAAAAAAATACAATTTTATGACAACATCTACATCAGCTACCTTCCCTCAAGTAACTGCAATCTCATTTCAACCAACCTAACACCAAATTCACCATCACTAACCTTCAACATATCAGCCAAGGGAAGAGAAAACCCATGCTTGACCAACAATCTATGCCTAGGCTTAATCTTCTTCTCCAAGCTAAACGAAAAAAACTGAGGAAACCTCTTCAACTCCCCCAAATCCCCCTTCATCTCCCCAACAAAAAACTCAAACTTAGGCACCAAATTCCTGTCCACACTCAAAGTCAAAATCATAGGAGACCGTACAACCATATTCCCCACCTCCTCATAACTCAACCCCACACTCCTCAAAAACTCAATCTTTGGCTTTATTGTCCCCTCCACACTAGACACAAGCAACAAAGCAGTCTGACAATTCACCCTACTGGGCCCCACAAACCCTAATTTCTCCAAAAATCTCAGATTTGGCCTGAGCTGGTCATCCACACTGCAAAGTAAGATTCTGGGGCAGCGTATGATGGCTTTATGGATATCATGGTACGGAATCGAAACCTCGTTGAGGAGGAAATCGAAGATGGGGTAGAGATCGAGGTGGGGGTCTAGGGTAAGGAGGTGGGGGAACATGTCGAGGATTCGGCCCATGGAGGAGCGAGGGATGCCCATGGAGGAGAGGCAGTGTTCGACGGATTTGAGGTTGGAGATGGGGGTGGTGCGGAGTTTGGGGTTTTGGTGGAGGGCTTTTTGGGAATTTATGTTGAGGTTTTGGAGGTAGAGGAGCTTTTGGCGGAAGAGGAGGCCGGTGTTGAGGGCAGGGGCATTTTGGGAATGTTTTGGGTTTTGAAAGGGTTTTAGGAAGGATTCAGATTTCACATTGATATTCATCTCTATCTATCAGTTGTATGAATGGAGGAAGCAAGGAGGAAGAAGTAGATAGGCATTCAAACTTGTGTTGTGTTATCCAGAATGTTAGACGACACGTCGTTTAGGACTTAAATTTACATTTAACTTAGTCACATCATCATGAGTTTTTTTTTTTTTTTAAATATCGTCTCATAATCCGGCTTTTATTGACAACCGACTAATTCGAACTCAATTCGATAAATTTTAACACAAGAAATAAGGTATGCGTAATATAATCACAGCTATATATTATTTTGCTATTTTAATTTTGCGTGGGTAAATTTAAAAGGAAAAAATCAATTCTAGAATTTAGACGTTATATAATAATCCAAAAATGACCTAGAATTTAAAATTGAGCTATTCATAAAGTTTGTTTAGGGAAAATGACAAATAAAGAACTCCAAAAATCTAAAATGACAATAAAGGAACTCAAATTTCTAAAAAGACAACTAAGATAAATTAACAATGCTCTAGTTGTTAATGAGAATGAGGATGTTGTTGTTGTTAATGAGGACGATGCAATTGTTAAATATATGTGTTGTTAATGGAATGCTGTTGTTCATTTCCCTTGATTGTCTTTTTGAAAATTTGAATTCCTCAATTGTCATTTTAAACATTCAAAGTTCTTTATTTGTCATTTTCCAAGTTTTAAATTGCTGGGAATATTCAATTTACATGTTTATATTCAATTCAGACAAATTATTTCGGCATTAATAAATCTTAATGATCATAATATTGATTTTAATTAGTTCAATTTTCAAATCACGGGGAAAACAATTTTGAGCATTCGTAATACTCCCTCTGGTCTTAAATATAATACTTAATTGACTTTTTTAGAAAATCCTATAAAAAAACAAAATAAGTTAATTATAAATTTATTTACCTAATTTTTTCCCTAGATTAGTTTATTTTCCCTATAAACTAATGTATAATCTAAAAATATATCAAATATGTCATGATTTTATAGCCTATTTCGCAACCTTAACTTCTTCAAAAAAAAGTCAATTAGGTCTTATATTTAGGACCGGAGGTAGTATATAATAGACTATGCAGTAAAAATATAGTGTGATTTCTTTAAATTTTCATCACAAATTTTATCACCTAATTTGACCTATATATCAAAACCCGTGAAAACATTCTTAAAAAAAACAAGTGAAAAGTTCACATTCATCTCTATCTAGCAGTGTCTCAATGGGGGAAGGGAGGAGAGGAAGGAGATACTAGATAGGCATTCATGCTTGTGTTATCCAGAATGTTAGACGACATGTCGTTTGGGGACTTATTGACATTCAACTTAGTCACATCAACATGATTTTTTTTGGGGTCAAATAATCCGACTCTTATGGACAATGACAACCGACTAATTCGGACTCGAGGGGAAGGAATATTATCCACATAAGCAAGATTATCATCTCTTCCATTGAGAGCGTTTCCCGGATTCGAACATGTTTTATCCTTATAAGGTTGTAGTTCACATCAACATGATAGTGGTTAAATGAGGTGGAGGTTCAAATACTAAGCGTCTAAGCCTCTAAGCTCTTTGAACGCTTATAGAGGTACTTACAGATCGGCCACCAATAAGGTCCTCACATCGGCGAGATTCGAACTCACAAGTCACAACCACATAGTTATGAGTCAAATCCTTTTACCGACTGAACCAACCTTTATTGATAAGTCATTTTTTTTCTTGAAACCAAAATAGCCAGATAACTGGCGGTAACATTGGGCTCTCTAGGAATAAGAGAGAGTGGGATAATAAAACACGTTGTGCATCAAGTTAAATACATCAGAATCAAAGCGAGGGCATGCTTGGTTGTAAGAAAGAAAAGTGGAAAAATAGAAAGTGTAATGGTGAATATAAAAAGTAGAATTAATGTTGGGAAAGTAAAGATTTTGACCCAAGAAAAGTGTGAGATAAAGACAAAAATCTTGAGAGGCCATAGATGTTTGATTTTTTATCAGTAAGGGATGTTTTTAAATTAACAAAAAAAATCAATACTTTCCCTACTTTCACTTTCTTTTTGTCATTTCCTTGACAACCAAAGGGACCTTGTGGGCATGAATAAATACTTCGAGATGATAGAATCATGAACAAGTCCTTACAATTTGTTTCAATGGTAATAGGGATAGACTTACCTAGTTTCACCAAGCCCACAATTTTTGCTTACTCGCTCTTGATTTTTTCTTTCTATGTGTTAAGAAGACAATTTGGGGGCTTTTTCTTTCTAAATGTAGCCGTTAATAAATTCTTGTGAGTCGTTAATAAAGGTTGACTTTTTTATGCAAAGTTAAAAGGTTGACTCAAACTCTTATTGTTTTAGTGGTACTAGTTACATTTAAGGGTTAATGTGCAAAATGCCTATGTAATTGTCACGAAAATGCAAAAATATCTATGTAAAATTTTTTGGAGCAAAATTACCCATAAAATTTCAAAACTGGTGCAAAAGTCCCATCACCATTAATTTTTTAACCTTTTCACTCATCATCCTTTATCGCATCATCATTTACCAAAACATGTGGCAAACTTATGTATTTATTTGTCATTGTGTGATGATGAAGTGACAAAAGACGGTTAGTGAAAAAGTAAAAAAAAAGATTAATAGTTATGAACACTTTTGCCCCAATTTTGAAGTTTGATGGGTAGTTTTGCTCCAAAAAATTTACATAGGTATTTTTTCACATTCGTGACAATTGCATATATATTTTTGCACTAACATATGCAAAGAAAGTTACGTCTAGTTATCCCACGTTCCTTCCTTTTTGAAGTTGGTTGCATCAAATCATCCTTTGCATAATTTGAGAGCCTTTTACATAACTTAGTTTCAGAATTATACCAAAAAATATTTCTATTACAAATTGTTCCCTAGGCGAACCTTAACCCATTTTTTTTGGGCCACCTTCAGGTTGAATAAAACGTTCGTCATATATGATTCGGCTGAAATGGGTTTGGGCTTTACAAATCTAGGAGAAGAATCAAGGCCAGTTTATTGAAGTTGATCCATCATTCATATTAAGCAAACCAACTCTACCAACTAGTAACTACTCATTGTCCGGTTCAATTCAGTATTATAATAATGAATCGTGCATTCTCACGTTAAAAATAGAGGGCTTTTTTGAACTGAAAAATAGAGGGCTTGATTCTTTGTTAATTCACTTGAGGTATAAGGTGTTGTCCTACCCGACCTTGATATCAATTAGGAGGAATCGTTTAAGTGTTATGCCCTCTTGATTCAGATTAAACATGCACTTTGACTAAGTTTTCTTTTAAATAATAAAAAAACACTACCAATTATGAGATTCATAACATTTTTTTAATTTTGAAATAAATTAGTAAATACATTATAAAGGAAACAGATATCTATGGTTTTCAATTCTGATTGAGATTTCGATCAAAAAAAATTCTGATTGAGATTGAGCTAAACATTTCATTAACTCATCAACACATATTCATCCACAAAAGCAAAGAGTATATATATTGTCTTTTGGAAGATTATATATTTTCAATCACATGCATGTATTGGGAAGTCAATATATAATACTCCCTCCGGTCCTAAATATAAGACCTAGTTGACTTTTTTGGAAAATCCTAAAAAATAAAATAAATTAACTATAAATTGATATACTTAATTTTTCCTTAAACTAGTTTATTTTTAACCTATAAACTAATGACTAATCTAAAAATATATCAAATTTTCGTAATTTAATAACATATTTTATAACCTTAACATCTCCAAAAAAAAGTCAACCAGGTCTTATATTTATTAGGAGCGGAGGGAATACATATGTTAGTATTTGGAAGAGTTTGCCCCAATACCATTGATTAAAAAATTAAATCAAAGGATGGTTTATCAAGTACTTCCTTGTTGGATATGTACTCGTTCGCCTCACCTTCAAAATTTAATTGGCAAAATTAAAGTGTGTATAGGACTCGAAATGAATCTCTCATGCTTTACAGGGTGCACGTGCCCTGAGAAAAAAAACGCAAAGCCTGCTAACGGCTTAATCAACGGTTTATGATCATTCATAAAGAAAAGAAGCCATGTTAAGCACACAGACCCACACTTTATTAATATTACACTTACATGAGAATGAGCTACTATAGGGAGCTCTTATTAGTTAATTAAGTACACAGTCACACTTTTATTCTAGTAGGCAGATATTAGGTGACTAGTTCATCATAAGATGTAAGTGATGACAATATATATTACTAATAGTGAATGTGATGACAACGCCTAGGAATGGTGAAGGCGATGCGATGGTTAATGCCAGAGTACTTCCAAGTGTCAGAATTGATGATAGCATAGAAACATTCCTCTGACACTTGTGAGAGAGGCTCACAACAATTTGGAGTGACCGGAGCATTCAAGTCTCTTGCTGGTTTTGCACAATGACGAAGAACATGTGTTAACATCCTATCTGGAGTGAACTTCCCACAAGCTCCATAGCCATGAGCTTCAGCCCCACCAACAATGGCCGCTATCACCAAAACCAACGCCACACAAATGAACTTCTTCATCCTCCTCCTTGATTTGTTTCCTCTCTGATCAATTGATCAAGAAAATGTATATATGTATGTATGATTGTATTTCACAGTTTTGCTTTATTTGTGTCTTGATTGTCAATGTGTGTTAGTATATATAGGGAACAGTTGCACTTTGGAATGAACAAACCTTGTTACCAAAAGTCTTAAACCTTTGCCTTTATAAGTTGGAAATTTGTGTGTCTGTGTGTGTGTGTGTGTTGATTTGGACGGTGAACCAAGCTAAGCCCCGGCCCCCGGATTAATCTTTGAAAACTCAGCACCTTGTTACAGAATAAGCAGTTGGAAATTAAATATAGCTAGAAGAAATGTATATGTATATGTATGAGTTCATTGATTTATTTTCCCAAGTCACATGCTCCTTCCTTCCTATTCAAAGGTCTAACATTACCAATGAGTAGTTGGTTGAACTGTTAAGTGAGCTACAACCCCGTAATATAGATTACTTTTGAATTTCAATTTGTTCCTAAATATAAGATCATTTTCTAATTTTTCCCAATTTTTTCCCAAATTAACCCAATAATGTTTATCTATAATATCAAGTAAAAGAGGGAGAGTGAAGATAAATGTATATTATAGAATAAATTGGTAAAATCATGTGTTAATAACTAATTTAACTAATATCTTTAACCTAGTCAAATTAGGAAAAATGATCTTATATTTAGGAACAGATGTAATACATTGATTTTTTCTTTTTGTGCATTAAGAAGACAATTTGGGGTTTTTGCTTTCTAATCTCATTCACTCATATGTTCTTGTAAGTTCAAAATTTCTCAGAAAATTCCAATGTAGACGTTAAAAAATTAAATTATTGTAAGTCCTTAAGAAAGGTTGATTTCTTTATATACAAAATTAAAAGGTTGACTTTAACTATTATTGTTTTAATGGTAGTTAAAATTTAATTAAGGACATTTGTGGAGTCAATAGTATGCTATGTTCCTCCCTTTTTGAAGTTGGTTGCATCAAATCACCCTTTGCATAAGTCGAGAGCCTTTTACATTTACTTTCAGTTTCAGAATTATATCAAAAAATATTTCTATTACAAATTATTGTTCCCTAACCGAACCTTACCCATTTTTTTGGGCCACCTTCCGGTTGAATAAAACGTTCGTCTTATGTTATATATGCTTCGGCTGAAATGGGTTTAGGCTTTACAAATATAGGAGAAGAATTAAGGCTAGTTTATTGAAGTTGAGAGACAGGCTTCTTTTCCTTAACTATACCAACACTCATTGCCCATGGGTTCAATTCCTCAACTCCTAAATATGTGTGTAGTTAAGTCATCAGATTCATCATTCATTTTAAGCAAACCAACTATACCAACAACTCATTGTCCATGGGTTCAATTCAGTATTAATGAATCATGCACTCTCACAATAAAATTAGAGGGCTTGATTCTTTTTTCTTTGTTACAAAATTTTAGGAAGGGGTTTGAGCTCAACCCAATCCAAGGGCAGAGCACCTAACTCATAATCCACTGGGGTCTGTCCCTGTGGGCTCTGGAGCATGACCAACAAGCTAAGTTCATTCTGACTGTCCACACAGGTAGGTTACTCTCAATTTCACTAAGCTACGGAGATGTCTCCCCAAGCGCCGCGATGAAGACACAACAAAGTGCCACTTCTCAGGAATCGAACTCGTGACTAGGTGGACAACCCGACGCTCATTGTTCAATCCTTTCGCCATATTGAACCTGCGAACGATGGGTAGAGGGCTTGATTTTTTGTTAAGTTACTTGGGGTGACATAAGGGTATAAGGTGTTGTCCTACTTGAACTTGATATCACCTAGGAGGAATAGTTTAAGTGTTATGCCATATTGATTCGGATTAAACATACACTTTGACTAAGTTTTCTTTTATATAATAAAAAAACACTACCAATAATAAGATTCATAACATTTTTTTAATTTTGCAATAGATTAGTAAAACATAATAATCGAAACTGATATCTATGATTTTCCATTCTGATTGAGATTGAGCTTAACATTTCATAACTCAACACATATTCATCCACAAAAGCATTTGGAAGATTATTTTCAATCACATGCATGTATGAGAAGTCAATATATAATACATATGTTAATTGTATTTGGAAGAATGACCACAATACCATTGATTAACAAATTAAATCAAAGGATGGTTGATGGGATATGATAATTAGGAAATTATATTTCTAAATTCTCTCTCTTTTCTCACTTATCTCTCTTCTTATTCTACCTCTTTTTCTAAATTCTCATACATCCTTTCTATTCTCACAATTCTCACAACCATTCTGCATCAATGGTTTATCAAGTACTTCCTTATTGTATATATCCTCGTTCGCCTCACCTTCAAAATTTAATTGGCAAAGTATATAGGACTCGAAATGAATCTCTCATGCTTTACAGGGTGCACATGTCCTGAGAAAAAATGCAAAGCCTCACTAACGGTTTATGATAATTCATAAAGAAAAGAACTCATATTAAGCAGAGTCACACTTTATTAATATTACACATACATGAGAATGAGCTACTATAGGGAGCTCTTATTAGTTAAGAACACATTCACACTTATATTCGAGTAGGCAGATATTAGGTGACTAGTTCATCATAGGGTGTAAGTGATGATAATATATATTACTAATAGTGAATGTGATGACAACGCCTTGGAATGGTGAAGGCGATGCGATGGTTAATGCCAGAGTACTTCCAAGTGTCAGAATTGATGATAGCATAGAAACATTCCTCTGACACTTGTGAGAGAGGCTCACAACAATTTGGAGTGACCGGAGCATTCAAGTCTCTTGCTGGTTTTGCACAATGACGAAGAACATGTGTTAACATCCTATCTGGAGTGAACTTCCCACAAGCTCCATAGCCATGAGCTTCAGCCCCACCAACAATGGCCACTATCACCAAAACCAACGCCACGCAAATGAACTTCTTCATCCTCCTCCTTGATTTGTTTCCTCCCTGATCAATTGAACAAGAAAATGTGTGTATGTATGTATGATTGTATTTCACAGTTTTGCTTTGTTTGTGTCTTGAATTGTCCATGTGTGTTAGTATATATAGGGAACAGTTGCACTTTGGAATGAAGAAACCTTGTTCCCAAAAGTCTTAAACCTTTGCCTTTATAAGTTGGAAAGTGTGTGTGTGTGTGTGTTGATTTGGACGGAGAAACAAGTTAAGCCCCGGCCCCCGGATTAATATTGCCTTTGAAAACTCAGCAGCTTGTAACAGAATAAGCACTTGAAAATTAGATATAGCATTATAGCTAGAAGAAGATTGAATATAGATCAATGTGGATTGGTGGTATCTATTATTATATGGGGCGAAAATGATACATAATTATTGACTAATGAACAAAAATAGTACATAACTATTCTAAGCTACAAAAATGATACTCAACTTTTACCGTGTGATCAAAAATGATATTTTAACTAATATGACAATAATATTAGACATGAAATGTCCAAAATGCCCTTATAATTAAATAAACTTTTACCGGGTGGCGATTAATTTATAAGGGCATTTTGAACTTTTCATGTCTAATATTATTATCATTTAGTGAAAATATCTATCATTTTTTATCACAGGATAAAAGATGAGTATCATTTTTGTACCTTGAAATAGTTATGTACTATTTTTATCTCTTGGCCAATAGTTATGTATTATTATTGGGTCTTTGCCGTATTATATATGAACACTAGATGTATATGTACGAGTTCATTGATTTATTCTCCAGAATCACCTGCTCCTTCGTATTCAAAGGCTCTAACATTATTTTTAAACAAATCACTTCTGATGAGTCCGCTTTTGCACGTTATTAAGTCAAACTTTTGGGCGCATGCAAATTTAGGCAATGGTATTATGCGTACATCCAAAACATGCATGGAACTATGCGACACGACAGTTTATAATAAAACTAGTTATAATTAAGTATTGTTGCTTTGTTTGATAATTTATATATCAAATTGTATGATGTCAACTATAGGATGACAACTTATATATATAATACAATAGATAGATTAAAATTCGATAAATTTTAACACAAGAGGTTATGTACGCGTAAGATAATCACAGCCATATATTATTTTGCTATTTTAATTTTGTGCGCGGGTAAATTTAAAAGTAAAAAATCAATCATAGAATTTAGACTGTTATAATAATCCAAAAATGATCTAGAATTTAAAATTGAGCTATTCATAAAGTTTTTAATTGCTCGGAAGATTCAATTTATTACATGTTTATATTCAATTCAGACAAATTATTCGAGCATTAATAAACCTTAATGATCGTAATATTGATTTTAATTAGTTCAATTTTCAAATCATGGGAAAAATAATTTTTTGAGCATTTATAATATATAATAGACTGTGCAGTAAAAATATAGTGTGAAAACATTCTTAAAAAAACAAGTGAAAATTAAATTTCATTTGTTTTTTTATTGAAATTCTGGATAGATGATTGAATTTTGACAATAAGGAACACACATACTTAACGAGAAATACAACCTTTCAAAATAAAACTAGAGATATAATCTTTTTATACTATACATACAGAATAATCCTTCGTCTTTATCTACGTATACTTACCATGTTAAGCTGTTGACATATAGTTGTATTTGATTCCTTGTGATTGTGATAGATGAGCTATATTTTATCAACTTAACATGGTAAATAACGAAACTCATTTATATATCTATTCACGAAAAAGCCTAACGCATTTTCAAATAGGTAGGTGGACTTTATTGGCAAAGATTTGGTAGTAAATCATTGGCTTATCATATATACTACTTTTTAAGACAAGGATAGTCCATTTACCGAAGAAATATAATGTATATCTCACAGTTTTTATAACTGTTTTCAGTTATTGAATTAAGAGAATCGCTAATTATTTATAGATGAGCGTAATACAACAACACATGAACTTGACTCTAGATCAACATTATTATTGAACCATGTTTAACAAACTTATGAGCCACTATAATGAGCTCTTATTGAAGACGCAGTCACACTTTTATTAGGCCAGGAAGGTAGGTGACTAGTTCATAATATAAGGTGTAAGTAGCAATAATACTAATAGTGAATGAGATGGCAACGTCTTGGAATGGTGAAGGCAATGCCAGCATCAAGGCCAGAGTACTTCCAAGTGTTAGAATTGATAATAGCATAGAAGCATTCCACTGACACTTGTGAGAGAGGTTCACAACAATTTGGAGTGACAGGAGCATTTAAGTCTCTTGCTGGTTTTGCACAATGACGAAGAACATGTGTTAGCATCCTATCTGGAGTAAACTTTCCGCAGACTCCATATCCATGAGCTTCAGCACCACCAGCAATGGCCACTATCACTAAAACCAATGCCAAGCAAATGAACTTCTTCATCCTCCTCTCCTTATTTCTTCAACTTACTTGAACAAGAAAGCAATATAATATAATACGTATGTGTGATTGTATTTCACAGTTTTGCAATGTGTGTTGTACTGTCTCTAAAGGTGCATATATATAGGGAATAGATGCACTTTGGAATGACCAAAACTTGCTCCTAAAAGTCGTAATCCTTCGGCTTTAATAGGTTGGAATCTATTTATGTTTATGGGGTATTTGCAGTTTAGTCCCTGGTAAGGGAAATTAATACTGGAAGGTCCCAATACATTCCAAAATAATTATAAAGTCCCAGAGGTCCTTTCCTGCAATTGTTTGCTTAACTTCAATGACCATTTTGCCCTCATTAAAGATGGTTGTCATCTCACTGGTCCTTACAGGGGACTATGCTTTCATCTTATGAGAGCAAAATGGTCATTGAAGATAAGCAAACAATTGCAGGAAAGGGCTCCTGAGACTTTATAATTATTTTGGAATGTATTGGGACCTTCCAGTATTAATTTCCCTTACCAGGGACTAAACTGCAAATCCCCCCTTGCATGCAGAAACAAGTTAAGCCCCCGGCATTGTCTTAAAACACTTAGGCACTCACAGTTTAAGCACATGGAATATATGGCCGGAAGCTTTAAAACTATTGCAAATATAATGTGATCGAACCACGCGTTAAAGGACTGATTCCTACTCATAAAAAATATGAATAGAAACAACTACACATCTAGACTATATATTTGGATCTTGTTGTATGATCTAAGTTTGATATTTTAAAAGTAATGATTTTTTAAAACATATTATTTTCATAGATGCTAATTCTAATATATAAATAATCTATTAACAAATAGGATAGAATCAAAAACCTGACCACCCGACATAAAAGAACAGAGCATAGGTTATAGAACTAAAGGCCTGACCCGGAATATTTTTTATTTTTTTATCTTCTTAATTTAAAAATCATTATATAATAATTAGTATTTAATACATCATATAAAAATATTTTAATTATTCTTTTTCCCAAGTTCTTTTATTTTATTTTTTTTATCAAAAAAGTTCTTTTATTTTCTAATTAATTTTCATTATATTTTTAATTATTTTTCCTTCAAATTTAAAGACTTTAGGACCAATAGGACATGTCCTGTGACCCTAAGTATATGTCCTACCTGGTCTCGATCATGCGCTGCACAGGACTGGATCGGGTATCTGGAAAAAAATCAGCCCAAAGGTTTTTTTTTATTTCTCAAGGGTATCCCACCCGCATGTCAAGTGGGACTAATCCTTCGCTGTTCTGAAGTCCCATGTAGAGGGTAGACAGCTGGCCTGTGAATTTGCTCCATTCGCAAGGGCTGGGGATTGAACCCCCAACCACTTGTTTTAAGGGACGAGAGTACTTACCACTCACGCCAACCCGCCAGGTTCAAAGACAAGACTTAGGGTATTCATGTGGCCAGGTCCTACCTGATTTTTGTGTAGCCCTAGAAATAATTATACAAGTCCCAAGGGACTCTACTTCTTCAATGTCATCATTTTATGGGACCTGCTCTTAATTATGTCCCTTGTGAAGACTTGTAATTAATTACCTCATTTATTTTTGTAGCACTATTAGTTTCAATATACTCCCTCCGGTCCCTAATGTAAGAGCTAGTCGTAAAAAAAAACGCTTCTTAAGAAAACATATGAATGTTAGTTAGGTGTCTGGAGTTAATGCTTCTTTTCCAAAATTGCCCATATTTATTATGGTACTTTTAAGAGAGAGAAATACATAAACATTAATAAATATGAAAGAGAGTTAGGGGTAAAGTAGGAAAAAATGCATTAAATGAGGAGAGAATATGGGGTGAACTCTTACATTTGGACCAAAACCATTCAAATTTTGGGCTCTTACATTAGGGACCGGAGGGAGTAGTTGAGTACATCTTTTTTGTGATTTTATACCGCTGAAGTATATGCGTACTTTTTTTACTGCATCTCATCATGTGCATTTTAATTAATTTTGAAGAATATATATATTCGATGATTTTTTATTGAAGAGAAATTAAAGAGGGGCTTGATCCGGTGGAGGTAGAAATGAGGAAGACTTTTTTCATCTCCGTATGAACATAATTTTGTCAGACTTGAGATTTTAATCAAGCTGGTCAACTTTGACTTTCATCGGATTTTTTGGGCCAGAATCATTTATTTATAGATTCTGTCATTCAGACGCGGTTTTCCAATTTTTTATTACATTTTTAAATAAAAAAATTCACTAATGAATTATTTTACAACATTAGTTGAAAATTAAATGAACTTTCTATGCCAACAACTAATGCTATACACAACTGATTCATAATATATATATATATATATATATATATATATATATATATATATATATATATATATATAACCACGGCCTTTTTGATAATAATACTTCGCTAATACAATCTTCCTACTCACAGCCACTGAACAATTATAGTGATAAAAAAGAAACTAAATGCATCCCTTCTTTTCTCAATAAAGCTTTACATAGGATAATTACTCTAGTAAATAACCAAGTAAATCTTATATATATGCGTGTGGTGTGTGTGTTTGTTATTATAAGATATATATCGATCATTATCTTAAATGACTTTTGAGATGTGATTGGTGCTGACACCTTCCTAGCAATTGCAATGAGCAAGAATATCATACCATCTAGAGGTCAATAGTGAGAGGAACAACAAACTACGTTCATTTCTAGTTTTTTTTTTTTTTGGATCGGACTGAATACAATTCCAATTCTCATTACAAAGATAAACTCAATTCTAATTCGGGCTAAGCTCTTAAATACCCATCAGCTTTAACCCAAGGAACTATCAATACAAGAAAGTTTTTTTATCCTAAATATACGGCTGAAAGTATTATTTTGTAGTTTTGTTGTCCAATTTTAACACTTACAAGTTAACAGAGTTAAGCGTACATGTTACCAATGGGCAACAAAGCTAGCTACAAAATATATACTTCTAGGGCATTTAATAAGATCTAAAATCAAAAATTCTGGGTGCTGAGTGTTCCTTCAAGAAAACTTTTAAGATTTTAAGAACCTTAATTTGAGTCATGTCATCACCTATTTAACAAAAAATTAATCTGACGTGGCAAACTCTTGTTTTGTCTATCCGTTAAATTTGGTTATAAAAGCTACGAAATAATATGTCTAAAACATTTAAAATCCAATAAAAAGTTTCTGGTGCTGGTAACTTCTTGGGTAAAACTTCCTGCATATTTAAGAGCATTAACCCTCTAATTCCTATTTTCTTTTTTATTAGTTAATTCCTATTCAACACTCTCCTCTCATACCCAATATAAATATATATAATGTCTATTGAGTATAATTTTTGAGAGATTAATAAAGTAAAATAATTAACTTATTACTTATAGTATATAAGATAAAATGAAAAAGAATCTTAATAAACTAAAATATAAGTCCTACTAATTAGTAAGAAAAAAAATGATAAGTGCGTGTGTACATATACGTGTATAAGATAAAATGAAAAAGAATCTTATATTTAAGAATTGCCACTAACTAACTATTATATTTAAGACATGAAATAATATATTAGTAGAAGATTATTCCAAGTTTCCAACAACGTCAGGTACAATGACACATCAATTCAAACTTGATGAACTCACAACTTTGCAAAATTACAAGCTCTAGAACGTAGGATGTTCACCATCTCATACGAACGCGTCATCACGTCATATAGTAGAATGTTATTACCGTCCATTTTTGAACTAGCTACTACTTAGCCTTCATACCAACAATATTCATAATTTTCTTCTTGAATCTGAAAAGGATGAATAAATTTGATGGAGGAAGCCTAAATTTAACTCAATTGGTCAATATCAATGATGCAAATTGTAGTTGACATAAAAAAATGTATTTAAAAAGAGTTGAAATAATATCCATGATTCCATATTCAATGACTGAACTCATTTTTATATATGGAATAAGTTTACACATGGTATATTATCAAGTCATATATTTATAATAAGGCCCAATTAAGCTAAAATGGAAGGGAGGTGGTTTATCAAAATAAAGAGGAGTAGGATTTATTACTTCTATGATACCCAATACATCTCTGAGAAGATTAAAACAACATACACAAACATATTAACCAATTCAAACACAACTACGAATAATCAAACATAATCGCAGTTTATTTGAACATATACTTGACTCTGATGAGCTCTTATTGATAAAGACAACACATAGACACTTCTTCATTCATTACATATAATCAGTAATCATCACTAAAAGTGTAGATGACAACGTTTAGGGACGGTGAGGGCGATTTTAGGGTTGAGGCCAGAATGTTTCCAAGCGTCAGAATTGATTATAGCATAGAAGCATTTGTCTGAGATTTTGGAGAGAGGCTCACAACACTTTGAAGTAACAGGAGCCTTCAAGTCTTTGGCTGGCTTTTCACAGTGACGAAGAACATGTGTGAGCATCCTATCTGGAGTGTACTTCCCACACACTCCATGGTTATCAGCTTCAACCCTAGCAATGGCCACAATCGCCAAGAAAAGTATCACCAAGCAAATCACCTTCATTCTTCTCTGATGAATTAGTTTCCTCTTATGAATTTCTTCAAAAGCTTCAACGAGAGGGAAGCTATATGTGCGTGTGTTTTTGTATTTCACAGCTTCTGCAATGTCTTAGACTGAATATTTATAGGCAATACGAAGCACAATTTGGAATAAACAAAACCTTGTTTACCAAGTCTAAAACCATTGGCTTCACAAGTTTGGAATCAATCATGTGCCTTTTTGTCATTCATCGTTTTAAGTAGAACCTCTCGACATAAGCATATGATATGTTTAAGGTTTAGGGTCGACCGTCTATTTGCCATGATGAAATATTTTTTTTATCAAGAGCAGTTTTGTTATGTGAAAGTGTTTTTATCCAATTTCGTTTGAATGTAAAATATTAAAATGGAGCAATTTAACCATTTACCATTATTAAAATATTATCGGTCAACCTCAACATAATAGCAGTTAATGTGAATATTTTAATGGAATAAAACAATATTGATACGTTCATGAGAAAAACCTTTCAAGACAAAATAGACGCTTAACTCTTTTTGAAACCCTCTGAACTATTTATTTGGTATCTAGTGCATTATTGGATCCAAGCTTCGGAATCATGATGTCTCGTGATTTTTTCTGTAAGATGACATATGAAGTAGCTCACCTTTGTTCTCTAAAAAGTCTGACTCTAGCTTAGATCAATTGACTAGGTATCATTGGCTAGCATGCACACGATGAATCAGCAAAAGCTGGAGTTCAAAATTTGTGTTCACTGCAACTAGTTTAATTTATTGTGAGAACTATATGAACTGATTATTATTTAATACTGTATACTCTTTTACCAAATCCCTTCATAAGTCAATAATGGGTGCATCATTTTTAAACACAATTTACTTTTTGAGTCTGTTTTTATTATCAAGTCAATTGTTTTGGGGGTAGCCGTTCATATTATCTATTAAGTTCATGTACATCCAAAACATGCAACTTGACATTATGCCAACTTATACACGACAACTAATAATTATAATTAAGTATTGTTGGATTTTTAAAAATATTTAGGTATTTGAAATAAAATAAAAATTATATATTATAGGAAAAATGACGCATATTTTTAACCGATATTTTATTGATATTTGTAAATTTGTTAACTTGGTTTATAGTTGAAAACAGAATGAGTAATATTTAAAACTTATTTAATGGCAGGTATACTCTCGTAGGCAAGATTAATGTCCCTCCGTTAAAGAGATCAAATATTAGACTCCTCTTTTTTTAGTGAAAAAGAAATAGACTCCTCTCAGTAACTATAGGCTCCTCTTTGATTAATCTCCATCCTCTCTTGCTGACATAAGTTAATATTTTATAAATTAAT
This sequence comes from Mimosa pudica, assembly GCA_029929735.1. Classification (NCBI taxonomy): domain Eukaryota; kingdom Viridiplantae; phylum Streptophyta; class Magnoliopsida; order Fabales; family Fabaceae; genus Mimosa; species Mimosa pudica. The sequence continues at coordinate 8,197,084 of JAKELP010000024.1, forward strand.
TTGATTTTTAATAAAATTAATTTTTCCATATGATCTCATGACCTATAGGTGGTGTTGTTGTCATTTATTCAAGCAATAAACACTTACTTCATGTACTAAAAATACGATTTCCATGTGTTACGATCCCGTTGTTCCGGTACGTGCAGTTCTTCAACCATCACTTATAAGCACGTGAGAGGAGATAAGATTCTACAGATCGATCTAGGCTTCTCATTTATGTCAAGCTTTTGCTTACCTTTCCTGATTAAAATGAATAATAATTCTAATTATTATAGCTAAGAAATAATAATGTTTATTTTGAATTCTACATCGACTTTGTCAAAGAGAGAGACAGAGAATGGTAAAAGCCTAATACATCATCTGTGTGTATCCCATTTTTTCTAGTGAGCACTATAACGTAACGTTACCATGTTGGAAAATCATATTGATTTTCCATGACATAATAGACTTTTGGGGGCCAAAACTGTGACTAAATATTTCTTTCTTTTTAAAAAATATTTTCAAAATTTGTTACAAATTGTAATACAATTTTTTTAAAAAAATTATTATTATTTTATAATTAATTATTACACAACTCTTTAAATAATAATTATTATTTTATAATAATAATTATTTTTATAATTATAAATTTGAATTATGAGAATTCCCTCCTCATGTATATTTGTAAAAGAGTACTAATTGTAATATTTAAAAAGTTAACACCTGCAAAACAAAAACAAAGTAATTAATAATAAAGAAAGCAACATTCTTTTGACTGACAACCAAAGAACAATGAAAATAAAATAGATAATGGAACTCAAGAATACCCTGATTTATGAATAAATCATCACAAAAAGATCAGAGAAGGAGAGAAAAGATCTGATCATATCAAATGGGGGGGTGTTTATATAGGACAAGTAGTAGACATACTGTATATTTTTTTAAAGTACACATGCATATTGTCTTTATTGTGTATATAAAGCGAGACATTAATTATATAACACAATTTCACAGTTTTGAATAAACCGTGACAATGTCACAGTTTAGGTTTGTATCCAAAATTAAATCGTGACTTTGATCTGCAATTGACGTATTTTTTACAATTTTTAAAAATAACTGAAGGATTTGCCCGGCGCACGAATGTCCCGAATCGGAGTTCAAACCCAAATCCAAACCGAGTTCCTGTTAATGAAACAAGAACAAACATATTAAAGAGCTGTAATGAGACTTTGAACTCAGAGCCAAGAATCTTGGAGAATTCAACTCAAGTAGAACCAAGTTACTAGAAACTAAATTTGATTCGCACAGTGAATCGCCTACTCAAAAAAATCCTGAGAAGGAAATCCGGATATTGCAATGGATAGAGTGAGTGATAGTGACTCATAATTGAACGGGACACCCCTATTTATTAGAGTGACAGGAGTCTCGCTATGAAAGGTAGAGTGTAATCATTATAATAATTGGCTCTCATTAATATCGCGAATCAACAATAATGAATGATTTAATTTCCAATGCTAATTTGTTAACTCTAATTTGTCCACTCTCTTCTTTCTTGCAAGTCATCAGATTTAGCAATCGGACAATCCTGTTTACTGAGAGAAGATCCAATTGAATATTTCCAACAATAATATTAAAACTTATGTTACGATTTTTTAAAAAAATGGTTTTAATTTTTTTTTAAACAAAATTACAACAAATGTTTTGTTTTTTTTAAAAAAAGTATTTTTACAACAAATGTTTTGTTTTTTTTTAAAAAAAGTATTTTTACAACAAATGTTTCGGTTTATTACAAAAAAACTATGAAAGTAAGTTTTTTGTACTAAAAACTAAAACATATGTCACGGTTTGGTTAATAATTGAGACATGCATTCGTGTCTCGTTTTTCAATAAATCGTGACATCTTCTGTAAATATAGTTCCTAAAAAATATATATTTAAATATATATCATGGTTTTGTTAGTAACTGTAACAATTTGCATATAGATGTCTTAACCATTTAGATTAATCGCAACTCCTACTCATCTACCTTTCGGATCCAAAAAGTATGGCATATTCTATTGTACATCACCTATATTCACCGAATGTTCATCATTTTCCAAATAGACCTCATTTTTATATATATTTTCATCATGCTGATATACTTTATATGTAAAATCTGGTTTCGGACTCTTATATAGAATAAAGGTTATGTAGATCGGAAATTTACAGAATTTGTCGGTGTAGTTTATTAATTATTTATAGTTTTGAGTTTGCTCTCTAAAAAGAACATTATTAAATTGTCTTTTCTGAACTTCCGGTAGCAACTAACTAAGGAAGGTCTATGTGAATGTAGTATAAATTTAGATTATTCCAAGTCTATTTTATCATTTTATGCCCGTTTGGTTCATATCTCTCACTTTCAAATCTTTGCCTCTGTATATTTGGTACTCTCTCCATTCCTAAATATAAGATCAATTTTGAAATTCAATTTGTTCCTAATTATAAAATCATCACTTTCTAACTTTTCCAATTTCTTCCTAAATTAACCCTACAATACTTATCTATAATAACAAGTAAAAGAGGGAGGATGAGGATAAAAGTATATAATTGGGATAAATTGGTAATATCATATGTAAATAACTAACTTCCTTAATCTACTCAAAATTGGGAAAGTGATCTTATATTTAGGAATAGAGGGAGTATTTCAATATGAACTGATAATTGCTATCTAGAAAGAGAAATAGGAACTAGTTTGGTGCAAAAAATGGCTTTTAAAAATTGTATTTGATTTAATTATTTCTTATAAAAAAATTGCATTTGGTTTGTTCTATCAGTTGCCAGAAAGATATTTCCCTCGCTTTCTACAACAATAATGTGTTTAACTAATTTAAAAGCTCAACTTTCTTTGTTTTTTGTGGGTGTTTAAGCTCAACTTTCTATACCAATGAATATTATACACTGATTAATGTACAACCGGTTGGTTGATACGAAAATGTATGTTTACTATAAATAGTTCGTCATGTTTTTCCTCTAAGTTCTAGCTAACCAAAACCACGTTGAGAATGATAAACCACAAGCTCAATATTATCTAATTCCAACTCATAGGCAGCGAGCAATTATAGTGATAAAAAACAATTCTCATTCCAATGATCAACTCAGTTCCAATTTCAACTCTCATTCATCGTACTTTTTCGTAATATAAAAGGTCGCTTATTCTAATTTTTTACGCAATGTCCTGTACAATGTACACTTACAAAACAATTAAAAGTTGAACTCACAGCTTTGAAGAGTAAGATATCCAACGCACGCGGAGGCCATCAAGATCGTGTCATTTATAATCTTAACATCCACTTTTCAGCTACTACATATATTTCTCTTAGCTTCTAAAATGTGTGAATTTATTAAGGACGCTAACATTTAACTCAAGATTGGTTAATATCTATTCTACTCCTATTTATATATAAATTATAATATAATTATAATTATACTAATTAACATGTTTTCTCGCTGAATCAATGAGCAACTTAAAGGTAGTTAATTAATTAACATTAAAATTAACAATTTTCTAAATTTATCTCTACTTAATGCGCTATATATACTCCATGTAAATTGAAAACAAACTTTACATATAACTGTAAGAAAAATTAAGGCTAAAAAAAATACACATTTGATGATTTTGTCAAAATATTATCCAGGACCAAGTGTTTTTTCTTATAAAAAGTGATCATGAGCTTCCAAATTAGCTAGGGTCAAAAGTCATGGCTTCCATTGAATAGGGTAAAAAATAGACATGAACTTATCTAACAAATACTGATTCAATTGGTAAAGGGGTATGACTTTTAGCTAGCTATGTGCATGTGACTCGAATCTTTCTGATGTGATGATGACCTTTTTGGTGGGCGATCTATAAGTATCTTTGTACGCGTTCATTGAGTCTAGAGGTTTGCCATAGTCTTGGTAAGCCTGCAGGACCCAACTCACTAAAACTTTTGTTATGAAAAAAATAGACGTGTGATTTGTAGCATCTACTTTTATAGGATTAATTTCCAAGCTAGATTATCAATGAGAAACTTATTCAAACTTGAGTTGGATTTTTTATCGGAAAATTTCCATTCAAATAAAATAAATTATATTTTTTTTATACAGAAGAAATAACATTGTTTATTACTCCTTTGATCCTTAATATGTGATCTATTTGAGGAGTTGATTTTAGTCCTAAATATCGTAACTAGAACTAATTTTTGTCTATTATTTTTCAAACTATTTCTATTAATTATCTATCAATAATAATCAAGTAGGAGAAAATGATAGAACTAAGAAATATATTAAAGTGCTTTAAGAAAAATATGCTATAATAGAGAAAATGATAGAACTAAGAAATATATTAAAGTGCTTTAAGAAAAATATGCTATAATAATAGTTTTAACTAATTAACATCCTAAATCTAATTAACTAAGAAAATACTTATTCTGTTTCAAAATATAAGAAAACTTTCACATTTCAATTTGTTTCTAAATATAAGACAACTTTTTAATTATTTCCAACTTTTCTAGGGAGAGTAGGGACAAAGATATATATGGTGAATTGGTAATAACAAATAAATAATTTAAATAACATCCTTAATCTAATTAATTAGGGAAAATGATTTTATATTTATGAATGAAGGGAGTATATAAGAACATAAATTCAATATTTTGCAAATCAACTTCTGAAAGAGGAGAGGAAATTGGTATAGTAAGACAGAATGACAAAACCATAATACGATTAGCTTTTTAATTTTTTATATATAAAGCCAACTTTAATTTATATATCAGACAAAACAATAACATTTAAAGGCCACTTATACCCAGATAGGGACACTACAGAAGGAAATAAAAACTACAAACGTAAAATCACAAAACTTAAAAAAGAAAGACATATTGGACCCTAAAAGAAAACATGTTCATTTAAGCCCATAAGCTCAGAGAAATTGAGTGATATTGCAGAAGCCCATTGTTTATCTTTTATGCTTAGAAAGCCCATTGTTTATTTAAGCCATGATGAAGAAGAAACCAACCAGGAACGTTATCTTTCAGACATTAACTGAAAATTCCTGAGCAAAAAAAGACATTAACTGAAATTTGTTTGCCTTTAAAAAAAGCCTTCCAGCATATTTTCCCTTAAGGACACGTCACCACGAGGCTTCCTAACGAGAGAAAGGTAAAAACCTGATAGCTAATAAAACAAGGGTTAAAGATCAAATTTGCCCCGGAAGTTTTAGGGTAGGATCAAATTTGCCCCTGAAGTTTTTTTGGGATCATACTTGCCCCTAAAGTATGCAAAATGGATCAAATTTACCCTCACATCCTACATGTCTTGCCACCTCATGCTCCACATCATAAGTAATGCCACGTCAGCCATCCTCCCTCCCCTCCACCACCTCCTCTCCTCCCCTCACTCTCCCTCCACCGCCCCTCTCTCCCTCCTTCCCCATTCCTGCCCCTTGCTCAGGAAAATCCCTCCAATCAAAATCAACCAGATCTAACAATTTCTATCGTATTTTGCCCACAACTAAAGGAATAATGTCTCCACAAAAGCGCAAGGGTCATTTCTATCGTATATTCCCCCTTTCCCTTTTTTTGTTCAAATCCCCTTTCCATTTTGAATATAAAAAAATAAAGCGAAAGTATACCATAAACAACTGAATGTTGCTCTTAAAATATCTAGACAGAAGCAAATTGTTTTGTTTCTTTAATAACTTTTCGGAACACTCGGTATCCGACGTTTTTCATAAATATACTAGTAGTAGCCTAGTAGGTATTTGAAAAACTGATTAATCTTCCGACCAAAAAAAAAAGAACTGATTAATCTTCCGACCAAAAAAAAAGGAACTGATTAATCTGGTGGGTCAATGTTTTGCAATCAAATAAACGGTTTACTAACTTCGTAGTCTATATAATCCACTGCTAGACTTATACATAAAGCTTATTATAATCGATCATTCATTAACTTAGTTTTTCCAGTTTAACTCCATTTTATTTTTGGTCCTTCACATTTAATTTTAAACAAGAGGTTTTTTACTTTCTAGGGTCAGAGAACAGTTTATGTTTGATTAACTTATTACAGGGATAGATGACTAATTGTTAGACAAATTAAAATTAAACCTTGAGGGGCTAACACTTTTTCTTTAAACTTGAGCGATTAAAAATTATACTCCCTTTTTTCTAATTATAGAATCTGATATATTATTTGAACAGATGAGTTTATTCATAATTATGACTTTATAATATATTATAATGTTATAGAATCTTTAAATTAAAGAACCACCCGAAAGGTCCCATCCCTAACTTAACTGTGCCTTAATATAAATATATATGACTTTATAATATATTATGTAAACTTATTCCATATATAAAAATGAGTTCAGTTATTGAATATGGAATTATGGATATTGTTTCAACTCTTTTTAAAGAATTGTTCTTTATTTCTACAATTTGCATAATTGATATAACCAATTGAGTTATATTTAGGCTTCCTCTATCAGATTTATTAATCTTTTCAGATTCAAGAAGGAAATTATGAATATTATTAGCATGAAGGTTAACTGGTAGCTAGTTCAAAAATGGACGGTAATAAAATTCTAATATATGACGTGATGCCGCGCTCGTATTGATATTGTGTTATTGTATTAACGGATGAGTATCATGCAATAGTATATTATAACGTGTCTTTTAACACAAATAGTTCACTATTTGTATACGATGTGACAATGTTGTCGTATATAAATTGGTAGCATATGTCAATTTATATACGACATATATATTAGAATTTTATTACCGTCCATTTTTGAACTAGCTACCAGTTAACCTTCATACTAATAAATAATAATATTCATAATTTTCTTTTTGAATCTGAAAAATATGAATAAATTTGATAGAGGAAGCCTAAATATAACTCAATTGGTCATATCAATTATGCGAATTGTAGTTGAAATAAAAAATGTAGGGTTAAATATCAATTTCGCCATCAAACAATTTCCAATGTATCAATTTAGCCACCAAACAATTTATGGTATCATTTTGACCACTGAACAATTTAAAAGACTCATTTTGGCCAACACTGTTAAAAACTCCTTAACACTGTTAATGAAAGATCCATGTTTGCCAAAATAAGTGCCAAGTCAGACTCCTCTGCACACGTGTTTAAGTGTTTTATTTTTTTAAAAAAATCTGAAAACAAAGACTCTGCGAAGCTTGAGAACGAAGAACGAACGAACAAAGATCTTATCAAAGGAATTGTGAAACCTTTCTCAAAGCTGCATAATTTTTGACAGCATTTTAGTCCTTTGCAAATATCTTCAACTAAAAGACGCACAATAATCACAAAAGCAGGTTGGGTATACCACATAAGGCAGGGAATAATCAATCAAGGCAAATCAATCAGATTACTAAATCGTGAACTACTGTGAACAAAAAGCAGGCCCAATTCGTAGCAGCAATTAACAACATTTAGGCTTACTGAAGCAGCAATTAAGCAATTGATCATCTAAGTTTCATTTTACAATTTTACCCACTTTGAACAACTTAATCATCTAAGCTTCATTCGACAATTTAACAACATTTTAGGTTTACTGAAGCAGCAATTAAGGAGACCCACTTCGATATATCCCCAATGTAGCAGCTTTTTCCCATTCAAATTAGGAAATTAACTTGAAGTCCATTAAGAGAGAATAAAAAAATAATTTACAGAAGACAAAGCCGACAAGGAGGAGGAGAAGGAGGACGCCATGCTTTCAGATTTTTCTCAATGCTTCGAATTTCTCAGATCTATGTTCGTTCTTCGATCTCAGGGAGTCAAGGGGTTTCAATTTCTTCGTTTTCTCAGTCTTTGCTTTCAGATTTTTTTTAAAAAAAAAAAACACTTAAACATGTATGCTGAGGAGTCTGACTTGGCACTTATTTTGGCAGATATCAATCTTTCATTAACAGTGTTAAGGAGTTTTTAACAGTGTTGGCCAAAATGGGTCTTTTAAATTGTTTAGTGGCCAAAATGATACCATAAATTGTTTGGTGGCTAAATTGATACATTGGAAATTGTTTGGTGGCCAAATAGATATTTAACCCTTTTTATTATCAAGTCATTGTTTTGAGGGTGACCGTTCATATTATCTATAAAGATCATGTATATCCAAAACATGCAACTTGCCATATTACCAATTTTATATACGAAAACTAATAATTATAATTAAGTATTGTTGGTTTTTTAAAAATATTTAGGTATTTGAAAATACAAGAAAAATATAAATTAAAATTAAAATATTGGAAAAATGAAGCACATTTTTTATAACAACGGAAAATAATAATTAATTTAACCTATTTTATTCAAATTAAATTGTAAATTTGTTAACTAGGTTTTATAGTTGAAAGCAGAATGAGTAGTATTTAAAACTCGCTATTTAATGGCATAATCTTTCTGATAGAAAAAAGGCAAGGATACTCTCGTGGCAAGATTAACGCCCCTCCGTTATAGAGATCAAATATTAGACTCCTCTTTTATTTTTTAATTTAGTGAAAAAATAGACTCCTCTAGTAACTATAACACCTCTTTGACTCCTCTTCATCCTCTCTTGCTAACATAAGTTAATTTTTTGTACATTAATTTGATTTTTTAATAAACTTAATTTTTCCATATAATCTTATGACGTGTTTGTGTGTAGGTGTCATTATTGTCACCTATTCAAGCAATAAACACTTGCTTCATGTACTAAAAATACGATTCCATGTGTTGTGATCCTATTGTTCCGGTACTGCAGTTCTTCAATCATCACTAATAAGCAGTTAAGCACAAACATTGTTTATTACTCCTTCCAATCCTTAATATACATTTGAGGAGGTCCTATACAGTATAAACTAATTTTTGTCTGTTGTTTTTCAAACTACCTCTACTAATTATTGCTCTATAATAATCAAGTAAGAGAAAACGATAGAACTAAGAAAGATATTAAAGTGCTTTAAGAAAAGTACATAATATTAATTAATTTAACTAATTAACATCCTAAATCTAATTAAAATAAGTAAATAGCCTTCTATTCTTAAATATAAGATAACTTCAACATTTTAATTTGATACTAAATATAAGACTACATTATAATTTTTTTAATTTTTTCTCAAATTAACCATGATAATTATTGTTCATAGTAAATAAGCAAGAGTGAGAGTGAGAATTAAAATATATGTTTATTGTGAATTGATAATATCATGTACAAATAAATAACTAACTAACATCTTTAATCTAATCAAACTTTGGAAAGTGATCTTATATTCAAGAACGGAGAGAGTATACGTTAGAGGTAGAAAGAACATAAATTCATCAATATTGTTCCTCAATATAAGATCATTTTCCCTAATTTGATTAGATTAAGGATATTAGTTAATTTAGTTATTAGCATACATAATATTACGAACTTACCCTAACCATATATTGTTATCTCCACTTTTCCTTGTTTGATTATAATAAGCATTATTAGAGTTAATTTGGGAGAAATTAGTAAAATTAGAAAATATCTTGTATTTAAAAAAAAATAAAATTTAAAAATTGTTCTTATATTTAGAAAGTTGGCTCGGGAATATTTTGCAAATCAACTTTTGAAAGAGGAAAGAAAATTAAGACAATGACTAGTGAGAGAGAATGGTAAAACCATGAGTAGGTTTTTAATTTTGAGTGTGTTTGACTCGACATTTTTTTAGAAATAAGCTAGCTTATTTTGAATAAGTCAGCTTATTTTAGGTGTGTGACTTTTTAATATTTGGCTGAACTTATTTTTCACCCAACTTATTTGAAATAAGCAAGCTTATTTATAAACTACTCAAGGTAGCTTATTTCAGAAAATAAGCCAGCTTATTTTTCTACATAACTTAAAAATAACCTAGCTTAAAAAAAAGCCACTTTTTTCATAAAAAAACCACTTTTAAACAAAAAGTCATCTAAATATGTTTATAAGTCAAATAGGAAAATAAGCCACTTTTTTCAAAGTTCATCCAAACATAAAAATAAGCCAACCTAGAGCTTATTTTCTAACTGACTTAAAAATAAGTCAGCTTAAAAATAAGCCACTTTTCCACAAGTCGAGTCAAACACACTATATATAGTCAACTTTAGTTTATATATCAGATAAAATAATACTCCCTCCGGTCCTAAATATAAGACCTAATTGACTTTTTTTGTAAAATCCTAAAAAAACAAAATAAGTTAATTATAAATTGATGATTTACCTAATTTTTCCCTTAGACTAGTATATTTTACCTATAAACTAATGGATAATCTAAAAACATATCAAATATGTTATAACTTAATGACCTATTTTGCAACCTTAATCTCTCCAAAAAAAAGTTATATAGGTCTTATATTTAGGACCAGAGGTAGTAACATTTAAAGCCCACTTATATATCAATATAAATAGGCCCAGATAAGGACACTACAGGTCTACATACAGCAAAAGGAAATAAAAACAATAAACAAAAGAACATAAAACATAAAAAAGAAAAAGACATATTGGGCATAAAAAGAAAACATATTCCTCTAAGCCCATAATCTCATAGAGCTGCAGTGATATTCAAAAAGCCCATTATTTATCTATGTCATGATGAAGAACAAACCAACCCAGGAACGTTGTCATCAGACAGTAAACTAAATTTGTTTGCCTTTGAAAAAAGCCTTCCAGCATATTTTCCCTTAAGGACACGTCACCACGAAGCTTCTTACCGAGAGAAAGGTAAAACCTGATGGCTAATAATACAATATATCCCATCATTTTTCCAGTGATGAGATAAATACCACATATATATATGTGGCACGAGAAATGAAATGAAATTTGAATTGTCTCCCTTCAACATGATGATATCAATATATAATTTGCCAACAACTGAATTCTACAAAAGCACAAGGACCATTTCTATTGTATCTCCTCCCTTTGCTTTTTGAATATAAAAAAGTATAGTGTAAGTATAACATAAACAGCTGAATGTTTCTCTAGAAATATCTGGACAGAAGAAAATTCTTTTGTTTCTTTAATAAGTTTTTTGGACATTCGGTAGACGCTTTATACTCCTATATTCTAGTAGTAGATATTTGAAGAAATGATTAATCTGGTGGGTCAATGTTTTGCAATCAATTAAACGGTTTACTAACTTTGCGGTCTATATAATCCTCTGCTAGACTATGTTTTATGAATGTTCGTTCATTAACTTAGTTTTCCCAGTTTGCCACCATTTTATTTTTGGTTCTTCACATTTAATTTTAAAAGAGAGGTTTATTACCTTCTAGAGTCAAAATAGTTTAGGTTTTTACAGGGCTATATGACTAATTGTTAGACAAAATTAAACCTTGACGGACTATCACTTTTTTTGAGGGATTAAAAATTGATGGACTAACACTTTTTTAAACTTGAGGGGTTAAAAATTGTCGGACTAACACTTTTTTAAACTTGAGGGATTAAAATTATACCCCTCTATTTCTAAATATAGAATCTGACCTATTTGAGTATATGAGTTTGTTCATAAGTACTACCTCTGATCCAAAATATAAGATCTAATTGACTTTTTTGGAGAAGTTAAGGTTACAAAATAGGCTATTAAATCATGACACATTTAATATATTTTTAGATTATCTATTAGTTTATAGGTAAAATAATTTAGTTTAAGGGAAAAATTAGGTAAATCAATTTATAATTAACTTATTTTGCTTTTTTTAGAATTTTCCAAAAAAGTCAATTAGGTCTTATATTTAGGACTGGAGGGACTATAACATATCTTTCTATTTTTTTCTCAATTTATCCCTAAATGACCCTTAATGACGCTCCTCAATAATAAATAAGGGAATGTGACAATAAAATTAGATGATTATGGTGTTTATTATGATATCAATAAATTTAACTAATTTGACTATCATCTTTAATCTAGTTAAATTAGGTAAATAGGTGGTATAAATATTTACCAACTTTTATTTAATTGATTCTCTCATAATAATCCTTGATTGATATGGGTTTACCATTATCAAACAAATCATTTCTGAGTCTGTTTTCTCAACCTTTTTTTATGGAAGAACATATTTTAAACCAAGGAAGGCTTGCTAATTTGGTAAATCTAAACTGGTTTATCATAATAATTAATAGAGAAACATTTTCTTCATATAAAACCCAATACAATCTTTGAGAATATTATATAAAATCATACATAAACAAACCAAATGAGCCACTATAATGAGCTCTTATTAAAGATCCAATCATAGTTCATTATTATAATTATTATATATTATGATTAATGGTGGTCACGACAACGCTTAGGAATGGTGATGACGATTTTAGGGTTGTAGCCAGAATGCTTCCAAGTGTCAGAATAGACATAAGAATAGAAACATTTCTCTGAGATGTAGTAGAAAGGCTCACAACACTTTGAAGTAACAGGGGCCTTATAATATTTTGCAGGCTTATCACAGTAACGATGAACATATTTGAGCATCCAATCTGCACTGTACTTCCCACACGGTTTATGGCCATCAGCTTCTACCCTAGCAATGGCAACAGTCGCCAAAACGAGGAGCACCAAGCAAATAACCTTCTTCATCCTTCTCTGCTATATTGATGTGTGTTTGAACGTGTGTATGTGTTTATGGTTCACTGCTTTACCAATGTTTTGGAAATGTGTATTTATAGGCAGTAAGATCAAGAACCATTTGGAATAAACAAACCTTGTTTACCAAGTCTTAAATACACAGAGCCGTACAAGTTGGAATTAGTGATATAACATTTTAAAAATTTCTAGACATACGTAAGCACGTGAATTGTTTTCTTGTTATAAGTTTTGTGCAATCGATACTCAACATTTTTTGTTAAATAACGCTCACTAATTCAGCGCTTATTACACTACAAAAGATACGGGCCATGCTGGCGGAAGAATTTCGCTACATTCCGGCGGTTCTAACCGCCGGCATGACTCTATAGCGTTTATCACAAACGCAGGCGAATTGAGCGTCGGAAAGTTTCGTAGCTGCGTTTCTGAAACCGCAGGAGAGTTTTCGGAACCGCCGGAATGCAATTGGCGGGTTTTTTTGAAATTTCCAGCTTTCCCGCGTTAACAACCGCGGCTATGTGTATGCTATTTTAATATTTACATGCCGGTGTTTGGAACCGCCGACATGTTGAGCTTCGTATTTAAAAAAAACATTAATTTAATCATTATAAATAATGGTTAAAATTAATGTGAAAATAAGAAATGATAAATAACAAAATAATAAGAAATGTAAAATAACAAAATAAAAATATTGAACCATAAAATCAATCCGATTTCTTTTATTATAATAAATCCAAATTTTTTATATTAACAAAACCAAAAAACAGTTCAAAAATAAAAAGACTATTTCTATGGCTAAATATAGTTACTAACAGTTTATCATTAAAGTTTCAATGACAGAAACAAAAATATAAAAGGAAACTAAAACATTAAAAAAAATGTTTTTTTTTAAAACTGTAAACAAAGGAGAGGAAAACGAGTAGAGAGAAAGAAGAAGAGAGAAGATGGAAAGGGGCGAGAATGAACTAAGGGAAGACCAGTATTTATAGGTAAAGTTCGCTACTCCGCGGCGTTTCTAAACGCGGTAGAGTTATATTATTTGTTCAGCATAGCGGCGGTTTGGACCGCCGGAAAGTAACGACCACATTAATTGCAAACGTGCCGGCGTTTCCAACCGCGGGCATGTTATTACTTTTTAAAAAATATGAACATCATTGGCGCGCTTCGAACCGCCGGTGAAGTGGCGGGAAATAAAATCAAAAACAGTGCAACATACCGGCGCTTACAACAGCCGGAACGCGAACTGGAAAATAAAAAAAAATAAAAAAAATGAAATCATCGCGCGTAGCGGCGTTTTTGGCGACGCGTTCCTGCGTTGGTGTGCGACCGCCGGAACGCCAAAAACACACCTGCGGTTTTCTTAGAACCGCCGCAAAGTGGACGCCGGCATGTAGCGATTTTCTTGTAGTGTTAACAACTGACTAATTTGTACTCGAGTTGGAATGCAGCCCAAATAGGTAGGGGTTGTCCCCGGAATGCCAAAAACACACCTGCGGTTTTCTTAGAACCGCCGCAAAGTGGACGCCGGCATGTAGCGATTTTCTTGTAGTGTTAACAACTGACTAATTTGTACTCGAGTTGGAATGCAGCCCACATAGGTAGGGGTTGTCCCCGAACAGGGGGGAAAATGTGCCGACTCCGTATTTACCACGCGCGTAAGGGGGGAATTCTTAGAACCGCCGCAAAGTGGACGCCGGCATGTAGCGATTTTCTTGTAGTGTTAAACAGGGGGGAAAATGTGCCGACTCCGTATTTACCACGCGCGTAGGGGGGAAATCGCAGGATTTCCACTACGTTTGCCTCAACGGTGGCACAACTTGTGCGCGCGAGGCCCATTCCTCCTTTGGCCCTTTAACTTAAGCTAGAACACAAGTGTCTTATATACACTTATATGTTCTCACTCCCAAGCAATGTGGGACTTCTCTTTTTGACACACCCACATGTTTTCATTGGAAACTCTCACAATCTCCAACATTCTCATCCCTATAGTGGTTGAAACCCACAACATGCTCAACCAAACACCCATTGCCGATATTCAACATTTTTGTTGTTTACTTTTACTTGGTAACCAATCAATTAAATAATCTAAATTGAGTTTGACCAAGCACAAAATGTATCTAAATTGAGGCAGCGTGACCAAAATACTTTTTTCACCATGCCTATGGTGTTTTTTTTAATATGATGGGATTCTGACTCAGTTCATTCAATTTATATTCTAATGATTGAAGGTCAATTTTACTAATGAAGTATTATGACAAGAGATATAGCACAAATAAGTTTTGAAGGTTGCTAAAATACCAACAATCCTTTTAAACAAAGAAAACAAAATAATACTAACTTCCATTTGCATTTCTCAAACCGTCAAAGTAAACAGAGTATATGGGCCAAAATATTAACGGATATATACGGGTAAAATAGAATGTGCTGATTGTTTTGATCCATTGTAAAATAAAGTTTTTTGGTAAGTCGTACCTTTAAAAATATATTTGTATTAAATGCTCTCGTGGACTTGGTGGTAAAAAACTGAAAATGCCATATACTCTATTCTAATTGGTTATTTGGTTTACTATTGGATTGAGTTTCATTGGGGAGCAAATAATGAATAATCAGCTAGAGTATTTCTTATTAATTAATTAATAATAAGAAGAAACTAACGGTAACCCATCGTCCGTGGGTTCAGTGGCAAAGAGATTGAACAATGCGCGTCGGGTTGACCACCACGTCGCGAGTTCGATCCTGGGGAGTGACAATTTGTTGTGTCTCCATCGCGGCGCTTGGGGAGGCTTGCCCTTGGATTGGGTTGAGCCCAAACTCCTTCCTAAAATTCATATAAAAAAAAAAAGAAACTAACGGTATGAGATTAAAATCGGAATCAACAACCTACGGTTAAGGCCTTTGGGTCACCTTCATTGCAACTAAAGTGATGTGTGAACCATGTGAATTGGTTGTCTAATTTATTTTTGATGACCCCCATGTTTAGTAGTTTTTTAGACATGTTTTATTGTGATTGGGGAGTCATGAGATTGAAAATTAAAATATGGTTAAACCAACTTTTGGTCCGTGAACTTTCATCCCATTTTGGTTTTCGTCCCTGAACTTTCAAACACATGGTATTGGTCCTTGAGCTTTCATCCCATTTTGGTTTTAGTCCCTGAACTTTCAAACACATGGTATTGGTCCTTGAACTTTACTTAGTTTAGAAGGATTGGTCCCTCAAGCCTTTAACTATTTTAAATCCTCCTATGTGGCATCATTGACTGTGTTAAATTGGATGACTTGGCAGGCTTATTAGGATGCTGATGTGACAAATATATTTTATAATATTAATTATTTAAACAATATATCAAATCTGGATTTTTTTTTTGCTCAGAAATCAAATCTGGATTCACTACTATTTGCCAGATTTGATATATTGTTCAAAAAAAATTCAGATTTGATATATTGTTTAAATAATTAATATTATAAAATATATTTGCCACATCAGCATCCTAATAAGTGTGTCAAGTCATCCAATTTAACACAGTCAATGTCACATAGGAGGATTTAAAATAGTTAAAGGCTTGAGGGACCAATCCTTCCAAACTAAGCAAAGTTCAAGGACCAATATCAAGTGTTTGAAAGTTCAGGAACTAAAACCAAAATGGGATGAAAGTTCAAGGACCAATATCATGCGTTTGAAAGTTCAGGGACTAAAACCAAAATGGGATGAAAGTTCAGGGACCAAAAGTTGGTTTAACCCATTAAAATATTTAGTTCAAGTTGAAAATATATTGATTTGGGACATTACTTGGCGATTTTATTGAAACAGGAATTGAATATGCATGGAAAAAAAGCGAGTTTATTTGATTTCTTATTTTGTTTTATTTTGGCGGTCACTCAAGCAATCAAGAGCAACCTCAGGAAACAAGGGAATTAAAAGAACCAATAAATCATCATCTTCAACAAGAAAAAGGAAATAAAAGGGAATTGAAAGAACCAATAAATCATCATCTTCAACAGGAAACAAGGGAATTGATAGAACCAATAAATCATCATCTTCAACAGGAAACTAGGGAATTGAAAGAACCAATAAATCATCTTCACTCTATTTCTTATATAAAGATTAGCAAGAAATAGAGAGAGGGGATAGTTCTTTCAATCTTCATACACATAGTGGAGAATGAATTCTTCCAATCATATACACACAATATTCACACGCTTGAAGAAGAAAGATGAGGTTAGAGAGTGCCTCAACTGTGGAGAAATCATTATCATCCATCGGGATAAAAGTAAAAGAAGATCAGCCATTGTATCAAAAAAGAAGATCAGCTATTTTCATTTCATATATACTTGAAGAATCATTGCGGTCTTTCTTTCTATTTTTCGTATGATCTGAAAATCTGCAGTTTTTTTTTTTCCTGTTGAGATGATTTTGATGGAACTCATCTGTGGCTAGTTTTCCTTTAGGTATAGAGAATTTTTCCACTATTTAGTTCTTAGAAATAGATGACGGATTGTTAGACAAAATTAAACCTTGAGAGTTGAGGGGCTAACACTTTTTGTTTAAACTTGAGCGATTAAAAATTAATATTCACTGGGTTTTTAAATATAGAATCTTTTTAAATATAGAATCTGATCTATTTGATGAAATGAGTTTAATTTGTTTATAAATATGATACATCTTTCCCGTATAATGGTGCTCATCAATAATAAATAAGAGAGGAGGGTGATAACAAAGTTAGTTGATTATGGTGTTTTATTATTATATCAGTTGATTTTAACTAATCTGACCAGCATCATTAATTTAGTTAAATTAATTAAATATGTGATATAAATATTTGCCAACTTTTATATAATTGATTATTTCCCATTATCCTTTATATGGGTTTACCATTATCAAACAAGTCATTTCAAGTCTGTTTACTCAACTTTTTTTTTTTTGGGATTGAAGAACATATTTTAAACCAGGGAACGCTTGCTAATTTGGTAAAACTAAACTGGTTTATCATAATAATTAATAGAAAACATTTTATTCATATATAACCCAATACAATCTTTGAGAAGATTATATTAATTAAATCATACATAAACAAATCAATTCAAACTCAACTACGAATTCACCACAATTCGCAGTTTGACCAACACATTGACTCTAAACAAACACTTGAACATATTCAACAAATCAAATGAGCCACTATAATGAGCTCTTATTAAAGGTACAATCAAGCTTCATTATTATAATTATTATTATCATGATTAATGGTGGTCACGGCAACGCTTAGGAATGGTGATGACGATTTTAGGGTTGTAGCCAGAATGCTTCCAAGTGTCAGAATAGACATAAGAATAGAAACATTTCTCTGAGATGTAGTAGAAAGGCTCACAACACTTTGAAGTAACAGGGGCCTTATAGTATTTTGCAGGCTTATCACAGTAACGATGAACATATTTGAGCATCCAATCTGCACTGTACTTCCCACACGGTTTATGGCCATCAGCTTGGACCCTAGCAATGGCCACAGTTGCCAAAACGAGGAGCACCAAACAAATAACCTTCTTCATCATTCTCTGCTATATATATGCGTGTTTGAACGTTTCTATGTGTTTATGTTTCACTGCTTTTGCAATGTTTTGGAAATGTGTATTTATAGGCAGTAAGATCAAGTACCATTTGGAATAAACAAACCTTGTTTACCAAGTCTTAATTACACCTAGCCGTACAAGTTGGAATTAGTAATATAACATTTCAAAAATTTCTAGACGTACGTAAGCACATGAATTGTTTTCTTGTTATAAGTTTTGTGCAATTGATACCCAACATTTTTTGTTAAATAACACTCACTAATTCAGCGCCTATTAACAACTGACTAATCTATACTCGAGTTGGAATGCAGCCCACATAGATAGGGTTATCCCCTCTCCCAATGAGAGTGTTTTCCTGATATTTGAACACACGTTCTCATCTTTATAGTGGTTGAAGCCCACAACATTTTCAACCAACCACCCATAGCCGATCGAGTCCAACATTTTTGTTGGTTACTTTTACTTGGTAACCAATCAATTAATTAATCTAAATTGAGTTTGACCAAACACAAAATGTATCTAAATTGAGGCAGCGTGACCAAAATGCTATTTTCACTACGCCTATGGTGTTTTTTAAATATGATGGGATTCTGACTCAGTTCATTCAATTTATATTCTAATGATTGAAGGTCAATTTTACTAAGTATTATGATAAGAAATATAGCACAAATAAGTTTTGAAGGTTGCTAAAATACCAACAATCCTTTTAAAAAAAAAAATAATACTAACTTCCATTTGCATTTCTCAAACCATCAAAGTAAACAGAGTATATGGATCAAAAAATTAACAATATATATATATATATATATATATATATATATATATATATATACATATATGTGTGTGTGTGTGTGTGTGTATGTATGTATGTACCGGGAAAATAAAAAGTGCTGATTGTTTTGATCCATTGTAAAAGTTTTTTTTTTGATACAGTAAGGGAAATTACAACTGTAAACTAAAAAACACTAGGATGCCTAGGACAATCCTTCTCAAGGACAATCCAGAGTACATTAGGAGGTTGATCCACAAAATGATAGCCTAACTCTACATTAAGGGCTCTTTTGGCTAGACAATCAGCTGCTTGGTTTCTACTTCTAGATATCCAAGAAAGATTAACAACCCAATCATAAGCAATCATCTTCCTAGCGTGTTGAATAAGAGGAGAATAACGATGGTGAGAAGGAGCACCATAATTTATTAATTGAATGACTTCAGCTGCATCTGATTCTAAAATGAGGTCCCGAATACCTTTTATCCAAGCAAATTCAAGACCAAGCACAAAAGCTTTAAGCTCTGCCCCAAGACTATCCCCATCCGAAAATTTGAACATGAAACCTCCATGATAAGCTCCTAGAGAATCCCGTAAAACTCCCCCACATCCGGAACCTATAGATGGAGAAAATGAGCCATCTACATTTAGCTTGAAACTACCATGAGGAGGGGGAGACCATCCAGCAAAAGAATCTGTATGAAGAAGACCATTAAGATTAATCCCACTAAGCTTCTTGGATGCTTGAGATAAATTCACCAGCATAGAATTGCACTTGAAAACCATATTAATGTTAGTCTCTGTAATATCTTCAAATATGAAATTATTTCTCCGTTTCCATATGAGCCAACATAAAGTTGCAAATTTAGCACTCCAGTTCTCACCACCAAAAAAATTAGATTGAAGAATATTCATATGAAGCCACTCCTTCAAGTCAAGACTAAAAAATCTTTGACAAGAGGAAGGCTTGATAATGCTCATCCATAAGTCTCTTGTAGCACCACAATCTCTAAGAATATGGAGAAGAGACTCAAGAGAATCCCCACATGCTTTACAGGTAGTGTCGGCACATAAATTCCTGTTCAATCTAACCTCATTTGAAAGCAATTTATTATGAAAAGCAAGCCACAAGAAAGACTTACAGCGCTGGATTATGGGCAATTTCCAAAGTATACCCCACACTTTCTCATTCGAAACCTCCTCCTTCATGATAGAATCATAAGCAGATTTAATAGTGAATAAACCACTATTAGAATATTTCCACCTGACTACACCTTGAGAAGAGTCCACTTCAATGCCTGACTCAACATGCTCCCAAGCCTTATTAATACCACTCCAAACATTTGAGCCTTGTCTCTTTCTATCAATAGCAGGCAATAAGTCATCTCCACAATTATATTTGCTTCGAATGACTTTGACCCATAAGGCATCCCTTTGATGGATTAAGCTCCAACCAAGCTTAGACATGTAAGCTTGGTTTTGGTATCTCGTGTGGCGTAAACCAAGACCTCCATTTTTCTTAGCGGAACAAACAGAGTCCCACGCAATCAAATGGATTTTTTTATTCTGCTCCGAAGAACCCCATAAGAAATTTCTATTAAGCTTATCAAGAGATTCACAAGTGGAAATAGGCATAGAAGATGTCTGCATAGCATAGCTAGGAATAGCCGAAGTAACAGATGAGATCAAAGTGTGTCTACCAGCCAAGGAGAGAGAATTAGCTTTCCAATTAGACAGCCTTGAATTCACCCTATCCACCATATACTGAAAACTTTCTTTATTGACTCTATTATGATGCAAAGGCACACCAAGGTAATTACCTAAATCTTCGGTCCATTGAAAGCCAAGAACATTACTAATCTCCTGCCTTCGATAATGACTCACGTTATTTGAAAAAACAATCCTCGTCTTGCTAGCATTAACTTTAAGCCCAGAGCTAGAGCAAAAGTCATTCAAACATTCTCGGATAATAATAGCTTGCTGTATTGACACTTCAGAAAAAAGAATAATGTCATCAGCAAAAAATAAATGAGAAATAGGAGGACCATGCTTACTAAGAGTAATAGGGAACCAAAGCTTCTTCTCCACTTTCTCCTGGATCAAGTGAGCTAGTCTTTCCATGCAAATAACAAAAAGATAAGGAGACAGAGGATCTCCTTGTCTTACTCCTCTCGAGGGGCTAAATTTCTCAGATAACTCTCCATTCCACAAAATCTGCATTGAAGGAGTTGTAACACAATTGGATATAATGTCAATAATATTTCTTGGAATATTTAGATCCTGTAAACAAAGAATTAGGAAATTCCAATTCAATCTATCATAAGCCTTTTCCATGTCAATCTTGATGGCCATCATTCCCTTGTTACCCTTTTTTAAACGCATAGAATGCATAGCCTCCTGAGCAATAATAATGTTATCTGAGCTATGTCTCCCTGGAACAAAACTACATTGTGTGGGGCTTATAATCGACTGCATAAGTGGCTTTAACCTGTTAGCAATGATTTTAGTAATCAACTTTAAAATAACATTGCACAGGCCAATAGGTCTCAAATCTTTGACCTCTTCCGGATGATCAACTTTAGGAATAAGCACTAGAAAGGTAGAATTAATCTCTGCAATAATAGAAGGA
Source organism: Mimosa pudica (assembly GCA_029929735.1). NCBI lineage: Eukaryota > Viridiplantae > Streptophyta > Magnoliopsida > Fabales > Fabaceae > Mimosa > Mimosa pudica. The sequence continues at coordinate 8,218,606 of JAKELP010000024.1, forward strand.
TTATGCCAAATCCTTTGAATATAATCACATATAGAAGGGCCCACAATCTCCCATTGACTTTGATAAAATAAAGCATTTATACCATCATTAACTTGTACCTTTAAAAATATATTTGTATTAAATGCTCTCGAGGACTTGGTGGTAAAAAATTGAAAATGCCATATACTCTATTCTAATTGGTTATTTGGTAAGTATTGGATTGAGTTTCATTGGTGAGCAAATAATGAATAATCAGCTAGAGTATTTATTATTATTAATTAATTAATTATAAGAGGAAACTAACGGTATGTGATTAAAATCGGAACCAATATGCAACCTACGGTTAAGGCCTTTGGGTCACCTTCATTGCAACTAGTGCGATGTGTGAACCATGTGAATTGGTTATCTAATTTATTTTTGATGACCCCATGTTTAGTAGTTTTTTAGACATGTTTTATTTTGATTAGGGAGTCATGAGATTGAAAATTAATATTTAGTGCAATTTGAAAATATATTGATTTGGGACATTACTTGGCGATTTTATTGAAACAGGAATTGAATATGGAAAAAAGTGAGATTATATGATTTCCTATTTTGTTTTATTTTGGCGGTCACTCAAGCAATCATGAGCAACCTCAGGAAACAAGGGAATTGAAAGAACCAATATAATAAATAATCATTTTCAACAAGAAAAAGGAAATAAAAGTGGAGACTTGGGTTATATAAAGATTAGCAAGAAATAGAGTGAGAGGTTAGTTCTTTCAATCTTCAAACACATAGTGGAGAATGAATTCTTCCAATCATATACACACAATATTCACACGCTTGAAGAAAAAAAATATGAGGTTAGAGAGTGCCTCAACTGTGGAGAAATCATTATCATCCATCGGGATAAAAGTAAAAGAAGATCAGCTATTTTCACTTCATATATACTTGGAGAATCATTGCGGTCTTTCTTTCTATTTTTCGTATGATCTGAAAATCTGTAGCTTTTTCTTTTCTTTCTGTTGAGATGATTTTGATGGAACTCATTGTGGCTAGTTTTCCTTTAGACTCAGAGATTTTTCCAACTATTTAGTTGTTAGAGATAGATGACGGATTGTTAGACAAAATTAAACCTTGAGAGTAGTTGAGGGGCCAACACTTTTTGTTTAATCTTGAACGATTAAAAATTAATATTCCCTGGGTTTTTAAATATAGAATCTGATTTATTTGAGGAAATGAGTTTAATTTGTTTATAAATATAATACATCTTTCCCGTAATAGTGCTCATCAATATTAAATAAGAGAGGAGGGTGATAACAAAGTTAGTTGATTATGTTGTTTTATTATTATATCATTTGATTTTAACTAATTTGACGAGCATCTTTAATTTAGTTAAATTAGTTAAATATGTGATATAAATATTTGCCAACTTTTATATAATTGATTATTTCCCATTATCCTTTATATGGGTTTACCATTATCAAACAAATCATTCCAACTCTGTTTACTCAACTTTTTTTTGGGATGGAAGAACATATTTTAAACCAGGGAACGCTTGCTAATTTGGTAAAAATAAACTGGTTTATCATAATAATTAATAGAAAACATTTTATTCATATAAAACCCAATATAATCTTTGAGAAGATTATATTAATTAAATCATACATGAACAAATCAATTCAAATTCAACTACGAATTCACCACAATTCGCAGTTTGACCAACACATTGACTCTAAACAAACACTTGAACATATTCAACAAATCAAATGAGCCACTATAATGAGCTCTTATTAAAGGTACAATCAAGCTTCATTATTCTAATTATTATTATTATCATGATTAATGGTGGTCACGGCAACGCTTAGGAATGGTGATGACGATTTTAGGGTTGTAGCCAGAATGCTTCCAAGTGTCAGAATAGACATAAGAATAGAAACATTTCTCTGAGATGTAGTAGAAAGGCTCACAACACTTTGAAGTAACAGGGGCCTTATAATATTTTGCAGGCTTATCACAGTAACGATGAACATATTTGAGCATCCAATCTGCACTGTACTTCCCACACGGTTTATGGCCATCAGCTTCTACCCTAGCAATGGCAACAGTCGCCAAAATGAGGAGCACCAAGCAAATCACCTTCTTCATCCTTCTCTGCTATATTGATGTGTGTTTGAACGTGTGTATGTGTTTATGGTTCACTGCTTTACCAATGTTTTGGAAATGTGTATTTATAGGCAGTAAGATCAAGAACCATTTGGAATAAACAAACCTTGTTTACCAAGTCTTAAATACACAGAGCCGTACAAGTTGGAATTAGTGATATAACATTTTAAAAATTTCTAGACATACGTAAGCACGTGAATTGTTTTCTTGTTATAAGTTTTGTGCAATCGATACTCAACATTTTTTGTTAAATAACGCTCACTAATTCAGCGCTTATTACACTACAAAAGATACGGGCCATGCCGGCGGAAGAATTTCGCTACATTCCGGCGGTTCTAACCGCCGGCATGACTCTACAGCGTTTATCACAAACGCAGGCGAATTGAGCGTCGGAAAGTTTCGTAGCTGCGTTTCTGAAACCGCGGGAGAGTTTTCGGAACCGCCGGAATGCAATTGGCGGGTTTTTTTTGAAATTTCCAGCTTTCCCGCGTTAACAACCGCGGCTATGTGTATGCTATTTTAATATTTATATGCCGGTGTTTGGAACCGCCGGCATGTTGAGCTTCGTATTTAAAAAAAAACATTAATTTAACCATTATAAATAATGGTTAAAATTAATGCGAAAATAAGAAATGATAAATAACAAAATAATAAGAAATGTAAAATAACAAAATAAAAATATTGAACCATAAAATCAATCCGATTTGGAATATTATACAAACCTTGTTTACCAAGTCTTAATTACACACCTGACTTTACAAGTTGGAATTAGTAATAGAACATTTTAAAAATTTTCAGACATATGTAAGCACATGAATTTTCTTCTTGTGCCAACTGGTAAAGACCCAACAATTTTTTTTGTTAAATACCGACTGGTAATCCAACGCATATTGGCAACTAACTAATCCGGACTCGAGGTGTAGTGTTGCCCACATAGGTAGGGTTATCCCCTCTCTTAATAAGAGCGCCTCACGAAATTTAAATACATATTCTCATTCTTACAGCGGTTGAAGTTCACTTATCTGCTCAACTAACTACCCATCTGTCGATATCCAACATTTTTGTTGGTTTCTTTTACTTGGTAACCAATCATATAATAATCTAAATTGAGTTTGACAAACCACAAAATGTATCTGAATTGAGGCAGCATGACCAGAAAATTTCTCTCACTACGCCTATGGAGTTTTTTTTATATGATGGTATTCTAACTCCGTTCATTCACTTTAATTTATATTCTAATGATTGAAGGTGAATTTAACTAATGAAGTATTGTGACAAGAGATATAGCACAAACTAGAATAAACCCCGCGCGTTGCGCGGAGCATTTGACATTTAGTTGTTTACATCTTAGGTTATAAATTACCCTCAACTATTGTTGAAACAAATAAAAAAAAGAAATTGCAAATCACCACCGTTAAAAGAGGCATTACTGCGTTAAGATCTATTTTTCAATTCCCACCTAACTATAATAACCCCGTATGTTAAGTTATTATCAAGCCAAACAATTATTTCAAACAAATTAAATCCACTTAACTGTCAATATACCCCATGCGATACACAAATATGATGTTTTTATAAAATAGTACATATTAGCTCAATATGAATGCATTCTCAACTTGGCTAATAATCGAACTTCCTATAAAAAAAAAACAAAATTTCCCCAATCCCTTCAGTCCAACCCCCTTCCCTCACACAAAAAGAACCGAATTTCCCCCAACACCTCATATTACATATTGTTGGAAATATATACTTAGATTGAGAAGATGGAGATATATTTCATCAAGATGAAAATCTACAATCAGCAATGATAATGATATTTTGAATTAAATTTTCTTTTCTAAATTTAACCTCATTATCAATATGTTATTAGTATTTTAAAATAATAAAATTGAAATATTAAATCTCATCCCATGATCTATGCACCAATTTACTTGGGAAATAATGATAATTAATAGGGCTACTATTTAATATTTAAAACATACAAATGATTTTGGATAACAGATGATATTCAGAGCACAAATTCTTTACTTGATCAATCCTTGCCCTTCTAGATGTCCAAGAAACCATGGAAAGATCCAAACTTTTGACCTTTCTACTGTAGTTTTCATAAACAGTTTATGAAAACTCTAATCCCAAATGTTACATCCAACTTTTTGTAAACTCTAACCTTTCCTTAGCTGACAATTATGATCATGCTTGTTCATTACCAGGTTGAGTTACATCCAACTTTTTTGTAAACTCTAACCCCAAATGTTCTGTATAAGAAGATTCAAGACAGTGTAAACATGACAGCTAAATAGAAACGAAAGTCCATAGAATCAGGTCAATTGTTAGAGTGATCATAACCATCTAATATATATTGCTTCAACATTATTCCCCATGTCATGCATGCATGGGAGATCCTGCTCATTCTATAAAGTAGAAATAATTCAGTACATGATAAGCTCAGCTTTAATTTATACAATATATGCATACATCTGTCTCTGCTTCTGGTAGGAAAGAATTGAGAAAATGAGGCAACATCTGTCTCTTATTCAGGATGATAAATTTCTTGTGCCCTGTGTATGGCCGGTGACCCTGCAAAATTACAAATAACATTCACCAGTTAGGGACTTCAAGTGTCAAACCACCAGACCAAGTAACTGACTTTAATTTAGTTATTGAATCATATATATGTAATAGCTTAGGTCAATTTGGAAGGAGTTGCCTCAAGGCTATATATATACTCCCTCCAATCTGAAATAAGCCTATTTATCAATTTACCGAATATTAAAGTTCTATTAATTCCCATAAACCCATAATTCATTACTCGTCGTTCTCAAAATCCTCACTGGATGCTAGAGAAACCTATATAGAAATGTGGGAAGTCCTTGCTCAGCCTAGAATTAGAAAGTTAAACCTAAACAATGACTCCACAAATTCTTAAATTCCCACTTAAAAGCATAATTATAACCTTTACAACTTGAATTTGTATCAAAATTCCTTCATAAATTCAAGATAGTTATTCCCACCAAACTAAATCTTCAATTACTACATAAATAGTCAATCCATACACTTTATTCCATACCACTACTTAAACCTCAAAATCCAATATCATTACGTCCAAGAGTAGTCAATTTGAGACACTATGGGTCCTCTAACCATTTTTGTAGCCTTTTCCCCACAAATTATACTTGATTCTCATAACTATTCTATTTTGATTCACTCTTTCCAATAAATCCTATGCAATCTTTAAGAATTTTCTCTCAAGAAGAACGAAACCATACACTCATTTCAAGACCAATTACTCACATGAAACCTTTGTTTACTTTAGAAAGGCCAATCTTTTGCCTATTACTTGCTCAAATCCTTTATCACCTCCACATCCCAGTCAAAATAATTCAAACAATATTACCAACATTCCTCTAAAATCAAAATTTTAATCGAATAGTCCGCAATTCTTCCTCGGCATATCACATCTTTATCCTATTCAAACATAATCCATAATCCTACAACATTGATCGTCACTATAATACATAATATTCTGTTTCAATATCACCAGTCTACCCAACAATTCATTAGAAATCTTAGTAGTTCTCTAAACTTTTAACAAAATCTTTGATATCCAACTCTCTCCAACTCTAAATATTCCTATATCAGTTACCTTTATCACTAACCTCATCTCAGTATTATCCCTCTCACTTAACAGTAACCAACTTCCAGTACTCAAAATCACCAGACCTTTCAAGGGAAATTGCAACTACTCCGACTAAATCAATATCTTTACATCACCATTATAACCTATAGAACTCCAATATAATTCACAATATCTCTGCTCGTAAAACCACATTTACCACCACCTCTCAAATCCCTAAACTCCAAAATAAGTAGGAAACCATAATCAAATCAAAGATCTCTTCCAATAATTCAATTTCACGGTTCACTCTTATACAGTCCTAATCCATTTACCAATATCACCTGAACGTTCTTGTTGCGATTCTACCACTCTCCCCATCAAGGGATTGACCATAACCTAGCAAACAGCCGGTGATCATGCACAACAGAAAAGGGAATTCAGAGAATGTATATTGCCAATCTAAATGCAATGCAACCCAGTCCAGGGTTATCGTATACCAAATACTGATACCAAGTTGTAACATACTGTTACTAATTCCCTGATTAATTCAATAATACCTTTACTAACTATGATAGAAAAATGATTTCCATAATATCAATAAATCTATCATCGTTAGAAAAAGAATTTCCTAGTAATAATCATTATCCATGATAGAAAAGAATTTCCTAATACAACCTGAACACTATCATGGATAATTAATAGCTAACCATGTTAGAAAAGAATCACCTAACATGGTTAGAAAAAGAAGCAACCTACTACGAATCTCATAGCTAACCATGTTAGAAAAGAATCACCTAACATGGTTAGAAAAAGAACAACCTGCTACATCTTCTGATTAACCAGTAGTATCAAAAATAAACAAAAATATGCGGAAGCGAATGCAGACCTATACATTTTTGGCAATATACATATCTAAATAATCTGAACAACCTTTGAAACTTAATTCCCTTTCCTGACGCTCGCGCCTGTGCATGATCACCTGCAAAAATGTATGTAATCGTGGAGTGAGACAACTTGTCTCAGTAATCTACTACTTAACTCACTATAACAGTGAGATGTGCGGTAGTAAGGGCGTCTAAAGGGTACCACAGTTTTAAAATCAATATATATATACAAGAACCAAGCATTCTTCCATTTACCATTCCAGGCCCTTTGTCAAGTCCAAAACAAATCAAATCCATCATTTCTACTTTACAAATATCACTCAAAACCCCTCACTCAATTTCCACATCGATAAACTTCACCATCCAATCTCCAAATTCATGCAGTCATTATTGTAAATCTCATACACATAGTTCTCAAATCCAACTTCTCGTCTCTCATCCATGTACAACCCTGGTGCTCTACTCATGCCATCCTGGAGGCACTACACTCGAGCCCTATATATAATCTAAATGAGTTGACACTGTGCCCCTCTCAAAAGTGAGGGGGCAATTTCCCTCCCTGGTAAACCCATGAGAGGGAAACACCAATCTGTCTCCAATCAGAAAGGGAGCAGTCCCTGTCTCCAATCAGAAGACTGCTGGTCACAGTCTCCAATCTATTGACCATTGGTCACAGTCTCCAATCTGTTGACCCGTACAAATAACCGTTGATTGGCCTATCGAACGGTTATCATCGCGCGATGGTACATATATCTCAGTGTCATGCAATGATCTCAATTCTTTTCAATATCTCAAGCTCATTCAATACCTCAATCACCATCTTTGATACTTTCCAATCCAAATCACTTTCCAACACCTCTGTCCAAGAACCAACTATATATAACTCCACCACTTTCCATCGAAGAAACTATCAACACCGCTGTCAGAGCACCACACACACCCATATATATATATCCCACTATTCCAGGAAAAATCACCACCACCAAACAGGATACTATATAATGTATGAAGTTTCTTTATACAAAAATAATCGTGTTTGAAAGGCACCCGATAGCCTGTTTTGTATAAAAATAACCTTTAAAGATTTTGAGGGCTAGAAAGGATTTTGAAAATCCCAACTAACGTCACCCTCAATGTTATAGTAAGGTAAGAGTGATTACCTGTCGCCCTTAGCACTCTGTTGCCTCTTCCCTTCTCTCTACCATAGCTCGAGTAATATATGCAAAGCATTTCCTATTATTACATCAATGTAATAATAGTAGGTTAATAATCATTTTAATTCATAGATTAACTAACATCTCTCTCTCATACATATGTTTCTACCCATTTTCCCCATTTTCTAAATCATATTCCCTTGATTTTTAAATAATCAATTGTGTTTAGTCATTCTAATTTCCAAAGTTAACCATTAGGTGACTCATGTTGAGTTCAATTCAAGTATCACATAAAACAAATCACTTCATTAAGACAAAGCAAGTATATAGAAGGAAGCTCAGATTCTACCAAATTCAACCATTCAAACAAGCAAATCACATAATCATTCTTTATCATTCCAAAGAGCAACCATTTAAAGTTAATTCAATTATTACAAATCACAAGCAACTTGGTAAATACCAATGTGACTTATCTCACCAATCAATGAGTCAACCTCAACACTCATAAGGAACTCAATTTACTTTTTCAATAGTTATTCATACAAACCAGCATGTAAATATATATTCAATAACTTACTTAACCATATAAAAAATCCTTCCATACTTAACAAGAACATCCCTTTGGTACTAAAATATAAACAATAGCTTGAGTCTAAATTAACAACCGCTACAAACTATAAGTTCACAAAACTCTTCTCAAGTTTATATCATGATTATTTCCAACCTGTACCAGAACATATGTACTCAATTTAGACATTCCTATCCATAGAAAATTCTTAAACATTAAGCACCAATTCCGAAATTTCTATATTCTCCTAGTATCTTTGAGTTCTAACTACACTAACAAGGATATACATGTCCAAACATAACTTTAAATATCCCAACCTAGCCTGCACCTAAAGCAAAACACTTGTACTTAATATTAAATCCTTGGAATTAATTTGACTTGACAATCAACATAGTTTAATCCGAAAATATATTAGTGTTTCCCTTCAAAGTCCAGTATTCCAATTTTTTTTTTTTACTAAAGTCTCCTAATTTCGAAGTAACTAATAACATAACAAACCATTGTTCAAACATCCACAATATTGAAACTTTATGTCAAAGTTTAAGCACTCCTCAATTATGTTCAGCCTACTATGAAAGGTATACAGCTATCATACAGCTTTTCGACCTTAGTTTCTCAAATCATATTTCATATATGTTCCCTCAATAATAACACTTCCAATATTGTCAAATGTAACAATACTCATTCCAACCATACAAGACCTAATATCCTCGAGACTATCACTGCGAACAGCCCACAACTTCAACAGTCAAGCATGCATGTAACACTAGCAACTTATTTTACTCCAAACACTTCTATTGAAACTCCCATAAACTACTTTGAGAAAAATCCTGCACTTGTACAGCCACATACAATCAACTTATTAAATCATGAATTCACTTTTACACACTCTACTTAATTTACAAAATAACACATTACAAACATATATGCATCAAGGGCAAATCAAAAGAAACAAAGCAATCAAGAATCCCCAAAAGTTAGGGTTCAAACAAACTTCACAAAACTTCAATCAACACTCAATTTAACAGTTAGGACATCAACAGATGAAGATTTGACTCAACTTTACTTTATTTTCATGGTTAAAACCTAAATCCCAAATCAGACCCACCCCTTTCAAATGGCCAAAAATGAAAATCAAAGGCAAGAAGAGTGTACAAATTGCTTACAAAGTTCATAAATGAGAGAAGAGGGTGTCACCCGCCGTCGGCCGCCGCCTGACCCGCCGGAAAACACCTCCAAACGTGGCTGGCCGAGCTGAACGTCGATAACAAGGGAAAAAGATGAAAATCATGAAGTTGTAGTGGAAACTAGCTTGAAAACAAAAGAAAACTACCTCCTACCTTCCAATCTAACGTCCGCCGCCGGAAACCAAGCTGCCGCCGCCGGAAAAACCGAAGAGAAACGAAGAAGAAGACAGATGGACAAGGGAGCGACGGATTTGATGATGATGAAGATGAGGGGGAAAGTGAGAACAGAGATGAGGTGGAGGAAGCTCGACTGGTTGGAAGGGAGAAAGCCGCCGCCGCCGAGCCTCACCGTCGCCGTCGCCGGATTCAGAGGGCCGAAGGGTTAGGGTTAGAGTGGGAGGGAAGGAGGGCGCGGGTCCGTTTGGTTTTGAGAGAGGGAGGAGTGTTTTTGTTGTTGATATATTTTTTTATTTTTTTTTAGAGAAAATTATAATTAGTTACCCTATTGTTTATTCTTACTTATATTTCTAGCCCAAAAGTTTGTATATATATTATTTTACCTCTTTCTTTCCATCATAACATGGTCCAAATTCCAATTTACTTTTCATGCAAGTTTCTATCCCTAATAATTCTTTTAATTATATTTATTTAAATTCCAACTAACTAAGATTTTAAATATCCATAAACTGCCAAAATATCCTAAAATTCTTCCTTGAACCCTTAAATTCCCTTAAGGGCACCTCAATAATCTCGTATTATTTTTAATTTGAAAAATGAGATGTTACACTATGTTTCCTACAACAAATGATAAAGGGAAAAAAGAAACCATTTGGAATGTGGATGGAAAGTAGAGAAAGAAAGATTGTTTGCCATTTATGTAGATTTCTTTCACCAACGGGTGAATAATGTTTAGTCTTCGCCGGCGTTTTTTTCTATTTCCGATACAAAAGACGATTACGGATGCAGTAGGAACCCAACATCGACATCGTCGACTCCGACAGCTGCACCGCCTACACAATAAGAGGAAGGGACACAGTAGTCATGGAAGAGGAGAAAAATATAAGTGATGAAGGTTATTGGTCGAAGAAAAGAATCCTAGGCTGAAGGGATTGACAATAGTGATAGAGATGGAGAAGAGGAGAGATCAGAAGAAAATGGAGAAGAAGGAAGTTTTAAAAAAGAACATCGGGTAAAAAAAAGTTTACCAAAAAAAAAAAGAACATCGGGTTGGTAGTAGTTGAAAAAGTGCATTAAGTGGGTTCTTTTAATAAGTGTGAACATACACATCTATATTAGATTGATGTTTACATTTTTTATGTGCTTAATTTAACTTAGTGTAAACCACATGTTAAACTGGTTAGCAGTGTGAACTGAAAAGGGTTCAAATAGGAGATTTAGAGGTATATATTAGATAAGTTTTGTAAGTTGCAAAAATACAAACAAACCTTTTAAACATAGCAAAAATACTTACTTCCATTTGCTTTTTAGTAAACCATGGGGTAGATTGATCAAATAGAGTGTGATTAGATTTTAATCTAATTTAAATTAAAGTGTTACAGATATAATTTTGTGCCTAATAAATTAGTATAAGAAATTTACATAATTAATTAATCTAGATAAAGATATAAGTAGACCGACAAACATTTAGCTGATTATTTGAGGCATAATTAATTTAGTGGGAATAAAAGTTAAAAAACAACTAAACAATTAATAACTTGAATTGTTCGTTTGACTCCTGATTTCCATTTGTGTGGGATCAAACTCATTTGCCATTTTACTATTTCTATTGCTTTGCGGAGGTTTATTTAAATTTTGTTTTCATCAAGTTGTTAGCATAATTCAATGGGTTTTTCATTATTAAACAAAATTTACTTTGAGTTTTTTTTATGATCGAGTCAAAATTCTTGGTGTGGCCGTATATATTTTTTCTTAGGATCGTGCATATCCAGTACATGCAACTTGCCGTTGGCCAGTTTTTATACCACAGCAAATAATTAAAATTTTACAGATCACATAGATTAAAATTTGATAAAAATGTACTCGTATATTTTAGTGAAAGTGACACAAAATTGTGAAATTCTTGCCAGAACATAGTGTACTACGTCATTTATAGTAGGGTAAAGGTGCATTTTTAGTACTCCACAATATGTCAAAGTGCACTTACAGTAATACACAATTTCGCGGGTCATTTGTGGTAAGCAAGAATAAACTTCGTTGCATCTATAATAACCCGTTAAGTGGAGCTCACTTCCGTCAATTACATGCTGATTTGGCATTAATTCTTGACAGGTGGCCCTCAACTAATGCTCCACAGTGGCAGTCAATATTCAACTCGAGTGGGTTAAAAAAAAACACCCCATTGCCTTGTAACCCCTAGACGGCGAGAAGAGAAGAGAAGAGAAGACTGAGGTGTGAAGGCGAGCTGGGTCAGCAGGTCGGCAATGGCTTCATCGTCGTCGTCGACAACAGGGGTGAATAAGAGAAGAGTGAAACTAATCAAACCCAGTAGAGAGAACCACTATGAAGGGGAGCCTATTATGTGCAACCATATGGTGGTGGCGCCACGGTGGACATCGTGGAGTGATGATAATCCCGGCCGTCGGTTTTATGGTTGCCCCTACTATAATGATCAGGTGAGCAATTTGTGTTTATAGCAACTCTGAGATTTTTTTGGTATTCTGGTTGTATGTGTTCATAGCAATTAGGGCTTTGTTGTTGTTAAAAGAGGAAGCTTTTGGGTTGTTGGGTCCGATTTAGGGTCAATGTCTCTGATCTAGTTATGTTTATAGCAACCCCAATCCTATTTGGCTCTATTCATGGTCTGATCTATCTGGGTTTATTGGCTGTAATTATTTTATTGGTTCCGATTTGGGTTATCTGCTCTAATTCATGCTCTGATTTGGGAGGTTATAATTGTTGTTGCATGATTCTCAATGGAAGCTTGACACACTAGCTTGTGGATATGCTTTGTGGTTTCATAATGATGATGATGAGGCTTATGTATTATACACACTAGCTTTTGGATATTCTTTGTAGCTTATGTATGTATTCTGGTTGTGTTATGTATATATGTATGCTGCTTATATGCTCAAGACAAAAGTGATTAGCATGAAACATCATAATGATTTAGAATGATTAAGAGTGATTAGGAGCATTAACAATTTTGGTTTAAATCCTTGGCCCTCACACGAATGGGCAGATGCAAATAAAATTGGAGTCAGAGCCTTTGAATTTCTTTTCTTCCTTGAGACTTCATGTGTGGAAAAAATTACCAAGTCCTTAGACATGGATACAAGCACACACCCACAGAAAAAATCCAAATACAAGTATACAACAAGAATTTGTAATGATATGTGACTAAATGTAAGATTTGTTAATGTGTGAAGCTGGTTTCAATGTCTGATATATGTGGTTTTGTGATGTTAATTTTGCAGAGAAGAAGATGTAGTTTCTTTAAATGGCATGATTCAGCAATAGAAGGGAGAGGATACATTGTGATTAAAGAGCTTTTGGATGTTATTGATGAGCTGTGGGATGAAATTGAAATGCTGAGGCAGGGAAGTATCCCCCAAATGACACTGGTAGTAGGTTCACAGAAGCTGCCCCTGAAAATCTCTTGGATGTCACTGAAGAGATTAATGCTATTGAAAGAGAACTGAAAAGATTGAAGGGTAGACAGCAGTTGAATGATGATGAGGTGGGAAGGTGGAAAATGAAGTACCAAAGGTTGAAGGGTGTTGTGTTGTTCGCATGGCTTGTGTTCCTTGCTTACATGATGTTTAAGGGCTGATGAGGGCATTAAGAACTATTGTTTTGGGTGCGCCTCAACACTGTAATTGCAAAATGTAGTACTAGGTTAATATATTTTGTTAGACTAATGGTATGTACTTTTGGCATGAAAAATGTAGTACTAGTTTAACTTTCCACCAGTAGTACTAATGTCAATGTAGTACTTAATGGTCACCCTGTTTAAATTACACACAGTTGATCTAAGTAATGAGCATTCCTAAGTAATGACCATGCCACTCACAGTTCTTGTAGCAATGGTCAGTTACAAAATATACCAGGACATTAAAGTTTGTCAACTGATCATTACAAAATACACATGATTGATGAACTACTGAGTTGAGGACTTGTCCATGCGCATGCTTCTTGTCACCATGGCTCGGCCCATGCTACTTAGTGGGTTACCAATCCACATGTTGCCTCTCGGCTGAACTGGAAGTGAGCCGACAGATGGATCTTTGCCTTTGAATCCAATCTTTCTTGCAGCGCCGGATGAGCTGGATGCCTTGGAAGAAGCAAGTCTCTTGTTCTTCTCATTAGGAACGGGGAAGTTCACTTGTGGATCAGCATCATGGGCAGGTTGGGCGGGCACACCCTCACTCAGAACCTGCGGTGTTGATGAACCAGGCGCCTAAAGAAAATAACAGCATATCAGCTCAAAATACCAGCATATCAGCTCAAAATAACATCATATCAGCTAAAACAGCATACTATAACAGCATATCAGCTCAAAGACCAAACCCCTCCCTTGGAAGAAGCATATCAGCTTCCTTGCTCTCATCTTCAATTAGCCGCAAGTTGTCATTAAATTGCTCTTCGAAAGTACTCCGTGCACAATCCCAAAACAGGTCCCTCAGTTTGGCGCCCCGATGTCTCTTTGACCAGTTGGCATATATGTGCCTTGCACAAAGTCTGTGCTCCACCTCTGGAAGCACATCTCGCACAGCCCGCACCAAGCCCTACCAGTGACAAACGAAGTCTTAAATTGCATCATTTCATTAAATTATGAAGTCTTAAATTAAATCAACACACTACCTTCTGCATGTCCGACATAACAGTGATTTTTTCTCCATTATCAAGTTGAAGAGACCTTTGAAGGCATTGCATGAACCAGTTCCAGTGATGTTTGTTCTCCTTCTCCACCAATGCAAGAGCTAATGGGAATATTGAGTCATTTGCATCCGTTCCCACAGCGGTCAGCAATAAACCTCTAGCCTTTCCCTTTAAAAAAGTCCCATCAACGCATATCAGTGGCCTACACCCCGCATGTCATCCAACCTGGCATATACATGATCAATCAATCAGAGTTAGATGAGTTATGGGCTAAAATGAACAAGGAGCATGAGCAAAATCAGAGAGAGATAGGCTAAGATAGCCATCCCTCGGACTTGACCAGGATGTCACTGCTGCCCTCAGAAGGGAAATTGAAATGAAGCGGATTGCCCAAGCAGGAAGGCTCGCCCTTGGGGAAGCCATCTGATTCATGTGCCCCCAACAGTCTGCTAGCACAGAGGCAAGCTTGAGATAGCGCTGAGTGATCAACCTGCGGAGATACCCTCTGCTGAACCTGTGTCTCCCTCTGCGCCAGCACCCAATCTGAGTGAAGAGCTGTGTATGAAGTATGGGTTCAAGAGGCCAGAGACGCCAGTGGTAGCGATCACCAAGCTAATTCATCCCTCTGTACCAACTCCAATTCATCCTATTAGCGTCAGCAAGACTCAGGACTGTACCTCATCTGAACAATTTGTCAAGTCTTGTTGAGCATTCGTCACACATAGATTTTGGTGCTGCTCTGAAAATAGAAGAATCCTTGTATTGCCAACCAAAATCAAGCAAGCTACTGCTTGATGCGAATGGAGTTATGGTGATATCATTCTTACCCTCCTCTTTACTTGAATAATCATTTGGGTAGTAAATGCATGATGGGCTTAACAACTTTTATTTTTCTGAAACTGATATGATTTCCCTTATCTGTGATGACCTTATTTTCTGTAAAAATGATCCTATCATATCAAATTCATTTTCTGATATAATGCATACTGATTTTACAAATTCAAGAAGTTTGACACTTTGAAACTGAACTTCCTTCAAAACCTTCTAAATTTGTGCATGCTGAATCATTGTGTTAATAATTCACATGTCTTCATGATCTAACATGAACATCCTTGAGGCATATTTATTGAACTATACTTGCTTATGAAACTCTGAAAATATGCCACCTGTTTGATACTCGCTGTACTATCACATTGATATTTATCTATGAGAGTATAAATAGAGTTCATGTCTTGATAGTGAGACTATGTGAACGTGTAGACAATTTCAAAATTAGTTTTCACATAATCATTGCTCATATTTTTTTAAACCAATCAGCAAGCATGATTTCTTAAAATTATTAACTTGTGCTGATTAACACAGATTGACTTGAATGTCCTGAGTATGGTCTCCAATGTTAAATCTTAAGTTCTTTCACTGACCATCAGGAAGCACTTGCTTCCTCAAGCACATGCAGGACCAATCATCAAGTCTGAGCAAGGTTGCTTTCGCAACAATCAACGCCTTCGATAGCAGGCCAACTATTGAACCATGGGAAGAGTAGAGTGACTGCCCAGTCATGTCTGCTTGTGGTTGTAGCTCAGCTTGCCGAAGCGAATCATCAAAGCACTTGCACTAGGGGTTTCCACTTGAGATAGCACACCTCTTGAAGATGTCAGGAAGCATGCTTATCTGCGTATGATTCAGATTCATGAGTCTAATAGAGTATGAGGATTCCTCATCTGTGGTAACATCTACACCTTACCATCTCTTATATATGATACATACATGGCATTGGTAAGGGTGTCAATTTAGGATGTTTTTCTCAATCTGCATTGACTTCAAAATCATTCACTGTCTTAGAAAATCATCCCAGCTCACACATCTGTATCATTTATATGACACGCTGGAAAGTAATTGATAACATACCTCTCTTATATGCTTCTTTTCTTGATCTTGTGATGATTAATCTTAATATAGAAGAGAAGTAGATGGACATTACTTGATAATGATCCCTTGAAAATAGAGAGTTACATGCTGTCATCGATAATAAACTCTTGAGATGCTGTGATGCAATTTGTTTGGAAATTACTTTTGGCATTTTAAACTCACAAAATTCATTTGATTTGGTTTCATTTCATTTCACTTGGCATTCAATCATTTCATATCACAAGTTCAAACTCACATATTTCATTTGATTTCATTTGGTATCACGAATTTAAAATCACAAATTTTCATTTGATATCATAATCATCATTTTAAACGCACCAAAATTATTTTGATATCATGTTAATCATTTCGAGAGGGTCAAAATTACTTTTGATGTCTTTTATATTTGAAAAGAATTTTCACCTTCAAAAAGAGAACTGTTTTTGTGTGTTTTGATCTAGACTTAATCCTTGCAAAACATGTTCTGTTATCTTGCATAATGGTTAGGGAGAGTAAACTCACTTAGAATACTGAATCAATATTTTTTTGTCTCACACTGTCTAGCTATCCTACATAATGTTTAGGGAGAATACAATCATTTAGGATCATGAATCATTATTGTTGTCCCTTATTAATTCTCGTACGTTGTATTGAATAGTCTAGAACAAATCTTTATTAACGATACATAGGGAGAAATATTAGGTAGAAAGCCCATTCCTAGGACAACGATAGAAGTATCCTCATCCCTAAGGCTAGCTTGCACTTGTTGAATTTTGATGAAGCCAAAAGGGGGAGAGAGATGAGACATGAGATGTCTAGAGATGAGACATGAGATGAGATATAAGATGTCTAGCCAGAGATGAGACATGAGATGTCTAGAGCTAAGATAAGATGTCTAGATATCTGGGGAGAGAACTGGGGAAAGAAATATAGCTCTGGGAGTGATCTAAGTTTAATTATGTTCTCTAGTCATCTATGGGTTTGTCATCATCAAAAAGGGGGAGAATGTTAGAATCTTAAGTTTTGATGGTGACTAAGGTATGATATGGTCTAGTACTTAAAAGAACATAATCAACACTTAGGAAGGATTAGATGACATGGTTAGAATCCTAAGTTAGATCACTTGCGAATGCAAGATCACTTCCGGAAGTATTAGCACTAGCGCTCGCGGATGGAGTACACATCCCATAGGGGACGCAAGCGGAAGCAAGTGAGACACTTGGTTAGAACCCAGTCTAGATTGCTAACACTGAATCCTAAGTTAAGTCACAACCGGATGCGGATTCACTTCCGGATGAATTAAGACTAGCGCTCACGGATGAAAGACTCATCCCACAGCGGAATCACAACCGGATGCGGGATTTACTTCCGGATAGACTAGGACTAGCGCTCGCGGATGAATGACTAATCCCCCAGCGAGAGCAAGTAATTCACGAGGGAAATAACTTAGTCCATAAGCACTAGATATACAAAAACCTTAAGACTAAGCTAAGATTCAACCGGATGTGAATTTGCTTCCTGTTAGATTTAGACTGGCGCTGGCTGTTGGACTAAATGACACTAAGCGTCAGCGAACATAAGCCACGTCCAGTAGAATTGCTTCCGATAGCTTAGTGACTAGCGCTGACTGTTAGATTGAAGGACACTGAGCGAGAGCGAGTAAAAGTCATTATAATCCTTCATCCAGTAGTAGTGCTTCCGGATGCAGAAGTACTTCCGGATGCAAGAAAGGCTCCTTAGACTAAATGAACTCCCACTGCATGTGATTAAGTGTTGTTATACTACACATCCCATAGCTTAAGAAAATGACACACCAAGTCACTTGGGAAGACTTAAGAGTTAGAGTAACATAACGAGATTCACGCTGACTGTTGGATTAGACATCCCCTTGCGTCAGTAGACAAAACACTAAGTTAGAACATAGTCTTAGTAAGATTACTTCCCATAGCAGACAAACCTCCCACAGCATGTATAGTTCTTACTGCTACACTTGATTATATATATTACTCTGATGGGACTAACAAGGGTGTGCAGAACTTGGTTGTACTTCCGGATGGAAATGAGCTTCCGGATGAAAGATACTCTTGACACTGAGATTCAGAGACTAACTCTTGCAGAGCAAGACTGCCGCTTCCGGATGAACAATGAACGATGCACGATGATCATCCGTCAGCAGGATTACAAGAGTCAGAAGTACATATGCTCAGAAGTCAGTATGATGTTGTCAGAACAGAGTGGTTAGGATTGCTTTTCAGAGATAAAACAAGTCAACCCTGCTAAGCTTTAATGGAGCGTTTAAGAAGATGTACTTCCCAACGGTAACAAGAGGTTAACAGATATTCAAACAACATTGTTACCTACCAAGCATGAGGAGTATGAGAGATAAGGAGAACATAATCTGAAGATTCATTCAAGCTGTCAAAGCTCATACTACCCACAAGAGTCAGAGTCCATAAGAGAGCTTCTGATAGCAAGAGAGCATCCAATAGCAAAGCGCTCTTATCATTCATGGACAAGTGCTTGGAAGACGAAGTTCCTCTATGTGATAGCAAGCAGAATGATAGAGTCCACGAGCTTCACTTCAGATAGCAAGAGAGCTTCCGATAGTAAGTCTCTTAGCATCCTGGACTTATGCTTGAGGAACGAAGTCCTCATCTGACAACAAGCAAGAGTCAGACCGTACAGTGTATAGATGTCAGAACGACTTTTGCCAGAACAGTGTTGTCAGAACAGTGTTGACAGAACAGCTGGTCAGAGCACCTTTTCAGATAAAGCAAAGTCAACTCTGCTGTGCATTAATGAGGACAACGTATACAAGGCCCCAACGGCTAGATTCAAACGGCCTTATTGCCTCTCCAACGGTTGGATAATCAGAGGCTGGTATAAAAGGAGATATTCTTCATTTCTGAAGAGAGCTTCAGGAGTTTTGATAAGCAAGAGAAATAGAATGAAGAAGCTCAAGCCTACTATCTGAAATATCCTTCTACTCTCTGATCTTAAGTTGTAATATTCTTAGAGAGAATTTGTTGAGAGCAATTATTGTACCTAAGTGAGTAACATAATCTGTTCATTGAGTGAACCCACTTAGTTGAGCTTAAGTGTTTAGCACAATCAGTTCATAGAGTGAACATCCTATCAAACCTGTTCTAAAGCTTGTCGCTTTAAGAACAGTATTGTAATCATTGTTAAATCATTGTCTGTAAAGACTGAACCCTTCTAGGTGTGAGGGGGAGCTGTATAGGTTGCAAGTGAGCCCGCAAAACTTGCGGTTGTAAAGGTTGCAAGTGATCCCGTAAAACTTGCGGTTAGGTTTGCAGGTTAGCCGTTAGCAAAACCTGTGGGTTGTTAGGTGAACCCGTGTTCGTAAAACCTAAAGTGTAAAGGCTTCTCTTGTGCCCGGTTTAAACAAGAATAGTGGATTGGAAATCTCAGGTGTAGCCTGGGGACTGGATGTAGGTCTGGGTGACCGAACCAGGATAAATTTGTGTGTGCATAAATTTATATTTAATCATTCTACTTTGCATCACATAACATACTGACTTGTGCATAGCATTATTTATTATCATCATCACCGAGCACAAGCAGTCTTTCGAAAAAGAGTTTTAAGGTTTTATTCCCTCACCCAATTCACCCCCCCCTCTTGGGTGACAGCCACACATTTCAACTAATACCTTACTCTTGTTGCTCATAACAACTCTCAGATTAACTCCGTTGCGAATAGCAAACGTATCAAGTGACCTCCTCAATTCAGCCTTGTCTAAAAAACTCATGCCCACTTCAAAGACCACAGCATTTCCTTCTACACCATGCTCAATACCCACACCCCTTATTTCAGTAGGGATAATAACATCATCCAATTCAGCCTGGTCATCTTCCTCACCTTCCTCATCACTATTCTCACTATTATCTCCACCTACTACCCCAGACTCCTCATCAACACTCTCATCACAATCATCTATTGATTTATTTCCATTAGACTCCCCTCCACTAATATCTGACAGCCCAGGTCCATTATCAAATAGTTCCACATATCCTTCCACATTACCAGGTACATTTTCTTCTTCTAAATCAGGAACTACTTCAGCCCCTACTTCTACATTATCAACTACAGCTTCTTCTTCTACACCCCCTCCTTCCACTACCAAATTTTCATGTCCACTCCTCGCACTATTTTCCCTAGACTCACCCACCACAGGACCTGAAAACCCTTCTATAGCCTTAGCGGACAGGTCACTCACCTTCTTCAAGAGCTTATCCAACGTGGCATCTACTGTGTTCTCTTCTCCGCCTTCACTGTTGTGGTCCCCGTGTCCGTCTTTTGTCACCATCTACAAAAAAGCAAGAATTAAATAATGCAAAAAACATCAAGGGCTTTGAAGGAATTCCACTGTTTGCCCTATTAAAAAACTAATTTTTTCAAAAATCTAAAAACCTTCAACACTGTAAAAACATCAAGCTTACCTCTGAAGATTCTTCACCTCTGAAGCTCCCCACTGTTGAGTCAAGCCTTCACCGTCTCTTCAATTCGCCAAGCTTCGCCCACAGAGCTCCAACCTTCAACAATGGAACCCTAGCGCTCACCTCGCCTCACCGTCTCTTCAACTCGCCAACACTCGCGGCTTCACCGTAGCAAACCTCACCGCCTCTTTACTCGCATCGCACTTGGACAGAGGAACCCTAGCTCAATGCTTCGAAAATTTGAGTGAGTGAGAATGAGGATTTGCCCTATTTTTCTCTTCACTTTGCTTTTTGACTCTTTTTTTCCTTATTACAGTGTAGTTTCTGTTTTTGTTTTTGTTTGGCCAATTTTTTCTGTGTTGTTTATGTTTTTGTTTTTTTTTATCTATTTAATTTGGACATACAAATTAATCCAGTCAGCATTCTTCATTGCCACATGTTCCATCCAGTCATTGCCATGTCATTAAAAATTCCTCGCCATGTCACCATTTTAACGGTCAAATGTTACACCTAACGGTCAAACATGTCTTATTTAACGGGGTTATTATAGATGCAACGAAGTTTATTCTTGCTTACCACAAATGACCCGCGAAATTGTGTATTACTGTAAGTGCACTTTGCCATATTGTGGAGTACTAAAAATGCACCTTTACCCTTTATAGTATGATCAATCACAAGTAATAATTAAACACTTAAGGTTTAATATGAAATTTCAATCTAACTTGGCACCCTAAAATTTAATTAGCACATAAAAATTCAATTCTCAAGTTTTCAATGTTTTTTATTTTATAAATTGAAAAAAAAATCTTTTAGCGGAGTTCTTTAAGGTGCCAAGTCAAATATAAAATTTTCCATCAGGCCTAATGTGTTTATATCAAATATAAATTCAAACCCATTTTTTTCTATTTTTTGTGTGTTCCATTTTTTATGGGTAAAATACACATGTTTGGAATCAATCAATAAAGACATTGATAAAATTGCTCCATTTTAAAAAAATTTCTCACACCATCCAATAGTTATTTGTGTTGGATGCTCCTTGAATAGTTGTTCATTAGTAATGCTCCACCTTTTTTTTTGACCATGAGTGATAAACTCCATAATTTCACATATTTCATCTCAAATTCCCTTGAATGTACATAATTTTTGGTGACAAATAATTGAGAATGATACAAATACATATAGGAAAAGGTACAAATTGAAAAATATGCATTTGTGTGAAATTTGGAGTAATATGTGTTTGTAAGTTATCTTTGAAGCTCATCAACTCTCTTTCTCTTTTGTAGGAAGAGGTGGACAAGTGCAAAAGACTAAGGAGAACATGGAGTTATCAAGAAAAATATAGGAAAAGCTAAAGAGTGAAGTAAGGGACAAAAGAGGAAAAAGAAAAATTCGTCCTGATATTCGTTGAGTTTTCGTTGCACAACTAAGACACGACGAATGATGCTTCCTCTCTGCCTCCAATCTGCCTCCAATTCCGTTGATGAGAAGGAGTCAAGAATAATCTCCCCCAAACTTAAGTCTTTGCTTGTCCTCAAGCAATTTAGAACTTTTTATACTTTAATTTGACCACATGCTATCCCTAATTCAATTGAATTACTTGTCCTCATATGTTGTTCTTCTTAATTGATATATAAAATACATGAATTATATGCAGAGATGAATGACTCATGGTGTTAAGAACAAGCTCTCCATAACCTTTGAACTAGTGTGTGTGTGGTGGAGTTAAAGAAAATTTTCAAGATTTTTCTCTGGTCCTTTGTAATACTCCAATGTATGTATAGACTCTCACTCTTCAAATTTCTCCACTCTTTTCTTCTCTCCCCACTTTCAACTTGTAGCACATAAGTTTAAAATCAAGAGAGCTTTTATAGCTTGTAATGGGGCCGGGGGTTTAAGTGTTTGGTTAATTGAAAGAATGAGATAAAGAAGTTCAAATATCTTGAGATAAATGAAAACATTTCATCATAGTCACTCTTTCACAACATTCTCTTTCAAGAAACATAAAATTCCTTCAAACTCATCTCAATTTTGATTATTTGTACTCCTAGTCTTATTGCCACTTTTTTTTCTTTCTATACTTCTTTCTTTTCTTCTTTTTCATTCTTTTTCATTCTTTTTTTCAATTCACTTTCTTTCCTTTTTTTTCAACTTAGGAGTACAAATTTTTCCTTTTCATAGCCACTATTTCCCTTCTCGCACATGTTTTTTTTTACATTTGCACACACTTTTATCAACCATACCAATCCTCACTACTAATGAAATGTCAATTATCTCAAGATTCAGGTAGTTCATGGTTTTTCGGGCTGTAAGGGTTAGGTCCAATGTGGGTTGCAAAAGAAAATTATCATGGTTTTTCAATAAAAGGCTCAAAGAGGGTGCAAATGAGATAAAGATTGTCAAGGGTGGCTTGAAAGGCTCAATCGCATTTAATGATGGCCTCAATCATTTTTCAAACTTATGTGCAACCTGTCGAAAATGTGAATTTTTCAAAAAGAATTTTGAAATTATCAAGTGAGAGAGAACACATACAGCAGTTTAGTACATTTTTCCTTCACAAAATCCGTCATCCAATTACTCTAACTCCATTAGTGCTTAAGTTGTTCAAGAGAATTAAGAAGAGATTTGCCTTAACACCACAATCTACTCAAGCAAAACATGTAATTTCACCTTCTATGTACCCTTTAGTCAAACAACTTATTCCTATCATTGGACTTTCTTACACCTTTTCAAGACAACTCATGGTCAAAATTTCAAAAAATTGCAAAAACTTTAGTTTGGGACAAAATATCACACATTCTCACATGACCATCATCTCATCACCTCTTTACTCCCCCAAACTTAAAACAAACAGTGTCCTCACTTTGGAACAAAGGAGGGTAGGAACAAGCATGGAGTCAAACATGGACAAAACTTTTATATCACACCAGCAAAACTAGAAACTATCCTAAGGATGCCTAAATGAAATTCTAAAGCAAAAATTCTAAGAGAAAAGTTCCTAGATGAAAAGTTTCCCCCAAACTTGAACTATACTACACCTTAAACATATCTTAAGAGGTCAAATTGAAACTCCATTCCTCATTGTCATTTTTCAAATTTCTTGCCCTACTCACCAAATAATCAATGGTATGACTTGTCAAAATAATCATCATTAGCATTGAACTTGAACATATGCCTTATTTCAAAGAGACCAAGTTTTATTTTCCAATGGCAAATGGATGAGTCTAAAGCAAAGTTTCAAAACTAGTTGTTCAAGTTCTATGAAAATAAGGATTATAATGATATAGTCACAAGTAGTTCCCATGGAGAAATGCTCCTCTCAAATAAATGTGATGAAGGTGAGAAGTAAAAGTGTTTGGTGAAAAAGGGTGTTCCTTGATCGCACGTTCGTTGTGCAACGAATGCACAACAAAGATGCAAATAGAAAGGAAGAAGTGACTTCGTCGTGGCTTCGCTGCGCAACGAAGACACAACGAATATCAGATTACATTCTGCATAATTCTGCAGAATTTTTCAGATCTAACCAAAATACCCAACCACTTACATAACATCAAAATCAACCAATTCATCCACTCAATTCATCACCCATTCAACACCAAAAATTCATTATGAAAGTAATGCTCCAATCACACCAAATCTCATGATCCATATCAATCAAAATGTACCCAACAATCAAAGGTACCCACATTAGCACACAAGCCAAAATCCACACTCAAAAACTCATTAATCAATATGTGCCATTTCATGACAAACAATGCAAAAGGTCCACACATAACTTTCTACAATTCAGCCACAACAAATCAACATCACAAAGCATAGGCAAATTCATTCATGTACCACAATCATTTACAACAACATCATGAGCACCACATCAATACAATCATACATAAATCATCACTTTCAGCTTAATAAATGCAAAATGATCAATTGGCTTGAACCAATATCCAGAAGTCCCGCTTTCCACATATCCATCATGCAGTTAATTATAACAGTGCTTAATATTGAATATAAAGTGAAGTTTGAGAGGTACTCCCCCTTGTAGACTTCTTCTTTACTTCCAAAACCGTAAGCTCCAGCATGTCATCTCCAAAAGCATCTCAGGTATTACGAGGAACCTTTCTTCCTACAAAAAGTGAGGCCAAGAAAAAAAATCTACCAAACTAAACTAAAATAGTTAAGAAAATTAAAAACTACAGAAAAGAGCAAGAACTTGGGTTGCCTCCCAAGAAGCGCTAAATTTATAGTCCTCAGCCAGACTTTCCAACACCAGTCACTACTCATAAGTATCAAAAACTATAGGATCACCTTGTCCTCATTTCTTTTCAAAAGACAAGTTTTCAGTGACAATGAGAATTCATTCACAATACATGATCCCTCAATCAAAAGTGATTTTAAGAAACATGTCACAATATGGCACATGGTAGGCTTTAATTCAAGTGTTTCAAAATTATCATCACTAGCCCCCCAAATATTTTGAAAACCCAATAAAATCCATTGGACTCTCATCAGTGAGAGTCAAAAAATCACTTTGAGGATTTTAAACAAAGATTGTAGGGATTTCTACTTGTTCATAACAAAAAGGATTAGGCTCCCTGCTTGAAACCTCATTTGAACACTCAACAATATTCTCTCCTCCCTCTTCAACTTTCAACTCACAATCACCCACAAAAGCATCACAACCCATTGGTAACACATCATCACTTTCCATAATCAATTCTCCACTTGAACCCACATTTTCTACACATGAGTCATTTGATGTATCCATGAAAACACCTTTTTGCCTTAAAGACTCAACTTGAGAAGTTAGTTCACCTAATTTGATTGCTAAATTTTCAAGAGCTAATGTTTGTTCCCTCCATTTTTCATCATCCCTAGCTCTATACTCATTTTCATTATCAAGATAAAGTTGAAGCATATCCATTATTCTTGACATCTTCTCTTGACTGGAACTAGTCTCATCCAAACTATCAGGTGATATTTGACTTTGTGATGCATATGAAGGGAAAGAATAATTTGGATCCCTAGACAATGAATGTTCATGATTCCAACTAAGGTTAAAGGAATTCTCATTTAACTTAGCTTGAACCGTAGCAAAATCATTCTCTACAAAATCCATGGTTGAAAAGTGGGGGCATTGCTCATTATAATGGTTATTTCCACAATAATTGCAACCAATGTACTCATATTGAGTTTGAAAAGCATTATGGTCATAATAAGATGTTGAATAACCATTATCATGTTCAAATCCATTATTTGTCCCATTAGTCCACCAAGGATAATCCATACACAAGTTTAAAAAAACAAATCTAACAAACACAAAGACACACAAAGAGAACAAATATACACATGAACACAAGACAACAAATATAAAAAGAAACACAAGAACAAATGTATACAAACTCAAGCTTAAGCTACTAGTGCTATAATCAAGATTGATCAAGGATGGTTTTGGGACACAAATCCCCGGCAACGGCGCCAAAAACTTGTTCGCACTGCAAGTGCACGGGTCGCGTCAAGTAATAAAGTGAAAGTAAAGTATCGTTCCCACGAGGATTTGGTTCCAAAACCCGGTCAAGTAGAGATTATCACACTCTCACTTAATTTGAGTGATACAAATATCATGAGTGAGGGGTAACTAATTTAAACAAATAAGAAAAAAACTATAAACAAGTGATTCTTAATCTTCAAGGATAAAATGGGTTCTAAGATTATTTTTTCCCCCTTGTATTTCCTAACCTTAAAAAGTCTTCTCTCACAATTGCTTTCAATGACTATATATTTGTTAACCTAGTGTTCTAAAGTACTTGTAAACGCTCCGTCGAGTCAAGAACAAATGTTTAATTCTATTAATCATACAATCTCTTGTCACAATTAATAAAACCCAATTTCTAAGTTTCAACCCTAATGTGGCTATGTGAGGTCAATAAGTATATGTCTATCTTATCAACAAAACCATTCATTTGTCATGCAAACTTCAAGTTCTCACACTATTTTACCCAAGTTCTACACTCAACCTAGCTCTTTCAATCATCAATCAAGTGAACACAACATCTAAATGGTGATCAAGCACTTAGAAGCATTAAGAGAAGAGTAAAATAAACACATATATAACATTAATCACAAAATAAGAGGAGGAATCAAGAGGTAATCCATACAAGGGTTCCAAATAATCCTAGAATCAAAGCTTTAGCTCCACATGTTCATGAAATCTAAAAGAATATATACATATGATAGAACAATCATAGAACAAGAGAGAGGGAAAGGAAAATGGAGAAGAAAAACCAAGATTTGAAGCCAAAATCTCTTCTAGACTTCAATCCATTGACACCCACTCCTCCAAATGCCAAGCCCTAACATCCAAAATGCCCAAGAAGTCAAGAATGAGGTTTTTCTGTCGAGCCCTAACTTTTATACCTCAGATTTTCCCTGTTTTTCGAGTCTGAAACGCAGTGTTTTACTTTCCATTCGTTGTGCGTTCGTTGCGCGACGAACACGCAACGAATGGAAAGTAAAACACTGCGTTTCAGACTCGAAAAACAGGGAAAATCTGAGGTATAAAAGTTAGGGCTCGACAGAAAAACCTCATTCTTGACTTCTTGGGCATTTTGGGTGCTAGGGCTTGGCATTTGGAGGAGTGGGTGTCAATGGATTGAAGTCTAGAAGAGATTTTGGCTTCAAATCTTGGTTTTTCTTCTCCATTTTCCTTTCCCTCTCTCTTGTTCTATGATTGTTCTATCATATGTATATATTCTTTTAGATTTCATGAACATGTGGAGCTAAAGCTTTGATTCTAGGATTATTTGGAACCCTTGTATGGATTACCTCTTGATTCCTCCTCTTATTTTGTGATTAATGTTATATATGTGTTTATTTTACTCTTCTCTTAATGCTTCTAAGTGCTTGATCACCATTTAGATGTTGTAAACACTTGATTGATGCTTGAGAGGGTTAGGTTGAGTGTAGAACTTGGGTAAAATAGTGTGAGAACTTGAAGTTTGCATGACAAATGAATGGTTTTGTTGATAAGATAGACATATACGTATTGACCTCACATAGCCACATTAGAGTTGAAACTTAGAAATTGGGTTTTATTAATTGTGACAAGAGATTGTATGATTAATAGAATTAAACATTTGTTCTTGACTCGACGGAGCGTTTACAAGTACTTTAGAACCCTAGGTTAACAAATATATAGTCATTGAAAGCAATTGTGAGAGAAGACTTTTTAAGGTTAGGAAATACAACGGGGAAAAATAATTTTAGATCCCATTTTATCCTTGAAGATTAAGAATCACTTGTTTATAGTTTTTTTCTTATTTGTTTAAATTAGTTACCCCTCACTCATGATATTTGTATCACTCAAATTAAGCGAGAGTGTGATAATCTCTACTTGACCGAGTTTTGGAACCAAATCCCCGTGGGAACGATACTTTACTTTCACTTTATTACTTGACGCGACCCGTGCACTTACGGTGCGAACAATGAGTAATGCTCCACCTGAACCATTCTAAATATTATACTGTAGCTATTAATATCTGAAAGCGAAGAGGACAGAAGCCAGAGTTTTTAAATTGTGTTCACTGCAACTAATTACATTGTTCTTTGTGTAAACTGTACAAATAGATGATTTAATTTGTTCTTTCACCTAATCGTACATAAGTCAATGGGTTTATCATTATTAAGCAAGTACTATTATACTAAGTCTGCTTATATGATTTGGCCAAAAAAAAAAAGTCTGCCTATATGATTAATTCAAATTGTTTATTTGTCGGTACATGTTCTCTCTCAAGTTTATACAAATCCTGAACATATATACCACTTTCGTACGCCAATTTTGTACCACGACTAAATTTATAATTAAGTCTCATTTTCTTTTTGAAACATATTTCAATATGAAACCGTGGTAGCAAATAGGATTTCAAGAGATATATGTATATATAATATATTTGAATTTGATACATATTCAACACAAGATTGATATAAAAAATGGTGTGGAAACATGATTATTGAACTAAATAAGAATAGAAATGAAAGAATGGATCAAAGATGGAGAGCGGAAAGGAATTAATTAAAAAATATTATCGAGTCATCTGTTACGTTTCAATGTGTTTGTAAGAGTCTAATTAAAACTTGGGAAACTGGACTTGTGAAGCACATCTGCTTGTGGGAAGAACAGGACACTCAGTAAAATCAGACCCAGAAGTGTCCACACATAGATAAACTTGATAAAGCTGACTGTTATGTCTTGAATCCACATTGCACTCAATTCCAGGAGTAAACCCAAGACCCTTCTTTATAGCCTCTTTTATTCTATCTCTTTTTTTTTTTTTGCTTCCATCTCTTTTATTCTATCTCTATACTGTATAATCCATCATCTTCTTTGATCCCTGAAATAAAAAAAATCGAGTTCATTTTAATCCTCAACCATATTTTGCCATATTCATCATCTTTTAGCTTAATAATAATAAATATTATCATCAAAGATAAGATGTGGCTATTCCGAATTTCTGTGAATTAACTCATTCAGTGTACATTAGCAGGCTTGTCATTCATATTAAAATAGTTTAAATTCGAATTAAACCAATTGATAAGGCTTGCCTCAAGGAAATACATTTCATTACCTTTCACTCATCTTTAACTAGTCAAAATGGATGTACAATCTAACATATTTTCTACACTCCCCCTTTTTGTTCGAGCTTGGATTTCTTTTTAAGTTTTAGAGGTTTTAGGTCCACACTTTTCCACTTTCTTTTTTCTTTCTTCTATCTCATCTCTCTTTTGTGTGTGTTCTTGTCTCCAAGATAGATAGAAGTGAAAATAGTCTAGGACTCTAGGCTTAGCCTGACCAAGTCAAAAATAAGTATAACATGTGATATAGTTGATCGGCTTGAGTCTAACATGTCTAATTTTATTTTAAACTAAGAGCATAAATATAATGTTACGTCATACTAATGCATAACTTTTTATATATATAAGAGGCATGAATAAGTCTGTTAATCATAATAGGATTTTCAATAAATTTGGGTATAACTTGTTTAGTTAAATAGACTTTAAAAAAGCCTAGAGTGAGTCTGTAACCTCTATTAAGTCTGGGCTTGGATAGGTATATTATAGGTGGTCTGGCCAACCTTTTAAGGTTTGACTTACTTCCAACCCTAATAATGGCTTTTCATTTTACCACATTGGATTTTTGTGAATTAAATACATGAGAGCAAGGCTTATCATTCTACCAAAATAATTGAAGACAATTTATATTATTACTTGCGTTCATTCATCTTTCGATTAGTCGATACAGCGCTGATTATATTCTAATAGTGCGTAAGTTTCCAAGTAGAGATGAAGTGTTAAAATATTAAGTACCTGCGTGGTCAAGGATGTTGAGGAGGTTGCATTGGCTTTCTGCTAAAGTTTAAGAGCAGTCTCAAAGTAGTCCCGCTGATCAAGCTCAGATTCTGAACATGTCCCATGTTTTTCCGATTCTGAACATGTCCCATGTTTTTCCCATTATTCATGAGACCAAAACCTCATGTTATCACTACTTGGACAGCTTAGTGATGGCCAATCCTCTTCCATATTGCTAATCATCTCTTCAATCTGCAACAAACCAAATTGGATTATTAATTGATATTACCACTAAATTGGTGGTTAATTATTTGAAAAGAAAATAGTTTATTGTTCAAAATGAAATAATTAAAAGTAACCTGAATTTAAGAAAGAGGTAGATATAGAAATTAATGTATGATTAGTAAAATTGAAATATAAATGTAATGTAATTGAAAATAAAAATAAAGCAAAGAAATTAAAACTTACAAATAAATGAAATATAGAAATTTAATCCTAAAGGTTGAATAGTGGCCTGCAAGAAGAAAAAAAATAATTATTTCAATAGTAGCACATTAACAAACACAAATCATAACTAATAGGATAAAGTATACTTTTGGTCCCTTATATTTGCATCAAGTTTCAATTTAGTCCTTTATGTTTGGAAAATACACTTTTAATCCTTTTTTGTTAACACCGTCAGTTTAACTTAACGGAAAATGCTAACTTAACAATTTTAAATGGTTATTAAATACTGAAAAAATGTTCAGATTAAAATATTTGAGTGTAAATATTCTTATATTTTCAAAATTTATCATTTTTTATCCAATTTCATTATAAAATAATCATTTAAAATTGTTAAGTTAGCATTTTCCGTTAAGTTAAACTAACGGTGTTATCAAAAAAGGACTAAAAGTGCACTTTCAAAACATAAAGGACTAAATTGAAACTTGATGCAAACATAAGGGATCAAAAGTATACTTTAACCTAACTAATAATGACCAAGTGATCGAATGAAAGAAAATACAGAGAGAAACTTAACAACATAATATAAAGAACAATGGAATATAGAGAGAAATTTTAGACTGATGATAGAGATGAAGAAGAAATGAAGGGAAAATGAGATTATTTTAGAGATTGAGCAAATTTATATGATGTGAAAATTTTAAATTCCCGCAAAACTATGCCTTTTTCCAAAAATAATTATAATATGTTGTCTCGCCCAGTGAAAAGAGAAAACATATAGGTTTAAAAATATAGAATCTGATTTATTTGATGAGATGAGTTTGTTCATAAATATAATACATCTTTCCTTTAATGGTGCTCATCAATAGTAAATAGAAGAGGAGTGATAATAAAGTTAATTGATTATGGTGTTTTATTATGATATCAATTGATTTTAACTAATTTGACCAACATCATTCATTAATTTAGTTCAATTCAATTAGGTAAATATGCGTTATAAATATTTGCCAACTTTTATTTAATTGATTATTTCACGTAATCATGGGTTTACCATTAATCCATTATCGAACAAGTCATTCCGAGTCTGTTTACTCAATTTTTTTTTGGATGGAAGAACATAATTTAAACCAAGGAACACTTGCTAATTTGGTAAAACTAAACTGGTTTATCATAATAATTGAAAGAGAAACATTTTATTCATATAAAACTCAATACAATCTTTGAGAAGATTATATTAATTACATCATACATCAACAAACCAATTCAAATACTCAACTACAAATTCACCATGATTCGCAGTTTGATCAACACACTGATAGACTCTAACTCAACACCTAATAAACATATTCAACAAATCAAATGAGCCACAATAATGAGCTCTTATTAAATAGGTACAATCACACTTCATCAGTATAATTATTATTATGATTAATGGTGGTAACGACAACGCTTAGGAATGGTGATGACGATTTTTGGGTTGTAGCCAGAATGCTTCCAAGTGTCAGAATAGACATAAGAATAGAAACATTTCTCTGAGATGTGGTAGAAAGGCTCACAACACTTTGAAGAAACAGGGACCTTATAGTATTTTGCAGGTTTATCACAGTAATTATGAACATATTTGAGCATCCAATATGCACTGTATTTCCCACACGGTTTATGGCCATCAGCTTCGACCCTAGCAATGGCCACAGTCGCCAAAACGAGGAGCACCAAGCAAATAACCTTCTTCATTATCCTGCTCTGCTATATATATGCCTGTTTGAACGTTTGTATATATGTGTTTATGTTTCACTGCTTTTGCAATGTTTTGGAAATGTGTATTTATAGGCAGTAAGATCAAGCACCATTTGGAATGAACAAACCTTGTTTACCAAGTCTTTAATTACACAGCTGAATTTACAAGTTAGATAAAATAAAAAAACATTTTAAATATTTTCAGACATACGTAAGCACATGAATTTTTTTCTTGAACAAATTTTTGGGCAATCAGATACCCAACAATTTTTTTTGTTATATACCGATCGATAATCCAACACTTATTAACAATCAATTAATACAGACTCGAGAGGTAGGAATGCAACCCACATATGTAGGGTTGTCCCCTCTCCCATAAGAGCACTTCACGAAATTTAAATACACGTCTTTATCCTTACGGTGGTTGAAGCTCACTTATTTTCTCAACCAATTACTCATTCGTCGATATCCAACATTTTTGTGGGTTACTTATACTTGGTAACCAATCATTTAATTAATCTAAATTGAGTTTGACCAACCACAAAATATATCTGAATTGAGGCAGCGTGACCAGAATATTTAATTTCTTTCACTACGCCTATGGTGTTTTTATTATATGATGGGATTCTTACTCAGTTCATTCACTTTATACTCTAATGATTGAAGGTGAATTTTACTAATGAAGTATTGTGACAAGACATATAGCACAAATAAGTTTTGAAGGTTGCTAAAATACCAACAAAACTTTTAAACATAGGAAAAATATATACTAACTTCCATTTGCTTTTCTCAAACCGTCAAAGCAAACAGAGTTGTATGGGCCAAAAAATTAACGGATATATACGGGTAGAATAAAAGGTGCTGATTGTTTTGATCCATATTTTAAAAGTTCGTTAGTGCTGATAAAAAAAAATTTTAAAAGTTCGTTAGTAACTAGTACCTTAGCTTTTAAAACATATCTGTATCAAATGCTCTCGCTCGACACAAAACTTAGTGGTAAAAAACTAAAAATGCCATATACTCTATTTTAATTGATGAAGCATTGGATTGAGTTTCATAGGGGGAGCATGAACGATCAATCAGCTAGAGTATTTATTAATTAAGCAGAAACTAACAGTATGAGATTACAACCAGAATCAAATTTGCAACCTACGGTTAAGGCCTTTGAGTCACCTTCGTTGCAACTAGTGTAAGTGTGATCCATAAGAATTGGTTATTTAATTTATTTTTGATGAATTCCATGTTTAGTAATTTTCTAGACATATTTTGTTGTAATTGAGGAATCATGAGATTATAAATCAAAAGATTTATTGCAATTTTCTTGAAAATATATTGATTTGAGACATTACTCGAGGATTTTATTGAAATAAGAAATTTGATATCCAAAAAAGTGAGATTATTTGATTTCTTATTTTGCTTTATTTTGGGTCACTCAACTGAGGGAGTTTTAAGTAAACCATGGGATAGAGTGATCAAATAGAGTGTGATTAGATTTTAATCTATTTTCTATTAAGATAGACATATACCTAGAAGTTAAGCCCTACATAATCAAATTAAAGTGTTACATATATATATAATTTGTACATGATAATTAGTATAAGAAATTACATAATTAATTAATCTAGACAAAGATATAAGTAGACCGACCGGACATTTGGCCGGTTATTTGAGGCATAATTAATTTAATAGGAATAAAATCTAAAAATCAAATAAGCAATTAGTAACTTGAGTTGTTCATTTGACTCTTGATTTCCATTTGTGTGGATCAAACTTATTTGCCATTTTACTATTTCTATTGCTTGTACATTGCGGAGGTTTTATTTAAATTTTGTTGGCATCAAGTTGTTAGCATAAGTCTATGAGTTTTTCATTATTAAACAGAATTTACTTTGATTTTTTTTATGATCGAGTCAAAATTCTTGGGGTGGCCGACTGGCCGTACATATTTTTTCTTAGGATCGTGCATGTACAGTACATGCAACTTGCCTTGTACCAATTTTTATACGACAACAAATAATTAGACATTAAAATTTTATAGATCACATAGATTAAAATTTGGTAAAAAAATGTAGTCGTATATTTTAGTGAAAGTGACACATAATTGTGAAATTCTTGCCTGAACATAGTATATTACATCATTTGTGGTCTGGCCAAACACAAGTATAAATTAAACATATAAGGTTTATAAAAATTCAAATCTCAAGTTTTCAGTGTTTTTTATTTTATAAATTGAAAAAATATATCTTTTAGTTGAATTCTTTAAGGTGCCAAGTTAAATATAAACTTTTCCATCAGATTTCATGTGTTTGTTTATATCAAATATAAATTCAAATTCATTTTTTTCTATTTTTAGTGTGTCCCATTTTTATGGGTAAAACAGGCATGTGTTTGGAATCAATTTAATAAAAACATTTCTAAAATTGCTCCATTTTAAAATCTTATATTCACACCATCCAATAGTTATTTGTGTTGGACGCTTTCGTGCAGTTGTTCATTAGTAATGTTAGACTTTAACCCTTATAAATATTATATTGTAGATATTAATATCTGAAAGCGAAGAGAAAAGAGGCCAGAGTTTTTAAATTGTGTTCAGTGCAACTAGTTACATTGTTGATTCTGTAGACTGTACGAATTGTTAATTTAATTTATTCTTTCACCCCATCGTACCTAAGTCAATGGGTTTATCATTATTAAGCAAGTATTATACTGAGTCTGATTATATGATTAAGTCAATTTTTTTAGATGGTGGTACATATTCTTTCTTAAGTTCATACAAATGCTGAACATGCCACTTTCCGTACGCCAATTTTGTACCGCGACTAAATTTATAATTAAGTGTCATTTTCTTTTGGAAATATATTTCAATATGAAACCGCGGTAGCAAATAGGATTTCAAGAGATATATGTATATATAATATATTTGAATTTGATACATATTCAACACAAGATTGATATAAAAAAATGGTGTGGAAACATGATTATTGAACTAAATAAGAATAGAAATGAAAGAATAAATCAAAGATGGAGAGCGGAAAGGAATTAATTAAAACGTATTATCGAGTCTTCTGTTACGTTTCAATGTGTTTGCAAGAGTCTAATCAAAACTTGGGAAACTGGACTTGTGAAGCACATCTGTTTGTGGGAAGAACAGGACACTCAGTAAAATCAGACCCAGAAGTGTCCACACATAGATAAACTTGATAAAGCTGACTGTTATGTCTTGAATCAAAATTGCACTCAATTCCAGGAGTAAACCCAAGACCCTTCTTTATAGCCTCTTTTATTCTCTCTATACTGTAGAATCCATCATCTGCTTTGATCCCTGAAAAAAAAATCCAGTTCATTTTAATCCTCAACCATATTTTGCCATATTCATCATCTTTTAGCTTTATAATAATTAGTATTATCATCAAAGATAAGATGTGGCTATTCCGAATTTCAGTGAAATAACTCATTCAGTGTACATTAGCAGGCTTGTCATTCATATTAAAATAGTTTAAATTCAAATTAAACCAATTGATAAGGCTTGCCTCAAGGAAATACATTTCATTACCTTTCACTCATCTTTAACTAGTCAAAATGGAAATTGTATAATCTAACATAATTTCTACACTCCCCCTTTTTGTTGGAGCTTGGATTTCTTTTTAAGTTTTAGAGGTTTTAGGTTCACACTTTTCCATTTTCTTTTTTCTTTCTTCTATCTCATCTCTCTCCAGGACTCCAGGCTTTTGCCTGGCCTAATAAAAAATAAGTATGACATGTGATATAGTTGATCGGCTTGAGTCTAACATGTCTAATTTTATTTCAAACTAAGAGTATAAATATAATGTTACGTCATACTAATGTATAACTTTTTATATACAAGAGGCCTGAATCAGTTTGTTAATCATAATAGGCTTTTTCAATAGACTTGGGATGATCTGTTTAGTTTAATAGATTCAAAAAAGTCTAGACCTAGGCCTGTAGCCTAATTAAGTCTGGGCTTGGATAGGTCTATAATAGGCCTGGCCAACCTTGTAAGGTTTGACTTGCTTCCACCCTAATGAATTTTGATTTTACCACTTTGGATTGTTGTGAATTAAATATATAAGACAATTTATATTACTTGCGTTCATTCATCTTTCAATTAGTCGATATAAGTAGAGATGAAGTGTTACAATATTAAGTACCTGCGTGGTGAAGGATGTTGAGGAGGTTGGCTTTCTGCTTAAGTTTAAGAGCAGTTTCAAAGTAGTCACGCTGATCAAGCTCAGATTCTGAACATGTCCCATGTTTTTCCCATTCATGAGACCAAAACCTCATGTTATCACTACTTGGACAGCTTAGTGATGGCCAATCCTTTTCCATATTGCTAATCATCTCTTCAATCTGCAACAAACCAAATTGGATTAATTATTTGAAAAGAAAATAGCTTATTGTTCAAAATGAAATATTAAAAGTAACCTGAGATTTATCAAAGACGCTATCAGGGTCACAGTTAGAGGGCCAAGAACCATCCTTGTAATTAGGCCATAATCCATGAATGCTAAAATCTGCCGCTGGCTTTCCACTCTTTGGGTAACAACAATTATGCTTTGTGTCACAGTATGCTCCTGGCCACTGTATCAAATATTACACAAATATTACACACACACATACAGAGCGTATCACAATCATAATCATCATTCATAATTCTAAATAAAGCAGCTCAAATATATGATATTCACCTGCTGAACAAAGTAGAAAAAGTCGAAATCCTGAGAGTAGCAGTGAATTAAAAGGCACTGTAGTACTATAAGCCTGGAAAATAATGAAAAGTTGTGTTTCATTTTCACGTACGGTTCTCGAGTTCTGTATATGATATCTCTATATTCAAATGCATGTAGCTTGGAAAACTCAGAAGGTGCATGTTTATATAGTTCAATAGCAATGGATGGAATAAGAGAACATAACGTAGATGTTTCATAGTCGAATCAATCATTGCTTTGAAGATCATTAATTTGAGTTTTGCGTCTATTTCTGGACTAACTTGTTGTGAAGGTTGAGACTTGCATCTCTCATGTCAAAACGAACAATAATGGTCATAGAGAAACATATTAAATAATACTCCCTCCGGTCCTAAATATAGGACCTAGATAACTTTTTTTGGGGAGATTAAGGAAGGCTTAATTTTAGATGTCTTTCCAATAATACCCCTCCTTAATTAGTTTGATTACTTAGTAGCCCTTCCCCCTATTATTAAGGAGTTGTTATGAAAAAGAAGGGTAATTTAGGAAAAAGGTGACCAAAAATGTATCTAGATCTTATATTTAGGACCAAAATGAAGTCTTTATCTAGGTCCTATATTTAGTACCGGAGGGAGTATTAAATATTATCAGATATATATGTATGTTGAAAGAAAATACTCCCTCCGATCCGGTCCCTAATATAAGAACCAAAATTTGAATGATTTTGGTTCCTAATATAAGAGCTCATCTCACATTCTCTCCTTATTTAATGCATTTTTACTACTTTGCCCCTAACTCTCATTCATATTTATTAATGATTTTGTATTTCTCTCTCTTAAAATATCATAAAAAATATGAGTAATATTGAAAGAAAAACATTAACTTCAGACACCCAACTAACATTCATATGTTTTCTTAAGAAGCGTTTTTTGGCGGCTAGCTCTTATATTAAGAACTAGAGGGAGTAGTTAGTTAGGGACATAGGTATGTTATATGGTCTTGGAAGCAACGTTGGATGGAAACATGAAAGGTGAAGTTGCATGCGTGCAAGTCAAGCACATACAAATTTGAGTAGACGCTAGCTATAACTATTTAGCGTGAAGTGGCATAGGTAGCCAGCTTCTTAGCGTGGTTGTGATCGTAATATATGCCTTAAAGTCTGCTAAAATGGATGGTGACTTTAATTTATTTACTAAAAAGCATCTTATAATACATGTTCATTCTGTATATACCATCTTGATTGCAACCTTGTTTTCTTTCTTCATTGAGACGCGTGTCAGGCACACCCACCACTAGAAATTGGAACTGAAGTTTAGCTGATTAAGTAAAAACTTTTTTAGAAGAGAATATACTTTATCCATTAGATATGGAGAATTGATGGGATAAGTTTTGATTTCCTTCTAACAAGTTCTGATTTGTTCACATGCATCCACGTGTACATGATATAAAATGATGCCCAAGATTATTATGCCATTGAGATTTAATCCATTACTGATAGCACTCCTAGAATTGAACGAACAGGTAGCTTCATCAATCAATCATCATCATCAATCAATCATCAATCATCATCATCAATCAATCATCAATCATCATCATCATCAATATATATTATAAATGTGATCCACCCAAAAAGCACTGTTCATAGCACTGTTCATGAACAGTGATATGTGAGTGCATGAACAATGTTTTGGGTGGAATATAATAATATTATTTTTTAAAAAAAATTTAAAAAAAAATTTTTTTTAGGCCCACGTATTATTTATTTTCTTGGGCGAATTTATTTGGGTCACATATTTTTTTTTGTGTGGATTTGCCTTAAAGATTTATATCTTTACTGTCACCATTATGATGATCTTTTTTGCCTAATATATATTTACAAATGTTTTATTGTGTCTTTTTATTGTGTCTTTACTGTCACCATTATGATGATCTTTATTATTTGACAAATTTTTAATTATTTAATTATTAATTATTTAATACATTTATTATATTATTATATTCATTATTTATTTTTTTATTTATATTTAATTATTTAATATTATATTTATTATTTATTTATATTTAATTCTTTAATTATTTATTATTTATATTTATTATTGAATTATTTGTCATATATTTTTTTAGTGCAAATTTATTAAAAAAAGTTAAAAAAATTGTTTATGAGCAAATTTTTAGTGCAGTGATTGACATTCTCTATTACTATTGTATGTAATTGCTTTCTTGTGCGAATTTATTTGGGCTACATATTTTTTACTTTCTTGGGCTAATTTATTTGGGTCTATAATATATTATTATTATTTTTTCTAAAAAAATAACTATTATATGATTTTTTACACCCGATATTTTGCACTAAAGAAATTTGTCATATATTTTTTTTAGTGCAAATTTGTTAAATAAAAATTAAAAAATTTGTTTATGAGCAAATTTTTTTTTTAGTTTAAGACCTTAACCTTAACCTTAGACTGATCCAAATATCAGGTGAACAAATTTTTTAACCCTTTTTTAACATTTTTTTAACAAATTTGCACTAAAAAAATATAATACAATTTTAAAAAATTTTCATGAGCAAATTTTTTTTTTAATATAATATATTAAAGATATATTGATTGGTCATATATTTTTATCTTCTATCCACTATTCGCATGAATGGATTTCATGGTTTTTTCACCCGATATTTTAGCTAAAAAACATTGTCGTATATTTTTGGAGTGCAAATTTGTTAAAAAAGAAGGTAAAAAAAGTTAAAAGAAAATTTGTCATATATTATTTTAGTGTAAATTTGTTAAAATAAAAGGTTAAAAAAATATAAAAAAATTGTTCATGAGTAAATTATTTAATATTTATATTCATTATTATTATTATTTATATTTATTATTTGGCAATTTTTAAATTTTTAATTATTAATTATTTAATATATTTATTATATTATTATATTTATTATTTATTTTTTCATTGAAATTTTCTTCCTTCTAAGGTTAAAGTTAGATGATAGTTTTTTTTTGTTAATGCTAATTTTTAAGCAAAACCGCGCAGAGCGCGGGAAACCCCCTTGCAACGCACGGGAGATTTTTTTTGCCTTTTTTTTTCTTTTTTACGTTTTTTTTTCAAAAAAAATTCAGTTATTATATGATTTCTTTTACCCGATATTTTAGTTAAAAAAAATTGTCATATATTTTTTTAGTGCAAATTTGTTAAAAAAAATTAATAAAAGTTAATTGGGTCACATATTTTTTTTTTTGAGTTTGCCTTAAAGATTTATATCTTTAGTGTCACCATTATGATGATTTTTTTGGCCTACTATATATCTACAAATGTTTTATTGTGTCTTTTTATTGTGTCTTTTTGGCCTAATAATTTTTTTTAAGGTAAAAAAAAGTTAAAAGAAAATTTGTCATATATTTTTCAGTGTAAATTTTTTAAAATAATAAGTTAAAAAAAATTTTTGTTCATGAGTAAATTATTTAATTTTTTTATTATTATATTTATTATTTATTATTATTATTTATATTTATTATTTGGCAAAATTTTAATTATTTAATTATTAATTATTTAAGACATTTATTATATTATTATATTCATTATTTAATTTTTTATTTATATTTAATTATTTAATATTATATTTATTATTTATTATTTATTTATTTTTAATTATTTATTATTTATATTTATTATTGAATTATTTGTCATATATTTTTTTAGTGCAAATTTATTAAAAAAAAGTTAAAAAATTTGTTCATGAGCAAATTTTTAGTGCAGTGATTGACATTCTCTATTACTATTGTATGTAATTGCTTTCTTGTGCGAATTTATTTGGGCTACATATTTTTTACTTTCTTGGGCTAATTTATTTGGGTCTATAATATATTATTATTATTTTTTCTAAAAAAAATAACTATTATATGATTTTTTACACCCGATATTTTGCACTAAAGAAATTTGTCATATATTTTTTTTAGTGCAAATTTGTTAAATAAAAATTAAAAAATTTGTTTATGAGCAAATTTTTTTTTAGTTTAAGACCTTAACCTTAACCTTAGACTGATCCAAATATCAGGTGAACAAATTTTTTAACCCTTTTTTAACATTGTTTTTAACAAATTTGCACTAAAAAAATATAATACAATTTTATAAAAATTTCATGAGAAAAATGTTTTTTTAATATAATATATTAAAGATATATTGATTGGTCATATATCTTTATCTTCTATCCACTATTCGCATGAATGGATTTCATGGTTTTTTAACCCGATGTTTTAGCTAAAAAACATTGTCGTATATTTTTGGAGTGCAAATTTGTTAAAAAAGAAGGTAAAAAAAAGTTAAAAGAAAATTTGTCATATATTTTTTAGTGCAAATTTGTTAAAATAAAAGGTTAAAAAAATATAAAAAAATTGTTCATGAGTAAATTATTTAATATTTATATTTATTATTATATTTATTATTATTATTATTTATATTTATTATTTTGCAATTTTTTAATTATTTAATTATTAATTATTTAATATATTTATTATATTATTATATTCATTATCTATTTTTTATAATATTATTTTTTTAAAAAATATTTTTTAAAATTTACATTTTAAAAAAAATTATTATTTTTTAATTTTTTTAAAAAATTGGTGGAATATAATAATATTATTTTCTAATTTTTTTTTTTTAAAAAAAATATTATTATTTTTTTTAAAAAAAAAGAAATTAGTTGTTATATCATTTTTTTCACCAGATATTTTAGTATTTTTTTAGTGCAAATTTGTTAAAAAAAAATAGAAAAATTTGTTCATGAGCAAATTTTTAGTGCAGTGATTGACATTCTCTATTATTATTGTATGTGATTGCTTTCTTGTGCGGATTTATTTGGGCTACGTAAATTTGTTCATGAGCAAATTTTTTTTTTAATATAATATATTAAAGATATATTGATTGGTCATATATATTTAATTAAATATTTTTTTTTCAAATTTTTTTAACAGTGATTGAATTTTTTTTTTAAATTTTTTTTATAAAAAAAATTATTTTTTTTACCTTATTTTTTACCTTTTTAAATTTTTCTTTTTACCTTTTTTTTTCCTTTTTCACCTTTTAAGATTATATCTTTAGTGTCACCATTATGATGGTCTTTTTGACCTAATATATATCTGCAAATGTTTTCTTGTGTCTTTTTATTTACCTATTTATTAGAGCTACGTATTCTTTACTTTCGTGGGCGAATTTATTTGTGTCACATATTTTTTTTGTATGTATTTGCCTTAAAGATTTATTTCTTTAGTGTCACCATTATGATGATCTTTTTGACCTAATATATATCTGCAAATGTTTTGTTGTGTCTTTTTATTTGCCTATCTTTCCCGTGCAAACTAGAAGTTGTTCCATGTAGATGTAGAACACAAAAAGAAGAGTTGTTTCTTCACATAGGGAAAATGTGTTCAGTTAGATTTAATTTCGATTTTCATTACGACTTACAGAAAAATGGTCATTTGGTAATGTAAACTAGAAGTTGTCATTGAAATTTTCTTCCTTCTAAGGTTTAAGTTAAATGA
Source organism: Mimosa pudica (assembly GCA_029929735.1). NCBI lineage: Eukaryota > Viridiplantae > Streptophyta > Magnoliopsida > Fabales > Fabaceae > Mimosa > Mimosa pudica. Next base: position 8,261,113 of record JAKELP010000024.1, read on the forward strand.
TAGTTTTTTTGGTTAATGCTAATTTTTAAGTAAAACCGCGCAGAGCGCGGGAAACCCCTGTGCAACGCACGGGAGATATTTTTTTTACCTTTTTTTTCTTTTTTACGTTTTTTTTTTAAAAAAATTCAGTTATTATATGATTTCTTTCACCCGATATTTTAGTTAAAAAAAGTTGTCATATATTTGTTTAGTGCAAATTTGTTAAAAAAAGTAAAAAAAGTTAATTGGATCACATATTTTTTTTTTGAGTTTGCCTTAAAGATTTATATCTTTAGTGTCACCATTATGATGATTTTTTTGACCTATGTAAAAGTGATCCACCAAATCACTGTATAATATATTATTTTTTTTTAACTTTTTTTTAAATAAAAAAAATTTGGTTATTATATGATTTTTTTCACCCGATATTTTAGTTAAAAAAATTTGTCATATATTTTTTTAGTGCAATTTGTTAAAAAAAATGTTAAAAAAGGGTTAAAAAATTTGTTCCCCGTGCAAAGCACGGGAAATACCGCTAGTTATATCATATATATACAAGCGAGCCCATTATATTCCTTCTTTTCGCCCATTTAGTAACTCCATAGTGCATGTTATTTATATTTATATTCCCACAGTACCAAGCAAAATGGAACTTATTCCATTGACATACACATAATAATTAAAACAAACACATTTTATCCAGAATAATTACTTTTTATAGTCAAATAATGCAACATGGAAGATGAAATTACACTCTTCTGGTAATAGAGATAATAAGGCTGTTCTATATATTTAGAATGAAAATCTGAGGACAGGATCAGAAAGAGGGAAACTGAATATCAGAGGGGCACTTGGATGAAGGGAAAACAGGGCAGTCGATAAAGTTGGAGGCAGAAGTATCAACACACAAGTAAACTTGGTAAAACTGGCTGTTTCCAGAAGAGTCCTCGTTACACTCTATGAATGGAGCAAAACCAGTTGATCCCTTTATAGCATCTTTGATGCTGCTCAAGCTGTAAGACCCTCCATCCGCTTGTACTCCTACACACACACAAATCATCAATTCAAGTGTTGTCAAAACATTAACTAACCGTTATACTTATAAGTCCCATATTTGGAAGCCTCGCAAGTGAAGTGTGATTTAAAAGTTTAAGGAGTTAATTATCCCACCCATTTAGGGTAGTCCTTGGGTGAGAACACCCCTTATAACTTCATAAATGGCCATCCACCAAGAGGTGGAATAAAATAATGTTATTGTGGGCCCCACTACCTTTTTTTATAATAAAAAGATTGGACTTCCTTTTTGAGTTTTTAATCCAGTATCCTAGGTCAGCCCCTATGTCACAGGGAATTCAATGGGCTCAGATTAATTCAGATCTACACCGGGACCTCCACTTAAGGGCAAAGTGCTGGCCAAGGAGCAGACTGAATTCCCATGGCTCAAACTTGAGACCCTTAGTTAAGCGGCAAATTACAGTTACCACTACACCAACCACGTTTGGTTAGGACTTCCTTTAATAAGACTACTTGTGTTTATCAGATGACAATGCAAGTCAAGTGAGTGTTATGTTCAAATTGTGGAGTTGAAGTTTATTGAGGAAGAATACCAGCATTAGAGAGAGCTTGGAGGAGGTTGGCTTGTTGCCTGAGGTTGAGAGCTGAAGAAAAATAGTCATGTTGATTGAGGACAGATTCAGAGCAAGTGCCATGTTTGTCCCATTCATGGCTCCAGAATTGTATTCCATTGCCGCTTGGGCATGCCAGTGTTGGCCAATTCCTCTGTAGATCACTTATCAAATCTGATACCTATCCTCCAATACATGAAATAATCAATCAATACAGTTCATGTGATATATCGTAAGAAAAAATATAGATTGGTGGTGTTTTTTTAAATGTTATATATGTAGATATGACCTTTAAGTAGTTAATTTGTCATCTGTTGTTTTATTGAACATAATGCTTGACCCTGTCCCTATCAATGCCCTGATTAGCATGCGTTTATGTTGATATTAGGAACATTGTTAATTTTTTATAATAAACAAAAAAAGATATTGATCTCCTTGCTTAACCTTCAGGCTCAGAAGTCATAAACCTTCAGTTTAAGGCCTTTTGATAATGTTTTAACTTTAACTATTTTATTTGATAAAGTTATTCTCCCAAGATTTAGATAATGAAATATTTTATTTATTTTAAAAAGTAATGAACCTTTTTTTCAAAAATTACATATTTTTAAGTAAAATTTATGGAAATCTTCCGTTAAGGAAAAAAATGCAAAATTCTTGCGAAGTATATGTAATTTATAAAGAAAATCTTTGTAAATTAAATTTTAGTGAAACATTGTATATTTCCAGATGAACCAGTTTTGTGTATATACTACATTTTCCCCCCAAAACTAATATATTTTGTTTATAAACTAACATATAATTTAATTACATGTGGTAAATGTTACAATTTAGTGTGTGAAATTTGCTTCCATAACTTTTAATAGAAAGGTATTTATATTGAGAAGAGTAATAGCGATTATAATGTAATATGTACATGAGAAGCAACTCGTGATAGATGAAAACTAAGTTTTAGATTTGCCCAAGAAAACAACAAAGGGCCGGCCACCAACGAAACAGCCAAGATTCAGGTTAGAAAGCCAAACAGTTAAGACTTATTAAGATTGTGAAAAAGTGGTCAATAACTGCTAAGGTCATTAATTAGAACATGGTTTTTTTTACCTATATTAATTTTTATTTATCTATCGGTATTCGACTCTACTAACAAAGGACTAATCTGATTTGCGGGAATGTATATCTACAATAGGGAACCTCACTACCTCCAAGTAATTATCGCGGCTGCATACCCAAACTCAAACTTGACACTACTAATTAAGTTAGAACAACCTCAGACATTTGATCTAAGCGCTTGATGATAACTAAATTAATTAGAAAATGATAATTAATAATATTTGTGTGTGAGAGAGAAACTTATATGGGACTCACTCTAGTTGCAAGCAAAAATTAACAAAGTGCCGTATCTGGCACCAACTTTTTCTTGTGAGGGACAATCATAAACCCATTTCATCTGCTGACTTTTAAATTGGATGTAGTATCTGTTTTATTCGCCAGCAAAAGACAAGGAATAGAACATTCAAATGACCTCATTATTTCAAGAATCTAAATATTCAGATTAATGAAGCAAATGAAGGCTGAAATAATTGATGCAATATGGCATATATGCATACCTCAGACTGTTGAAAAGGGTTACTAGAATCACAGTTAGATGGGTATGAACCATCATTGTAATTAGGCCACAGACCATGAATCCCAAAATCTGCTTCAGGCTTTCCTGTTGTTGGGTAACAACAACTCTGTTGTGTGTCGCAGTATGATCCTGGCCACTAAAAAATCCAAAACAAAACTCCCAAATTAAACACATGCATTGGAAAATAACATAAGAAAACACAAACACACTAACCTGAAGAACTAAGTAGAAGAAATCAAAGTCCTGAGAAACGGAGACAACAGAGAGATATTGCAATATCAGAAGCTGTATCAAGATGGAGACTTTAGACTTCATGTTTATAATTTTTTGGGTATGGGATTTGTTGGAGTGAGATACAATAATATGGAACAGTGAAATGGGTTATAAGCAATTTGTGGAATGTTGGAGGAAGTGATGCATTAAGAGATCAATTTATAGGCAGAGAGAAATAGTATCTGAGGTGGTATATGCCTATTTCGTTTTTTACGTGTGAAGTCTCTCCATGATAAACTATATGAAGTCACACGTCGTCTGTTTTTAATTATTTGTTTATTTTATTTTATTTTGCTAGGCAAGTATTTTTATTTAAAGAACAAAAGGTGAATTCACACTATGGTAAGGGTTCGATCAATCGCCAATTATGTGTCAAAAATTGGTCTATATGTGAATTAGACTTAATCGGTTGCGGGTAACAGTGTATTAATTCACGAAATTGGGCCACTTAATGGACTAATACAAAAAAAAATTATCCAATTAATTGGAATACTCAGTTTTAACACATACTCCCCCGGTCCCTAATATAAGAGTTAGCCGCAAAAAAATGCTTCTTAAGAAAACATGTGAATGTTAATTGGATGTCTGAAGTTAATGCTCCTTTTCCAATATTGCCCCTATTTATTATGACACTTTTAAGAGAGAGAAATACATAAGCATTAATAAATATGAAAGAGATCAGAGTTAGGGGTAAAGTAGAAAAAAACACATTAAATGAGGAGAGATTGTGAGATGAGCTCTTATATTATGGACAAAAACCATTCAAATTTTAGGCTCTTATATTAAGGGACGCGGAGGGAGTATAATCCAACCATCCAATAGATTCGCTAAACCATATCATTTGAAGTTTGATATATAATTATATATTATAGCCTCTCAGTTTACAAGGCTGTGGGTACAATTTGCATTTGCTTTTTATGTATACCAGTTAAAGTTGATTTTAAAATAAATCAGTTAAAATTTACCTAAGTTTAATTTGCAATAATGTATCAGTTAAAATTGAATTTAAAAAGTAACAGTTAAAATTGAATCTTAAAATGTCTAGAGTAAGTTCATCATTGTCCTTTTGGATTTGGACGATTGTTGCCTATGTGAATGGAATAGTTTTATCATGACCCGGAGACATAGTTTGAATTATTAATTTACCAATAACAATAACTATAACAAATGCAACGTAGTTGAGTTGTTAAGCAGCATAGTTTAATTGGACTGTGAGATATTGTTCCCTCCGGTTTGGGAATCATTATTTATTTAAGAAACAATTAAGTCGGCAAAAAAATTATAAAACACTTAAGAGTATAGAGTTTAATTAATCGACTAAGCAAGAGTTAAGAGGAGGCATACTTTATTCACAAGCAAACGTGTAATTATTTAATTAATTTTTATTAATGAATTGATTGTTTTTGTCGAAGAAAAATAAATCATTGAATTTTTTTTTGGTTAATCACCGTCTGGTTTAATCCGGACTCGAGAGGTAGGAGTGTTGCCCACATAGACAAGGTTGTCCCTCTCCCAATGAGAGCGCTTCCCGGGATTCGAACACGCGTTCTCATCCTTACGGGGGTTGTAGCTCACTTACCAGCTCAACCAACTAGCCATTGGTAATAAATCATTGAATTGATTGTGACTAATCATATTGTTTTCCCTACAATATCAAACAATATGCCGTTTAAAATAGATTCACATAAAGGAAAGTTGTTATAAAGTATTATTTCCCAATATCAAATTGAAGACATATTTTTTAAATTTAATTTTATCAAATGTGTTATTTAAGTTGATTAATATGTCATTATTTTTTCAAAACACCCTCATCATATTATATAACTGTTCGCACCAAAGTGTATGAGTTGTGTCATGTAATAAAATGATAAATAAAATATAGTTCTCATGAGGATTAGGTTCCAAATCCTAGTCAAGTAAAAATTATGACACTTTTATCCAATTTGAGTGATTGAAATATCAAGAGTGATGTTTCAGTTCAAAAAATATCAAGTGTGATGGACAACTATTTCAAAAATAAGAAAAATAATGAATAAGATTTCATTGTCATCATTTCCTATGCATCTTATCTTCACCTCATGTCTTCTTAACCCTTGAAAAATGGTTGTAACAACTAGAATATAGTCATTACTCAATACACATACATTCGAGCAAGAAAGTAAATGCACATTTTCATTCACTCAATGATGCTACCAAAATTTTGATAAAAATTCTGTAAGTGTACGGATCGTATATTAATAAAGTGGCAAATCAAGGTCATCCCACAGAGACTCAGACAATTAATAGTTAGGCATTAGATCTCCTATTTTCGTTCAAGTTGAATAAATACAAGAAAATTGATTTTAATTATCTAACATCTAAGAAAATAAAATAAAACAAATATTCACACAGATGAAATTCACGAGTCAAAAGAACAACCTAGAGCCACTAATCCCTTGTCTGCTTCTTAGATTTTATTCCCACTAAATTAATTATGAATTAATCCAACTAGCTAATCTAGAGTACTAGTGTCTATAAATGCCTTCCGGTCCACCTATATCCTTGCCTAGCTTAATTATGTAATGTCTTACTATAATTTACTAGGCCTAATTTATCCCAGTACCGCTCTAATGTGACTATGTAGGGCTTCTAGGTATATTTCTATCCTAGTCGCAAATAAGATTAAAATCCAATCCTACACTATTTAATCTCATGGTTTATTTAAAATTCACTATTCCAAGTCCAATTCTAAATTCCCTAAACATGTTTAATGGTGATCAAGCACTAAACAGTTAATAAATAATAGCAAGATTAAATAAACTAAATCAAATTAACCATGATTAAATAGTGGGAAATAAAATATAAGTTACAAACAATAGTACTCTAAGTTGTAAAGAAAATTAAACACACATAGAGTTCAAATCAGTCCCAATAATAATCTAAATTGAATCTAATGAGGCATATGACAATGAATACCAAAGCCCACAACTTGATGATGGATGATGATGCTTCTCCTCAAGAAAAGACAAAATCGCTGCTTTAATACTCCCTTTCTCCTTGCGTGTGCTTATATATTCCTCTACTTCTCTGGATGTGTAATTCTTTTGTAATTGAAGAGTTCCACAAAAAGACAAACGTTGACACCAAATCCTTTTCTTCTTCTTTCTCGCGTTGGTCCGTCAGTGTGTTAGATCCCTTATTTTTCTGCGTGATTTCTTTTCTAGGCTTTAGAGTTGAAAGAATTAAAACCAACATCCTTCTTTTTAGCAGTTGCATATGTATATATATAATAAAATAGTCTAACTTCATATTGTCTTTGTCTTGCATATTAAATTTCTTTTCTAACGCACATAATTAAATCAGTCAATTTCTCCTTATTTCCTTTTTCATTAAATCTGCATTCATGAAGAGAAAGAAATATGAAATAATCACAATAACTCAATCACATAATCTCTTTAATAGGAAACTTCCCATTAAAATATTTCTTTTAATATATTAAGTTTCCTATTTCAATTAAATTTCAGATTTCCAAAAGAATCACTCATGTAATCATCAAATTACTTTCTTTCCAATTCACAACAAAATCACTTAATTACTTAATTAATGACTCCCAAATACAATAAAATATTTCCTAAAAACCACTAAATATGGGAGTCATCACTCAACACCCTGAGCACGTATAAATATATAAATTAGTGCATAAAATTAAAGTAAAACATACTGTAATTTCAGTAAGTTTTAGAAGTTAACAATAACCCCCTACACTTTGTCTCATATTTGATTATTTTTGAAGTATTAAATGGGGTAGTTTGAAAAAATGGATATACTATATATTTAAGATCAAGATAAACTCCCAAAATAAATTTTATATTTATAGTATGGAGCAATATTAAATTATTATGCCAAAAACAATTTGATTCATTACACAAAACTAAGTGAATAAGACTTGTTACTAATAATTTCATGAATATAATTTAACTTATTATTACTTTTACATAAGGAATATAATTAAGACTATATGTTGATGTTGAGGAGGAAGTTTTTTAGGTAAAATTATAAAATAATGAATTTAAATTGGGAAAAAATCTTCTATCTATACAAGACAGTTTATAGAACCAGTTGAGCATCAATGAATATTTTCTAGATTATCTCATAATTATATAAATCTTAGCAACGGTTTTTTAACAAATGTTGATAAAAGCAAGTTGTTTTTTTGTTATATATCAACCGGCAATCGGAGTTTTTTTGGATGCGAGTATCAAGTATTATTTGAGCAACAGATTGCTTAAGTTTCAGGTTTTGTGTCTTCTCTTCACGACACAAGTGTATCCTTTGAAACTTGAGCTGGAGATTCCAAAGTATTTAACAAGACCTTACACTACCAGACCAACTATGCTTTGATAAAAGCAAGTGATTTTTATTTCAAATACTTTTTATAAATTAAGGTAAGAGTTGAAATCTTTCTTTTAATGTGATTTATATTTAAATCACTTTTATAACAAAAATTCATTTGACACATTGGAACTTATTCGAAAGATTAATTAACTGAAAAACAAAGTTTAAAAAATGAAATGATTGAAAATAACATAAATTTTATTAAATGACGCATTATACACACACACACACATGTATGCATGCTTGCCAAAAGAAAAAACACCATATTATATTTAGAAACTAACGATGAAGGTAAACGGAAACAGAGACAGAAAACATTACATAATACAAAAACTCTAATAAGTAATGACCAAGATTATTGTGGCATTAGATGTGACAAATCCAAAGTGCATGTAACAGCTAATAAGAAGTACAATAAATGAAACATGAAACAATGACATCAACTTGATTGGATTCCTGAATCAGGTGAAAGAAACAGTGAGAAAGAAATTGAACATGATGTTGAGAGGGCCACCTGGGAGCACTAGTAGAATTGGGACGCATAAGTGTAAGCGCACGAGTAAAAGCTGGCTGTTTCCGGTAGAATCCTCATCTCATGCACTCTATGAATAATGGAGCAAACCGAAATGAATCCCTTGTTATTGGGAAATTTCAATAGTAGAGTGTGTTTAACAAATGCAAACGTTATTATAACTGGGAAAAGGTACAAAAACTACCATGCAGTTTGCCTCATGGTACATCCACCACCCTATAGTTTTTTTAAGGACAAAGTAATCAAATAATTAGGAAAGTGGGATAAAAATGACCATTCTGTTATGATCCCATTAGTTTTCAAAATTAAGTGACATATGGATGCGTATTTTTGACACTTGGATGCACACCTCAACCTGGTTGAAAAGACAAAAGAAATGACCATTCCTTCTCATCTTCCTCCTCCTCCAACTCAGAAAATCCTCTGCCAAAACCTATGGCATTTAAGAATGAACATATTAATTAATTAATTCACTAATGTTCTAACATTTCCAACTGAGACCTCTACCATCCAACAACCAATTTTCTGGTTTTCGTGATGGCAAAATAGCTCAAGTTTTTCTTTATACATCATCGGCTACTGTTATGTGAATTATGGTCTTGAAGTCTTGTAGAAGAATTCAATAACCAAAGCAGGCAATTTCTTTCATTTTCCAGGTCTAACTTTCTTTAAAAAAATTATAAAATCAATACCTTTCATGTCACCTCTTCGGAAGGTAAGAATTGCTATTTTGCTAATACTGGGCCTATTTAAGTGAAGGATTGGGCTTTAATTTTAGAACACTCATGCCTAAAGGCCCAATCATCCAGATCAAGAGCTTCAATGGGCTTGCTCATTTGACCTAGTTTGATTCCTTTTTTTTCTTTTTCTTATACAAAATGGAAGTTATTTAATAATTCTCTTTTTTATTATTTTTGGAGGTATTTTATTTAGTTGTGGTATATGGACTTTACTTAATACTCCCTCCGGTCCTATTTATAAGTCGCCAACCGCCACTAAATTTTGGTCCTTAATATAAGTCACCAACTAACAATAACTAACTCATTTATTATAACTTTCCTAATATACCCTTAGCATTGGAAAATGGACATTGGAAGATGAGAAGAGAGAGAAGATGAAAAAGTCACATGTATACTTATAAAGATGAAAGAGATAGTGGGTCATAGTAATAAAGGTGATAGGGGCAAAAATGGAAAAGACAGAAAAAATAAGACTAATTTAATGACTCAACTTCCATTAATCTCCATTCCTTGGTATGTGCAATTTGGGCGGTTGGCGACTTATAAATAGGACCGGAGGGAGTAGTGGCTTAGGGACAATGGACTACTGGACTTAGTATATACATTTAGTGTTTTCCTAATTGTCTTTAATATGTGTGTATTTAATATTGTCTGTATTTAATATTGAATCATTGAGTTGATAATACTTGATATTCTTTTCTATCAGAAATATAATCCTTGATATTCAAACTTTATTTATTAGAATATATGTGTGTGTGTGTGTTTTTTTTTATTTGATATTTGAGTGCTATAGTTAATAGCAACAACTTTGGAAGTGAAAAATTGTTCAGAGAAATGAGGCTCTTAAGTTGATTAAGGCCCGGTTAATCTAGGATCAAGAGAAATGAGGCTGTTTTAAAAAAAAAAGTACAAGTGAGTCAAGTAGTCAACCCATTATTATCATATTCTAAATCTAAATATACCATTTAAATAAAAAATAATGAACAGCAATAAGTATTCATTAACTCGTGAAAATCTTCTATTGAGAGAAAAGAGAAGTTGTGTTTCACAAATAAATAACTCAAAACCTAAACAAGTTACAAAGCTTAATAATTACACTTAGGCTAAAGTATACTTTTAATCCCTTATGTTTGCATAAGTTTCAATTTAGTCCTTTATGTTTGGAAAGTACACTTTTAGTCCTTTTTTGCTAACACCGTTAGTTTAACTTAACGAAAAATACTAACTCAACAATTTTAAATGATTATTTTATAATTAAATTGTACCAAAAATGATAAATTTTAAAAATATAAGAATAATTACACTCCAATATTTTAATCTAAACATTTTTTTAATATTTAATAATCATTTAAAATTGTTGAGTTAACATTTTCCGTTAAGTCAAACTAACGGTGTTAACAAAAAAAGGACTAAAAGTGTACTTTTCAAACATAAAGAACTAAATTGAAACTTGATGCAAACATAAGGGACCAAAAGTATACTTCAGCCTTACACAGTTACACTTATTAAAGGTTTGTTTGGGTGTTGTAATGTCAAGTTTTCCCGTATGTATAAATGTAGGGATTAAACTTGATACAAATTTAACCTGAGGTGTGTGGTTGAGTGACAAAGACTCATTCACCCTTAACCAATTGTCTGGGGTTCGATCCCTGACGTTGGGTATGGAGAAACATTAAATCTCCCAGGCCAGTTGTCCCACCCTTTGAGGTGCCTACAAATCAGTGGGGATTAGTCTCTCACTTGTCAAGTGAAGGGATACCTTGATCATGGATCAAAAAAAATTGATACAAATTTTCGATATAAAAATCGATACAAATTAAAGAGCAAAACACCATTTTTAATTTTCAATATAAGAGTCAATTAATTTTTAAAAAGATAAAGTAAAGTAGATAATATTATGAGTGTGTTTGACTCGACTTATTTTGAAAAATAAGTCAGCTTATTTTGGGTGTGTGTCTTTTTTCTATGTTTGGCTGGATTTACTTTTCACCTATCTCATTTATAAACAACTCAAGGTAGCTTATTTTAGAAAATAAGTCAGTTTATTTTTCTACATGACTTAAAAATAAGCTAGCTTAAAAATAAACTCATTTTAATCAAAAAGTCATCCAAACATGTTTATAAGTCAAATGGGAAAATAATCCACTTTTTTCAAAGTTCATCTAAATATAAAAATAAGTCAATATAGAGCTTATTTTCTAACTGATTTAAAAATAATTCAGCTTAAAAATAAATCATTTTTCCACAAGTGCCAAATACACCCTATATCTATATGTAACTTTTTTAATCTCTTCAAACCCAAAACCAGCTCCCTAATTTATAGCCTTAAACATCAGTCATAACTATTTTTATTACTGTCATTTTATCTTTTTATATAAAAATACCAGTCATAACTCCAACCAAAAAATAAAAAAAAGCTTAATACAAGCGTAAATTAAAAAATGAATTAAAAATAGGACCTTACTTAGGTCAAGTTCTTCCATCCAGGTTCTCCATTTCTCCAATTACTGGCCATTAGATTGAATGGATGATTGTTATGAAAGACACGTATCACTCCTATATTAAAAGAACTTGAGAACCTGGAGAAAGGAACTTGATGTAAGTTTTTCCCTTAAAAATATATCAACATGAAACCCACATCCTTCATTAGAAACGGGTCAAAATAGTCAAATCATCATCATCAATAAGAAGAAAGAGTACAACAACATCATAGTACCATACAATCATACATACATACATACATACATACTTTTGAATTCAGACAGAAACTACATAGAAACGAAAACACCTCTCTCTCTCTCTCTCTCTCTCTCTCTCTCTCTGTGAAACCAGCGAGGAAGGGAGAGAGAAAATCAATCAGCCACAGCGACGAGGGAGAGCCAAAGCTTCAACCTTCAATGATCAACCCTCTCTCCCTCGCCACCTGACCTTCTCTTTTCTTTTCATGCGACGATCGAATGTCCGTACACTCGGCCTCAAACATAACACCCACATGGATCCCAACCAAGTCAAGCTCCACCTCCGATCAACAACCCATCGTTCTGGTCTCTTCTCTCGCACCAAATCACCAATCTCCAAATCCACCTCTCTCCTCATAGCCTCCATCCCCATCATCCTCCTTATATTCCTATGTTATGTGATTTTCTCTGGGGCTGCTTTTTCTTTTTTCTTTTCCAATCATGGGGTGGATAAATATTCCATTTTTATTGATGGGGGGAGCACAGGGACGAGAATCCACGTGTTTAAGTATAGAAAGGAAGGTGGGGTATTGGTGTATGATTTTGGGGGGGAGGGGTTGGGGTCTATGAGGGTGAGTCCTGGGCTGTCTGCCTTTGGGGGGGACCCACGTGGGGCTGGGGGGTCCATTTTGGAGCTGTTGGAGTTTGTGAGGGGGAGGGTGCCTGAGGGGTGCTGGGGGGAGAGTGAGGTTAGGTTGATGGCTACTGCTGGGTTGAGGATGTTGGATTTGGATGTGCAAGAGAGGATTTTGACATCTTGTAGGGTGGTTTTGAGGTCCTCTGGGTTTATGTTTAGGGATGAGTGGGCTTCTGTTATTTCAGGTCATCTTGTTTATCTTTTCATTTCTCTTGCATTAGTGTGAAATGTTAGAATGCATTGTGAAATGATATCCATGCAGCTAAGTCAGCTGATTCTGTTTTGCAAATACTAATAGAATACCCCTGCATTTGTACAACCAAAATTTGTTTCTCTTTCTCTTAAGACGTAGTTGACTTTTCCGGAGAAAGCTAAATAAGTTAGTTATATGTTGATTTGACTCTTAAGCTAACCCATAATTTAGTAATGCTTAAAATGCGTTATGATTAAGTAGCTCATTTAGCTTCCTTAATCTCTCAGAATAAAAATCGTGTTAGAATTATGGTATTGAGTTTTAGTAGTTTGTATTAGTAGAATCTTAATCTTAGTCATAATTAGAAATAAAGATATTATGAGATTTGTTAGAATCATAGAATATCAATAGGATTATGTAGAATAAAGTTAGAATCAGATTTTATTTTCTGTCTCTCTCATATCCCTACAATCAATCAAGGGTGAGATTGGTAATCATTGTACTATATAATTGTAGCTTCTCATCATGAATGATCATCAGACTTTTACCCATCCTTTGTTTCCACAAATCGACTAGATTTTATAGTTAGGAATGGATGAAGTATTGATTAATTGCTGTGTAAATGGAATTATAAAGTTGGTTGCTTTATCGAATGAATAATTGTTTTTTATGCTGTTTCTACTCTCTTCATCTCAATGAGCTGAGAGTTTTGGGTGAAGGTTGGAGACAATTAGCCTACTTGCGTTATTAAATCCATGGTCATTATTCATCACATATTGTTGTTCTATTGTTATGGTTTCTGCCTTTAAGATAGAATCATAGAGTGGAGCCAACATCATTATCATTTCATGACAATTGAATCTAGATTTTTTCTAGGGAAGATGAGAATGTTTGAAGTTGGTGAAGTTGACATGGAGTGTTTGGAGTTTGTGTTGTATAACCCCAACTTTTGAAATTCAACTTTTCATAGGTCCCCTTTCCAAATGTTTGTGTCATATAAATTTTAGTCTGCGATTAACTACAGGGCTTGCTTCAATTAGATTGAGTGTTCATGATGTTGATTACAAAAATAGAAGGGGGAGCTTCATTTGACCTCTAGCAGATGTAGGAAAATCTGAAAAGGAACAAGGGAGACGGTAGGTTAGCTAGATTATTCTAATAGTAGTAAATAATTTTGCAAAGGATAGAGTATTTTTAGATGAGAGGAAATGTAGAAGGAGCACCTGTAGAGATCTCAAGACCTTGAATTTCATATATCTAATCAGTACATAATACCATCATATATCTACTATTTTGAAGCTACAGATTGTATTAGTCTCATAGCTATGCTCTCTATATTTGTGCCTTCGTCATAATGTGATATTTGATGTTGTTTTTCTTGTTTTCTCTTTCCCTTTCATTTTGTTTTACAATTTTTAAAAATTTGATGAACCAGCATATTCGACTTTTGGCTGCTTCACTTCTTCTGATGTGATAATTTAACTGTATAGGCTCTGATGAAGGAGTGTATGCTTGGGTTGTTGCAAATCATGCACTTGGCACACTTGGAGGTGATCCTTTGCATACGACAGGAATTATTGAACTTGGTGGAGCTTCTGCTCAGGTACTACTTTCTTTCCCTTTACCTATTCTTTGTTTCATAAGTTTTATGTTCCTTAATTCAATTTATGGATTGATCACAATTATTTTGACTTACATTCCAATAATTAGAAGCAAGTCACTCATTCTAGGCTGTTGGTGATAGTGGTTTCTCCTGGAATTTTGGTTCAACTCATAATTCTGTTCATTATACCCCTCTGATAAGTTGATTATAAAGAAAGAAACTTACAGACAATTGCTAACTGAGTTATAATTTTCTCCTTAATCAATGAGTAATATCATGGCATTCTGTGAATTGTGTTTTTTTGCACCTACAAGTTGTGCCTGAATTGACATGTATTCTTGGTAAACATTTTCATGTAAAAAAGGAAGGAAATCATAAGAATCTCCCATTATAATTATATTTTAGAAGATTTTATTTTTCAAAATCATGAGAAATTATTTGATATTTAGTATGCTAAAAAATCCTTCAGGTTTGTTTTCTGTATCAGCTCTGAGTATAAGCTAGAACCACCCTCCTGGGTAGCATGATGTATGGAATTATTACTTAGAATTTTTACTTAATTTTCAGGTGACATTTGTATCAACTGAGTCGGTTCCATCTGCGTTTTTACGTGCTGTTAAAATTGGGAATGCAACTTACAACCTTTACAGCAACAGCTTTCTTCATTTTGGCCTGGTAATTGCTATTCTCTTAACTGTATTCTTTATAATCATGTCACTGGCTGGTTTGGTTGTTTTAACATTGGTCATATATCTTTTCTTACGTTTCTGTTTTTTTTATTCAACCTTCTGTTAGCTTTCTAACCTGTACATGTTTGAAATCAGCTGGATCAGT
This sequence comes from Mimosa pudica, assembly GCA_029929735.1. Lineage (NCBI taxonomy): Eukaryota > Viridiplantae > Streptophyta > Magnoliopsida > Fabales > Fabaceae > Mimosa > Mimosa pudica. The sequence continues at coordinate 8,276,265 of JAKELP010000024.1, forward strand.
CTCTCAATATTCAATGGCATTCTCTAATGAGATTCATTAGCTATAGCTGAGCATTTGTACACGTGAATTATAACCATGTCATATTCTTAGAGACCTTCTAATTGTTGTAATTTTGCAGAATGCTGCTCATGACTCATTGAAGGAAGCACTTGCGTCGGGAGAATTTGACATGGGTAATTTTATATGCTGTACTCTAGCACTGATTTCTGTTTCTTGAGTATCGTCAAACACTATTTTCTTTAGAAATATTCTTTATTTCATGGATTTGATTGGTGCATGAAGAATGACCTTAGAGAATTACATTTATCATTGTTTAAAATATTTTCATATGGTTTTAAGTGCTCTTGAATCTTGATATAGTGAAGAAAAATTGGTATTTAGCTATAGTGATGTGATCTGTATGCTGAATCTAACATCTTAACTTGCTTTTCTGTTGTTGCTGTGTGGTGGGTGTAAACATTAACTAGCCATCAAAGTTAGCCCGGATAACACATTCTCCAAATCTCAAAAAAACAGTTTTTTCATAGTGATGATGACACTTCGAATGATATGTGATTTATTTAACTATACCCATAAATTATTCAATGAAATTTTCTAAACTTCTTGCTCAAGGAGAAATTTATGTGCACTCACTCAACTTTTTCATGCTTGACATTATATTATCTGTCCCACTGGGATTTGAAATACTGATTCTCTGGTCATCTCATATAATAACATCCTGATTATTGGTTGGCTGTCCTCTTTATTTTGCGGAACTGCATATCATTTTATACTGTAGAAGAATTTGGCATTGATTCTTAACTATCCTCAGTGCAGCTGTTCCATCTCTTCAGAAGGATCTACACTTTGATCCGTGCAGTCCCCATGGCTATTCTCCAAATGACGAGTCCGGGAAGCACTCTCATAGTTCATTGAAGGAAGGAAGCCAACATCTTTCTACTCTTCAAAGTAGGGGAAACTTTTCGGAGTGCAGATCTGCAGCATTGATGCTTTTGCAGAAAGGGAAAGGTAATGTTTTCCTTGACAAATTTGTATTCTGTGATTCACTTTGCCATGGCATATCTTTACTTTCTTTACTCATATTGCATCCCCCACCGATCTCTTTAATCCATGCAGAAAAATGTTCCTATCAGCGTTGTGACATAGGTTCAACTTTCATCCCTAGGCTTCAGGGCAACTTTCTTGCTACAGAAAATTTCTTCTATACATCAAAGGTATTGTTTATTGATGGTCAATGACTCATGATTATAGTGTTATAAATGTGTGTTATTAATCATTATTGTCGGGATTTGATGCATTTGAAATTTTAGTAATTTTATGCTACTGTCATCCATAAATTCTTGGATTTGAATGCAACTTACTCAATTCTACTGTTTCTTCTTTGGTGCTGTCAGTTTTTTGAATTGCGACAAAAAGCGTTTTTGTCAGAGTTAATGACAGCTGGTCAAGAATTTTGTGAAGCGGATTGGTCAAAGCTAAAGGAAAAATACCACTCCCTTGATGAGGAAGATCTGCTTCGATATTGCTTTTCTTCAGCATACACGGTTGCTTTGTTACATGACAGTCTTGGAGTTGCTTTGGATGATCAAAGGTACATGTCCTTATCTATCATTTATGTTGATGTGAAGACAGAGAATAATAATAGTTTTGGGCAGATCACTTAATCTCAAATGAAACAAACATAGTTTCTTAGGTCTGTCTATATTATACTTCTTAACATGGTTTACTATTTTGTTACTATCCACTCTAACTTCTCTTTTACTTTTATTACTGTAGTTTCATTTTATAATTTACTTATTTATTTACTATTTTGTTTATTTATTTTCTTTGTTATTTATATTTTCCCCATTAGTTTATTATTATTTTATTTTTTTATTATTTTGCCCTTTTCATATAATATATATTATTTGTGTCAAATTCTTTAAAAATTGCTTTTATTACTTGATTTTTTGTAAGGGATACTCCGCCTATATTTATAACTGGTCCCAAGCCCGGATAAAGGAGTAGGGTTGTGTTAGGCTTCGGCAGCCAACGTAAAAATATTGTCGAATCTTATGAGCATGAATCCATGCATTGGTCATGTGATCCATGTAATCGACCCCACCTAGGTGGGATAAAACTTTGTTGTTGTTGTTGTTGAACATGGTTTAACAGGGTTAGTGAACAATCCAGTTGTCACACGTAGCAAAATACATGATTTACCAGCAACCATTAGATATTCATTTCTGCCACCTGACATGTCATGAATGTAGAATTATATTTTAAACGGAAAAATGAATTATTTGACTTCCCCCTTCATTATATTGTTTCAAGCTGGACTGGGATAGAAGCCTCTTACTTTCAAGATCCTGTGGAGGGGATTTATTTTTTCTTGTGGATATTTTTATATTATCCATATGTGCTCACTTATGCTCGTGTCCGCTTATGGTTGATGCAGTTATGCTATATTGTTGTTGTTTAATTTAATTGATAAGAATTTCTTTCTCAGTATTAAGGTCGCTAATCAGGTGGGGAGTATTCCACTTGATTGGGCTCTGGGAGCTTTTATCTTGCAGAGCACAGCTGATTCAGATGTACAGAACCATAATTGGAGTGCCAATATCATAAATGGATCTCCAACACACCTCTCACTTATTGCCATTTTTGTAATATTGTTGTTTACGGCATGGTCTATATCTAAGTGGAAAAAACCTCAGCTAAAGACAATCTATGATCTCGAAAAGGGGCGATACATAATTACACGAGTTGGTAGATCTTGAATCCTTCAAGGGTAAACCATACTTGTGCCCCTGACTTTCATATGTAATGAGAGCATTTTTGTGATCATGACAAAGATATTTATCTTTTTCACCTGGTGGCTGGTGGCTGATGGCCATGCCATACTCTAAAGTTCATACTTGTGGAAATATTGAGACTACACGTGATTGGACTTGGATGCAGCAAATGTAGAAGTCAAGTAGGCAACTCTTGGTGGGAACTAGTGTGTAACGTAGCTAGTACTTATTCCATGTTTTTTAGTGGAAGTGGAATCTAGAAGCTGGGTAGTTTGCCAATTGTTGTATCCATTACACAACCTATTTAAAAAGGTGGCACAGAGAAGATTAAATGCTGAATTCTTAAATTCAGAAACACCATTTTTTTTGTTTTGTTTTGTTATGATTGATGATTCAGATCTGTGTACCAAACAAACAAAGCATAAAATGATTGAATTCATTTTGCTTTCCAATAAGCATGCTTTGTTTCCTGATTCAAAAATTAGGCCTAATATTTCCTTAACTGACTTGTATGAGGAGTTAGTTGTTGCAGAAATATTTGCCGAAATTCATGGAGGAAAAAGAGGGTGTTAAAATTGAGGTCAACACAAAGTAAATTGTGGGAAAAATGAATTTCTTTGTTTAGATTATCAATCCTCAAGAGAAAAAAAGGTTTGACTATAAGTTTTGCAGCTTCACGTGATCCAAAAATTATGTTTAAGCTGTGGAATAAATTGTTGAAGAAGACTAAAACTGTGTGTTTTGACAGATACACATCACACATGAAGCAATTGTATGATTCGTTACCTTTAAGTGGTAGCGGTAGGCGACCTTACAACAACCTCAACCATCAAATTCTAATCTCAATCATAATAATAATGATAATGAAAAAGTACTTGCTTCCTCTTTGTTCCACAAAAAGTAATTATCATCTTCATCAACAAGATTAATCTAACCACTTCCCCTTGTTCAGTCCAAAAAGATAATACCAGCAAATTACAGTAATCCTAGTGCAAACACGTCAGATCAAATGTTTACCACTAAATGTTTTGGTCAAAATCACTAATTGTGATTGGTAGTTAAATGAGACTATGTTTTCAATTAACAGGGGTCAGTCAACATGGAAAATACCATTGAGTTCAAGCTTTGAAATTTCTCTCCATTCCTTAAATTCTTTCACAAAATTCTCAAACCAAGATGGGTCCCACAATTTTTTTTAGTGAAGACCACGTAGACGGCAAGGTTGGGTCAGGTTCCCTCCGTATAAGGGACACTTGTTTCTAACTTCTGTGAGTTTAAAGTCAAAAATTGAAGCAAAGTCATGGGTGGAGAAAACTAGAATCTTTTTGTTGTTATCATAATCATCATGCCTTCAAAAGTATCTGACTCAACAAGATTGCTAAAAAAGCAAAAAAATGAGATCTGAAAGCTCAAGCCTAACATTTTAACCACTCACAAAAAGCCATTCGCCATGGACTTGAATGAACAAAAACTGTACAACATGAAAGGGCAGATTTCCTCAAAGTAAATCAAAGAAGCATGGAACTAAAAATTGCAGTAAAAGGAATCATATCCCTGGAGAAGAAACCAAAATTTTCAACTAAGAACTTTTCATCTTCCTTTAACATGTAAGAAAACAGCTAGCACCTTTCCAAAACAATGGATGAAGCCTTGAGATTATTCAAACCCAAAAAAAATAACTTTTTAACCCATTTGTCTGTACATTTCCATGGCTAGCTTTCATCATATGGTAAAGATACAAGAGCATTCACAGATTTCCAGAAAATTTCTGGAAAACCCAGATGCCAATTTCCCCTAATCATCAGCAGGTGCAGGTAGATTGAGATCAATAAGGCATTGAGCAACTGGAGCATTTGGTCTAATCACCAATGTGTTCTCTTCAGAAGCTCCAACAAAATGAGACTTTTTATGACCTCCTAATGCTTGGCCTGACTTAAAAATTCTGTAACAGATGGAGCATATATGCTCCTTGCTTTTCTTTGGACTCAATTTCTCCTTGAACTTGCCCATCTTCTTTCTATTGATAACTTTTCTGCTGTGAGATATTGGATCAGGATATGCATCAGTGTCTGTACTACTTTCATCACTCTCATATGCTGATGAATCAGAAGATCCACTAATAATTTTTTCACTTTGAAAACCATCTGCCATCTTTTTGCAAGGAACACCATTTCTCCAATTGATGAACTCCTTTCCCCTCCTCATTTCATCTTTTATAGCATCATAGTCAAAATCATCCTCCAACTTTAGTTTTCCGGGTTCACTGATTCTTGTTCTTTCTTTGTTCTTGATTAGCATCTCATAGTCCCTATCAAACTCAAACCCAGACCTGTCTTCCACTTTTGGCCTTTTGAATTCCCTAATCTTGGGACCATTTCTGAAATACTCAGAATCTGAATCATCAGAATGAACAATCTCAGCAGATTTCAACTTCATGTTCTTATTGAACATGTCCATCTTCTTCTCCTTCTCCCCAACACCATTAGACATAAGGCTTCTTCTTTTACCATTCTTGTAAGTAACCCCCATGTCCAAAGACTCTGACTTCACCTCTACCACAACAGAATTGTTGTCTGAAGATTCAGAAGGGAAAGCAAGACGACCCCTATGGCTGGAATCTTTGGAAAGTAACATCAAACACTTAGCAATCTCTTCTTCTTGGTCCACATCAGAAACAGAAGAAGAAGCATTCATGATAGGAAGAGTGGAAGGTAGATCATAGTTTGAATCTGTAACATTCACAGTCTTGAACCTCATTCTTCTGGATTTCTTAGGATAATTGTGAGGAACAGTACAAGTTTCTGTGTCAGAGTGGCTGTCCATCACCATTTTCTGCTTCATGCTAAACCCACAATTATTATTCCCTTTGTCTTTCTCAGAGTGAACAGCCATGTGGCCACATAAAGCTTTCACTGACAAAAATCCTTTCCCACATTCTTTGCAAAATCTCTCTTTTTGTATAGAAGAAGAAGGAGGAGAAGTCTTGAGAATCACAGACTTCTTCTTCTTCATCATCATCATTCTCATAGTAGGATTTTCATATTCATCTTCTTCTTCATACCCAAAATCTCTCTTCCTCTTCATTCCAGCATAGAACTTGTCAACACTATGATCAGCATTATTGGCCTTAAGAACTTCCTTGGATTGAGGTGATGATGAATGTTCATTGTTACTCATATGAGTTCTGATGTGTCCACCTAGTGACTTCCCACATGGGTACTTCTTCTTGCAATACTTGCACACAAACTTCCTCTCCTCCATGAAAAATCTTGATCTGAACTGAATATCTGATCCACAATATATCTATATCTATATATACACACACACCTAGAATATGAAACAATATCAGAGAAAGATATTGAGTCTAGCTATTATAGTTACCTTGAATCTTCAACATGTTGTGAAGATGAAGAGGAAGGTACATAAAGAGACAAACTTGTAGATCAAATTCAGAAAAACAGAAAGAGATGATAAAGTATGAAGTTTCTTGCTTTTTTTTTCATCAGAGATGTGACAGTTTCTACAAGTACAAGATCCAGCCCACAAAAAGTGAGGAAACTCCTTGATTTCCGTTTCCTCAAGTAAACTCTCTCTCTCTCTCTCTCTCTCTCTCTCTCTCTCTCTCTTTAAAAAGAGCCAAACAAAAAATGATAAAGATTTGATCTTTATTAATTCTTGATTCCCATATTGAAATGGGAAAAAGAGATTAAAACTTTAAGTAATGGGTTTGTTGACAGTTGGTGATTGAGCTTATAAGAAGTATAGGAGCAAGCAGGTGACTTTGCAAAGGTTGTTTCTCATATGTGTTGTTAGATTGTTATGAGTGAGGGAGAGAATTTCATGCATGGAATAAATTAATAAAAATAATAAACTTAAAAGGAAAAAAAGAGAAGAGATAAATTCTTGGTTGAACTTGGGCACCACATAATTTGTGTCTGACCAATCCCAAGTAAACAAATACAGTTTGACGTGGAATTTTTGATTTGACGTGATGCTCTAAATATAAACTAATGGATAAAAAAAAATTAAATCTCATGTTTTTCAATGTTTTCTATTTTTTTATACATAAGGAAGTAAAGATACAAAACTAAAAGTAAAATAAAACAAAACTAAAGTTTAACTACATCAGTCAGACCTTCTAACAACTCTCTGGCATTTAACATGCAACTCAATGTTTTCTATTTTACAATGTAAATAAAAATGTTTTTTCAAAGTTAGTTGAAGTTTTTTAGGGTGCCACGATAAATTGAAAATTTCATGTCAGATCGTATGTGTCTACTTGTGATTAATCAAACCACAAATAATGTGGTAATGCACTGGTTTACACAACAATGTCTTAGAGAAGAAAGCATGATATAGGAGACACGTGTAGTGTGTAAATAAGCTAAAGGGGAGCAAATGAAGGGCAGAGATAGGTGTGTTTGGTGAAAGGATCTGTAGGTGTGGAGAAGCAGCATATATGGCACGCCAAAAAACTGAAACATCCAAACGATGCCTTAAATTGTAATGCTTTTTAAGTAACCTTTGTATTTGTATCAAATAAAAAAAAAACCTTTGTAAGAGAGAGAAAAGTCAGAATCTCCAACTGTAATTGTTTGGATCTCCCCTGCCTTTGCTCCCACTCTCATTCATAACCATATTTATTTGCATTTACTCTTTTTATTATTTTGATCTCAAAATCTTTTAGGATTTCATTTTTTGTTTTTTTAAGTAAATATATCAACTTCAGTATAGTAGTTCAGGGTAATATCAGTATGTCAATTAATCTTTGGCTACTATAGTAACGCAGACGAAAGGAAAATTATGATGGTTTTCAATGATTTGTAACTAGGCTTGACGAGGCTCTTGGTCAGGACCAACCAAGAAGAGTTATAATAATACCACGCCTCACTCTATCATTCAATGTTTTTTTAGGGTTGTGGTGGAAATAAGTTTTTGTGGAAAAGTTACTACTCCCTCCGGTCCTTATTATAAGTCACTAACTACCAATTTTTCTTGGTCTTTTTTATAAGTCACTTCATGATTTCTAATGTGCATTAATTATTTTTTTCCACATATGCTCATATTTAATAGGGATAGTAGGAGAGAGTGATAGTTAATAGTTTAGGAAATAAGTATAATTATTAGGGGTAATATTGGAAAGTTCTTGAATTGTAAGACAAATTAAATATATTTAACCAATTTTATTGGTATGTGAGAAAGTTAATTAGGTGACTTATAATAAGGACCGGAGGGAGTATTTTGTTGGGACAATTGCATATAAATACCGAATAAGAGATTTAATTTTATGGACATATCAAGGAGTTGTTAATGAATAATGACCCTGTTAAGAACTGAAATAGCATTCGTTAACAAGTTAATAAATTTTCAATAGACCTATTTGATATTTAATATCTTATTTGAGTTACTTCTAAAAAACTTCCCAAAGTAGTGAAATTTTAAGGGAAAATTTATTGTGCATGAACTCTTTGTTTCATGTTTATCTCATCAACCTTAATTTTTCCTATCTCTTTTTTTTTATACATGATCAAGGTATCCCCTCACTCGACAAGTGAGAGACTAATCCCCCGCTGATTTGTAGGCACCTCAAAGGGTGGGACAGCTGGCCTGAGAGATTTAATGCTTCTCCATACCCAACGCCAGAGATTGAACCCTAGATAATTGGTTAAGGGTGAATGAGTCCTTGCCACTCAACCACACACCCCAGGTTTAATTTTTCCTATCTCTAATCCATATTCAACAGTGTAGAGTATATTTTAAGTTCTATATTTTTACTTAAAATTTCATCTTGCCCCTACAATGCCATTAATAAAACACTGACATCCAAATTTTAAATGTTGAGAAACCATTATTATCAAATATTTATATACTAAGTTTCATTTTCAAAAGAACAATTTTTACAAGAAAATACCATTTGACATTAGGCATGTTATAGTTTGTTAGAGACTTGGAGAGGTCATGATTGAAAAGATCAAAAATACTTCATAAGATTAAAATGCTGAACTAAATCCTTTTTTAGTCCTCTCTATGTGTCAATTATTAATTAAAGAGAAATTAATCAACATAACATTATTCTTTTTGTTGTAAGATTATGGCTGTTTATGATACTATGTTTTGTTTGCATCTTCTGCTTAGTCCATAAAGCCACCTTGATGCTTCCTTTTTCTTTGTTTCTTTTGAGGGTCACTTACAGATTCCCTTACAATGGCTTTAATACCCAATTAAAATATTTGGAAGAGACATCCAAATTGGATTCAAACTATATATTATAAATAGATCTAACTAATTAATAATCATGCCAATCTCTTTGGTGCTGGAAACTCAATATCAAGTCCTTTTGTTTTATAAATGACCCTTTTCAATTGTGAAAATATCCAATTTTCATTGGATGGGATTCTTCAAAAAATTTTCTATTTAATCATGCCATCTTGGATTTCGGTCTAAAAACATTGATATGTATTAATTGCATATCACATTTAAAAGAAAAAAGAAAAAAGGCAAAAGAAAATAAAAATTTTGATATTGAATTGCCGATCATAACCTAAAAAAGTTACTAGGTATTGTCTCTAACTAGATCCTAAATATCAGATTCTAGTCAATAATAAAAAACAAAATTTCACTTCAGATCCCTTGTTTGTCCCATGGTATGTTATTATAATTGCTCATAATTCGTCATTAAATAATTAATTTGAATATTTTTTTTATTCTGGATGAAAAGAGTCCTGTGTTTATGATCAAAAAAAAAAAAGAGTCCTGTGAAGAGAGAGATATACGTTAGGTATTAGCATTTTAAGTTGATGTTGAATCAGGATAAGACTGTTTCTTAATTCAAGAGAAGACCCAATCCTTGATTTTAGAGTGTATTTTATGAGCATCCCTAAAACCGGAAATATTAGGTATAAAAATGAATGGTTCTTTTGCCAATATAAAATGTGTTATTAAAATTTTAGATTATTTTATTTAGTCTACGTAAGTTAAATTAAGACGCACATTTAAAGAAATAATCGATAATTGATCTAGAAAGGACAAAACAAGATGTTATACCCCCCATGGTTTTTCCTTCTCAAACTGATATATACAAAAATACTCTCTTCCTCTCAATAAAAACCAATTATTATGCCAAAAATTTGGTAGATACCAACCCTAAAAGTGTAGGAAGTAGACCATAAAATTTATATCTGATATTTTAACATTTTGATTAAAAAATTCAATATGACTTGCTTTAAATAAATATTGAAATTCAAATTGTGTGACCAGGTTTAGTGTATGCTGTATAGTATGAGTTGGATTAAGTCAACCCATTAATTTGACATCTAGGCTTGTTTGTCAGCATGTCCAACTCAGATTCTCTCTTTTTAGCTCACAGAATGGAATTAGGTACCAATATCACTCAACTTAAGGCTTCATTCGCTCAACTTGAGGCTTTGTTCACTAATTAGCCTAATTTTGGTTAACAAGTCTGATCAATACCTGTCAATTAACTTCAAGTCTTCAACAAAGCATCCAAACAGAAAAAATGTAGGAGTCTGGGCTAAAAGTTAACCAAAAAGTGAATTGTTGAAAAGTGTTTGTTTTTAAATTTTTAAAATACTTATTTATATTATGTTTAGCCATTTTTTGCCAAACATAATTAATTTGGTAATTGCGTTTATCTCTATGCTATTTCTCATTCGAAATAGTAGGACTGTAGCCTGTAGGAGTGTTTAATTGGCGTGCAACTTGGTAAAACTCAATGCTAATTGTGCTTTTTTAACTTTGGTGGACCTTGATGGATTCCATAAAACTATCCTCCTTCACACATGTCATGTAAAATTAAGAGAAAATTGCATTCAATTCCAAATAAGAGAAATTCAATATTGAAATAAAAAAAACACAGAAATTCAATATTACATAATTGCCCTCGTTGATTTTTTATATAAAAAATCAACGAGGGCAACTATGTAATATTGAATTTCTGTGTTTTTTTTATTTCAATATTGAATTTCTCTTATTTGTTAATACATGGTGCGATAATTGATGATAAAGTCTTGTTTAGTTGTAAATAATAAATATCTTGAACATTTTGATATTATTTGTTGAAAAACAAATGGACTTGTTAGTTTAAACACTTGAACTTGTTAATGAAAGCATTTCTACTTGTCAATGTTCTTCTTTGTATTTTAGTAAGGATAATGAGATAATTTGACAATTGAATTATATTATCATTTGATCCTTTAGAACCTTTCAATAATTTTTAAATTTATAAGGACTTTATATTATTAATATTCCTTACCCAATAAATAATTATTATAATCAATATTAATTTAATTTTAACTTAATTGTAATTATAATTATTTATTTAAAACTATAAAAATAATTTTTTAATTTTATTACTGGGACAATGTCAGCCCATCGAATTTGATGGGCCATCATAGGTGCTTTATTGGGCTCTTATTCAGCCCCGTCAACAAAAAAGAAAGTTCACGGGAATGATAAAGAATTGTTCGGCTGTGCGCTGTGAGCCTATAAACTAAAACTTTAATTATTTATATATTGGTTTAAGTTTACTTTTTGGTCCCTTATGTTTGCATCAAGTTTCAATTTAATCCTTTATGTTTGCAAAGTACACTTTTAGTCCTTTTTTGTTAACACCGTTAGTTTAACTTAACGGAAAATGCTAACCTAACAATTTTAAATGATTATTTTATAATGAAATTAGACCAAAAATGATAAATTTTGAAAATATAAGAATATTTACACTCAAATATTTTAATCTGAACATTTTTTCAGTATTTAATAATCATTTAAAATTGTTAAGTTAACATTTTCCGTTAAGTTAAACTAACGGTGTTAACAAAAAAGGACTAAAAGTGTACTTTACAAACATAAATGATTAAATTGAAACTTGATATAAACATAAGGGACGACCAAAAGTATATTTTAACCTTTATATATTTATTTGAGGCGACGCATATGGGTGGTTGGGATATTTTGACATTTTCTTTAACTTTGCACGAGTGATATTGGTGTATCCGCCTTTTATATCCGCCTTCTTTGTAAACAAGAATTGGTCTAAAATTTATGGTGACCCACTTGGATTAGACAAGTGATGGGCAAACAAGTTGAATTCCCTCTCTTAGCTTCCAAACATACAAAAACTTGGGAACACTATTTATCATTTCAGGAAGAGTCTAGAGACTTCTTAAAGAGCCCTTTAATTTGAATTTATTAGTCCCAATATGGACTCTTCTTCTTTTTTCAACTAATTTTAGGATGGAGTAACACTCTCCCAAAATCTAATTTAATGACAATAATACTCCTAAATCATGGTCCACTAAAAACAAGGATTGGGGTTCAATCCTTTGAGGTTATACTCTCCCATATTCTAATCTAATCTAATCTAATTTTAAAAATACTAACATGTGATTATTGGTGTTAGCATTATAATAAGACTTCACTAAAAATCCTTTGAGGTCTCGAGTTCGACGAATATCTTATGAAAAGCACTTGCAACAGAAAAAGAAGTTATGAACTCCAAAAATAGAGTAACCGGTTTCCTAAATGCCTAGTAATAGGTTTTAAAATGTAAAACAAAGGGTTTGTTTTGATCCTAAAATAATATTTTTTTGATTTTAAATAGGGAATCTAATTTTGAGATGGATTTCAGTCTCAAAAATATAAAACATCTATCTTTTCTATTTTCATGTTTTATGATGAATTTATCTAACACACACATACACATATATTATGATATGTTACATAGAAGCATTTAAAGATATAGCAACACATTTGTTATAATTTTAAAAAAAAAATTGGTAAAAAGTTATAATTAAAATTAATTTATATAGTATCCTTAATATCTCAAAATTAGATAAATAGGTCTTACATTAAATACCACATGAAATTAAAACAATCCACTTTATTTGTCATAATTATAGGGTTTTTTTTAATTCTCCAATTGATTGCACATCTTAATGTTAATATGAACTTTTTTTAAAAAGTAACGAATTTATCTTTTTTTCAATCATTGAGATTAGTTATATGGCAGCTTTTAGAGACTAATGCAAATCAATATCCAAAGGGAAATTCCCTCTAAAAAAGGGAAGATGACAATTGAGCACGAGCAAATAAGAGAAGGTTATAGTTTTTTTTGTACCTTAAGGTTATAGATTTATGGATCTTTAACTTATATACCTATTATTAAATCTAACTTTGTTTGACAGAAAACTTCTAACACTAAATTAAGTCTGCTTACACTTGATAATTTTTTTTTATCAGAATACACTTGATAATTTGATCTCATAACGGGATATACTACCTCCGGTCCTAAACATAGGATTTAGATGACTTTTTTTTGGAGAGGTTAAGGTTGCAAAATAGTCTATTAAATCATGACATATTTGATAGATTTTTAGATTATCCATTTGTTTATAAGTAAAATAAACTAGTTTAAGAGAAAAAATTAGGTAAATCAATTTATAATTAACTTATTTTTGCTTTTTTAAGATTTTTCAAAAAGTCAATTAGGTCCTATATTTAGGACCGGAGGGAGTATTCAAAAACACTCTGTAATTGAGAAATATTTCACTCTGAGCATTCTCTACTAATATATTCAAAAACACTCTATAATTAAGAAAAATTTCACTCTAAATATGTGATTGTATCTTGACAAAGTCGACTTTCTGTGTCACTTTCTGAATAAATTTGATCTATCTTTTATCTTTAATTTTTACTATCCATTTTTAGCATCAACATTAACTATTAACTTTTTTTTTTATTATAATGTAATACTTGAGTTTTTATTTACTTATTCTAAAATAGATCTCTTTTGATGAGACAAAGGATATGCAAGCATAGATATAAGGAAAATTGTGCATTTAATTAGAATATACAAATTATATTAGACAAGAAATAAAATTGTTACCAATTATATATATATATATATATATATATATATATATATATATATATATATATATATATATATATATATATTTAGCCAGTCATTTGCCTTTAAGTGGACGAACCACAACGGAAAGATTGGCCACTTCTATTGTCGATAGATACCCTAAATTGTGTAAAATTGGAACTTTTTTTAAATGTAAGATTGATTTGCTTATATTTTTTGACAATTTATCCAGATTATAATTATTATGTTAGTTAATTTAATTAATGAGATCTAAGACTCTACCAATTGACAAGGGTTTAATCGCATGATAATTCATAAGGAGTGTTCCAAAATTCTCAATCCTAATTTATTGCCTACGTCAAGGCGCCTTCCCTACATATACCTATTTATATGACACCCCTTTGAGAAAAACGGGTAACTACCAAAATATCCTCTAGTTTGCATATCATTTTCATAGTAATTGCTTCATCCAAATTCAAAGTCAATAAAAAATTTTCATAAAAGCAATACTACTATTAATCATTTAGAACCCGTTTGTTGCAAGAAAGTAGATCAAGCCTCCATGGAAATGGAAATAAAAATTTTAGGCTCAGGATATAAAAGTTTTCCTATTAAAACTCATTTTTGCTACTCCCTTCGTTCCTAAATATAAGATCACTTTGGGGAAGTGGATAAGTTCCTAAATATAAGTTCACTTTCTATTTTGTCTCAATTTTGGTCCAAATTACCCCTATACTTCTTAGCTCCCTCACTTCTCTCTTAAATCCATATTTGTCTTTTAAATTTAAGTGAGGGGTATTTTGGGAAGATCATATAATCCTGATTCATTGGAAAACCTTCCTTAATCTCTCCAAATTAGCCAAAGTGATCTTATATTTAGGAATGGAGGTAATACAATAGTAGTAGAGAACAATGACATCTCTATTTTCACCTAAAATTGATTGTAATGACCTAAAATTGATTTTTAGAATTAAAATTTTTAGTCCTAAATCCATTACAACCAAACCGGCCTAATTCATAACTTTTTTTTTTTGATAAGATCCTAATTCAAAACATTGGTAAACGAAAACTTATTAAAAATATAAACTTAAAATTAAACATCCATTTTCCAAAATGCTTTCTTTTCTTTCTTAGCCGTTGGTCCAATCCCATCATCTTCTCCTGAGGAACTTGTCCGAATAGTGGGCCCGACCCGACAACAAGAACGGGTCATCCACGCGTCAATCACACATTAAATGACCAAAATACCCTTGTCAGCCTCCTCTATGTATCCAAATACGCGTCCTTATAAAAACAACAACCCCCAAAACAATTCTGTCTCATTCCTAATAAGTCATACCAATTTTAGGGCAAAATCGTTTATTATTTTTTCTTAAAAAAAAAGAAATTAAAAAAAAAAAATCATCGGCGACGAAATCGTTGAGACATACAGAGATTGAATCCTCGTTCTTTCCTCATTTTTCTGCTGTCTAACAATCCTCTTCGCAATTTCCTATAAAAGTCACCATTTTTCTCGGTAAGATTTTCCTTTATCAAAATTTCACATCCCTTTTATGCCCTGATCTTTTTCTGATTCAGGGCCACAACATCAAGTTCAGATTTTTCCCATCTGGGGTTTTCAATTTCGTCAATTTAGGGTTCATATTCATAGGACATCATCAAAGTTTGCATTTTTACCATCTGGGGTTTTCAATTTTAGCAATTTAAGGCTCATTAGGCTCTATATATAAAGGGTATCATCAATTTCGGATTTTTAGCATCTGGGGTTTTTAATTTTAGCAATTTAAGGTTGAATAGGCTCCTGTATATACTTATATATAAAGGGTGTCATCAAGTTGTGATTTTTAGCATCTGGGGTTTTCAATTTTACCAATTTAAGGTTGAATAGGCTCCTGTTTATACATGTATATAAAGGGTGTTATCAAGTTGGGATTTTTACCATCTGGGGTTACAGTATATACATCTATATTTGTGTATTTATGTGTGTAGACCTTTGATTTGGCTGTTGTTTGTTTAGATTTAGCATCCATCAATGAGTGATCATTTGGTTTTGTTTGTTGACCGGCTTGCACGGTCGCCGGCGGCGGATCCGGTGAGCCATCCGGCTGAGGTGCCGTCTGAGCCGGCTCATATGGGTGTGGATGCGGCTGGGCCGTCTGGGTTGGCGGCTCAGAAGGTGGATGATGGGGGTGATGTGAGTGTTGAAGATGATGATGAGGATTGTAAGGAGGATGAGCCTTTGATCCAGATGGCTGAGTGTCGTATTTGTCAAGAGGAGGATAGTGTCAAGAATTTGGAGACTCCTTGTGCTTGTAGTGGAAGCCTTAAGGTATATTTGTTGATTTATTTTTCTGAGTTGGTTTAATTTTTGGTGTGTTGTAGGGTATGTGGCTGGCTTATTTGGTTTTGTTGAAATGAAAGTTCTTTTATCTGTTTTTTGGTGTTTGAATTGGAGAATAAGGATGTGTTGGATGGTTTTGTTGATGAATTGATGTCTGATAAAATTTTGCTGGAAATTATGGCCTAATGTGTAAGAGGAAAAGTAAAGAGCTTTCAGCTAAACCATTGGGGTGTGAGGCTGAATTTTGAAATTTATGGGGAAGACTTCATTTCTGTTGTTGAATTTGTATTCCAGAAAGTAAATGGGAGATTCTCTTTGAAAGTACCTGCCAAAGCAGTCTAACTACTATTTATTGTATTTCTGCCATTTAACCTCTCAAAATCATTGCTGATTGTAATGTTTGTTCCACTGTACTTACTCTCTGATATAAGGTTTAAAGGTTTGTGTTAATTGGATTTTGGTGTCTTAATCATGCTATGAAATACTCTAGCTGGCTAGCTCCTTTTGCATTCTTTCCGACTTTGACCTGCTCAAGACTTGGTATTTGGCAAAACCCTTAATATCTGTTTTGATTTTAGACAGGTTCTATGGTAATTTTTTTGCAGAAAAAATAGAGTTTTCTTTTCTTGGCCTATTGAATTGTTTCCCTCTATTGAACGACATGGTATGTGCATTATTATCATTAATACTGTCCTTTATTTTGATTCTTTGAGTGCAAAATAATAATGAACCTTCGTTGTTTCTTTGTCTATATGAAAGAAATGTAATATAAGCGTTGTGAAGTAGCAAGTTATATTGACGTTCAGTTTTTACATGGCTTTATTGTGTTCATCATTGTTCCTATGCTGTTGGTAAGCTGGTTGATGGTTTATGGTAGATGTTTTAGTTTCTTCTTATTTGATATGAAGTGAGTAATCGTTGGAATTTTTTGTGCAGTTCGCTCACAGAAAGTGCGTTCAACATTGGGTCAATGAGAAAGGAGATATTATCTGTGAGATATGCCATCAGGTATGTTTCGTTTTTTACACTTCGTTTTTAAATTTTCTGACATGGATTGTTGTGGTGATGTTAGAGTATGATACTAGTGTAAACTAGGGAATCTCTGAATTGCTTTTTGCTTTACTCCTTGATTTACCTCTGTGCTTGGACAGATATTTCCATTTATTTCAAGTTATGCTTAGATTTGATTCCTTTCCTTTTATATGTTTGCAATTGCCAGCCTTATCAACCAGGTTATACCGCCCCTCCTCCTCGTCCCCAACTTGAAGAAACTACCATTGACATAGGGTAAGCAGAAGTTTCAACATTAGTTATAGCATTTGATTGATTATTTAATTATATGTGTAGTATTCTCTTTTGCAAGTTTTATAGACTTTTATATTGTAGAAATGTTTGCTTGGAACTTATGTAATATTCAATTTTTGAGTAATTTAACAGTGGGGGCTGGACAATCTCTGGCACACCTTTGGACTTGCGTGATCCTCGGCTGCTGGCAATCGCTGAGGCAGAACGCCAATTCTTGGAAGCTGAATACGATGAGTATGCTGCTTCTAATGCCAGTGGAGCCGCTTTTTGTCGCTCTGCTGCTCTAATTGTAAGTTATTACCCTTGAATTCTTCTCTTAATGATCAGTCATATATGCATGTTTTCATACACTCAACATTTTTGCTACCATTTCATATTTATTGGAGTTTTTAATGTTGGCTATGGCTTTGATTTTTACCATGATGTAAGTGATTGCTTCGATTTAGGCTTTGTAGATGGCTATTTGCTCCACTCAATTGGTCACTTCATATTAGTTATGCACATTTGCTACGTCAGTCTGCCATTGTTGAATCTGGTGCTAACTTCTTCTCATAATAAATTCTATTTGATGCAGCTCATGGCTCTCTTACTCTTGCGGCATGCACTTTCAGTTACAGATTCTGATGCCGATGATGATCCTTCTACCTTTTTCTCTGTAAGTCATTTCAGTTTCTTCTGTTTTAGCAGTTTTAATAATACTGCAGCAGAACCTGATTCCAAGTTGTGTTTCCTGTTGAATCAACCTAACTAGCTCATCAATTCCTGCAGCTTTTCTTGCTTAGAGCAGCTGGATTTCTTTTGCCTTGCTACATCATGGCTTGGGCAATCAGTATTTTGCAACGTCGGCGACAAAGACAAGTGAGTTTCTGTTTCATGCCAGACCAATTCTCAATGATTATTGATGATCCGTAAATGACAATTTAGTACATACCATAGTTATCTTCATATAAGTTATCTCAATTATTTTGTTGGGGGAAACTTATATAGTTAAAGTAACTGCAAGACCTGCTGATAGATTACTTTAATGTTATGGGAATTACTTGACATTTCTTGTGTGTGAAGCAGGAGGCAGCGGCATTGGCGGCGACCCAAGTTGCTTTCGTGTTACAATCTGGACAGCATAGGGGCCTGCAATTTGCTATAGCACCAGCAGGACCTACGGTGAATTCACCACAGGAGCAAGTGTAACTTGTTTGTTATGAATCTGTGGTTTATTATGTATGTGCCAATTTTTGTGATGCGAGATACTGTTGATTTATCCGCTCTGTTGTACCTGTACATACATACCTTAGATTGGATGGCTCTAAACTAATCTGTATCTGATTGATTGTTTAATCCGCTTATTCCCCCCTAGTCATCCAAAGTGTCCTCTGATGAAAAAGTTCAAATAAAATTGTTGGCATTGTAGATTCCCAGTTTCCTACCAATTGTTTTTTAAATTCAAGTAAAAAAGCCCGGATGTATTTCATTGGGTGGTAAGTGGGGTTTTAAACCCTTGTTTAAAGGGAAATACGACAGTGAGGAGGTTGTGAGTGGGGTCTTGACATTCTAGGGAGAATGATAGATCAAACAGTAATATGGTTAAGAGGTAGATGGAGATTTGAGTAAACATTCAGTAAGATAGTAGAGTGAGTGTTTTGGATGACAATATATACCCAAAGGTTGAACTTAATGATGGTGTTGTATGATTTATATAGTTGACCTACCAAATAGGATAGGACTTGTTTGCAACCAAAAAGGATAGGACTTGTTTGTTATTTAAAGTGAAATATGCAAGAGAAAATGAGAAGAATAATTAAAAGAACAGGAAAAAGTGTTTACTGTTTTCGTTTTTGTACAATAAAAATGGTTTGCTTTTATGATGTATGAATGTTGGAGAAAGAGATATAACTATGTTCCAAATAAAAGAATTAATCACAAATACGTTATAAAGAATTATCAAATTAAATTGAAGTTCTTAGAGTTATCATCCACAACCCAAAGAAACTCATTATTTAGTCATATGATATTGTATAGGTCTCTAGGAAGTTCAATGTAATTTGATGAGTTTTTTAGGATTTATTGTGATTAATCATGGGATAAATAGCAATTTTGCCTTGAAAGTATTGCTTAAGTAACAATTCTGCCCAAAAAGTTCTCTTTGGAGCAATTCTGGCATGGCCTGGGAGTTTTAAAATGAGAGCAATGTGGCCCCAAATTTAACACATTGCATCATTGACACATGGCAGTACACTTGGAAATTTAAAAGAAAATTATAAAAAATCTCATCCCTCTCCCCACCCAAAACCCAATCCTAAAAATTTAAATTATCTCCTAAGCTCATTTCATTTTACTGCTTCTCAAAGAAAGATAAAGGCTTTTTATACCTAAACTCATTTCATTTTATAGCTTCTAAAAGAAAAAAAACTGAGAAACTTGACACTTGAAGCCATGAAAGTTGTGAGGGAATTGACAAATGGAATTGACAAAATTTTACTGCTTCTCAAAGAAAGATAAAGGCCCACAAATTTTCTCTCTCAATCTCACACTTTTCTTGGGCCCCACAAAATTGTACATCTCATCATTACCTAATTTACCTCTATTTTCCATCTTTACTCTCTTACCCTCAATTCTCACCTCCAATTCCATTTCCCAATTCCATCTAACCAAACGGACGCCAGTTTGGTTGCCTTGAATTGGCAAATGGAATTGCATGTGGGAAAGTGAAATTGTAATTTACATATGTGCTGGAGCCCACAAGTATTCTCTCTTTATCTCACATTTTTTCTGGGCCCCACAAACTTTACATCTCACCATTACCTAATTTACCTTTACTTTCCATTTTTATCCTCTTACACTCATTTCCATTTCCATTATCCACTTTCCATCCAACCAAACAGGCGATAGAGGGAAAACAAATGGAATTTAAGAAGACGAGGAGGCTTATCAACGGAGGAGGCATTAGGAAGGAGAAAAGGAGAAGGACGTGAGGTGATACATATGAGGCGTTGCTCATTTTGGTTTGTTTAATTGGAATTAAGAGAGCATAAACTATGAAGAGAGCCAATCATATACAAAGAAGAAAGGGTGAAAGAGTTGGGCGCCAATGGTTTTGCTTTTGCTTCTTTTTCTTTAAAAATTTTCCAAGTGTATTGTCACGTGTCAATACGGTGGGTCGGTGGCATACCACTTTAGTATAATAAGTGAGTGTGTTTGGCTGGAATTTTTTTGAGAATATAAACAGCTTATTTTAAATAAGTCAGCTTATTTTGCGTGACATTGCTCCCATTTTAAGATTTGAGGTCAAAATTGCCGCAAAGAAAAGTTCAAGAGGGAAATTGCTACTTAAAGCAAAATTGCTATTTATCCCTTAGTTCTTTTATTTGAGTTTTTGTACTTAGTTATAATTTGTTTCTTGTTGATTCTATTTGGGGTGCTCATTGAAGCCCACAATTCTTGCTCCAGGATGAATTAGTAGTGTTCACATATCAGCTGGATCAAGCTTTTGGCCCGTTATCCATTCCCAAGATTGTTAGCATCGCGTCTTCAAAGCGTTGGTATGCTTTTCCCAAATAATTACAATTTATGATCCTTATAAAACAAGTTTTTATTAAATGTATAGTAATTATCATTTTGAAATAAAATAAATTTAAGGGATTAAAAGATAATTTAAAACTAAATGGCTCAAAACCAAATATGGATAGACTAAAAAGATCAAATATTGTATTAATAATTCATTTGTCATTGTTTACCTAAAAAATGAAACTCACCCGTTATAACTTTGAAGGATTGCACGCCCATCAAATAGATTTGAGAAAACCCAAGATTGATTAATCTAAAATTAAACTTACTATTCGTGTAATTAGTGCTCAAAATGGTACATCAGTACTTAAGCCTCAGATTAATATACAAGTTGTAACAGATATTGTTTTGCTCCCTAAATAGAAGATTAAGTTTAGTTTTTTAAAAAATTAAGGAAGCGTAATAAAATGCTAAAATTTAACATATATGTTACATGTAATTAGAATATACATTACCTTGTAGGTAAAGTCAATTAGTTTTGAGGAAAAAAGTTGACATAAATTATATATTTAAAGTGGTTATTAATTTGCATTCTTAGTTGTTTCAAAAAAAAATAAACTCAATCTATTACTCCCCAGAGTATTATTATTAATGGTTGGAGTGAGAGTATGGAGGAAGCATGGGGAAAATGGAAGGTGGAGGTGGGGTATATTGGATATTTTTGTAAAGAGAGTATACATGGGTAATTTTGGAGAAAAAAGGACAACAACATGAGACAAACTAGATAAGGTTTTATAATTAAGAGTAAATGGAATTTTGAAATTTGTCATATATCTAGAACCAGAGGGAATATTTTGGATGAGAATATTGTTTATTACTTTTCTCCAAAAGTAGTATTCGGTAAAAAGTACTCATTATAGTTCTAAATATAAGACCCATTTGATTTTTTGTGAAAAATAAATAAATAAATTAGACCACTAAATTATAACATTTGCCACATGTAATTAGAATATATGCTAGTTTATAAATAGAATAAGTTAGTTTTGAAAAAAAAATAGCTAAACAGAATGAAGGGATTGATTTTACATCTTTAATTTTCATGAAAATGTCAAAAGGTAGTATAATTAGGATTGGAGGAGTAATTTTATTTGTGTCATCTTTTTCTCAATGTGTTACAATGATAGTAGATGAAGAAATAACGTACATAGGAGTTAGGACTTCTAATTTATGGGCAAAAGATATATCACCAGAATCTACCATTTCGATTGGAAGTGGAAGTACTCCCTTCGGTATTAAATTACCATTTTAAAATTTTAATTTGGTCTTAATTATAAGAATCTTATCTATTTTATCTCATATAATTGTTCATTTTTTCCCAAAAAACCACTTTGTAATTAGTAAAAGTGAAAGTTTTCTTATAATTAGGACCAAAAACTATTGTGCATCTTTTTAATTTAATCTAAGGGTATTTTTGGAACATAAGATAATATTAACTAATTAAATTAACTTTCTTATTTTCTCTAAAAAGGTGAAAGTTATCATATACTCCCTCCGGTCCTATTTATAAGTCGTTAACCGCCTCTAAATTTTGGTCCTTAATATAAGTCACCAACTACCACTAACTAACTCATTTATTAAAATTTTCTTAATATACCCTTACATTGGAAAATAAACATTGGAAGATGCGAAGATAGAGAAGATGAAAAAGACACTTTTATAGATAGAGGATTAATGAAGAGAAAGAAAAGGTAGTGGACCATAGTGATAAAGGTGGAAGGGGCAAAAATGGAAAAGACAAAAAAATAAAACCAATTTAATGATGCAACTTACATTAACCTCCATTCCTTGGTATGTACAATTTAGGCGGTTGACGACTTATAAATAGGACCGGAGGGAGTAATTAGGACGGTAGAGAGGTAGTACATGCTCATCAGTTTTCATGCTTCATTAAGCATCTCCATGTTGGAAAATTAAATGCACTAAATGACTTGTGCTATTTTTTTTATGCAAAATAATCCTTATTATAGTTTTAACACCACAGTAACATATTCAGTTTAACTCAATTCTTATAATATTAACTCATTTTCTTTATGGCTTTGATCATTCAAAACTTAAGTAGTCCCTAAACTTTGTGAAAGTTTTTTTTTTTTTTAAAAAAAGATTGAACAAAAATGCAATGACACTCTCGGGGATGTTAACAGTCCGACATTATCCACCAAAAACATTACCATTTAATGTATAATTAATTTAGTTTTGGTGCAGTTCATTAAGATCACATAATTTAAATTCAGAAGGTTCTGTTATTAGAGACTCAGCTACTGACCCCGGAATAATATAATAAGGAACTGAAAGATAGGTACCCATGTGGGGGCTTGAATAGAAATTGGGGTATGGTTGAATTTTTGTTTTTTCTTTTGAAGAAAGCATATAAGAATATCTTCTGTGATAGTTTAGGAATGATTATGATCCTAATTTTAAAAATCAGAGCATTGGCCAAAAAAAAAAAATTTAAAAATCAGAGAGAGCAATGAAACATCCCACTTTACCTTATGTTTTCGTGACATTCTCTTTGCAGTTCCAACTTTTGTCTTTCCTTCGTAAAGAATTAATAGTGACCTCTCAGTTTTATAAATAACATTGGCCCCCCACGATTAAAAATAGGTTTGGGGTCTTTGAATTCTTTCTGCTCTTTCATTGTTTGTTCTCCCAAGGGAAACCATGTATGTACAATGTACCTAATAATCATCATTTGGATGTACATTATATTATAGTTTAGAAGTAGCTAGGACCCTACACACACTATTTATTATTTAACAAACTTTTACAAAAGAAAGGAAGAAAAATCCAAGTGTGCGGAATTTAAGTATAAATTACCACAGATAAATTAGATCTTATGGTATGAATAAGATGCTGTATCAATTAAGTAGAGTCATATGATCATTGTGAAATTTGCATTCAACAAAATTATAAAACAACAAAATATTAAGTTAATAGAACGATCAAAATACTCTAGAGTCAGTAAAAAAAATGAATAGAAAGAACTTGTTGTATAACCTCATTAGTTCCGGTTTTGTCACCTAATTATAGCTTAACGGCCAGTTGAAATATGGCATACGAAATCTTATTCTCCCTTAAATACAAGGACTAAAACATTGTTTTTGGAACTAAATTAAAGGAGAGAAACAAATGGATTTAGTTTCTGCAATAAACCTTAGAGTGTGTGTAAAGAGGGAAAGAAAAAAGAGGTAAGCGGATCTCATCACTTGACATGTGAAGCTCACTATGCCTTGCTCTCTCTTTTTCTTTTACTATTATGGTCCTAAATTTAAAGAGAATCCTCTCACAAAAGAAACATATGTGTTTGTTATATGAAGTATTTCTATTTTGAAAAATACTCTAGTACAAACTATAGCTTTTTGTTACTTATTGTTTTTAATTTTTAAACAGAAGCATTAATAACTACAAGTTATACAATCCAAAAATGATAGGGTATTAATTAGGGAAAGTTCACATATTATATTCTCATGGAAAAACATAAATTACAAGTATTAAAATAATTGTATCTTAATCTTAAGTCTTATAATATAGTTACCAACGAAAGTCTTATCTTATTTTGATTCAA
This sequence comes from Mimosa pudica, assembly GCA_029929735.1. Lineage (NCBI taxonomy): Eukaryota > Viridiplantae > Streptophyta > Magnoliopsida > Fabales > Fabaceae > Mimosa > Mimosa pudica. The sequence continues at coordinate 8,300,696 of JAKELP010000024.1, forward strand.
TTTTGTGGTAAGAGAGAATATGGCTATTAGCACAATATAATTATAAACTTTTATTCATTCTTTCAATATCATTTTAGCTAGTATCCCCATTCGCCCAAAAAAATAACAGAGAATATTGCGGAGTGAGATCCAACATTTTATTGATTCAATACCCAAGTCATTCCTAGGTAGATATACGCTAGATCAATTTTTGTGTTATAAATAAACCAAACACCCTAAAGTTGGGTCTTAACTCAAAATTCTACTTATTAACTATACATGCTTGCGGAAAAAAGAGAACATCTTTAACATCTTAAAAAAATATCACTAATTAAAAAACAATCCTATAACAAATGAGAACTAAAAAGTATTCAATGACAAATTTCCAGTACAGAAAATATCAAGAGATCCATACTGATCATATAATATTAGAATTTGTTGGTTAATACAATTCCTAGATATCCCATCATAATTTTCTAACAATTCTACTTAACTAATTTACTAGGCTGTACTTCATGGATTTTAAAAGAACCAAAAACGAAATCTAGCAACCAATTGGTCGAAGAGAGTGAACAACAAAGTAGCAATCTCTTCAAAGACTGCAGATTGATTAACAATTACAAGACTTTTTTTATTAATTATATTTTTTATTTTCTTTAAGTTACTTTTGCTCCTCTTCTTTCTCTCACTTCTCTCTTTTTTTCTTTGTTCTTTTTCCCTTTTCCCTCCTCTGCGTTGGACTGTTGGCAACTTCATTATACTGAGTCAGGACATTCAGTAGTTCAGTACCAAAACCGTTAAGAAAATCAGCTATGGCTTGTTTGGTCGGAAACAAAATTACTAAGGGCTCGCTACTTTAAGACCAGTCTTCATAATCAACAAAGCTACTACTTGCAAAACTTTTAAATTTGTTTTTATTCTGTATTACTGTTCAAAATTTAATTACTCCAAGTGGGTTCCGCCATTAACATTTAAACAGTGCATCAGATTCTTAGGTCACATAACTTCTTTTTATCAGAACAAACAACCGTATGAGAAAAGTACGTTAACATTAAAACATTAAGAAAGTACATGCCGTACCATTTATAACTTGCATTAAGGTCCCACTATCCAGAATTTTTTTTCTATTTCCTAATTAGGCAAAGTGACTTGATTGAACCTAAAACATTTGAAAGGATTAAATATACCCCCACCACCTTCAACTGAAACCACTATGAAACTTTGGGATCAGCAAAAGTATTGATCTTGAAAATGATAAGGGAGTTAACAAGTACTCCCTCCGGTCCTATTTATAAGTCGCCAACCGCCCAAATTGCACATACCAAGGAATGGAGGTTAATAGAAGTTGAGTCATTAAATTGATCTTATTTTTTTTGTCTTTTCCATTTTTGCCCCTAACCTTTATTACTATGGCTCACTATCTCTTTCATCTTTATAAGTATACATGTGACTTTTTCATCTTCTCTCTCTTCTCATCTTCCAATGTCCATTTTCCAATGCTAAGGGTATATTAGGAAAGTTATAATAAATGAGTTAGTTAACGTTAGTTGGTGACTTATATTAAGGACCAAAATTTAGTGGCGGTTGGCGACTTATAAATAGGACCGGAGGGAGTATAAAGATTTTATTTTTCTTCTTTACAATCGAATTTCCCAGTTATTAATGAAACTTTGTCTTATAATTATAATTATAAGACAAAGTTTACAGCTGAAGGGAATTATAATTATAATTATAATTCTAAATTGAGCACATATTATAAGGTAATTAATAATAAAAATATAACTAATTGCTTTCAAAACCATAACTTTGTCTTTTCGATTATGAAACTATATATTCCAAAGTTTACAACTTTAATGAAGATATTAATGATTTAATTTTATGAAGTTTTAACTAAATGAACTAATGTTGGATTCCTATATAAAAATGCCTCCATGGAAGAGTTATCCTAATCGCAATACCTAAAGCCAAATTGATCAGTTGCTTGTTTATAAGAGAAATGATATTCCAAAAAAGCATTAGATACCATATAGTCCAAAGGGTTTTCAAAAAAATATGTTGAGGGTGTGTATTAATTTATATATATTTCAAAGGTAGAAGCAATAGCTTTGATGCAGATGTTCAAAAGGCGGCCCATCTCCAATGTTAAAGGGTACAAATCTGTTCTTTTTTTAACAAAAATTAATTCTTTGAATAGATCACACTCTTTAAAGTGACTTCACATGAATGAATCACAAGGCCTCTCATATGGAAATTAGTATAATCTCTCTCTACCACAAATGATTTGAGTTGCATAAGATTTTGGAATGTCAGGCAAATCCCATGCAAATACGCGATCTAATGAGTAATAACAAACAAACTTAAAGAAGAAGATTGGAATGTACAGGCAAATGTGCCCTGGCCTGTATGTTTAAGGTAAAAGCTAAGGATGATCCAAGTGAACAGCTATTCAAAGGGAGAATGAAAGAATATTCTATTGAGGCATAGCTAGCTACAAGCCACAAACAAAAACCCCTCAAAAGGAAGTTTCAAATCTTATGAGAAGAACAGAAAGCAACAAGTCATTTAACTCACTTTAATTGGAAGATAAAAAAGCAAAGAATGAGCACATATTTTTTTTCTAACATATTGTGTTGTGTCATTTGGATTTTGGACCATGACCAGTTATCCTTCTTCTCAAAACACCATGTCAGCCTGTTGTGATAATAAAGTGAGGAACCTATGCTTTACACAGTTTCTACTTGCATGTGATTTTTACTTCAAAAAAAATAAACAAACCAAACGAGAGAGAGAGGAGAGGAGAGATAGGGATCACATTAGAGCTCGCTCCATATCAAAGTAAAACAAAGCATAAAGGTATATTGAGCCAAAGAAATCAAGTACCGTTAATTTTATTGCATGGGGAAGAGAGCTTGGAATTCTAAAGAAGAAGATCATAAAACAGAATAAAGCAACAATTTGTTTCTTTTGGGACTCTTCTATTCGCCATCTATTCTTTATATGACCTGCTTGCTTCCCACTGTAGCAACCTCTTTCTTCTAAATGGCCCATTTTTGTTGTCTTCCATCTTCTTCTTAATCAAAAGTAACTAAAACTCCCTTTCCTTAATTACAAAGAAAACCAGATTGACCTAAATAGCCCCCACATTAATTCTCATGTAGTACTCTCAAGTCTTTGATATAAGATTTGCTTGACTAATATGGTTATCTACTCAAGAACGTAAAGTATAAAGTCTCGATTGGGATCAGTCGTTGTTCGAATACTTAATAATAGAACTGTTTTAAAAAAAAAGTGTTGGCCTTATACTAGGCGGTCCAAAGGATATTAGAAAGAAACTTATTTGGCATATTAACTAAATTAGTTAAATTAATTGTTTATAAAAACTATGTATTGATTTCCCTAAAATACTTCATTTAGATCATTTGTGTTGAAATGGACACTTCGCTCAAATTCCCTTCACATATGCAAGCAATAGTGATAGGATAAAGAAATGTGATAACAATGTGGGAGAAAATGGATTCATGTGTCATATTAATGACTCAATACAATTCCCAACTAGTTGTTAAATTAAGGAGTGGAAGAAGGATGAAATATCACATGATTATCATAAGCAAACATGCAAAAAGTCTTTTTCATTATCCTATTTTACTAAGAGGTTAATACTCAATATACAATAATACTTATTTACTCTAATGTATACAATAATGTTGAGAATAAACATATGGTAGCAAACTTGTGATCTGAGATGGCTATTAATGCAACAGTTACTTATATCCTCAGGCATAATGGTATGATGTGGCATTTGTCCTAAGAGATTTATTAGTAGACAAAAGAGAGCTTGTGATGAAGATGATAGGGAACAAATGAAAAAAGATACTTGGCTTCTCAAGGGTATTCTTCCAAGCCCTTTATTCATCCTTGTCAGATTCTTCTTCACTAACAGCCTTAATTTTGCTTAGGTTGTAGGCTCATGATTCAGGGTGAATCTTAAATTCATGTAGGCCCCACCTGCTTTAAAGTTCAAAGCTTTAAAAAACCCCTCCAAATCCAACAACACATACATAACAAAGCTTATATCTACAGGAATGGACCATAAGGATACAGAGATTGCTAGAGCAGAACTACTTCTCCTCCTCCTCTTATTTTAAACAGGAAAAAAGGATATCTTCCTATTCCTTACCTCTAGTTTCAGCCCATTAGAAAATGTTGTTTACCTCTTTCAGAGCCTTTGTTATTGTTCTTCTCTGTGTTGGATTATTATCAATTCAACCAGAAAAAGTATTATGCATGAGAAAGCTTGTACATTATCCACTTGGACAGATCCAACAACATAGGATAATGCTGCAGAATCAGCCTACTCAGAAAGCTAGAACAATGGAAGTAATGAACACAAAGAAGAACAAGAAGCACAAGAAGAAAGCAAATTTGGAAAACAGGATTGACCCAAATCAGTCAAGCAAAAGAAGAGTTAGAAGAGGATCAGATCCTATTCACAACAGATGTTAACATGAGAAACTTCTTTCTGTGAAAAATGAAAGAAAGCAACTCCAAGCTAACATCTAGAAGTATGAAGGATGAAGATACATGGACACATTCAGTAAAGCTAAGGAGGCTAGAAATTTAGCAAAGACCTTCATGCCATTTAGTTGGTTGGTTTGTTTTTTCTGTTCTTATTGTTCAATCTGGTTTGAGATTTTTGCCCTTAGATAGATATGTATAGTCAAAGCTATTACAAAAGTCCTTGTAAAGGAATTCAGTGAGCCACCATAAATTTATGTTTGTTGCTAAATGATGATAGATGACTAAGAATTAGAAAGAGTTTAGATCATGGAACTGGCTCCAAGAAAAAGGAAAATGCTCCCTTCTACTCTTATTCAGTAAAAGAATATAGTGAAATTCTTTTTGTGATCATCCAGATCTTTTATGGAAGTTTTTCATATCAAGCTAATGTTCTTTTGGCTAGCTATCACGTTTTTATTTTCTCATCAGGGAAAGCAATTTTGAACTTCAAATTATGTGCAGTTTTTCTGGTTTTTCATTTGAAATGTTTCTCAAGGAGTGAAATGTAAAGTTAAGAAGAAAGGAAGGACAAAATTATATTAACTCCGGCTTAAGTATGAAATACTACCTCCGGTCCTAAATATAGGACCTAATTGACTTTTTTTGGAGAGATTAAGGTTGGGAAATAGGTTATTAAATGATGACATATTTGATATATTTTTAGATTATCCATTAGTTTATAGGTAAAATAAACTAGTTTAAGGGAAAAAATTAGGTAAATCAATTTATAATTAACTTATTTTGCTTTTTTAAGGATTTTCCAGAAAAAGTCAATTAGGTCTTATATTTAGGACCGGGGAGGGAGTAGATTAAGTGACATATCCAAAGTAAGCTACTAGTCCTCCCATCAAATTTCATGTATTAAGATTATTTGTTGGAGTTCTTTAAATTTAATTTTTTGACGGAATATATAAGAGATTTTGATATCTTATTTTTACCCATGAACATAACATAACATGTTCTGTCTTCTTCAGTACCAAATTTTTCAACTTACGTTTGTTCTCACCATGATTTTTACTAATACAAGATTGCTTTTTAGACTTTTAGTTCCTCTTCGGGTACTGTTCAGCCGGCATATAGTCTTATACTTGATTCTTTCTTCTTTTTTTGAATGAGCTTAGACTTGATCCACAAAAAACTAGTTAGAGTAGTCAAGTCATTTTAAGGTATATCCATCTATCTAATTACTTTTCTAAATGTGCTGGCTAAATTATCATTTGGTCATTTAATCACTGATGTAATGAATTTTAATCATATATGTTAGGGCCTTGCAAATTCACAATCAACAGTTTCTCCATCTATTTTCAAATCATTAATTATACTCCCTCCGGTCCTAAATATAAGACCTAATTGACTTTTTTTAAAAAAAATCCTATAAAAAAGCAAAATAAGTTAATTATAAATTGATTTACCTAATTTTTTCCCTTAAACTAGTTTATTTTACCTATAAACTAACGTATAATCTAAAAATATATCAAATATGTCATGATTTAATAGTCTATTTCGCAACCTTAAACTCTCCAAAAAAAGTCAATTAGGTCTTATATTTAGGACCGGAGGTAGTATCATTTTTCAAATATTGCATTAATTACACTATGTATAGTTTTTAAAATATTGTATTAATGTTATTATCTCTACTTTTAATTTCAACTTCAATTTTTTATATGAATAAATGATTGAATTAATCTTTGAATGTCATTAATGATAATTCTCCTCTCCCTTATATGTCTCAATTCTATTTTCCCTTTACTTTTTCTCCCCTACTAACACTTAAGTGGTTTTTTAACATTGGGAAAATGTGCAAATCTAATACTAACTTTACCCTTAATAGTGTTTTTAATATTCAAGTTTCGTGAGTACAACCATGATACTCATCTAACTACAAAGGAAGAGCAATGGAAGGAGGCAAAAATTTTTTGGAGATCTGAAAATGTGCTCCTAATTTTTTCCTTCCTCTTAGAATTAATAGGTAAGGCACTTGTACTTATAACTCATCTGAAAATGTGCAAATTTTTGGAGACCTGAATATGTGTTCCAAATTTTTTCCTTCCTCTTATAACTCATCTAACTAGTATTTCCCCTAAAACATAAGATCTAGTTGACTTATTTAGAAAATCATAAGAAAACAAAATAAGGCACTTGTAAATTGATTCACCCAATTTTCTCCCTTAAACTGGTTTATTTGACATATAGATTAATAGGTAATTTAATAAAATATCAAATACGTCATTGTTTATTAACCTAATTCGCTTCCTTGATCTCTAAAAAAAAAGTCAATTCGATCTTATATTTAAAATTGGATGGAGATGCTTATTTCAGTATGACCCAATCCACATTATATAGCATTTAAAATCTATTCCCTCTATATGATGAAGGATAATTATAAAATAGGTTTAACTAAATTACGTCTAACAATGGTGGCAACTACACATACAGAGATAGATGTGGGGTATTTGCTTAAAATTCTATTGCAACGAAATGTGGGGGTGTTATGAAAAACAAAGAAGGTTTGCTTATTGAAGGATTTTTTTTATGAGAGCTCGTTGAAGGAGTATTTAGTGAATTACTATATTGATTTGAATGGATGTAATTCGGTCAAAAAAACGTCAAGGATTGTGGGCTTGTGAAATGCTTTCATAGCTTGAGCCTTAAAGTACTTTAAGCCAAATCAAATTACTGCTACATGTGTTTAATATAAAACCACAATTAACAAATTTATGAGATTTAGGAATGTGATAAATTAAATTTACTTTAAAGAACTCATATTTTTAACCGTATGCTCAGACTCAGTTAAAATGAGTTATAAGTAATTAACATATAAGAAATGTTTTTTCCTCGGGATAGCTCCCTCATTTATATATGAGATGAGAGGATAAATGTGAGAGTGATAACTATTAGAGATTTAGAGCAACGAAAGAAAAAGTGTATGTGAAATAAATTGCATGTAAAATGGAAAATTATTGGTTATTAGTGATTGGAACTCAAGTAGAATAATATGAAAAGAAATACTCAATTCAAATATTAGAACAAGAACCGAGGAGCCATGCCTGTGTTTATAGCTGATTCTAATCTCTAGTAAAGAAAAATAGTTGTTTTAGGTCTCGATATAGATGACTTAAAACTATATTGAATCCACATGTATAAGGAGTACATTAATTAAGAGGTTTGCAATGAATATTTTATAGCTTTACATCTACAAACTTTTAAAGAAAAAACGATGCTTCATTCTTGTTTTTTTTTCAAAAAAAAAAGCAAAAAGTTTGTGTTTCTGTGGATTGCTCTGCGTTGAACGCACACATTAAATGTTATCAGGGTAAGTACTAAGTAGAGCTTGATGACATAATTGATTATCTATGTATATAAAATCGCACGCCTGATCGGCTCACATAATATCTACTTAGTAATAATATTCAAATCAATCATTTCCTTTATTTAATTTATTAAATTTTAACGACCTAATTAAACTGATAAGATAATATAGTTTGGTAAATAATTCTTTAAATGATTTTCTTAAGACTTTGGTAAAAAAAAAATGATTTTCTTAAGACAAGAATGTTTCACTTCTCGTCTTTGCACTGCTATTCTGCTGTGATCATGGCTATGCTGAGACAATAATATCCCGTCCCAAAAAATTTTGGGGCACAAAATTAGCTTTGCCTGTCCCGTTTCTTGTCCCATTCTAAATATTTATCTTTTAAATATATAATTAATAATTTTTAAACATGCAATAAATATATCATACCGATATCATTATTTTACAATGATGCATAATCATATTGATTATATCTTCCATATTAGTTTTTTAGAATAATACAAACTTGTAAGTATATTTTGTTTCTATTTTTTTACAAAATAGAAAAAAGAGAAAGACTGAAAGAGGAGAGAAAAAAGTTAGGCTCACTAAGTAAATTGGGAAAATTAATTTGAGGTCCCCCACAAGGGATTTAATACTAGAAAAGTCCCAAAAGTTGAAATAATTAATGTAGGGTCCCAAGGGACCTCACTTTAATATATTTGAAAATTGAAAAGACACTTTTGCCCCTGACAACTTAATGGACAGCCGTGACAACTCGATGGGCATAACTTGACAACTGAATGGGCAAATGTAACAACTTGTTGGACATATGCTTTAAGTTAATTGCCCAAACTCTTAAGTTAGGGAAAAACTTGACAACTTAATGGGCAGCCGTGACAACTCGATGTACATAACTTGACAACTGAATGGGCAAATGTGACAACTTGTTGGGCAAAAGTGTCTTTTCAATTTTCAAGTATATTAAAGTGAGGTCCCTTGGGACCCTACATTAATTATTTCAACTTTTGGGACTTTTCTAGTATTAAGTCCCTTGTGGGGGACATCAAATTAATTTTCCCAAGTAAATTTATATACTTTAAAATCCGAGACGGCAAAAACAGAACGAGACCTTGAACAATTTCATTGTCATGAGAGATAAGACACGGGATAAGGCTATCTTGTTGCCTCATGACCTTATATGATGTAGGAGATGTTTCGCATTATTTTCCCACTACGGCACTACGGGTATGATGGAATTGGCTAGCTTTGGCCAATGCTTTTGTTTGTCTTTTCAGTTCATACTTTTATGTTTAAAGATTAACATTTTTCTGAACAATTAATAATAAATTTAAGTAGAAAAACCTAAACTAATGTATTTTGGGTCCAACCATGGGTTTTAATTTAAACCACCTAAACAAAAGGAAAAAAATCTGAAAATGCATTTTGAGTCCAAAATGCATTTGAGGAGCCCAAACCATGTGTTTTGGAAAAACTATTTTTTTTTCTCATTTTAGATTGGTTGACCTCGTTATTACTTTATGTTACCGGAAGTTCCCTCTCTACACTCTCTTCTCTTCTCTCCCTCTTTCCACGTTTATGTCATTTTTAGTCATTTGCCTATCTAAAAATCATTTTAATAACATTCATCAAAACACTCTAATTTTTATTAGAAGTCAATTTTCTCAAAATGCATTCTAGAAAGTCATTTTCTCAAAATATATTAAAAAAACTAGTAACTGCACCATTAAATAAAGGGAAAAAGACACATAAAATCTTACCAATTGGTAAAAGGACAATTGAGGTTGCTAAATTGTGAAAAAGACAAGTTGAGTTATAGGCACCTAATACACATTACCAAATTTGGGGAAAAGACTCAAATGCCCTTAAAAACTCACTTAATATAGAACTAGGATATCTCACTAACCAAAACTCACTTACCAAATTTGTGAAAAGTGAGTTTTGAAGGGCATTTGAGTCTTTTCCCCAAAATTGGTAATGTGTATTAGGTACCTATGACCCAACTTGTCATTTTCACAATTTAGCAAACTCAATTGTCCTTTTACCGATTGAGAAGATTTTATGTGTCTTTTTCCCTTTAATAAACATCTTTCATATTCACTTTGTCCAAAAGAATTGGATAAAGCACTCATGCTTTTTATTTGACAAGCAATAATTCCTACCTGTGTTTCTCTGCCCAAGTTTCAGTTTTCAGAGATGTAATTTCCTGAATTGGAGACTCCAAAGACCTGCAAATAAAAAGCAGAAAATTAACTGAAACATATAGAGGATGTGATATGATGAGTGATATTATTTTTAGGATAAAACCTTTTTATAATGATTTTGTAAATTCTGAATATATTCTTATTGTGTTGGGTCTATCTCTTTTCGCGTGCTAGTGTGATTATGACACAGAATATAAATGGCAGGGTACTATTCAATGAATGTAAGATTTTTATTTGACCAATTGAATACTGAACCCTTGAAACACATTTAAGAAAAAAGCCATAGTTTGTGGCTTGAAATACTCTGAGCCTCACAAACATATTTATGAGGTTGGTGTGATTGAAATGTGATTAATTAGGTCTTATTTTCCTAGCCTCATTCTAATCAATTACCTTGTTTTCTTCTTGACTTGTCTGATCTCTTCATTATCCTCACAAAAGTTATATTATGCATAAATTATAAAATTTTGGGTTAAGGGTAAGATATGATTCTCATGCATACTTCAGGCGCAGATGAACATCCATGCATAATTCAAGGGTAAATATGATCTTTAATCCTAAAACTTTTACAAGCTACATTTTTCATAAATTAGGTCATGATAAATAGTCTATGTACTCATATATAAAGTCTTGAAATTTGAATTCACGCTAAAGTGTAAAAATGCCCTTGTAATTGTCATGAAGGTGCAAAATGCCTATGTAAAATTTTTTGGAGCAAAAATGCCTATCAAATTTCAAAACTGGGGAAAAAATGTCCAACGCAGTTAATTTTTTGACTTTTTGACGCATCATCTTCTGCCGATTCATCTCTCACTAAAACATGTGGCAAGTTTATGTATTTTTTATTTTTGTGTGATGATGACGCGATATAGGATGAGTGAAAAAATAAAAAAAATTAACTATAACGGTCATTTTTGCCCCGACTTTGAAATAAATTTGATGGATAGTTTTCCTCCAAAAAAGTTTACATGAGTATTTTTGCACCTTCGTGACAATTACGTGGACATATTTATACTTTAGCCCTAAATCATTTATTCCTTATAATAAAGTCGTTCTTAGGTTTCCCTCATTAATTGAAGGCAAATTTCATATTCGTCTCTCAAATTATTTCATATAGAGTATACTTGTAGTCTATGGCTCTATATATGCACTTATATATAAAATCTTAGGAGTGTGTGTATTAAAGGTAAAAAAAGGATTTGACAAGTTTATTGTTTATAGGCATGGTTCGAACCCAGACCATATATATCATTGCGCCAAAGGTATAAATTATTTCATATATTACATTCCCTTTGTCTCTTTTTTTTGGTTGGGCTAAATTACATTTTATTTCATCACTCTTATAATTCCCTAGTTTACTGCTCTTTCGCTCAGGCAATCACAAATAAGAACACTTTAAAAAAAATTATACTTCTTGCTTATTTATTACTAGTACCAATTTTACCTATTATTTTAGGAAGCATCATTTCAGTTATTTGGGTGGTATGCCCCTAGTCCACATCATGTTATTAACCATTGTAGGAAGTCACTATCTTACGGGTTTCTCTAAAATATGTATACAAACACAAGGTTAAGGTGCAAATTTGGTACCCACCATATAGTCAAAGTGCACCGAAAATAGATGACAATTTTGAGGGGAAAATGTAAGATCGATTTATTGTAAAGTGGTGCAAATATAATATAGTATCAATTTATTGTGAATTAGTGTATATGTAGTAATTCTGTCAATGATAACGGGTTTGACCGATTGTTTATATAGTTTGACTAAAGAATATAGAGGTGACATGTTCATGTGACCTCCATGTCATCTCCATATATCCATATCATGTTTTGTTTTTGTTTTTTAAGTGATATATTTTCTTTTTGTTAAAAAAATGCCCTAGAATCTTCTAGTATCAATTTATTGTGAATTAGTGTATATGTAGTAATTCTGTCAATGATAACGGGTTTGACCAATTGTTTATATAGTTTGACTAAAGAATATAGAGGTGACATGTTCATGTGACCTCCATGTCATCTCCATATATCCATATCATGTTTTGTTTTTGTTTTTTAAGTGATATATTTTCTTTTTGTTAAAAAAATGCCCTAGAATCTTCTTCATTCTCTTTTATCATCAATTTTGATATCTGATCACCCGATGGTTTCACATTGATGAAGAAGACGATGATGTGTGGTGAAAGCCATGATTATAGAAAGATATGGTTATTGAAGAGAATGAAGATATAATCTAGAAAGAGAAATTAAAGAGGATGGACAAGGAAATCTTAGTTAAGATTGATGGTAGAAGACAATGAAAAAGATTTAGGGCAATTTTTTCAAAACGAAAAAACATGACTCACAATAAAAAAAAACAAAAACAAAATATCATTTACATAGATGAAGATGACATTGAGGCCTCATGGACATGTTATATCTACATTCTCCGGTCAAACTGTATTGGTTATTAGATTTGCACCTTAACCTTATCCCTAAATCCCTAAATGTGTGTGTATGTATGTATGTGTGTATGTGTGTATATATATATATATATATATATATATAGAGAGAGAGAGAGAGAGAGAGAGTTTTTTTGTGTGTGTCTGTTGACTGTTAAGGCGTGACAATGATCATTAATCAACTTGTGTAGACTTAATGCCCTAAATTCTCCCCTAAAATTTAGGTCGGTGATGAAAATCCAATAGTACCATGTGTGTGTACAATGGTAATACTGTCCTATAAAAAGTTCAAAAGGATGAGTTAAAATATCATTCCCTGATTCTCTCCTAATCGGTGAATATTCTGAGCATCCATTGGTCAGTTGTATATTGACTACACAAATTTGAAAATTCATAAACAAAACCACTGGTGCGCTTGAACGAACAAAAATTTCAAGATGGATTTTCCACTGTTTTTTTTCTCTCAGCATATTTATTTTCAACAAAATAAATATTTATCATAAAGATTATACTGGTTTTCAACATTCCTTTCAAATAACTTTTTCGCTTTTATTTGACACTCTAATGCTAAATATAGACAAAAGTTGAGGACCTTTGACGCTAAATAATCTCAATTCACCATCGTGATCCTTTTATTGAACACACTTAAAAAAATTTACAGTGACGAGTTTAGTTTCTAGTAATATAATATTAAATGGGTATATAAGAAACAACGCAGGCAAATTATTAGAAATGACTAAATTAACTATTCTTTTACAATAATCAATTAAGCATCCAAATTCTACATCTAAGGTCAGAAAATGTACGATTTTTTAACGTCAGTTTAACTCACAAATTTTCAGAGACTTAAAGAAAATACTAGAATTGAATACTTTTAGAACTTTAAAATCTCAAAATCACATGTTCCTGATAAAACTTCTAATCGATCGTTCGCTCATCGATCAAATGTAGTAACTAGTACGAGTAGGTGCTAATATAAGGTGTAGCAAATAAAATTTCTTTGGGGTTTTGCTATTTCCAAGTTTTCAATTACCCTCTCAAATAATTAAGAGAAATTAATTTTAAAGTGCCTATACTTTTCTTTAATTTCTATTTGATATCTGTATATATACTTCTCTCTCCTCCTCGATCATTAAATCATTAGTATATTTTACTAGTATTACATTACACAACTAGCTAGCTCTTTAATTCCAGAGACTAGCAATATTAAAAGATAAAAGTTATTTGAGTTAATCATGATACAAACAATTAAAAATATTTAATAATGAGACACACATCAGTGTTAAATTAAACATTGAAGAAAACAACATGTAGCTCAAGAATATAATTTTTACAAAATAAAATTATGCGAAGATAATATTTTGTACCAAAGAAAAGTTAAGATTTAATGGAAAAAGACAAATGATGGGTTGGCACAAGATGATATTAATCATTATTATTCCCAGAATCGTCGGTAAAAGAATGAGACACAATATTTGGTTTAGCAAAGTGAGGCTGACAACTAATTAATAGGAACCCAATTTCAGATCAATTTTGAAGTCAGAGTTTGATTCAATCAAAACCCACGTTATGCGATTGATTGCCATATTCTTAAGGAATATTGCTTGATATTTAAGACTGCCATTGTTGGATTGAAACGATCACATACTTCCTCCCAATTAAATGCTAAGCATGACTCTTCTAAGCTATTATGTTTGATTCACATAAATTGATCCACGCTTTAAATACCAACCAATTAATATTGCTTTTTTTAATTCTAACGAATTAGTATGCCAAATTCAAACTTATTAGATATATATTATCCGTCCTATTATATATAAGGTAGGTGTCTTTTAGAAGAAATTCATAGTATAAATAATCATTGTTGTCAAACTCGTGAGCTGACTCTCCGATTTTACCGTTTTTACGACACTACCTAACCAAAACGTGTCACGGGTCACCTAAATTCTCAGTCTTTGAAAATTCGGTAGAAACTTATGTATTTACATTGTGAATTCACCGTTTTTATGTTTTTAACTTACAGAAAATTGCGTTAACTTGCTACTAAACTCATTTTAATTATTTTTAATTGACAAAATTTAATGAATTTAAATATGGATTTCATAGAAATTTATCTATCGAGGTTGATATAGTATGAAATTGATATATTTAAATTTACTATCTATATTTAAAATGAATTCAAGCCAATTTATTATAAGTTTTTGTATTCTTATTTAATTATATGAAAGAAATACATGAAATAAAAAAAAAAGATATACATGTTTTTTTTTATAAACGTAAACTCGTAGTCTACGATCCGAGTTTACCTTATCTCTATGAGTTTACTTAAACTCACGAGTTTGACAATCTTGTAAATAATGTTCATATGACCATTTATCAAGAAAAGATACACTTCAAGTAAAATCTGGTGCTTTGAAATACTAAAATATTTTCTGTAATTTGAAGACAAAGTCTCAATTTTGTTAAATTAGTTAGAGGCGGGAATAATTTATAATGGAATCAAGTCAATGTCTGATTTGAGAAAATTCCAACCTGATTTCTTTATATCCACGCACCATCCATTTAAATTTACAATAATTTTTAAGCATGGTTACTATAATATACCCATTGATTATGATAGATCATGTTATTGTGCTCCAATAATTTTAATATGCAATGATAAATTTTTATTTTTCATTGGAATTCCTCCTTGTTTATATAACAACCATACAATTTCTTTTATCTTTATAAAAAATTAAGGTACTCTCATTCTCTTTCAGACATTCTTACTGTTATCTTTTCTATTTTCGGCAAGGGCCAAACATTATAGTTTATAATATTTGGGCCTCCATAACTCTGACTTTGGTATATGTATTAATTAAACTCAATTATGAGAACCAATCTACTTTTCCTGTGAAAAGAACCAATCTACTTTAATTTTCTAAAAACAAAATCCCATGATATCTATCAGATCAGGAAGGGAATTGAAAGCATGATATATGATGAATGGTGCCAACGAAAAAGAAGAAAATAATGCCACGAACGCACTAAAGTTTATGCATGGCTGTGGCCTAACTAATTTATATACATTGCATTTGTCTCGCAAAAGCGTACGTGGAAGCATATAACACTGTTTCAATATTTTTCTATTGTTTAATTTGATTTACGGATTAAATTACATTCCAAACGATAGAGTATTTTCTTGCAGCAGCATTCAACATATTAATTTTTTGTACAAATTCTGGATAAAGGCTATCATAAAATGAAGTAGATAATGGAATAATATTGCAACAAAAACTTATGCGAATATCGAGTTCATGAAAATAAAGTATCATTTTCATTTGCATTGGCAAATGTATCGTTTAATCCGGAGAATTTCACATTTCTCTTTATCTAAATATAAGACCGTGCTCAGTGGATTTCCTTGTTTTCAAAAAACATATAAAAGCAGCCTAAAGCTAAGTATCAGAAAAATTCATGAAAAATTCATACTTATGAAATTTATTGGTCAGAGCTCAGAAAGACCCTGATACTTAGCGTGAATAAATATATCAAATCCTGCCGACTAATAAATTTCTTAAACAAAAACCTTTCCGCAGAATTTACCAAAAAATAGACATGCATGTAATATTATCAAAAGATCAACCATAAAAAAAACTATACTTGATGCGTGTAAAAATATTTGACTTGTATAGATCCCTTTCGGGAAGTGATGGCTTAGTTTCCATTTAGAACACAATTCTTTTAGCCTTTATTTTGATCCAACAAGTTTCTAAAACAATTGGCTTTAATTACATATTTTTATACACACCATTGGATGAATTATAGACAGTAGTAAATATAAACCGTTTGATACAAATGGTACTTAAATGAAGAGGTGGTACATTATAAGGCGTTGGAAGTATAAAAAAATCTCGTAGTTGCCCCAGAACTATTTTGTGTTTTAATATAACCTTGAAAGTACCCAAACATAATAACGTAACAATGAAAGTATCCAAATATGGCTCAACAATAGAGCTCTTGGTATTCAATTAATGGAGGAGAATATTACTATACGTTTGGGTACTTCTATGGTTAAATATTGTCCCAAAATACTTTTGAGGCGAATACGAGATTTTGTTTACACTTCCAAAGTAGAATTGCACCTTAATATTAATAAAGTTATAAATGAGATAGGATGGATAATATTTGATCTAAATTATTTGATTTTTTTTATCACAAGTGAATATACAATGAATGAGCCAAAATCAATTTAATATGATTTTTAACTTTAATGAAAATAAATTTTAAAAATTAATACAATATTTATTAATTATTATTTGTAAAAAATCAATTAATTTTTTATCCTATCTACATACATCTAATCTACATTAATTCATATAAAAATACAAAATGATATTGGAAAATACTATAAAAATACAATTAAAGGTCTACAAGTTACATACATACATGGAACAGAAATTACTACATATAAAATTACAATAAAACAACTTGGAAATGGTCATAAAATATTATTGGAAAAGCAAATAGTAAAGTCATAAGATTTTTTATGTCAAGTAATAAGAACTCCTGGAGGATGGTGATTAAATCTCGGTTAAACTCGTATCGTGGATGTGTGTACGCGTGATTTTTGAAAATATTAGTCCTTGACTATTTTTTTTTCACGTGTAACTTCTAACTGATTTATTTAATAACACGTGAAGCGCTAGCATCTTTCATTTAATAGTTTCACTACATGTTCGATCTCCACAGACAGTGTCAAAGATTTTCTAGCTTTCATGTTATATCTTATTGGTAATGATATTTTTCCAGTAAATTAAAGGTTGTAGATTGGACTATGGTTCAATATCAAGCCATTAGTCTGTGGCCATTGACTTCCAGAAAGAAAAAAGGGATTGGTAGAAATGAAAGAGGGGAGTGATTAAAAATGTGTAGATGATAGATGCTAATATAAGGTTTTTTTTTGTATGAGGGAAGGGATGGGAGAGAAAGTGGGCTAGTTTTTTTTATTTTCTTAGAGTCTTTGGTGTCCGGTGTCCGGCCCCCTTCGGGGAACGACTAATCCGAAGTCGCCGCCGAGATCCCCCACTTTGGATGTGACGACTTCCCAAGGGTTCAATCCCATGACCTGGTGGGTACGCGGTGTCTTACCTTCCCCTTTCTTACCAGCTGGACTACGCCCCTTGGGCTGCTAGCAGCTAGCTTATTGATATGATATTTTTCCAACAAATGAAATGAAAGACTGTGAATTCCATCCTGGTTCCAATTAATATGAGGCCATTAGCGTGACCTTTAACTCCAAAAGAAAAGAGATGGGTAGATAAGGAATGAGGGGAGTGATTAAAAATGACTAGATGATGGCTATTGTCTCGTAGTCTCGTAGTAGTTTAGTACTATAGCATCTGCGTGATGAGTGATGTCAGATGTGACTTAGGTCTCGGTGGTGATTATCTCTGATTAATGTCTGCCTTTTAATTCTTGTTAAAAAGAATAAATAGTTGATGACAAAGTCATACCTCAAAATAAAATGAAAAGATGGGGTGTGATGAGAATGAGATGCTTAAACTAATCGGGAATGTGTTGGTAAAAAATATATATATATCGGGAAGGAGCATGAATGAGATAAAGAAAAGCAAAGCCTGAAATTATGTGCTTGCATTTGCAGATGCCCGCTTCCCTCTTCTCCTTTTATCATGTTCCTGGGCGTCTGCCACGTAATCCCCTCCTATTATTATTATTTTTTTTGGCCAACAAATCCCCTCCTATTTTTATCATCAATATCCAACACACATAATTATATGAGGTTAGCTAAAGTCCAAAGATACACTCCCCTTATGGATATAAACGGCAAAATTACACACCAAATCGAAATATACATTTTGCGTTAGGTGGGGTTGTCACAAATTTCAAATTGGATTAATCACTATTTAAAACTACGTGTGTTAAGTCTCTCTCATCGTTAAAGCTAAGTATCCACTATTTCAAATTGGAATAAATTGCAACGCGCGGGATCCATATTAGTGATTTAATTCATATAAGAGAGAGAAATATATAATGAATATAAAATAGAGTTAGGCCAAAGTAGTAAAAAACACATTAAATGATGGGATAAATTGGTAATATATGTGTAAATATTTAACTTAACTAACTTCATTAATATACTCAAATTAGAAAAAGTGATCTTACATTTGGAACATGGGAGCATCACCTAATATACTTTCAGTTCGCACCATTTATTGTCCACACACACTGACAATAAATTAAATTACACCAAATCAATATTATTTGAGGAAAGCTTAAAACATTGACTATTGACCTTTGAACATGATTGTAAGTTTGTAACTTCTTTGTTTTCCGCCCGTGCTTGTATTTGAAATTGCATACTTGTTATATGAAAATTAAGATTTTTGTAAACAACATTCATAACTTCGAAATGCATTCAACAATTTTGAAATCTCCAGACGATCCAATATATAAAGACAAGCTAATATAATACCCTCTCTGGTCCTTAATATAAGAGTTAGCCGCAAAAAAACGCTTCTTAAGAAAACATGTGAATGTTAGTTGGGTGTCTGGAGTTAATGCTTCTTTTCCAATATTGCTCATATTTATTATGATACTTTAAGAGAGAGAAATACATAAGCATTAATAAATACTCCATAAAAGATAGTTAGGGGCAAAGTAGGAAAAAACACATTAAATGAGGAGAGAATGTGAGATGAGCTCTTATATTAGGACCAAAATCATTCAAATTTTGAGCTCTTACATTAGGGACATGAGGGAGTAACTATATAGTATAAAATCGCGTTCAATTTGCTTATATTTATTGGGTTTATTAATCCAATCAAATTTTGTCATGTGTAAAATGTTTCAACAAAAATGGTCCATTAGATTTTTGAAATCTTAGCAATGTGAGACCTCGGTTTTAAGACTTGTAACCTAATGTGTATACAACATAAATATTTTATTTTGTACTTTTACATAAACCTAACAACATTTCCTGTTTATGATAATATATATTCCCTCTGTTCCTAAATATAAGATCACTTTGAGAATGTGGATAAATTCCTAAATATAATATCACTTTCTATTTTTCTCAAGTTTTGCCCAAATTACCCCTATACCCATTTTACAAGTAAATTACTCTCTCAATCTTTTAAATTTATGTAAGGGGTATTTTGGGAAGATCATGTAATCCAAATTCATTAGAAAGTCTTCCTTAATCTCTCCAAATTAGCCAAAGTGATCTTATATTTAGGAACAGAGGAAGTATTTTCTAATATAATTATCTACTTAATAAACATTTTAGATGAGACATAAATAAATGGAGACGTTTTTCTAGTGGGTATTTAATTATACCACTCTCTCTCCTAGCCAAAAACTCGTAAGGGTTGTGTATTTGATTTTCTTTGTAAGGTCGTTGTACTTGATTTTAAATGACACGATATCTAAATTCATGATGAGCATTATTTTCATAATTTTAAAATAAATGTATCTAATTTATAAAGTGATATACTCCCTCCGTTCCTAAATATAAGAGCACTTTGATTTTTTTGGAGAATTCTAAGAAAGCAAAATGAACAATTTAATCATAACATATTTTAAATATCATTAGATCATATGTAAGTTCATAAGTCAAATAAACTAGTTTAGTGAAAAAATTTGGGAAAATCAATTTTTTTTTTTTTTTGATAAGAGGGAAAATCAATTTTTAATTACCATATTTTGCTTTCTTAGGATTCTCCAAAAAAGTCAAAGTGCTCTTACATTTAGGAACGGAAGGAGTATTATGTTATGCATGCGGGGACTTCTTAAATAATGCTTTATTTGGTCCTTAGAAGAGTTCGACAGCTAAATCGTGCAGTACTTATTAACAAAATTGTTAGAGGTTAGTTAAAAATCACAAATTTCTAAAGAATATAACATTTTTTAATTTTCACCCTTATTTATCCTTTGATATCCTCTCATTTAAAACATTGTCAGCCCCTCCATCGTAAGTATAACAGTTCCCATAATTTATTCAACACAATATTTCACATTAGTTAGTGCTAAAATAGGAATAAATATATTGAATGATGGAACACCCAAGATTATAATCCATGCATATGAGTGTCCCAAAATATAAGCTTTATTCAAGGTGCCTCAACATATATTACATTTTTTAAAGATTTTACCCTCGTTCAAGGTTGTTAAATTCGTAATATTAAATAAACCCGTGTTTAGAATATTAATCGTGAACATAAATTGTAAGCCTATAAGTGTTTCAATTTGTCAATGAATATATGTCTAAAGCATATAATTAAGTAAATTAATACAAAAATGTCAATAATTTGATTTAAATATATTTTTAATATCAATTTTTACATTAAGCATGTCAACATATACTCGAAAAATTCAATAAAAAAATCTCTGTAAAGTGAATATATAAAGCATGATATGGTCAAATGAAAAGTTCGACATGAGATTTAAAGCGACTTCACAAAAATTTTTGAAAGGTATAAATGAAAAAAAGTAAATTTGATGTGTAAACTCCTAACTTTGACCAAATTAATTCCTAATACGAGAAAGTTTTGTCTTATTTATCTATTATATACTCACTCTGGTCCTAAATGTAAGATCTAATTTACTTTTTTGAAAAATCCTAAAAAAGCAAAATATAAATCAATTATAAATTGATTTACCTAATTTTTCCCCTTAAACTAGTTTATTTAACCTATAAACTAATGAATAATCTAAAAATATATCCAATATGTCATAATTTAATAACATATTTTGTAACTTTGACATCTAAAAAAAAGTCAATTAGGTCTTATATTTAGGACTGGAGGGAGTATAATTTTACCCTTTATATATTATTGTGTTGATTTTAATTTTTTATAATATAACACAATGCATCACCTTCATCCTTAATTATAATTATAAGTTTATAATCTGTGCATATTGTCCCAAAATATAAGTTTTATTTTAAGGTGTCTCAACATTGTTACATTTTTTAAATGATTTCACCCCTTGCTCAAGGCTGTCTAAAGCATAGAATTAACGAAATAAATAAAATGATAATAATTTGATTTAAATATATTTTGAATATATTTTTTACATTAAACATGTCAACATATGTTCGATAAATTGAATAAAAAATTTCCATAAAATGAATATATAAAGCATGAAAATGGTCAAATGAAAAGTTTAGCATGAGATTTAAAATGACTTAAAAAATATTTTGACAAGTATAGATTAAAAAACGGTAAATTCAATTCTAAACTTGTAACTTTGGCCGAATTAACTCCTAATTCAAGTTTAAGCAACTTGATGCATGTTTTCCTTAGGTTTGAATATAAAAATGATAAAATCAGAGACCTAATTTGAGAGTTTTACAATATTATCACTTATTGTATTTCTATACATCATTCTCTTTCATCTTCACAACCTTTTATTTATCACATCTTCATTCATTCTATATTTTTCACATATTCCTCTGGTCCGTAATTTTGGTCCGTAATTTAGGGTACATGATGTAATTTTCATATAGATATACAAAAAAACCCTTATTAAATCAATAGCACAATTTCCTATGGATAGTATCATATGTACTCTCTCCCTCTCTCATTTTCAAAGTACCGCCTCTAGTCTGAAATATAAGTGGTCAAAAGTTGAATGATTTTTGTTCAAAATGTAAGAGTTCACTCTTATATTATCTATTTATTAAAATGTGATTTTTCTTACTTTACCCCTTATCTTCTTTCATATTTAATACTCCCTCCGGTCCCTAATGTAAGAGCCCAAAATTTGAATGATTTTGGTCCCTAATGTAAGAGCTCACCCCACATTCTCTCCTCATTTAATGCATTTTTTCCTACTTTACCCCTAACTTTCTTTCATATTTATTAATGCTTATGTATTTCTCTCTCTTAAAAGTATTATAATAAATATGGACAATTTTGGAAAAGAAGCATTAACTCCAGACATCCAACTAACATTCACATGTTTTCTTAAGAAGCGTTTTTTTGGCGGCTAGCTCTTACATTAGGGACCGGAGGGAGTATTGCTTAATAGTGGCAGAATTAAAAAAAACATTAATTACTTTACTCATAGTCGACTAACTTTTATATGTTATGTTTTCTTAATAAGTGTGTTTTAATGGCTGAACTCTTATATTAGAAATGGGAGGGGGAAGTATTATTAATTATGATTATAGTTGGAAACTTTTTACTACTCCCTCTGGTCCTAAATATAAATATAAGACCTAATTGATTTTTTTTAGAAAATCTTTAAAAAAGCAAAATAAGTTAATTATAAATTGATTTACCTAATTTTTTCCCTTAAACTAGTTTATTTTACCTATAAACTAATGAATAATCTAAAAATATATCAAATATGTCATCATTTAATAACCTATTTTGCAACCTTAATCTATCCAAAAAAAGTCAATTAGGTTCTATATTTAGGACTAGAGGTAGTATATTTTAATATATATACTCCCTCCGGTCCCTAATATAAGAGCCCAAAATTTGAATGATTTTGGTATCTAATATAAGAGCTCATCTCACATTCTCTCCTCATTTAATGTGTTTCTTCCAACTTTGCCTCTAACTCTCTTTCATATTTATTAATGCTTATGTATTTCTCTCTCTTACAAATATCACAATAAATATGGACAATATTGGAAAAGAAGTATTAACTCTAGACACCCAACTAATATTTACATATTTTCTTAAGAAACGTTTTTTTGACGGTTAACTCTTATATTAGGGACCGGAGGGAGTACTTTATAATTTCTTGATATATGTGAAACATGTAAGAAATGTCCTATAAATAGAACAAGAGGAGTAAATTCTTTACATCTTTATCAATAAGGAAAGAATTAAAGGTGCATTGATGATTTTCCTTTAATGATAAAATTTAATATATTAAATTAGGAAGCTCTAAATAGAGGCAAGAGTATTAAATTTCACTAACATATTTATGATAATTAAAGAGTAACTATTTATGAATTACCATTTTCACCATCATCATTAAATAGAGTACTTGTATAACCACATGATACGTGTCTCACCTCTAAACTACTTTGAAACCCCAAATCTTGTCTTCACTTCACATTATAAGTACTCCCCTCACATCACCTCCTCATCCCCCTTCCCTCTCTTAAGGCCTTAACCATTCACCTTTTCTATTCTTTCTTGATTCCCTTTTCTCCCCACCAAACAATGCCTTAACCTTCCTCTATACCCTTTCTCATTTTCCTGTTCCATCCTTTCTTCACAACCATGGAATTCAACCCCACCGCCGCCACGTCATCTCCGGCCACCGCATTCACCGCCAGCCACTTCAATTCTCTCCACACTCAAACCCCACCATCCACCCACCCCACCACCACCACAAAGTCTTTCCCTTTCACCAACGGAACCCTCAAGCGCCGCCACACATCGCCGTCGCACACGGCGGCGCCGTCACCGTCGCCGGCCACCTACAAGGAATGCCTGAAAAATCACGCCGCCGCCATCGGCGGCCACGCCCTCGATGGCTGCGGCGAGTTCATGCCCTCCTCCGCCGCCTTCGACCCTCGTTCTCTCAAATGCGCCGCCTGCGGCTGCCACCGGAACTTCCACCGCCGTGAGGCCCACCAAGAGCTCCCCTCCAGCCCCACCTTCCTCAGCTGCTTCTTCCCGCCGCTCCCTCCGCCGCTCGCCCCTCGTGGGCTCAGCCCAAGCCCGAGCTCAAGCCCAAGCCCAGGCCCGGGCCCAAGTAGCCCAAGCCCATTATCAAGCCCATCACCGCCGGTGATGCCCCACTTTCCGCCTCCTAACTACCATACATCATCGGGCCCTCCATTTTTGGTGGCACTCGGAGGCCCGTCGGGCCATCATCATCGGGCCATGAATTCTCAGGTGAAGAGGAGAAGGGAGAAGGGGAGTTCATCAAGTGGGTCAAAGAGGCACAGGACAAAATTTAGTCATGTGCAGAAGGAGAAGATGTTTGAGTTTTCTGAGGAGTTGGGGTGGAGAATTCAGAGGAGTGATGATAAAAAAGTTGATGATTTTTGCAATGAGGTTGGTGTTACTAGGGGTGTGTTCAAGGTTTGGATGCATAATAATAAGAACACTTATGGGAAGAAGTCAGAGAATGTTGGGAATAATGTGCAAATTGAGAATATTAATAATAATGAAGGTCATGTTGATGATGCTAACAATGAGGATGATCATAGGAGTGGAGATGATGGAGAAGGAGGTAGCCGTATTAATCTTCAATTCTCTGTTAATTAATTAATTAATGGGTCGGCTTCTCTTTTTGTTCTTGATCTAGATTGTTCATAATAACACCATCTCAAAATCTTGATATAAATTCCAGAGATAGATGATATCTTTCATAGCTTTAGTCGTCTTCTTTATCCTCTGGTTTTGGTAGGTATTTGTAATTGGAAAATGGATTAATTAATTCAGGTTTAAGGTGCAACTTTGTTCATGGAAGTTTTGTTTATGAACTATATTTTGTAATGATTTTTTTTTATAAAAAATAATTGAAAACGTAACAATTTTATTCAACGTCTAATGGAAAACGTTAAAGTTGTTACATTTACTAAACTAGCAATGTAACTCAAGTCTAGTGAGTAAATTTCTAGAGCAATATAGTAGCTCTTTTTTTGGCCAGAATATCGTAGTAGTTCTTAAACTTATGAATAGATAGATGTACACATGAATCCATTAATCGATTGATTAATTTAATGATGTGGGTATAGAGTCAAGGGCATTGTTTGAGGAAGGTTTGGATTAATAAATTGCATGCACCTCCCAAAATGCCCATACCTGCGTGGCCAAGTGTGGATATGGAGGTGGGAACTTGTGATGATGATAGAATTATCTCTGCAATTTCTGTCGCTATGCATTAATTGGAGGGAAGCAACTTTTGCAGAATTAACGTGGTTGGGAGATAATGCCATTGATGAGTTTGGTGGACATTGCATGAGCCCAACATCTAACTATTTTACTCTTCTTAATGATGAATTTATGAATTACTCAGAGATCATGTTATTGGTGGACCTACTGGATTTTCAAATTTATAAACACACATTAAGATCTAGTACCATATGATTCTGTTGTTAACATTATAGAAATTTCATTTATTTGACATAAAATATTTGTTTTGCTTGTAAGCAATTTCACTGGATCATTATTTGGTTCAAAACATAAAATTAACTTAATTTGAATATTTAACTAATTTGAAAACCAAAATTGTTCTCCATTTTGTCAACAAAATAATGATAATATATATGGACGATGGTAAACTGGAATTGACAACCACTACACACATGATTAACAAAATTCATCTATTACAAAAAAGTTATCCCAAGTATTCGTTTCAGTTGTGATTGAAATATTAAAAATCGTGAAATAGAAAAAAAAACCAAGTATGGGTTCTTAATTACCATTCTTGGATTTTTCCTAGAACTGTTTCATTGATCAAGGGAAAAATTTAAATATACAAACAGTCACACACACAGCCTCAAATTTAAACAGCTCAACTGATTTTGTTTTTTCGTGAAACAAGTATTGAGCTTCATATTTAAGATTGTTTATGCACACTAAAAGGCACTAGTATTTTAAATGCATACGTTTTGCTGAAACTAACTTTATTTTATGGGAAAATGGGGATATATCTCATGGATCAAATTAATTTTGGGGAATGAGACCTAAAATATATGTTACCATCACTAAGTGTTAAGTCTCATTTCCCCAAATATTTTGTCAAAGGATTTATTCCTAATTTTCAAGCACACCATTTACTTTTAATAAAAATACAATTCAGTAAAAAAAATTTAAATATTATTTTACTGTTATTCTTTTGCATCAATAATAAAAGTGCGTAGTATTAATTACACACAATATAACTAACTCTTTGCCATGAAAAAAAATAGATGATAATTTCATTACATTATTGTTTCAAGTATGCAAAAATGAAAAGGATGTGCTTAAGTATGATTAGAGTGCAGTAAAATTTGCTTAGAAGGCAAGCATGATGCTTATAGCTTTAATGATCATGATAATAAGTGGGGAGCAACAGAGACAGGGATATAGATTTTGGACTTTCCAAAAATGGGTTTTGGTTTATTGGAGCGGCAAGTTTTGTTGTTTTCTCAAGCTGCTAATCATAACCCCTACGATAAAAAGCCACTTAATATTTAATTCTCCTAATTATAACAATTAATTAATTAATGAACTAGTAGTGAGTTTAATGCCCATAATATTATAACCATGATGTCCTTGGATAGGGAGCCACATGGTTTATTTTTCTTCTTTATGATTTAAATCATTTGCTGAGACGATGACTCTTTGCTTGGGGGTTTTTGAGACTGTTGAACGCTTGCCGTGCAGTCTTTTCTCTGCATACAAATGATGGACCACACTGACATACTCCATCCTCCCTAACTAATTTAATGTCCTTTTTTTGTTTGGGGTTACAAAAATTGGAGCTTAGTTTTTAGGATGTGTTAATGGGTCAAGATTCTGTAAACTTAGGTTGAAGAGTGACTTTAGTTCAGAAGTTTGTTTTGATTTAAAATTGACATCAAAGTTATGTCCAACAAAAATTGACATCAAAGTTTATGCAAAGCAATTTTAACTTTACTATCAATATCATTGACAGTTAAAAAATTGAAATTGAACATTGTTTATTAACTGGCTAATAAGAAAATTCATACGTTTTAAGACTTTTTGACCAATTTTGAATCATAAATAATTTTTGGGGAAAAAATTATCTTGGGCTAACACTTCCAATACAAAATTTGCATATTGACCCATTGAAAAAAGTTGAATTAAACTTTTAAAGGGAGAAATGTAATGAAGTCCCATATAATAATAGAATCATTGTAAGATAAATTCCAATAAATTGTTCACAATAACATTGACACAATGACAAGTTTTTTGGGCAAAAAAAAGATACAATAACAAGTCAAAATGACACTACTGAACACCTTTAACAACATATTGGAATTTATATGATACTAACTTTTATGTTTCGTGAAGACATTATACTCCTTTTGATCCTAATTAAAAAATAGTTAATTTTTTTTGGAGATTAAGAAAATAAAACATAGCATTAAATTTTAGTATATGCTACATGTAATTAAATTATATGAAATTAGTTTTTACGTCAAATAAAGTATTTTTGAGAGAAAAAGATAAATACAAATTATCAAAATTATTGATTTTACATCCTTTATTACTCTAAAAATGTCAACTAATCTTATAATTAGTACTGGAAATACTACGATACAATGTAATGAAAAAAAGGATAAATTACTAGTTATTTGAATTTTTCAATGTTTACACTCGTCATTGGAGACCTCATAATTATATCCTATTATTATGATATAAATATACATGAAATATAAAATCGTTGTAAATTTTAAATAAAAGAAGGGAAAAGACCACAAAAAACACTCAAAATATATAAATGAGAGTAAGGTATATAAATTTATGAAATGACAAATAATGTGTGACATGGACTAACATGTCTTTTGTGAATTTTTAAGGAAAAGGTGAAAATGCGCTTCAATGAATATAGTTTGTAAGTAACTGAGTGGATTTAGTCGATGCAAATAAAAGCGGTAAACTCTTTTAGTGAGTTGGTAAATCTAAATAAGAAGTTGGTAAATCAAGTAGTAAGTCCTTAGGTAAAACCAGTGCACCTATATAAACAAGTCGGTGAGTTTCTAAAACTCACTAGAGTGGTATGTATATTAGTGACTTCATTTAAATTAGTAAATATTATTTGTCCTTTTGATAATTTAGTATGCTTTGTATGTCCTTTTAAAAATTTAGTGTATCTTATAATGTTCCTTTGTTTCAAGAATTCGCAATATTTCCCGTTACACTTGAATGCAATATTATTAATAGTATATATTTAGCTTTATTAGTTTATTACATGGCCTGTACCAGAGGTATAAACCCAAATTGTGAGGGTAAAAATTCTTTTAAAAGTGAAAAAGACAAATCATTCTGTTAAATTTCAAAAAATCCCTCATCATACCCAGAAAGAACATGAAATTTTCACAAATTACTAAAAGGCAAATGTTCTCAACAATAAAAGTTATGAATAATGAACATAAACTTAAAAATCCTCAAAATCGACTTGAGAATGATTCCTCAACATATATAGATGCCTTGTCACTTCTTAATAAAAGATTAGAGTTTTCATTTTTTAACATCAACATGAAAATAGTTACAATCAGATTGAAAATTCCTGTGAGAGGAAGTTTGGAGAAAAAATGATCTCAACCTAAGGTAGTGAGTCATCAAATCTTATTATATACACATAATGAATTACACTAAAGCCAATACAAGTATGACAAGTGTACATCACTTAAAACAAAAATACAACAGAATACAGCTCATGAGCATAATAATTAAACTAAATGTTATTGTGCTTTAATATCTCTAACATCCCCCCTCAAACGAGGCCGAGGAAAACCAAGTCCGAGTTTGCCACGCAAGTAGAGAAACCTGGAAACCCCAAGAGGCTTGGTGAGGCAATCAGCAAGTTGATCAACAGTTGGAACATATCGTACACAAACTTTCTTATTCAAGACCTGATCTCGAACAAAATGAGCATCTATTTCTATATGTTTAGTCCGAGCATGAAGCACAGGATTGGAAGCTAAGGCAGCAGCACTAGTATTATCAAACCAAATAATAGAAGTAGTCAAAAGTATAAACTGAAGCTCACTCAACAAAGAACGCAACCATGAAAGTTCAGCAGTGGTGTTAGCTAACCCACGATATTCAGATTCGGTGGAGGAACGGGAAACAACCAATTGTTTCTTAGAAGACCAAGAGACTAGAGATCCACCAAGAAACACAAAGTAGCCACTAGTTGAACGGCGATCATCAGGACATGAAGCCCAATCTGCATCAGAGTAGGCAACTAGACCTAAAGGAATTGAAGGCCGAAGCAAAATTCCAGTATTCATAGTTCCCTTCAAATAGCGCAAGAGGCGTTTTATAGCTTGCCAATGAAAAATAGTTGGAGAACTAAGAAACTGACTTAGTTTGCTAACGCAAAAACAAATATCAGGACGAGAATTAACCAAATATTGCAAAGCTCCAATAACACTACGATATAAGCTAGGATCAGAAAATGGAAGACTATCATGTTGTGCTAGAGTTATTTGACTTGTAACCATTGGGGTTGGACATGGCGTACAATCCAACATTCCACACCTTGACAGCAAATCCGTAACATATTTGGTCTAAGAAGGACAAAACCTTTAATATCTAGAAAGATCTCAAAACCAAGAAAATAATGAATATGACCTAGATCTTTGAGTGCAAAGATATCATTCAACTTGGCAGTGAAATGATTGATACTAGTAGAATTACTTCCAGTCACCAAAATAGCATCAACATATATCAACAAGATTAAAACCTGTGAGGAGTCTTTGTAGAAAAACAAAGATGAATCGGATTTACAATTATGAAATTTCCAAGATAACAAAGTATCACGAAGACGGTCATACCAAGCCCGAGGAGCTTGCTTCAGACCATATAGAGCTTTAGTCAGCTTACAAACAAAATTTGGCTTTGTAGGATGAACAAAACCTTCTGGTTGCTTCATATACACTGTTTCAGATAAGAATCCATTAAGAAATGCATTATTAATGTCAAGTTGACGTACATCCCATCGGTAAAAGTATGCAAGAGTAAGAACAACTCTCACTGTTGTCATCTTGACAACCGGACTAAAAGTGTCCCCAAAGTCAATACCAGGTTCTTGAAGATACCCTTTGGCAACTAAACGAGCTTTAAACTTATCAAGGGAACCATCACTATTAAACTTCTTCTTAAACACCCATTTGTTTCCAACAACATGTTGCTGAGAAGAGGGAGGCACAAGAACCCAAGTCCCGTTCTTGATAAGAGCATTATACTCCTTATCCATAGCAAGCTTCCAATCCGGATTTAAAAGTGCTTCTTTAACACTCCTTGGTTCAGGAGATAAATCTTTAGTGGCAACACCAACAAAAGGATGCTTATGACGAAAAATCCCATTCTTAGATCTAGTAATCATAGAATGAGAGTTCTGAACAGAGTGCACAAGTTCAAGAGCAGAAATCTCATTATCATCAACACTTGCAGGACCATCTAAAACAGAGGCATCTTGCACAGCTGGAAAAGGTTGTGATTTTGTTACAGAACTATCAAGACCTGTAGAAGCTGGAGAGATACTCTCCAATGCAGAAAGTCCATCTAAACTGGTAGATTGTGAGCTTGAAACTTGTGAATAAGATTCATCAGAAGCAGAAAGCATCCGTTTATCAAAAGGAAAATCAGATTGATTAAAAACAACATGCCGAGAAATATAAACTCGACCACTAGGACTTAAACATTTATGTCGTTTATGCTTACCACTGGGACCGAGATATGTACACTTCTCAGATCTAAATTATAGTTTATGATTGTTATATGGTCGGAGACAAGGAAAGCAAGCACATCCAAAAATCTGAAGAGATTCATAGTCTGGTTTAGAACCAAAAAGAACCTCAAATGGTGAAGTCTCAACAACAGGAGTAGGAAGCCGATTGATCAAATGAACAGCCATAGCAAAAGCATCCCACCAATAAGTAGTAGGCATACACGCCTGAGCTAACATGCTTAGTCTCATTTCTACCACATGTCTATGTTTACGCTCTACTCTTCCATTTTGTGCAGACGTATGAGGACAAGAATGACGAAACATGTAACATCCTGAAATTTCTAATAATTAAATAATTAATATATAATATTTATGGTATAGAATATAAAATATAGAAAATTATAGTGTTTTTGAATAGTTGAGATTTTGTAGCAATATTGTTATTGTTAATTGTTAATATTTAAATAAATATGTAGAATTAGATTCGGTCAACAAAAAAAGGGGGGTTAGATTAACTAAATGCATGATTGTAGAATTGATTATAAAATGGGTATTTTTACAAATACTATAAGAAAAACATTTAAATAATATAAAATTGAATTAGTCAAAAGATATATTTTTTAGGGCTTGGACTCATCTATATATAAATATATCAGAGGATGTGCCTAACAGAAAAGCAAAATAGAATTAGAGAGGATTAGGGTTTTCTATTTTCGTAGTTTCTTCGGAGTAGACGCGTGAACTTGAGGTAACCGATGTTAATTTACTTCATATGCTTGTTATGAAACATAAGTGTTTTAAATTGTATTTTGATTATATAAATTCGATTTATGAAATGTTATTTTGATTGTATAAAATTCCGATGAAGTGGGAAGTATGTTAATCTATTTTCTTTATTATAAAACTCGCATGTACATGTGTATTTGTTATGTTTATAAATACGATGATTTGTTATGACTATTGTATACGATGATTTGTTATGACTATTGTTGTGATGGAGATTTGGGGTGGGTTGTGGAGAATTTTGTTTGGAATCCCGCTTGGCAAGCCTCTACTACTGATCCTAGTAGTTGGCACCTTGTCAGGCTCATTCTCTATTCCTTACCCCTGATCAGGGTTTGGAAATAGGCGCTTGGGTAAGACACCTCTTGAGCCTAGACCCAGGTGGGAGGTAAGAGAGGGGACCGACACCTGAAGTGAGTGGTATAACCTAAGTGGGGTTATACAGCATGAATGGTTCGGATCCACGTCTGGGAGTTATACGGAGGAGATCGGTTGGGGGGTTGTAAAAGTGTTTAAAATTGTTTTGTATTGAAAGATTTCTCTGTTATGAAAGTGTTTGAAACTGTTTTGGTTTGGAAAATTTCTATATTAATTTATAAAGCACTGTTTCGTTGGCTTATATTTCATACTGATATGTTTTGTAAAGTGATATTGGTTACAGGGGGTTACTAACCCCAAGTATACTTTTTCTTTGTTGTATTACTATTTGTTTTAGGTGAGTATTACTGTAGAGGTGATCGCGAAGGGAAGGAGCCAGAGCTATAGTTCACCAAATGGTGTTATGTCGCAGGATTAATTATGTTGCCACATTAGTTGCATTTTTTTTGTTCAAATCTATTTTGATTACTCTTTTGTTATTTTGATTTTATTTTTGATATAAAAACCTTTAAATGATATTTTCGTTAAATTCTTGGATTGATTATTTCTCTTTTGGAAATTGAATTTCGTTTATGAAAAATATTTTTTTTAAATTGAACTTTGTCTCCATTTATAAAACTTGTGACGGGCTTGTGGGTTGGGATTTGTCCCATTGTGTGTTTGTGCCCTAGGCAGCGTCTTATTTTCTTGTTTTTGTGGGGAAAAATATGTTTTGAGAACCGGGATGTTACAAAAGAACGAAACTCACCACCCCAATCACTTTGGAGAGTTTTAATGCGTTTATCAAATTGATTTTGAACCATGACTTTAAAATTTTTGAAGGCTCCAAAAGCCTCCCCTTTAGAATGCAAAGGATAAATCCATGAAAAACGACTATAGTCATCAACAAAGCATATGTAATACTTGTAACCATTTATAGAAGAAAATTAGGGCAGGGCCCCATGAATCAGTATGAATAAGATCCAATACAGCTTTAGCACGAGAACTTGAACGAGGAAATGGCAAAGCATGAGATTTCCCATATTGACAGGAATCACAAAAACTAAGTTTCTCGCTAGAATCAACAAAGATATTACAATCTTTCAATACAGTTTTAACAGTATGAGAAGCAGCATGACCAAGTTTTCTATGCCAATTATCTAAAACAGAAAGTAAAACTAATGAAGAACTTGAATCTGTGCCACCATGATCCTTATGAAAGACTGGTGCACGATCAATTCTGTAGAGTCCATTAGTTTTTCTCCTTGTTAGCAGCACCCTATGCGAGTGTTTGTCCTTCACAAGACAATGAGTAAAGTCAAATTCAACAACTACATTGTTATCATCTGTCAATTCAACCACACTGATTAAATTCTTTTTAATCTCAGGAACTACAAGAATATTATTTATAGCAATATTCTTTCCATCAATAGCAGATGCAGATCTAAGAATCTTTAAACGAGTGCCATTTCCTACAAGAATATTACGTGAACCACTTGTTCCAGGAACATCTTTATGAGTAATATGATTTGTAGCCCCACTGTTCATGTACCAGTCAGGGTCTCCAACCATCTCAGGCATAGCAATATAAGCAGAAGAATCAGAGTTCTTCATAGTAGGTTCATCAGAATAAGAGCGATCAAAGCGGTAATAGCACTCCCTAGCTGAATGTCCATATTTTTCACAAACCTGTCAAGTAGCCTTTGTACGTGATCCACGACCACGTTCTCCTCTGCCACCACGATTTGAGTACTGTGAGCGCTATCTGTTGTTGTTATTCTCTGAGTACTGAGAGCGCTGACCATTGTTGTTGTATGAACGCCTTGAATCCTGAGAACGAGACTGGTTTTCTGTGAACCAGTGCTATGATTATTGCTTATAGCAACATTTGCAAACACCTTTCCTACAGAGTTCAACAGCAGAGAGATGTTCTAGATGCCTTTCAAAAGTCAACAAACGTGAGTGCATGTCAATCCAAGTCAGATTTTCGCGATCTGAAAGATGATGAACAATAGGAGTATATTCAGCTCCTAGACCAGCAAGAACTTGAGTAATCAGGTCCGAATCTGAAATTGGACTTTCTGCCATGGATGAATTGTCAGAAATTGCTTTCAACTTGCTCAAATATTCATCAATTGTACTCGATCCTTTTCGAGTTTGTTGCAGATCAAATTTGTACATGGTGATTCTAGATTTTGAGTGAGAATTCATTATCTCAGTCACAGGCTTCCACAATTGACTCGGCGTCCTACAGTGTAGAAGCTGTGATGCGACATCAGCAGTCATGGTGCTAAGCAACCAGCTAAAAATCAAAGAATCTGTTGCAATCCATTCATCAAACTCAGAATGAATGCGGATTCCTTTCTCATCAGAGATGAATTCTTGAGGGCAACTTTTCGTTCCAAGTAGAAAACAGTTCAATCTGTGACCACGAAGTGCTAGAAGAACCAAAGAGTGCCACAATCTGAAATTAGTTCTATCCAACTTGATAGAACCTATTTGATTGAGACTATTCAGCAGAGGAATAGCCTTTGTTTGCATAGACTGTGTTGTAGGCATCAGGACTATGTCTTCTTGTGTTCGATCTTGTGATGTTTGAGATGAAGATTGTTTTTCCGCCATTGAAACGGAGAAAACAAGAAAGAAGGCGGAGATCTCGAGGCTCTAGGAATGAACGGCTCTGGTACCAAGAGGAAGTTTGGAGAAAAAATGATATCAACCTAAGGTAGTGAGTCATCAGATCTTATTATATACACATAATCAGTTACACTCAAGCCAATACAAGTATGACACGTGTACATCACTTAAAACAGAATACAATAGAATACAGCTCATGAGCATAATAATTAAACTAAATGTTATTGTGCTTTAATATCTCTAACACTGTGTTAAAGCTGTGAACATATACTACACCTTGTCAAGTCTTAATTAATATGTTGTCCACTTAAAAATTTAATTATTCTAACGTTCAAAAATCGAATGTTTATCGAGTATATGTGTGTGTGTCATATTTTAGTTGTTGAAATGGCCAATGCACTAATGCACAATCTCCATATAATCTAATCATAGGCAATGTTACTATCAACACAGATATCATTGTATATCACCTTCAGCTAGGGAATACATCACAGTTTTTGGCATTTCTTTTGTCAAAAAATATGTAATTAATATGACTAAACTATAATATCATTATAATGACGTAATGAGCCCAGGCTATGGATTTAACATGAACGCATTGCAACGTCTAGTTGCTGATTAAGTTTTGATATACGTTTTAACTAATAATAGTAGTTGCTTTTTAGACATATTAGGTATCACTATGTTATTATTCTTTAAGTAAAGATTTATTCATCACTTTCACACTCACTCTCCTCCTTCATCGAAATGGGAGTCGGATGAGAAGTCTTTTATTTTGTTTTGGTTAAATGGGGAATGCATTGCTTGTCAATTTATTTAGCTAATTCTCATTACTTTAGTTTTAATACATTTTTTAAAAGTGTTTTTAAGAATCCTTGAGTCCCCAGAATCTTGTCTCTTACCATTGTTATCGTGTGTCCATGTTCTCTTTGCTTTGGGTAAGGATCGATCCCTTTACCTCTCGCAGCACAACAACTTCCAATGTTCAATGTGACCTTGACTGCTAAATTATGTTACAATGACTTGACCATTTCATTGGAGACTATATAAGTTACTCCCTTTGTTCCTAAATATAAGGGTAAGTTGACTTTTTTGGAGAATCCTAAGAAAACTAAATAAGGTAATTAAAAATTGATTTTCCCAAATTTTTTCATTAAACTAGTTTATTTGACTTATAAACTTACATATGATCTAATAATATAAAAAATATGTTATGATTAAATTGTTCATTTTGCTTTCTTAGGATTCTCCAAAAAAGTCAACTTGCTCTTATATGTAGAAACGGAGGTAGTACAATGTTTGTGTATATATAGGAGCTAATCAAGTATATTCGGTGTTGTCTAAAGCATGAAAGTCCCATTTTGGCATCCCGAGCGTTACACCCTTTGTTGTCTCCAACAAGCTAAGGTAGTTTTGTTGGGATGTACTAATAAGTTGCGTCATTGTAGTTCTTTTTGTGAATTCCGTATGAATTATTTATGCTAATGATTTCATGGAAGCAAACAAGGTGCTATTTGGTATGTAGATAATCGGTATTGTGGATGGAGCTCCCTCATAATCTGCTTTTTTTGCCAGTGTCCCTCAGAATCTGATGAATTAAGATTCAAATGTTTGTTGTGAGAGGTTCATATATTCAGTGTTGGATTTGCTTCTAATAAAGAGTGCTCATTTTACTTTCAGTCACGATCCTCCTTAAACAAATACTCCCTCCGGTCCCTAATGTAAGAGTCAGCCGCCAAAAAAACGCTTATTAAGAAAACATGTGAATGTTAGTTGGATGTTTGGAGTTAACGCTTCTTTTCCGAAATTGCCCATATTTATTATGGTACTTATAAGAGAGAGAAATACATAAGCATTAATAAATATGAAAGAGAGTTAGGGGTAAAGTAGGAAAAAATGCATTAAATGAGGAGAGAATATGGGGTGAGCTCTTAAATTAGGAACCAAAACCATTCAAATTTTGAGCTCTTACATTAGAGACCGGAGGGAGTATTGTTGGCTTAGCCTTTTCTTTACCTTGTTCGCATTTTAGCTAGTTTCTTATGCATTCAGTGATATATGAATGGCAAAAAACTATTTTTGATTACTCAATGTTCATAATTTTCAGATAGATACTTCCCATCTAAGATCCCAGTTTGACATTTATATATCCCACCAACCGTTTCTTAACGAGTAATCATGAAAAGGAGGCGGCAAAAAAATGAGAGTCAATCGTGAAAACCAATAACATGATGAGTGGCTTCACTTGAATATATAAACTATAAAGACCCATGCAATGGAAATTAAAACAGACATCCAAGTCCAATCCATGTGGGCTTATTATTGAGCATTACTTAAGCCCATAAAAATGAAGATGAAATCTTTGACCCGAAAAAGGAACATACACAAGTGAAAAAGGAACATACACAGGTGGGAAGTGTGTTCGTGAATTGTGCCCACTTCATTGTCCACACAAGCGTGTTTCACTGACTCTTGACCCCTCGGTCCTCATCAAATCAACAGCCACAGTAAGAACTATTCTTTTTTCCCATTCCTCACGCGTAAATGTGTGAGGACATTAGTTCAGCTGCCAAGAAAGGAAAAGTAATGCTAGAAATTCCTTGAAATTTCAAAATTACTAATAAGTCTAAAAGGACTTAGACGTAACATTGTTTGAAATTTGAAAGCCTCAGATTTTAAGGACCTTATGACATCAATTTAAGGGACCTTATGGTATCAATTTAATGATGCCAATATATTTTTCTCAATTAATAAAATGTTTGAATTTTGTATGTTAACATTGTCAACCCCTGTAACCTTGTTGTATTAAAATTAATGGAAGTTGGGACTTCTATAAAAACTAACAATTGAGAGAAATTATAGCTACTCACTAATGATTTTCCTAAAATTTAAAATTATATAATCTCATATTTGCACTCTTTAGCTTAGAAATTAACATTTAGGACCAAACCGAAAAAATTACAAAGAGGAGTTAAAGAAAATGATGAATCATTAATAAAAGAATGATGAAGTATGAAAAAATATAGTTTCAAAATTATATAATGTATAGGAATATTCTTTTTAAAAAAGTCTGAGACAGCGACGGAAAAATGAAATGAAAATGTAATCTGATCGCCGGCCAACACTATGTTTTTTATGTCGATGCGCATAATCGTCTTGCATTGACTTTTACTCATGCCATCCAAATTTGTGTTCCTTTTCTTCATTGATTTTTTTGGACAGACTTTTTTTCATTACTACTACTTCTATTACTGATTACAAAAGTCAGTTGAAGTGGGGAAGATGAGGGGCGTGATTAGATACGACGAGAGGCATTGTTTTCAGGTGAAGAAGTTATAATCAAGTTATTACTATAAAAAGCTAGAGAGCGACATGCAGCAGATTGATGGGCAGAGGGGAGGTAAAGATATAAAATTTTATTCCAATATGCAAACAAACAACATAGAATATTTGGACATTGGGTAACTTGTAATTACGTTTTACGTTTTACGTTTGAATTGAAATGAAAAAATATAAAACAAAGTAGAGAGGCGTGAAAGCCTGAAAGGGGAGAGTTGAGAGGCATGTGTTTATAATTTATAATTTAAAAGGAGGAATGATAATGAAGTGATCGGTGAGAAAATGGTGGAGAATGACAAGGACCAATAAAAGAACCGACCAAGAGCTTTGAGATGACAAAAGCCCCCATGCATGCCTCTCTTTCATCCCTCAACCCTTAGAATCACACCTCAATTTTGGTTTATTTATAATAATTATCACTCTTCTAACAACGAATTAGTCCAATTGGTATGAATGTAATATCAATGTGACAACATTGTTATCTTTAAATAAATATCACGAATGCATCGATTTAGATATGATGAGTCTATTGGATCGGTTACTTTTAATTTTTAAAGTAGTAGTGGAGAATAGATGGCAGTTTATTTTGGAAACCATAGTTTTTGAAAAAGTAAATGTAAATATGAATTTTGGCTATGTCAAAGAACATGAATCTCCTTGCAAATTGGTGGTTATATTTAAATTTATACAATTAAAATTCTTGCATGGTTGATGATTGGCTCGACATTTAATTTTGGAAGGTAACTCTTATAAAAAATCATTGAGACTTTTTATTGATTTGATCCTTTAAAATCTTTCATATAATGATATCTATTGACGAATAATATACTCAAATAATTGATTATAAATAGAACACAATGACATCGCATGACTCATAGACTTTGTTGTTTTACTTTGAAATCTTGTCATTATTTTTCATTTCTTCTATATTTGAGGTGACTTCTTTCCTCTTCTTAGACAATTTTTCTTTTCATATACTTTTCTTTGATAACCAATTCTAAGGTTCATCATTGTGAAACATCATTGGAATGCAATTTCAATTACCCAAATTCATAGTTTTCAAATGAAAAATATATTAAATATGCACCGCCTGGATTAAATCTAAATTGTTCGAATTATAGTGCTCATCAACCATCCTTGCACCGAAACCTTTTTTTATTTAAAAACCACCCAAAAATCACATTGCCTTTGTTGTTTTTTTGTCAGATCATTGCCTTTGGTTTAAACCTCCCACAAATTACATTGCCTTTGGTTTAGGCGCCCTTGTAGTTTATGTGGTATCGCTCATCTGATTTAATCTCTCATCACCCACCTCACTATCACCTCTTCTCTCTTTACCTGCTCCTCACCTTTCATTTTTCAATTTATACTTACTAAATCAAATTATTATTTTCAAATTGCCCTTATTATATATCTATATCTCGTTATTTGAAAATAAAATAAAATAAAAATGGTACGATGCACCACATATATGGGCCATATTTATTAACATTTGAAGGAAAGGAGCAATGAAATTTGTTTATTTTTTGGTTAAGTTAATCTAGATATCTTTAGCACCACTTTCGTTCTCTCTTTTACTTTGCATGTGTTTCTTTGTCTTCACCGCTCACATGCTTATTAAACAGTCAAACATGGATTTCCCCTAAAATAAATTTGGCAAAACCTTTACTTTCCCGTTTTTACACATGCCACACCCCAAGCAAAACAACCATTTTTTCTCCATTAACATTTATACTTATATTATATAAATAAATTTTATATTAAAAAATATGGCAAGTTCAATGTGACAGCGTATAATTTCAAATATTTTTTCAAAAGATGTCTTAAGCTTAAACGTGCTTTCTATTTTTTTTTTTTTACCATAAGGCGCTTTCTATTAAAAACTACTAAAACATAACAAACTATAATTTCTTTATAATCAAATATGATCTTTTGACTTTCAAAGATATAATACTCCTGATGAAATTGAAATTGAATCGAATAGTGTGTCGAGTTAATTTTCCTGATGAACTTAAGAATTTACTACTTTTATGTTGATAATACGAATAGTAAATGTTTATTTTTCAGTCTTTATAAAAGAAATTTTGGTTGGTAAAACTCTTTGTGATTATTTTATCTCTTCTGCGAAGAAGTTTAATGTATAGACAAATCAATTTAGACTTGCTAATTCAAGATCGCATAATATAACAGGCCGGGAAAATGAGAAGAAAAATATAAGATTTTTAAAATAAA
Organism: Mimosa pudica; assembly: GCA_029929735.1. Classification (NCBI taxonomy): domain Eukaryota; kingdom Viridiplantae; phylum Streptophyta; class Magnoliopsida; order Fabales; family Fabaceae; genus Mimosa; species Mimosa pudica. Next base: position 8,340,919 of record JAKELP010000024.1, read on the forward strand.
AAATATTGAAATAACCTACTTAAACAGTGATAAATTAAACGCGTTTTCAAACAGTAAAACAGTACCGAGTTACCTTTTTCATATAAGTACTAAGTACTAATTTACCTATTTTTGTATGTAAGATCATGTGAAACTTCGTCCTTTTTCTATAATATAAACATCGGACCTCGCGGGAAAAAAAATAAAATAAAAGAAACTCTCCCTAAACATTTTCTTAGAGAGCCACGCTGCTCAATTACGATCCCTTTGGACAAATGGGAAATACTATAGTTGATGCTACTCTCGTGGAAAAAAAAACTGTAGGGAGAAAAGGAGTGAAGCAAGAAAACTAACTTTAATTAGTTTATTGATTACTTATAAGCCTATATAAAGGCTATAAAAGATTACATCAATAATTAATAAATATAAAATTAAAAGAAATCAATAATTAACAAGAGATAAAATTGGATTGATTTATTCAAAGTAATAGATTAAAAAAGAAATAATAAAAATAAACCAAATTAAACGATCTATATATTATAAAATAATGCACGTTCAACAACTGTCAAATTCAATTTTGTTAAAAAATAATATTCATGATGACCTTGAACACATTGCACAGTAATTCTAGAACTCCAAGATTTTGGACTCAACTCTTTATTTGATTTTCTTAAAAAAACATTGGATAAAAAATTGAGAGGAGTAGTTTCTCTCATCTCCCTCCAAATTAGATGATTTTGAAGAACATGATTGTTAATAAATAGACCTAATCGGATCATACAACCATCATCAAGTGCCCCAACTATTGTGAATTAGTGCTTTGAAAGGCAACAAGTGAGTAGTTGAGAAAGCCTGTATTAAAACATAATGACATTAAAAAGACTATAGGAACTGAAATCACCACGGATTATATTGAGGTTAACTTGTTACTAAAGCCTTGCAATAGTAACCATACTTTCACAGGCATTATAGATAATTCTAGGCTCACAATAGTTATAAACAGGTAAGTTATTATAGGACATGTATGTGATTCGTAGGATGAACACTACAACTGACCATATAACCAATATAACTCGTAGACTTGTATACAAACATTCTGCCAATCCAAATGTTTAAGAGGGGAATGTTTTTCAGGTAAAAAAAAATCAGGTAAAAAAACAGAAGGGATTGGTTAGTGAATCTGTTCCTTCTTTTTTTTCCGTTTACAAAGGGAAGATCTCAAAAGATCAAACAACAGAAATTAAACGTTCCTGGCCAATTCCAAGCTCATCTTCATGTAGTAGACACTGTAGCCCATTAGGTGGCTGTTGCAATAGGTGTCTTCCCACTTCCAGTTGAAGTGCGTATGTAACTAAGTAATCAGCACATTTATTATCTTCTCTATAAACATGTTGGATTTCAATTTGTCAATCTCTACCAAGTAGAGAAAGAATTTGTCTAATAAAACTTGAAAAGGCATTGACTTGTTTTCCTTTCTGCTTTAATAAATTTAAAGCTAATAAATAATCAACTTGTATTTTCACAAACTTTTACCCTTCATTCCAAGCTAGTTCTAAGCCGTCAAGAAGAGCCCACAATTCAGCTTGAAGACTAGAGCACCTCCCAATATTGCGTGCACCAAGGTTTTAAAACCCGAGCCGGACGTCGAGCCGGAGAACTGAGCGGGTCATGGTTTAAACGGTTGAAACGGTTGGACCGTTCGGTCGAACCGGTGACGTAATAATTTAATGAAAATTAAATATATAAATATTGTTAATACTTAATAACTTAATATAATTAGGATGAAGATATTTTTTTAATCAAGTTCATTTTTTTTAATCAAGTTCATTTTTTTTTCTGTTGATATATTTTTTTTTTGCAGTCTTCAATTTCTGACCGGGTCGGCTCGTTCCGGTTCACGGCCCAACTCCGGCTCCCGGGTCAACAACGGCTTAAAAGCGGCCTAAAGCGGGCTGACCAGCAAAACGGCCCAACAGAGTCAAACGAGCCGTTTTTTCCACCGGCCGACTGTCCGACCGGTCGGACCGTCCGGCTCGGGTCGGGTTTCAAAACCTTGGCGTGCACTTTCTATTAACCATTTACCATCCGAATCTCTGAGCACACAACCCACTCCAGCAGAACTCGAGTCTTTTTGTACTCCATCACAATTAATCTTCAAATAAGAATCTGGCGGCTTGACCCAAGAAATATTACGATGCTCTTTCTGCATAAACATCCCTGGAGTCTGATTGAAATGAACTACTGCTCCTTACTAAATTCAGAAAGAGCCTTAACTTCACAAATCAACGAAGCTTCCCGGACATGTTCAAAATTAAAAATAAGTTTATTTCTTGCCTGCCATATTTTCCAGCATGTTAAACCAAAGAGAGATTTCCACTGTCCGCGCCCTTGTAATCTGTTCCTTCTTTAATAAAAATTTGAAGTTGCATTACAAAATTTTATAGATTAAATTCGAATAGTTCCTATATTTTTATAAAATCATATAATTAAATTAATTCTAGAAATTTTATCAAAAAAAAAATTAATTCTAGAATTACAGAAACATAAAATATAATCTATTTTACATGATTATTGTGATAATGAAAAAAAATAACTTCAAAACTATAGGTTCTAAATCAAGTTTTTCCATATTATAGATATATAAAGTATTGATCATACATGATAAGTAACTCACAACTCATATTGTGACAATCACATTATATTATATTTTTTTGATCAGAAATTACATTGTATTAAGGGACTTTTTGCCAATTTCATATTATTTTCCCGTCCTTTTCCCACAATTATTCTATCACCTCAAAAATATAAAATTTAAGAAAAAATAAGAACACAAATATCGAATAAAGTTTTACTTAAAATAAAGAGTTAAGGTGCAAAAGTACCCATGTGATTATGATCAAGGTGCAAAAATACCCTTGTGATTTTTTTGGAGTAAAAGTAACCATAATATTTGAAAACAGGGCAAAAACACCTATAATTGATGGGTACTTTTACCCATCTTTTGAAATGTTATGGGTACTTTTTCCCCTATTTTAAAATGTTATTGTTAGTTTTGCTCCGCAAAAATCACCTCAATCAAAATTACATGTGTATTTTTACTCTTTAGCCTTAAAATAAAAAGCTGTGAATTTAAAATGTTACTTTGAGAGCTTGAGTCATTTCTGATCAAAAAGGAGCTTGAGTCATTACTGACAAAAAAAAAAGAGCTTTGGGCCACCTGTATTGTGAATTGGTCAACTAATAAACAAAAAGAGATAGTAAAAAAATAGAAAAGAATTAGGCAGAATCAGGAATATTAAAAAGCTTCCCTCTATTCCCTGCAAAAAGTAATTAAATTCCAAAGGAATACGAAAATATTGTGAATTAGTTGGAGGACCACTTCCAAATAAATAAAAACCACACCAAAAAAAAAAAATCAAACACATGGCCCCATTTTGTGTTCACCTTGATAAAAATAGTAACTTCATTCATTACACGGAATTCATTGCATATATGCTTATCATCCTTATCATCATTACATAGTAATACCTTCTCTTTTCATCACTTTAATGGAATTAGATGTACATTATAGATTAATTTTATTTTTTTATAACAAAAGATTAATTTTTTTTCAATATAAACATGAAAAAAAATTACTGAAGAACACTTAACAGTCACGAAAGATTTGTACAATACTCAAGTGCAACGCTTGAAACTACTATTGTTGTTTAATTATGTGTTTAACACGTTTTCAATTATATGCAAGTTTCACATAAATTTAAAACACATTACATTACATACAATTAAAGAAGAGTCAGCTCCAACTAAAATTAAGTTAAAATTACTTATGGACCAAAGTTCAAAATTACCTTCTTACAGTACACTGTGAAACTACGAAATTCTTGACAATTTTCCCATACAATATCAAGAATTAATTTAGATAGACGACTTAATTTATTCATATCAATTAAATTACAATTCACATTCACGAACTAAGTTCAAATACCAAATCATTTGAAAAGACTCATAAAACAGGCTTTCAGTCACAAAACCTACTACCTCACTTTGAATTAGTCCATAATAAAACATGGAATAGTGGGTTAAAGTGGTATAAAAATAAAGTGAAGAAAATCAAAATTAGATCCCTCATAAAGGGGTTAATCACAAGCTAGCTCCGTGATAACTCAAAGCACACCCATTGAAAACTCAAAAGGAGTAAGATTGACAACTTTCTTGTAAGTAACCTAATTGCGATTTTTCCAATAAAATACTACTGGAGACTGGAGTACTTGCTGAATATTATTGATTTATTGTGAATGATTTATTGTGAATGATTAATGAAGGTAATGTAAGTAACCTAATTGCGATTTTTCCAAACACTAATGCTTTGGTACACTGGAAAAGTGAGTCATAGGAATGGTGTCGGTAAAATTGTGGATGAAGAATGGAAGAATAAGGTGGTTGAAGTTTATAGAATTGGAAACAGATTATTATCGATAAAAATGGTAGTTGAGGAGGAAACAATTAATATAATCAGTGAGATTTAGATCATGTAAGGTGTGTAAAGGATGAAGAAGGTAATGTATTGGTTAAAAATGATGCTGATCAGATCAAATGGAATCAACTAAATATTTTTGGAATCAACAAAGAGAACTCTTAACGAAGTTATTCAAAGAGATCTTTTAGTGAAAGATTTAACTCTTGGAATGACTAGTGACAGTGCAAAATGGCGTCGTGTGATCCATGTAGCGGACCCCACTTGAGTGGGATAAAGTTTTGTTGTTGTTGTTGTTGATTAACGAAGGTATTGAAAAAGATCTGATATTTCAGTCCCCAGCCTCCCAACAAATGAAACGTGTCAAGGGGGCCGCGAGACATGGTCTATAGGGAAAGAACAACTGTTCGTACTGCAAACTCTATTGTACTCCCTCCGGTCCCTAACGTAAGAGCCCAAAATTTGAATGGTTTTGGTCCCTAATGTAAGAGCTCACCCCATATTCTCTCCTCATTTAATGCATTTTTTCCTACTTTACCCCTAACTCTCTTTCATATTTATTAATGCTTATGTATTTCTCTCTCTTAAAAGTACCATAATAAATATGGGCAATTTTGGAAAAGAAGCATTAACTCCAAACACCCAACTAACATTCACATGTTTTCTTAAGAAGCGTTTTTTTGACGGCTAGCTCTTACATTAGGGACCGGAGGGAGTACCTATCATTTCTTCATGATCATTAATAAATAATTAATTTGTACATTCTAAATTCTAAATTCTAAATAAAAAAATAAAAATCCTCACGTAGCTTTCTCCATCCTGGTACAAATACACTCAATCTTCTCCCACAATCTCGCCCCTCCTTTAGGTCCAAAATAAAATTATGCTAACTTCTTACTCTCTCACTCATTGTCTTCAAGTGCCCAAAATTCCCACTTTCCTCCAATGAATGGAATGGTTTTTGAATCCCAATTTGCTTCCCCTCCCCATGTTCTACTTTCAACTTTCATTTATTCTTCTTCCCTTTAATTTTCCTGGCTCATATTTTTCTCTCCCACCACACAGAATCTAATCTTATTGTGTTTTGAATTTTGATCACTGATGGGTACCAAAAACCTGTCTCTCCTTAAAACCCACTTTCATTCCATCAAAACATGTTTTGTAAATACTTTTGTTCCTGAAAACATGGTCTGGTGGATTCTCACTTCTATCAGAAATTTCATTTCCAATTATGTTCTTCACTCCTTTTGGTTCCTTCTCCAGTTCATTTTCAGGTTTGATAAGTTTTTTATTTCATTGATATTTGGAAGTTCTTGATTCTTGATGAATTATTTAGCTAACATGTTTCCTATTTTGGTTTCAGAATCGGAAAAGCAGATGTGAAAAATGAGCTTTCTGTTCAACCTGAGGAGGATTCTTCTCAGATTGATGGGTTCAGAAAAGAGCTTATTAATTTCCTGTTTCCAAGTAATGAATATGTAAATGATGATAGTGAAGAAAGGGAAATTATGGGGTTTTCTCTGATGGAGTCCTTCTATGATTTTTCTGAAGATTACATCAAAGAAAGTGGAGATGATGGAACAAGAACAAAGACTTCTATTTCAGAAAAGAACATAGAGGAAAAAGAAGATTTTTCTGCTTCTATGAGTGAGAGAGAACAAAAAGAATTAGATGTTAACTCAGAATTTGGTGATGAGCGTGTGAATAAAGTTGTAGAAGAAGAAGAAGAAGAGAAAGAAGAAACAGGTATGACTGCTTTAATGGAGGTTAAAGAGATTAAGAGAGAAGAAGAAGAAGAAGAGGTAGAAGAAGAAGAAGAAGAAGAAACAGAGAGCTCTGTTTTAATTAGTAATAAGTTTGAATTTGTGTCAGGAAGAGATATTATTGGGTTTGTAGAAGAGCCAACAACAACAATGACCTTTAGTTTTAGAGAATTCTTTGTGGGTCCACATGTTTCCGACACTCAAATCTTAGAGCACAAATCACATGAAGAAAAATCTGATCAAGTACAGAGCTTTCAAGAGTTTCATCCATATTCAAATGAATCTCAAGTGGAAATTAAACAGCTTCAATCGGAGAAAGATCCAGTTTTTCATGAAGAAATCCAGGAAGAAACTTCAAAGGTCAAACCAGAGGAAGTAAATTCCATTGAAGAACAGAGTTTTCAAGAATTTCACCCATCTCCAAATGGATATGAATTAAAAATTTCAGAGGTGAAATCAGAGGAAGAACCAGTTTTTGAAGAAGAATTACAGAGAGACTCAGCTCAAGAACAGAGTATGTTAAGTTTTCATGCAAGTCCAAATGTTTCAGAAACTGAAATTTCTGAGACTAAATCAGAAGAAGAAAAGGAGGGGTCTATTTTAGAGATGAGGATATTACATGGTCATTCAAGTTCTGATCGATTTAGTCTTAAAAGTGAGATCTTTAGAGGGGGAGATTCATCTGATGATGATGAAGATGATTTGGATTTCATTGATAATTCTTTAGAGTCTGATTCAGAATCAGAATCATCAAGTTCTAGTGGTCTTATATGGGGAAATAGTGACAAAACTGATGATTTAATCTCATATGATTTTTTTTCATATCAAAAGGATTTTCAAGGGTTGGTGGAGCCTGAAACCCTGAAGTTGATGGAAAAGCTAAGAGCCATAGATGAATTCATAGATTTTTCTCCTATGAAAGATGAGAAAGAAGAAGACAAGAAAAAATTGCGTGAGTTAGAATATGTAGATGAAGAGGAAGAAGATGATGATGAGGATGATTTGGAATGGGATGATGATGAATTGGTGCAACAAATGAAAATGGAAATGAAAAATGCAAGGCAAGGAGGACTACCTACAATTTTAGAGGATGATGAAGAAGGGCAAGAAGTAAGTGAGTCCCCAAAATTGGCTGAAGATCTAAAGCCATTGAAGATTGAAGAAGAGAAGATGGAATTCAAGGATCATATGAGAGAAATCCAGAAAGTTCACAAGTGTTATCAAGAGAAAATGAGGAAGCTTGATATCTTGAATTACCAGACCATGCATGCTCTAGGTAACAACCTAAACTAATCTTGTTTTTTTAATGTTTATACTTTCAGTTGTTTCATCTTTTACATTGACACATATCTTAGATATTTTGTTCTTTTCATTTTTTTTTAACTAGTTCTAAGATGTTAACAGTAAGTGTTTGAAACAGTAACTTTCTCAAACAGTTTCAAATTGCTGCATTTTCTTATTGAAGGTTTTACACGTTATCGTTTGTGTAAGAAAATAAACGTTGTCTTTTGAGGGATACATAAAATGTGGGTATCTGCCAATTTTGTATGTAGTCATCATAGTTGTTAGTTCTATACACATAAATCTAGTGGCAAGTCTATTTCAGAAGCTTCCTTTTTTACCTTTTATTTTCTATATGTATATGAAAAACATGTTGTACCAATCTTTCTCTTTTTTCTTTTCCCATGGTTTTACTTTTGCACAACTTAAAAACACCAGCCAATGAAAGAAAATATAAGAACTAACAAAGGACTTCTCTTTTTTCTAGAATCCAATATACAAGTATCCAGTAAAGGTCAATAGAAGGAACCTTCATTCGTCAGCTTTTGACCAAGTTAGGTTTGAACTTTAAAGTATTAAAAACACGAGGAAAGAAATTTAAAACAAAAGGAAAGCGTCAAAGAAACCACTTTGTTTTTCTATTTAGTACAGTTTATATTCCGTGGAGTTTGTATTTATTTTGGTTTTGGTGCATGAAATATCATTTTGTTTAAGCATATATAAGTACCTATAATTATATAGATACGGGCCACTTTACCCTTGAAATGATCAAAACATTTTGTTTAAAACTTAAAAAATGGAAACAAGGATGAAGGCAAACTTGAGAGACAAAAATTATATTGACCCTCAAATATTATATAATTGGACCATTTTACCCCTCAAATTATCTAAACTCTTGTTTTTATCAAAAGTGGGTATACTCTTGGTCTCTATTCTCTCACTCACATTGATGGAGTCAACGTGTAGGTCTAAGGCAATTGAAAGAGCCAAGTGGGAAGCCTATGATATTGAAGAATTTATTATGGTCAAGCAAGGATGAGAAGAAGAAGAAGTCATCAGAAGGAGCATTATTGGTGGGTTTGGTGGAGGAGTTGGAGGTGGTGTATGTGGGACAACTTTGCTTGTCATGGGAGATTTTGTGCTGGCAATATAAGAAAGCGATTGAGTTGAAACAGTATGACCGTGATTGGGCTCGGCGGTATAATGTGGTGGCCGGAGAATTTCAACTGTTTCAAGTGCTCATGCAAAGGTTCATTGAGAATGAACCTTTTCAAGGACCAAGGCTTCACAATTATGTTAGGAACCGTTGTGTCATTCGTAACCTCCTCCAAGTACCTGCCATTCAAGGTGAGTAAAGTAAAATGTTATTACTCAATTAAAGTGAATTTTGTGGATATCAAAAAATTTCTGAACTGAATCATATACTATAATTTCTTTCCTTGAAAAAAATGTGATGAGCACTTTTTAATGTAATGATTGTATTCATATCATTGTGTGATATGTTTGGTATGAAAACTAAATGATTATGATAAACTATCATTATGTCTAGATTTTGCATGAAAATATTAAAGTCCTACTTCTATTCCTCCTGAATATAACAGCTACTTGGGGATGTTTGTTTTGTTCCAGACATAAGACCTTAGCTTACTCTATCTCTCAAAATAACATATTTTTCATCAAATTACTCTTATGCATTTCATGTATAAAAGACGTTTTCAATTATATATTAATGATCATAAGGATATTTGAGAATAAAGTAAATATTTACAAAAAAAACAAGTTATTTAACCAATTTTATAAATACATAGGATGTGGGTCATGAGTTATGATTAAAGTTCGATGTATTATATGGGTGTCAAGTTTGAAAAAGTTGAATTGAAAGAGTAAAATTAACATTGGGGCTGGATTTGGGCCCAAAGCCGAGCTTTAGTACAGGCCCATATTCATGTGGGTTCTAAAGGATGAACTTTGATTGTGCAGATGATAGTATGAAGGACAAGAAAATGATGACAAAGGATGAAGAAGATGTAGTGTCAAGTGAAAGACTAGCAGGTATCATAAGAGAATCCATGTATATCTTCTGCAACTTTGCTCGTGCCGACAAACATGACACTAATGGCAGCACCTTCTTTAAGCTTCCTCACCAAACCAAACCAACTCATCTCAAAGACCCTTCAACTTCTCATCTCTTCACAAACATTCAAACCCAACTCCACAAGGTTAGATAAAAACAAAAAATCCTTCAAGCTTAAAATCCAAATTTTCTTCTATATATATATATAATGTTGATTTTGTTGTTGTTTTGGTTTGTGACAGAAGGAGAAGAGGCTGAAGGACATAGTGAGAACTGGGAATTGCTTAGTGAGGAAGTTCCAAAGACAAAGTGAACATAAAGTGCAACTTGATCTTGAACAGATGGTGGCTCAGGTTCAGTTAAAGTTGATATCAAGAGCTCTTACTATGTCAAAATTGAGAAAGGATCAACTAATTTGGTGCGCTGACAAGTTAGATAGGATTACATTTGTGGACACTAAAGTCAGAGTAGAACACTCTTTTTCGCTTTTTCCTTTCTAATACACATAATGTACATGTATACTTTTTTCCATACATAATAAGAATAATAATCATACACCAATTGGCAATTGGCAATTTTTATTTATATAAGAAAAGTTACATACAGCTTGTTTCTAGTCTTCAACTCATAATTTGCACCAAATCATCATCATCTTTCATGATGTCAAATTTATGACGAAGATGAACTAAATAACTATAACTAATGTGGGTATGAATGAACGCAACATTTTTGTAAATTTTTCTTTCAATTCAGCTATGTGACATGCTTAATAAAGGTCAACTAATAAATATTGTTTATACGTTTGAAAAAGTAATGTCACATATACTTTCAAATAAAAAATTATATATCTCTTCATTTTCTCACTAACACATACAGTCTGATGTGTACTTTTTAATATGACGTGACATCTTAAAAATCTCAACAAACTTTAAAAAACATTTTTATTTATATTGTAAAATAAAAAACATTGAAAACATGATACTTAAATTTTTATATATGTTTATTCCTATTTTAAGGTGTCACGTCAAATTAAAAAATACACGTTGTATGTGTCTACTTGTGATCAATTGCATTACAAATGACGTGCACCACATTCACGTGAGAATTTCTTGGATTTCAAACCTTGATTTCTCAAATGTTAATGCAACAAGAGGGGCTATTAGTGAACTATCAAACTGAACTAGACATTTTTATGGTAGAATTTACGTCCATTATTCTCAAATTGTGAATCATATACTCACAATTAAGACTCCTCCCCATAGTCGAACTTAAGATTTCTTTAATTTATGGTCATGATAAGTCTTTTGTCAATTTCAAAGACATTTTAATGTCATTTTCCCAATATTATACATAATATTTAAAGTTTAAGTTTTTTCACAAGATAGTCTTGTGGTAGAAAATTGTAGTTGAATGTGTTACAAAATGTTCCTTTTTAAGTTTTAACAAAATTCTTGTCACACACTGTTTAAAATGCAGAACTATATTGTAAGAACATGACTGAATCGGATGGTCGAACCGATTCTACCGTCAACTACTACACATGTTGGCTCGACGATCATTGAATTGGTGCAACAGTTGATTTGAGCAATCCGAACGTGTTGAATTGCAAAATGAATCCCTTTCTGTATCACCTTAAGATCCAACTTTTGGTACTCTACTAACTGAATAGCATGATTTTTTTTTCATTCATTCGCACACATATGCATCAAAGTGATGTATAATTGTTCCTCTGATTTGCTTATCTAATTTATTGGAGTAAGCATACTAATTTAACTATTTGATATTGCATAGTAAGATAAAAATGTAGCAGCACTAATGTGCCACTGTATTCTGCCAAAATTATTTATTAGTATATGAAATTGTTCTTAAATTTTTCTTTACGATTTCCCTTTCGTTCATGTGTACTGTATTCGCGTTTCTCACATTGTATTTGCATTTATCATTGTAGTTTTCTTCAATGTATGACACCTCTATTTTAGTAACTAATTGACATTCTTTATCGCACATTTTAACAATAAAATAAACATATTTGTTGATACCCACCAGTTTTTATATTTTGGCACATTACCCATACAATTGTTCTTCTCGCTAAATTTTCTGCTTCGCGGGCTGTCGTGTTGTGTCATAGTTGTAGTATTCATCCAAAATTTCGATAGCAAATCTCCACCCGCAACCTATAGAGTAATAATATTTAACCGTATTTGTATCTTTGTAACTACTAGTATGATAGATAACGTGAAACTTAACAAAAATAAAATAGTATTAAAATCAAAATATCACTTCAATAATTTTAACAAAAAATATTAATTGAATTGAAACTGCCTTATTTGAAAACTAGCTTACTAATAAAATATTAATGATGTTTACTTACAAATGCAACACATCGGTAAAATAGTTAGATACTCTACCTCAATTCCATCTATAGAATCTTCTCTACTCTGATACCAATGTAGGAAGTTAATTGGTCCACAAGCTCACAAACTCCAAACTCGAACTGGAACTAACAATCTTTAGCTCACATAGAACCCGAATTCTATTCGGGCAGCAATCACCCGCTCATGAATAACTATGAGAGGTAATTGTCTGTCAGAGAATGTGAATGGACGAAGTGAGTTTACAAAACAAGACATCTCTATTTATAATGATAAAAATACTATTAAGAAAGATAGAAATGTCACCGTAATAATTGCTAACTCATTATGTCACTAATCAGTAATAATGACTCATTTAAAATTCAAATCAAAATCAATTAAAATCAATCACATATTAATGTTGATTTGATTGTTTAAAGTTTGTCTTTATAGTTTATATTACAAAATAATGAGAGGATAATTCATATTCCCATGTCCCACCATATATAATGGAAAAGGGTAAGCTTTATTATAATAATACCCACTAGTGAATAACACAGAATTGCAACATAACCTAATAAATTTTAGAGGAATTGCAACCACCAGCAACAATAAAAGCATGACTTTATTTATATATTTATTTTTACTTGAGAATTATTTTTCCATATACTCATTCATAAACTTGAAAGACAAAATGAGGCTTTTCTCATGAAAATAGGATTTTCGCTCCGATCTCGTCCTGATTTGTTGTGGGTCCAAGTCCTTAGATCGAAGTATGTCCCATATATAAGAAATAGTAATTGTTCTCATTTATGGCGTAATATCAAAAATCTTTGGGAAGACTTGGAAGTGGTACAAGATGGGAATTGGGAGATGACTCTCAAGTTAGATTCTGGAAAGATAATTGGTTGCCTGAAGTTGGCCCTCTCAAACTTCTAACAACTTGTGATATTGCACCGGAAGAAGCCAGCCCCACTATTGACCATTTCTTAAACCCAGATGGAGAATGGAATATCAGTCTTTTTAAAGACACTCTTCCTGCTAGCATTAATTCTTTGATTCTTGGGATGAAACCACCTAGAGCTGATGAGGGTCGAACAAGATGCTTCTAGGATAGGACTGACGATGGTAGTTTCTCTGTTTGTTCTGCGTATGACCTGTTAGGAGAGGCAGATTGCAACGAGAAAGAAAATCATTGGAAAGCTATCTGGAAATGGGAAGAAGCGCAACGTGTGAAAACATTTCTTTGGCTTGTTTGGAAAGACATGATCCTTACCAATGTGGAAAGACATCGCCGACACTTCACAGATAACTCATTGTGCCCTCGCTGTATTGATGCACCTGAAGATATTGATCATATCCTGAGAAAGGGTGAATTTGCTAAGACTATATCGAAGAAATTTGTCTCGCCTAGTTGTTTCCAAGAATTCTTTGGGAGTAACTTACTGGTTGATAAAAAATCTTTCTTCATATGATTCTTGTTTGTAGGGTCGCGGAAAATGGAACACATTATTTGGCCTTACATGTTGGAAGATATGGCTAGCCAGAAATAAATTAATCTTCAATTCGGAACATGTTCAGGTAACTACACTTATTTGTGTGGTGAAGGTCATGACTAAGTTCAGTAGAGATGCAACAAACCATATCTCCCGGGATCAAATAATTCTTACTCAGAAATCATGCCATAATATTTCTTGGAGTAAGCCATCTGAATTATATGTCAAATTAAATTGTGATGGTGCACTTAAAAATTCAGGAGCTGCAGGTGCAGGCTGCGTGATAAGAGACTCAAGAGGTAAATGGTTAATAGGATGCGCAAGAAATATTGGTAGATGCACAAGTCTTCAGGCTGAACTATGGGCACTCCTGGATGGTTTATAAATTGCATGGTCTGCAGGTTACACACATATTAAAGTGGAAGTGGATTGTCTACTAGCTTTACATTTGTTAGACCAGGAAGGAAAACATGTCAATGTTTACTGTAATTTTATTTGACAGATTATACTGGGTAGGGAATGACAAATTGAACTACATGTCTACAAATAGGGCAATAAGTGCGCCGATTTTCTAGCTTCATATGCACTCCAGCTTGATGTGGGAAAACACCTTATACAACACCCACCTGATGGTCTACGACGAATTCTAGATGAAGATGAACATGGTGTTGGCTAAGATTGTCTTATAGTTGTTACTTGACCTCTTTAGATCTTCCTTTTGTAAAGGGAAAAAAAATTACATAGTTAGAAAAAATTGATAAATATTACTAGTAAGCACTACATTTAGGATTATAGTAAACTTTCATATTAAACAATGGTATTGATACTTTTTTATACATAATGTTGCTTGAAAATTTCTAATTCATGTTATCAAAAAATTATTTTAAATTTGTAAACTTTCATATTAAACAAAGTATATCATTCTTGAGTCGATATAGTATTATAAAATTGACATCAAAATATTCAAACGATATTTTCAATAATTATCATTTTGACTCTCCAAATATTTTACTCCCATATGGCCATATTTATGTATATTTCTTCATTTTTCTATTTACCAAAATGCCCTGTCAATCTCTGCCGTCCAGTTCTGTTGAAATGATTTGGTCCGTTAGATTTAGGGCAACAGCTTTATCCTCTATACATACATATGCGGCGCCCATTATGAGTCTCTCCCACCCAAAACCCTAAGCAAGCAAGAAGAAGACGACAATGGTGCAGCGTCTCACTTATCGTAAACGCCATAGCTATGCTACCAAATCAAACCAACACAGGATTGTGAAAACCCCTGGTAAAAAAATTCAATCTTTATTGATTTATCATATGGGAAATGATTGATTCGTGCATTTTAAGGTTTTTTGTTAATGGGTTTTTTTGTTTGTTTGGTGGTTTGGAATGTGTGTAGGTGGTAAGCTTGTTTATCAGACCACTAAGAAGAGAGCAAGTGGACCCAAGTGTCCTGTTACAGGCAAGAGGATTCAAGGGGTATGCCTTTTTTCTCTTCTTAATTAAAAAGATACATTTTTTAACTTTTATTTTTCATGTTTTGATGTTGGAGATTGTGTTTTCTATGATTTAGCTGTTTGGGTGTTTGTCTTAATTTGTTCCTTAATCGCTGTGGTTGAAACTGCATTGTCACTTATCCATGTGATTGAAGGTATTGACCTTTTAATTAGTACATTTAGGTTAAGTAGTGTTTGTACTTTGTAATGGAATGGTATGCGAGAGGTGATTTTTGAATGTTGGGAAAGCTGGAAGCTTTTATGCTAGTTTACATTGACTAGGATTGGTGTTTTACTGGGGTTAGGTGAATTCATGGCGTGTAATGTTGATCAAGAGTGGTGAAAAATGGAATTTTGTTGGATGGTTTACTGATGTGTGAATTGATTCTGAAGGCTGACATGGAATTTTTAATACTCTAAATTTGATGTGTGTTCATTTCAGCTCGTTTCAATTCTTTAGTCTGTTTTATTCCACTTTTGAATGCTAGTGGTTATTATACTGGGAAAAAATGATGATTTTTTTAGCCAATGATGATGTTAGTTTCTGTCTACTTCTAGGAATTTATGAACAGAAGCCATGGCATATGTTATGCCCCTGCTGTTGTTGGATGTCATGTTTTGTTTGTGGAAAGATATGATTGTTTAGTAACCTCTACATATTTTTATTTGTCAGGCTCTTCTCATATTTTTATTTGAACATTGGAAACGTCTCGAGATTTTATAGTGCCATACCTGATTGACTTTTTTTATTGTTGGTTATAGTTCTTTCTGACTTTTTAATTGTAAATGCACTAAAATGAAGCCAAGACATTACTTTCTACTAGGTTTGAACCATGTTTGATAGAATTTTTCAGTCTTGCAGACAATCTTTCTCTTGATTTATTAGGTTAGTGTTGTAATGTAAGCTTGATAACCATTGCAGATTGCACACTTGAGGCCTGCTGAATACAAGAGATCGAGGTTGGCTAGAAACCGAAGGACTGTGACCCGTGCATATGGCGGAGTTCTGTGTGGAGGTGCTGTCAGAGAAAGGTATGTTCCCGCCCAACTTTGTAGGGCTTTAAGAGGTTGTTTCATCAGTTTTTGTTCATATTTTGAATGAGTTTTTGGTCCTGCAGGATCATTCGGGCTTTCCTGGTTGAAGAGCAAAAGATTGTGAAAAAGGTCTTAAAAATTCAGAAGGCCAAGGAAAAGCAATCTTCGAGGGCTTAAAGTATGGGCAAAGATAATGGTCTTTTTGAGGATTTTTAGGGTTTGAGTGATTACAGTATTTTATTTAGAGTTGTTCCAATGTGGGATTTGTGTTTGTTTGGCATGCTTGAACTCATTCTATTGCAATTAACTCTGTCGACTTCTCCATTATGATACAGTTTTGTCTCAGTTTCCAGTTTCCTCTTTGTTCTATATTGTGTTTTTATGACTTGCTAGCTCCTCATTAGGTAGTAAATAATGTGAATCGCATGTTTTAATCAAATTACTGATGTGGCATATATGAAACGCCAAATTACTTTGTCCTTCATCAACTCCTTATGAATGTTTTTCTTTACTAGTTGCTTCTTCTGTCTCTAAATATAAGATCATTTTCCTTAATTTGATTAAATTAAAAAAGAAGTTGTGAAAAATTAGAAAGTTGTTTATATTTATAAACATATTGAAACTTGAAAGTGATCTTATATTTAATAACAGAAAGAGTATAATGGAGTCCCTTATTTAGCAATTAGTCAAGCTTTAGCAGCCTGTTGCCACACAAACTTGCTGCATCACTAGAGTCCATACTTGAGAATCTTGCTCAAGAGTTGGGGCCTGCAACTTCGTGGAGTTCTCTCTTCCTAAAGACCTAGTGTTGAATGCGGTTCACTAGCCCTCTGTAAGGTGGAGATGCACGATATGAAGTGTTGTTTATCTAATCATGGCATTGATCTAATTTAACCAAAGTCTCCAGTTTGGCAATAGACGTGTGTTGATAAACCTCGTGGTTGGGGTTTATTATTTGGTCCCAAAAAATAAATTTAGTACACTTGAAGATTTAGATCATGGAGGGGACTTTTCATAATGAATTATGAGAAAATCATGTAAAACCAGTGGCCAAATAAGAATCCGAAATTTGAATGATTTTGATGTAAAATAAAAGTGCTCATCTTATATTTTCTCTTTACTTAATGCATTTTTCCTACTTTATCTTTAATTATCTTTCATATTTATTAATGTAAATGCATTTCTCTCTCTTAATAACATCATGATAAATATGCATAAGATTGAGAAATTAGCATTAACTATAAACACTCAATTAATTTTCACATGTTTTCTTAAGAAACATGTTTTGCCAGTTAGACTCTTATATTACAAACCGGGAGTAGTTTGGTAATTTCCACTTTTCACCACTTAGCTAAGGTTGGATGCTAGGATTCAACAGCAGACTTTAATAACCACCTTTGGATTGCACACACCTTAGTAGGGATATTGATGTTATTTTATGCTTGTATGTGTAAATTTAAGATAAATATTGTGTTATTGGAGTTTGATTAGACTAAAGGTGTTAATTAACTAAACTAATACTACATAATTTTTCTCAAACACTAACTATCTTTATTAATTCTCACATTCCCTTATTTACTTCATTATCGTTGAAGAAAACTTAGAGCAGTTTTAAAAAAATTTGACGACTTGAACTATTCTCTTACATTTATGACCAATATTTATTTATTTTTAAGTTACTAAGTATGCATTAAGGACCATGGGAACACTACCTGTTGACATTTCTCTTTTCTTAGGACTTAAAAAGTATATGAAACAAGATTGGATGTTGGAATCATGCTAATTTGGTCAAGTTGTATTTTTTGACTTGGTCTGATTAAGTTTGACAAAAAATGTGTGGAATTGATCTTGATCAGGCCAATAACAAGCATTGTGTTTGCCACTATTACACATTAAAATTATAATAAAAATTATATTCTCTTATAAATTCTAAATCGAATCTTATCGAGTGTATGCAAGCTCACCTGAATATTACTTCTAGAATATCAAAGCTGAAAAATTTTCACTACAGTAAAAAGAACTCGTGTATTTTTTTTTTGTTCAAATAGCATATATGATTTTATTAAACTAGAAAATAGGAATACAAAATAGGTCTGCAAAAAAATTTCAAATGATAATACTTAGAAACTCTAAAAACGTAAACAAATGATTTGAAAACGAAATTTCATTAAGCATAGACATGCCACAAAATCATTTGAAAACAAAAGAAATGTAAAAGCAAACAAATGAAAGTTACGAACGTCTCCTTCTCAACCGGGGAAGGAGCCACCGACGAAAAAACTTGTACAGCAACGAGAGAAAAGATCTCAATCTCATCCAAAGAGTCAGAGAGGAGAGAGAGAGAGAGGATAGATCCAACTCAAAAACTCGTGTATTGTAGGTGACTCGTTTTTTATTTTCATCTTTTAAAATCTAATTAATTCTTATTTTTCTTGCTTCTTCATTAAATCAAAACTAAGCTCAAAACTCGTTTGTGTTTCGCCTTTAACTAGCCTCTTAGACTGTAGAAACTAGTTGAATAGTTTTTTTTATAGAAAGAGGCATTTGAATTATTCTTATTTTACTGACCAAAAAAAATTATTCTTATTTTATTTTTAAAATTGAAATTGAATTAGATTAAACTAGAAAAGAGAATGAAACACATAGTGAAGGTTTATAATCCAGCCTGAAAAAAATAAAATATAAAAAAGTAAATACATTATGAAAATAGAAAAGTTATGACATAAATTAAACTTGTAAATGAGTATATGGAAAAAATAATTCTCAAATAAAAATAAATAAATAAATAAAATCATGTTGTTGTTGTTGCTGGTGGTTGCACTTCCTCTAAAATATACTCCATTAGGTTACATTTTAATTCTGTGTTATTCATTAGCAGGTTAGTTAAAGTTCTATTATTATAATAAAGGCTAAAATATACTTTTGGTCCCCTATGTTTGCATCAAATTTCAATTTAGTCTTTTATCTTTAGAAAGTACACTGATAGTCCTTTTTTGTTAACACTGTTAGTTTAACTAAACGGAAAATGCTAACTTAACAATTTTAAATGGTTATTAAATACTGAAAAAAAAAATGTTCAGATTAAAATATTTGAGTGTAAATAATTTATATTTTGAAAATTTATCATTTTGGTCCGATTTCATTATGAAATAATAATTTAAAATTGTTAAGTTTGCATTTTCCATTAAGTTAAACTAACAGTGTTAACAAAAAAATGATTAAAAGTGGACTTTCCAAAGATAAAGGACTAAATTAAAACTTGATGCAAATATAAGGGACCAATAGTAGTATACTTTAGCTTATAATAAAGCTTACCATTTTCCATTATCTATGGTCAAATGAGACATAGGAATATGAATTATCCTCTTATTATTTTGTAATATAAATTATAAAGACATACTTGAAAGTTGAAACAAACAAATCAACATTAATATGTGATTGATTCTAATTGATTTTGATTTGAATTTAAATCAGTCATTATTACTGATTAGTAACATAATGAGTTTGCAATTATGACGGTGACATTTATACATTTCTTAATGATATGTCTGTGACTATATAATTAGAGATGTCTTATTAGTTGTACACTCACTTCGTGCATTCAGATTATCTGACAATTACTTCTCACGCCTATGCATAAGCGGGTGATTTCCTGTTCGGTTTAGAGTTTGTGATCCAGAAAAGCTTTAAAATCCTTATCCTATTTATGATTTTTCATATATATAAACTTGAAGAAAATAGATAAAGTATATGAAAATGTAAATAATAATTGGAAGAGAGTAAAATACTAAAACTTTATTCATTACATATGTCTTTGTAGTACAATACACACCATACAAAAACACACTTCATAAAAAAAACATACGATACAATTTTATTCTTCATAACACACACACACATATACATAGGCTTCAGTTCCATCATTCCATCATTGCTCCTAGGGATCCTCAATGTTGATGACTTCTGTAGGGGCTTCAACGACTGTTTCTTCGGGAGGGAAATCACTAAGGAGGTCTTGATCCGGTGAGAAAAAGTTATGGACATAGTTATTATATAGAACAAGTGAGCTCGGTGGTGGTATTGGAGATAGTGGTGGTGGAGGTGGTAGTGGTTCCGGGTAGCTAGAGATCATCTGGATGTTCTGAATTACTTTTATATTTCCAAACCACATCCATTCAATTATTACCTTGACTTCGATGATAAGCATCTAGAACATTACGAAAAATGAGTATACCATAATTTTAAACAAATAATGTTCCAGCCGTAACTATCAAACGGAAAACATGATTTTAATTTATACTTCAACATTTAATTATTATATGAGAATTTGCACCATAATATCATTCACATCACTCTTTATCACATCACTCTTTATCACATGATAACTAGGGCGTCCCCTAGTGTGGATCCACAACATCTAATACACATCAAATCTGCACGCAGCAGTCTCATAATATTCACTCCAAATCTGCACGCAGCAGTCACATAGTCATACGGCTTTGCAATTCTCATGTAGTCAATTAAATGTTAAAATAAATTATTAACAAAGTTCTTACTCTTTACTTTTCAGCATCATCAATAAACAAATCATTTTGTATGATATTCATGTATTCTTATGCACAAAAAAGTAAAATATCTAAATGACAATGAAAGAAATACTTCATAACTATATATATTGATTAAGAGAAAACCAAAGCGGATCATGCATAAAGAATATAATACTCGTACACCTCATTTTACTCATGTGCAGCAATTGCAATACCCAATGAATGTATCAAACAATGTAGGGTTAAACCAACTTTTAGTCTCTATAATTTGGTGTAATTTGGGTTTTAGTCCCTGAAGTTTAAAAGCGGAGGTTTTACTCCTTATAGTTTATATTAATTTTGGTTTTATTCCCTATACTTTAAAAGAGAGAGTTTTGGTCCTTCAAGTTTCAATTTGTGCAAACAAATGGTCCCTATAGTTTGATAATTACTTGATGGATGAAAAAACAAATTATAGATTGTTGTAAAATTATGAAAAGCCCCTTCCTCTCCCATCACCACCTTCTCTACGTATCCACCACCACCTCCACCATGACGGCGATGAAGCACACTCAGTGAGGTTGACGGCGAAATAGTGGGGGATAGGCTGGTGGCGGGTTGAATTCCTAAATGCTTGGTGAAATGCTCGTCACTAAAAAAATTAAGTACACTGTAACTTTCTATGTTCTTCTTCTTATGGACATCAAATCTCTGCTTTTTTTTGCTTTCCCCATTCCAATGGCTTCCACACTCCATGATTTCGCATCTTTTGTCCCCAATCTCAAGCATAATCTCAATCTTCTTTCCCAGACCAGGTATGAATCTCAACCTCACACCATACGTGTTTCTATGAATCTCGTTTTCTGTTCTGTGTGTTGATTATATTGTTGATGTGAAATGAAATGGTTTTGTTTGACGAAATCAAATTGGGCTCGCCAAGATGCTTCTGGAGATTGGTCTAAGTCATTTGTTTGAATATTGGCTAAATCTGGTGTTCATGACCACCAAAAGAAAGCTTTTTTCAAGCAGGTAGGGGCTCTTCACTTGCATTTCCTCATTCAAGTTTCAATCTTTAACCGCCACTATCACCGGCCTAGCTACCCGGTGATAATGGTAAGGGATGTTGACAGTAAGGGAGGTTGACGGCGGCGCTGGCGATGAAGAGCGGCGGCTGACTGAGTGTGCTTCGCCACCATCGTGGTGGAGGTGGTGGCGGTGGACTTGTAGAAAAAGGTGGTGATGGGAGAGGAAGGGGCTTTTCGTAATTTTACAACAATATAAAATTTGTTTTTTCATCCATCAAGTCCTTATCAAACTATAGGGACCATTTGTTTGCATAAACTGAAACTTGAAGGACCAAAATCCTCTCTTTTAAAGTGTAGGGATTAAAACCAAAATTAATATAAACTACAAGGACCAAAACCTCCGCTTTTAAACTTCAGGGACTAAAACCCAAATCACACCAAACTATAGGGACCAAAAGTTATTTTAACTCCACAATGTATTAACACAATTAAAAAGCATGGTTAAGGTGAGGTAAGAGAGAGAAGAAAGAAAACACAGCTAAAATTATTCATCTCATTTGTACGAAGGTAAGACCATAAAGAAGGAAAGAGAAATATGCATGATGATGTAAGAGAGAGGAAAACAAACTCATATCCTTAGCAATTGGTTCTCCATGTCTGAATAGTAAAGAGATTAATAAGAAAATGTATGAAAAGACATACTCCCTCCGTTCCTAAATATAGGACCTAGATGACTTTTTTGAAAAATCATAAAAAAAGCAAAAAATAAGTTAATTATAAATTGATTTACCTAATTTTTTCTCTTAAACTAGTTTATTTTACCTATAAGCTAATGGATAATCCAAAAAGATATCAAATATGTCATCATTTAATAACCTATTTCGCAACCTTAATCTTTCCTAAAAAAAGTTATCTAGGTCTTATATTTAGGAACAGAGGGAGTATCTAGTAATAGTGACGAAATTGAAAAGAATAAGGGTAAGAAGTAGGTTATACTCAGTAAAAAAACTCTTACTTTTGCAGAATTTTTGGTAAGATTTTCTTTTCCTTTCTAAGCTTATTATTTCTGTTTTTGGTTGTGGTACTTTTTCCCTTTCACCATTAGACCTATTTATAGTAATTTCTAGAGGCTAGGTTCTTTGTTACAATTATTAAAGTCTCTTTAAGCCCATTCTATGTACCATTCTTTCTTTTTCTGCAAGACAATTAGATTACTCCCCCTTTTATCTTCTAGAGTTTTCCATAATAAATCTGTTAATCCCCCTTTTCTATCCCCTTCCTCAAGGCAGCCAAGTTACTCCCCCTTTGATCTTCTAGAATTTTCTAATTTAAATAATTCATCTCCCTTTTCTGTCTTCTTCTTCAAGCCAACTAAGTTAATCTCCCTTATTCATTATCTCTAACAATTCATCCCTCCTTTCTTTTTCTCCTTTATGAATTACACTAATTAACCTCCCCTTTCTAACTCTAAAAATGTCTCTATATTCATGACATATGTATCCTATCTCTTTTAGTTAAACTCCCATTTCTACTTCTAGAATTTTCCTGACATCTCCTCTCTACTAGTTACTTCTCCCTTCCTTCTGGAGTGATGATGTATAAATTACCTCACTCATTCTATTTCCTTTCTAACTATAAAGAGCTTTTCATGAATACAACTTATTCACACATATTTAATATAACTATTACTATTATTACTACTACTTCTAATAGGAATATTCAATTATATACACACACACTTTGTTTTTATTCTAACTATAGATATATAAATAATGTATATATATTAATTACTATACCTATATTTTTTTAGGGTGTTACAAAAACTCATGCACTAATTAACTCCCTACATTGGTATCAGAGCAGAGAAGAGAAAATTCTAAAGATGAAATTAATTAAGGTATGGTATCTAACTATTTTACCGCAAGTAAACTTCATTCATTACTATTTTACTATATGTAAGTAAACATCATTTGTTCTTTATAAATGAATCACTTTTATGTGGTTACATAGTTTCAAATAAGCTATATTCGATTCAATTAATATTTTTTTGTTAAAATTATCGAAGTGTTTTTTTAATTATACTATTTTATTAATTTTTTTTGTTAAGTTTCCCGTTATCTATCACATAAGGTTAAATATTAGTTGGTTGCTTTTATCTATCATACTGCCCGCTATCGAAATTTTAGACGAGTACTATATACATGATATGACAGCCCGCGAAGCAGAAAATTTAGGTAGGAGAACAATTGGAAAAAACAATACTAAAACGCTAATGCTGCTACATGTTTTTTCACAAACAGAAACAGTAAAACAAAATCATAAATCGGCACACTAGTGATGATTTAAGGGTTAAGGTGCATTTTTAGTACTCTAAAATATAGCAAAGTGCATCTAACATAATATACAATATTGTGGTCCATTTGTGATAACTAAAAATTATTTTCGTTGCTTATTTAGTAACGACGTTAAATAAGTCAAGTTTGACCGTTATGTGTCAAATTTTGACCATTAAATTGTGGGGTGAAGGAGCATTTTTAGTACTCTATAATATATAAGGAGCGCCAAACATAATATACAATATTTAAACACCATAAACAACTAAATCATGATATTATTCAAAATGTCATATAATTAAACATTACAAAGTTAGAAAGATCCATAAAATATCCTAGCATCATGCATGTATGAACAGATAAGTCATTAGTATTTTACATTTATAAAAAAAGTAAGCAAAGAATCATAAACTAAACAGGTTGGCCATGCTGAAGTTAAAATAGGTTGGTCATACTAGCTCGACCCGAATTAATGGCTCTATGTTGTAATAGAAGAAGAGTTACTTCTATCTTATCACATAGTTATAAACTTAAAATAAATGTTCATTAAATTATCATTTCAACATACATAATATGTTACATCATTATGTCATATCAGATTTTATCTTACAAAAGGTAGTTTTAGCTAACGAATTATTAGATAAGCAAGAAAAATAATTTTTGGTTACTATAAATGGACCAAAATATTGTATATTATGTTGGGTGCTTCTTATATATTCTAGAGCACTAAAAATGCTCCTTTACCCCATAATTTAATGGTCAAAATTTGACACATAACGGTCAAACTTGACTTATTTAACGTCGTTATTAAATAAGCAACGAAAATAATATGTGTGTGGGTCACATATTTTTTTTACAAGGGTCACATATATATAGTTTGCACAAAAAATGATAGTATTTAAATATTTCATGCTAACTCCTAAACATATAAGGCATGATACTTATTAAACAAAATTGTATCCAGTAGAACAAACAAAATTTATAATTTTTACTTAGACATAATAAAAAAGGGATGAGAGAGCTCAGAAAGAATAACGAATATGAATAAAAAGATCTAAACATAATAGTGATATAATTGACGATAACATTATGTGTCGAGTTCAATATTCTCGTGGTTTATACTCTCATCCTCTTATAGG
This sequence comes from Mimosa pudica, assembly GCA_029929735.1. NCBI lineage: Eukaryota > Viridiplantae > Streptophyta > Magnoliopsida > Fabales > Fabaceae > Mimosa > Mimosa pudica. The sequence continues at coordinate 8,365,897 of JAKELP010000024.1, forward strand.
AGATTATTTCTAGTGGCGTTTTATCTGTAATTAATTATAAAACCTTGGTGATAAAGGATCCAATTAAGAAATGTACGGAGGCAAAGCAAGAACAAGAAAATTGTTCCATGTTTTTTTAGGGTGTGTGTGTGAATCCTTTTTTATGGGTTTAAAATGTGAGATATATATACATGTAGTGCTTAAATTAGCTTACTTTTGATGTGCAAGTAATATCATTATCATGACATATCTTTGATATTGATTGATTGATATTGGTTTAATTGTAGCCATATCATTGAAGATTATTTGAAGGAATTGAAGAGTGATCGATAATCAAATGCAAAACAAAGATATCCTTATCATGCATAGTTGAATAAGAAGCATCAATTTTGTGGTAATTAAAATCTGTTACCGATCAAGAATAGTCTTAGTATATAAAAGTGTTACTACTGATTCCAAATGCATTAGGTCGGATGTGTAATATAATTTCTAATTAAATAATTTTGGATAAATCTAATAGAAAAAAATATCATTCTATTTTTAAATAACATATGTTGCATTAGTTTTATGGCTTGATAGTGGCAAGAGTCCATACTTGAGAATCTTGCTCAAGAGTTGGGGCCTGAAACTTTGTGCAGTTCTCTCTTCCTAAAGACCTAGTGTTGAGTGCGGTTCACTAGCCCTTTGAAAGGTGGAGATGAGATCAAGACATGAAGTGTTATATATCTAATCATGGCATTGATCTACTTTAACCAAAGTCTCCAGTTTGACAATAGACGTGTATTGATAAGCCTCGTGGTTGGGGTTTATTATTGGTCCCAAAAAATAAATTTAGTCCACTAGAAGATTGAGATCATGGAGGCGACTATTCATAATGAACTATGAGAAAGTCATGTAAACCGTGCAGCGAAGTTTTGTGTGGAGGTGCTGTCAGAGAAAGGTATGTTTCGCTCAACTTTCTAGAGCTTTAAAAGGATGTTTCATCAGGTTTTGTTCACATTTTGAATGAATCTTTGGTCCTGCAGGATCATTCGGGCTTTCCTGGTTGAAGAGCAAAAGATTGTGAAAAAGGTCATGAAGATTCAGAAGGCCTAGAAAAAACAATCTTGCTTAAGTTTGGGCAAAAGAGCAAATGATCTTTTTGAGGATTTTTAGGGTTTGAGTGATTACAGTATTTTATTTAGAGTTGTTCCAATGTGGGAATTGTGTTTGTTTGGCATGTTTGAACTCATTCCATTGCAATTAACTCTGTCGACTTCTCCGTTATGATACAGTTTTGTCTCAGTTCCCTCTTTGTTCTATCTTGTTTTTTATGACTTGCTAGCTCCTCATTAGGTAGTAAATAATGTGAATCACATGTTTCAATCAAATTACTGAACCTCCTTATGAATGTTTTTCTTTACTAGTTACTTCTTTTGTCCCTAAATATAAGATCATTTTCCTTAATTGATTAGATTAAGAATGTTAGTTAACTTAGTTATTAACACATGATATTACTAATCTACTATAATCATATATCTTTATTTTTACCCTTCCACCCTTGTTTATTATAGATAAGAATTATTAGGATTTACTCCCTCCGTTCCTAAATATAAGATCACTTTAGGGAGAAGAGTTTGTTCCTTAATATAAGATCACTTTCTAATTTGACTCAAGTTTTCCCCAAATTACCCCTATACTCTCTTCACCCCAAAAATAGTGGTTTGAAGAAGGTGAGAGAATATTAAACTTAGTTGAGAGATATTTTGGAAATTTCACGTAATCCTAACTCATTGAAATGTCTTCCTTAATCTCTCCAAATTTACTAAAATGATCTTATATTTAGGAACAGAGGGAGTATGTGGAAAAAAAGTTGTGAAAAATTATATTGTTGTTTATATTTAGGAACATATTGAAATTTGAAAGCGATCTTATATTTAGCAACAGAAGGAGTATAATGGAGTCTCTTATTTAGCAATTAGTCCAGCTTTAGTAGCCTGTTGCCACACAAACTTACTGCTCTAGGTCCTAACGTAGTGTGAGCTTCTTTGTTGCATGGAATCATGGAGATTCAGATAACGAGATTCGAAGACTGATGATTAAGAATTGAGTTTTATGGCTTGACAGTGGCAAGAGTCCATACTTGAGAATCTTGCTTAAGAGTTGGGGCCCGCAACTTCGTGAGTTCTCTCTTCCTAAAGACCTAGTGGTTTTGAGTGCGGTTCACTAGCCTTTTGAAAGGTGGAGATGAGCTCAAGAGTTGAAGTGTTGTTTATCTAATCATAACATTAATCTACTTTAACCAAAGTCTCCAGTTTGATGATAGACGTGTATTGATAAACCTTGTGGTTGGGGTTTATTATTGGTCCCAAAAAATAAATTTAGTCCACTGGAAGATTGAGATTATGGAGGGGACTATTCATAATGAACTATGAGAAAGTCATGTAAAACTGAGTCAGTGGCCAAATATATATAGGTTCTTGAACAAAAGTACTCCCTCTCTTTCGTGATATAAGAACCCAAAATTTGAATGATTTTCATGCAAAATAAAAGAATTTATCTTATATTTTGTGTTTATTTAATGTATTTTTCCTACTTTACCCCTAACTTTCTTTCATATTTATTAATGCTAATGCATTTCTTCCTCTTAATAACATCATAATAAATATGGGTAATATTGGAAAATTAGCATTAACTATAGACACTCAACTAACTTTCACATATTTTCTCAAGAAACATGTTTTGGCAGATAGAATATTACGAACCGAAGGGAGTAGTTTGATAGTTTCCACTTTCCACCACTTAGTTAAGGTCGGATGTTGGGATTCAACAGCGGACTTGAATAACCACATATGGACTAATGCTATAGACTAATGTTGGGATTGTACACACCTTGGGACTAATGCTATAGACTGTAGTAGGGATATTGATGTTATTTTATGCTTGTATGTGTAATTTTAAGATAAATATTGTGTTATTGGAGTTTGATTAGACTAATTGTGTTAGTTAACTAAACTAATACTATGTAATTTTCCTCAAACACTAACCATCCACTACTACAAAAATAGTAATTTAAACCACCATATTTAGACCACTTATATAACATGTGGTTTAAAAAATTTATTTAAACCACTTTTTTAATATATGTGGTTTAAAAAACTTATTTAAACCACTTTTTTAATATATGTGGTTTAAAAAATGTGATTATATAAACCACTTATTTATAAATGTGGTTTAAAAAGTATAAGCAGTGGCAATTTTGTAAATATGATAACTCTTATTAGACTGGAAATATAAGCAAAGCCTTCGTTCTCTCGCGATCTCGTTCAGAAACCAAATATAAGCCTTCGAAAATCAATGTTCATTCATTTTCTTCTCGCCTTCGTTCTTCGTTCTCTCGCGATGTCGTTTAGATTTGTAAGCAAAGCCTTCGTTCTCTCGCCTTCGTTCTTCGTTTAATTGATACTTTGCTTATATTTCTCCACTGTAACTCTCTTCTACTCTCAATGATCTCTCCTTAGATCCCTAATTTATTCATTCTCAGCTCAATTCAATTCGCGATTCCATTCTTTCTTTTTCCTCACTTGTCTGCTCTTTCTCAGATTCTTTAATTATTGAATTGATACTTTGCTTTTGCATTTTGTTTATGTGAGATTTCGATTTAGATTTTGATTTTTCTGATGATTAATTTGTAGATTGTTAATTTGATTTTTTTCTTGATGTGAATCTTCATTCGTTCATTTTGTATTTTGACGGATATTTAGTTGATCTGTGGTGTTTTCTGGAGTTATTGATTTAGTTAAAGCTGGAGTTTTTAATCTGAGATGTTTCTTTGGTATAAATTGAAAAATTATAGGCTTTTTGTTTGTTTGTTTGTTTTTGCTTACTGTTCAGTTGCTACTGGAGATCTGTCTGTTGAGATTGCGTATTCTTTGATGTGATTGTAAATTTTCCCATTGATCACTGTATCCATAGAGTGAATGTATTGGATTGGACTGTATGTAATAAGGAACCGTGGGAATTGGCGTAAGATTTTATGTGATTTCATTATTGCTTTTCGTTTTCAGCTCCCCTAGCATGATTTTTAAGGGTAAATATGGGAAGTTATATTAGTTGTCAAAATTATTTTTAGCTGGTTAGATGGCTTTTATTGTACTAGAACACAAGGGGATTATTCAATGTGAAGTATATATGTGTGTGACTATTTGGAAAATCTTTATGTACTTTTTTATGTGATTATATGTGTTTTTTCTTAAATTTTCTTGAAGGCAAACATGAGTGACGAAGGAGAAAGGACTTGCCCTCTTTGTGCTGAAGAGATGGATTTGACTGATCAGCAATTGAAGCCATGCAAATGTGGTTATGAGGTTTTGCCCCTTCCTTCTGTTATTAAATTTGGAGATTTTTCAGTTGTTACATCTTGAAGTCGAAACTGTATGCTTTCAAGGTTTCTCAGCTATTCATCTCAGTTATTCATTCTGATTTCTTGAGCTATCAACAGAAAACGATAATAGTATTGTGGTGTTCTACCTTATTGCAAATTCATGATTGTACTCTATGCAAGCTATTTTCCTCACAAGGAGGTCAATCTTGTGGGGAAGTGATATAAGGCAAAGGGAAAAGACTACTCAACCGTAACAGGAAGTTATGACACAAATTATGGTGGAAAGTGCATATCTAAGATGACTGGCTTCCAAGCTTTTCCTGGCCTCAAATATTACTGGTCTTATTGGATAAAAACCTGAAATATTGGCACACAGCTTTATTGATGCTGATTCCCACTTTTACATTTCTTATTTTCTATTACCAATTTGTTTTGTTTCGATTGTTAGGATGACCCTTTCAAATCCCTCTTTAAGTTCTACCCAACTGAATGCCAAAATTTGTAGATGGGTGGTAAATGGCACCTGCAATGTTTAGTTTTTCTTCCTGAATGAAAATTCAATTCTAGGATTGCTGAATTTTTTAGTTCCTCATTTCTTAGGACATCTTAGGATAATCAAAGTCCTGATGTTTGGTAAAGGTTGTTGAGTTTGTACATTAAGTCAAGTTCTACTACTGTATTTGGTATTGATTCTTTATGAGAACCTGAGAAGTTGACATTTTTGGCATTTCTCTTCCATATTCTTGGTTATGCTTTTTTGGATTGACTGAAGGAGACCTATTTTTTGTTTTTCTTATTGATATACACTTTTAAGTTTTGACCAAAAAAAATATTTCATTACCACTAGTTTCATCTAGTGTGTTCAATATAAAATCATATTTTGTCACACTTTAACATAGCTGATTGGTTCAAAATCTGCTGTTTTAATTGGTATGTTTTATCTTTCTTTTCACATTCTGTCATTTGATTCAGTTTACTTTGGCATAGTGCCAAGGGATACTCAATGGAAATCTTTGTTTTCATTTCTATGATTTAGGAAGCCATGTCATTCTGCACTTTGGCCAACAGCATGGAGGCACATGGCTGGTTATTAGATTTCTTTAGGATTAGTTTACCATTTCACTTTCTCAATACAGCCTGCCACCCATCCTTTAGGTTTACCTGCGAGCATTTCTTATCATTTTCTGGCAGAGATTCATCTCAAAGCACAGTTCTCAATGATGCCTAGTTTTGTATTGTCTCTGCTGCACTAGCTCTGACAATTTACTTCTAATATTCATGTAGATCAACGCCTCAATGATATCGTTGGCAGTGCCTACTACGTTGCGCTTGAAGTGCTCCATAGATCTTACAGTGTGGAAGCTGACTTATGGAGCATCAGAGTTATTACATACATATTGTTATGTGGAAGCAGACCATTCTGGGCGCGCACTGAATCAGGAATATTCCGGTCTGTGCTAAGAGCGAATCCTAACTTTGATGATTCACCTTGGCCATCAATATCACCAGAAGCCAAAGATTTTGTAAAGAGACTTTTGAACAAGGACCATAGAAAAAGGATGACTGCTGCCCAAGCTCTAGGTATGTTTTGTTTGAATGTCCTGCTCAGACCTTGCTTGACTGGATCATGGAATCTTTGTGGCTGAAATGTACCCATACCCACTTCCAGACCTAGTTTTATGACTCTTACTGATGAAGAGGTACATGCATATTTGCAGCTCATCCATGGTTGAAAAATGTAAAACGTGATATTCCATTAGACATTTCAATCTTCAAGTCAGTCAAGACATATGTGCGGGCCACACCTTTAAAACGAGCAGCACTGAAGGTAGCCCCCTTATTCAGCCATAAAAAATACCTTATTTCTTGAATGTAACTTTAACTTTGTTTTTCATACATTACTTATGCAGGCTCTTGAAATGCGTGGCTGTCACCCAAGAGGGGGGGTGAATTGGGTGGCAGAATAAAAATTAAAATTCTCTTTTGAAAACTGACTACTTGTGCTTGATGAGAGTGACGGTGTATTACCCCAAGCACAAGTAAGTATCTAGTGGTGTGGTGCTTGATGAATAGATTAAACAGACAGAATAAGCACACATAAATTTATCCTGGTTCGGTCACTTCTAGACCTACATCCAGTCCCCAGGCTCCACCTGAGATTTTCAATCCACTAATCTTCTTGTTTGAACCAGGCACAAGAAAACCTTTACACTTTAGGTTTTACGAGCACGGGTTCACCTAACAACCCACAGGTTTTGCGACGGGCTCACCTGCAAACCTTTACAACCACAGGTTTTACAACAGGATCACCTGCAACCTTTCATCCACAAGTTTTGCGGGCTAACTTGCAACCTATGGAGATTTAGAAAAACCTCTAAATGCTCCCCCTCACTTTTGTAAGATAATAATTCTGTTCTTCAAGCACAAGCTTTAGAACAGCCTCTATCAAATAGAGGATTTGATAATATGTTCACTCTATGAACTGATTGTGATAAACACTTAAGTACAAATGATTCTCTCTAAGAATAGATGATGTTACTCACTTAAGTACAAATGAATCACTCTCTAAGAATGTTACAAATCTAAGATCAGAGAGTAGAAGATGAGAAGAATGTAGATTACAATATCTCAGACAATGGATTCAGTTCTTCCAACCTCTCTTCTGAATGTAGATGTTCCTTTTATACTCGGCCTCAACATTCAGGCTTGGGCGGCAGATAGAATATGTCCGCTTGAATATAGCCGTTAATCCCATGTTACCGTTGAGAGGTACATCTTCATTAATGCTTAGCAGGGTTGACTTGCTTTATCTCTGAAAAGCACTCTGACAACTCTGCTCTGACAAAAGCATTCTGACCTCTGAGTATGTGACGTTGACTCTTGTACTCTTGCTGACGAATGATCATCGTTCATCCGGAAGCGGCAATCTTGCTCTGCAAGTGTTAGTCTCTGAATCCCAGTGCCAAGAGTATTTGCATCCGGAAGCTCATTTGCATCCGGAAGTAAAATTAAGTTCTGCACATACTTGTTAGTCCAACAGAGGAGTATATATAATCAAGTGGAGTAAGAACTATACATGCTGTGGGAAACTTGTTTGCTATGGGAAGCAATCTTACTTAGACTATGTTCTGACTTAATGTATTGTCCACTGACGCTAAGGAATGTCTAGAATGACAACACATAATCACATGCAGTGGGAGTTCAATTGTCTAAGGAAGTTCTCTTACTTCCGGAAGCAATTCCACATCCGGAAGCACTCCTACTGGACGTTGAGTTATGGCTTAGTGTTACACTCACTGACGCTCGGTGTTACCTAACTCAACAGGCAGCGCTAGTCATTAACCATCCGGAAGCAAATCCACATCCGGTTGCATCCTAACTTAGTCTCAAGGATTTTATACAACTAATGTTCCTAGACTGAGTTATGACTTAGTGTGTTACTTGCTTCCGCTGCGGAATGAGACGTTCATCCGCGAGCGCTAGTCCTAGTCCATCCGGAAGTAAATCCACATCCGGTTGCACTCTTACTTGTGGTTCCATTTTAACCTAATTTTGTCTAAGTGTTTACCTTGTTCTTTCATATCTTAGTCTTCATCAAAACTTAAGATTCTAACATTCTCCCCCTTTTTGATGATGACAAACTAAGTTATACAATTAAATTCATATGAAAGAATTAAAAGTAATAATCAGATAAGGCACAAAAGACTAAAGACAAATCTCATTGATGAGCACAAGATTACAAGTCAGATATGTAACAAAAGATAAAATACACAAGTAATTAAAAACTGTGCAAGGCAAACTGTGCATGAGAAAATATGAAAAGAAAATTTTCTAATTTAAAATGCATGGGGTTGGTTGAGGTTTATAGTTGGTGTCTCCTTTTCCTCTCCCTCTCCAACTGCCTTTGTTCACACTCCTCTTGCAGTTTGGCTAGCTGGGCATCCTTCTCACTTTGATCAATCTGAGCAATTATGCTCTGAAGCTCTGCCTCTTCCTTCTCCCTTCTGAGTCTCTCAGATTCAACGGATTCCTCAAAGGCTCTCTTCAGATTTTCAACTTCTTCAAACCCAGGGAACCCAATTGCATCAGAGAAGGGGGTGACCTCGCCATTGGGATAATGGACAACCCTAATCTTTACATTCCACACAGGAAAGTTGGGGTCCTCCTCAACTTCCTTGGCTTTCCTTTTCCCTTTGCCTTTTCCTTTGCCCTTTCTCTTTTCTTGGGAGGCCTTGACATTAGCTCTTTCAGCATCAAGGCACGCCATCTGACCAAATGTGATCTTGTCAGTCCATCCATATTTCTTGAACTCATCAGTAGTCATATCCTCTATTTCCAGCTTTACTTCCTTTAGTAGCGGAGGAATATATGATGCTTGAGAGGATGGCTGAATCTTAGATGCTTCCCTCCTAGATACCCTTTCTGACTCATGATCCTCAGATCGACCACGAGGTTCCTCTTCAATCTCAAAAGACTCAGCAGTAGCAGCACCCTTCTTTTTGGCAACATGCTTTCTTCTAGACTGACTGAAGCTGACCACTGAAGAAAGTGGAGCAGAGGTTTGCTCAGATAGGGGATTACTGGAGGAGGAGGAGCAGAGGTTGGCTCAGATGGAGGGATTGCTTGGCTAACACAATGGGTGGATGAATTTGCCTCTTCAGCCCATACTTCATCATAATTTCTTCCATAAAATTTCGGGCAGGCTCAGAGGGAGGAGGCTCGGAAGATGAAGGCTCTGGCTCAGGTTCAGACTCAGGTTGTGGGAGTTCACCAGGTTGCTCAACCAACACCATTGCCCATTTCGACCTTTGCTCGTCCAGGCGCTGCTGTTGCATATATCTCACTGCTTCCTTCCTGAGCAGATACTCAGCATTACCTATCTGCCTCAGATCATTTGCACGCCGGAGAGCAGCAGTTATGTCCTCTTCCAGCCACAAGGAAGGTTGAGACCTTATTTGCTCCAAATCATATGCCCGACGGAGGGCAGCAGCTGGTAGAGTTTCTCTCCCCCTTTTGGCATCATAAAAAGGAACGAGGGCCAGGGAGGAAGGATTGGGTGAAGTGGAAGGTGGAGGATCTGGGCCAAATGGTCTGGGTGGCGAGTTGTTAGGTGAGGATGTGGGTGTGGTGCTTTCTGGTGAAGAAGTGGGGCTGGGTGAGGAAGGAGGATTAGGGAAGAAGGCTTGGTTTCTTTCGAAGAATGTAGGGTTGGTGAATAGGCCATCGAAGGGGTAGGTAGAAGAGTAGGCGGCGGGTTGTTTGGCTATCCACCGAATAGGGGACTGGTCTCGCAGGTAGTAGGTGTGAAGTGGATGATCAGGAGAGGTAAATCCAAGAGATTGGGCTATGGTGGGGCGAGTGTTAGGAGGTGGATTGGAAGGCCCTATTGGGGGTGGTGAATGGTTTGGGGAGGTACGAGGTGATAGTTGATGGTCATTTCTGGGTGAAGTTTGTGGTTGTTGGTTATCCTGAGGAGTTGGTTGTTGTGGTTGTTGAGTGTTAGGAGGAGGGAGTAATGGTTGGTTAGGTGGAGGAGGTGGAGGTTGATCATTTTGTGGAGGTGGAGGTGGTGGTTGATCATGTTGTGGAGGAGGTGGAGGAGGTGGAGGTAGGTTACCTTGTGATTGAGGAATGTGGAAATGATTGATGATAAGGTCTAACTTAGCCTCGACCCTTCCTAGTCGATCCTCGATGCCCTGGATCCTCTGTTCTTGCTGCTGAAGGGCTCCATCATATTCTGCTCTGAGAGGGGCCAACAATGTTTCAGGCAGCTTGTGAAATATTTCCTCTCGTAACTCAGCCATCATTGTCTTCTGTGCAACAGACAGCCTTGGAGCTCTGCTTGGGCCAGCATGGGAGTCAACTTCCTGGTCCCCTGCTTTAGACGCAGAGGGAGCTGTTGTGTGTGAGGCACTTCCAGCCTGAGAGCCAGAACGAGTGGCCCTTGCTGGCTTGTTGTACTTGATCCCCATCTTGCTGATGTTCATTGCACTGACGGGCAAGCACTTGACATTTTCAGCTTCCTCAGTGGATGTGGATTTGATTAGGAATTTCTCCAAGAGGAAGGCGATGACCGTTGGATAGGGAAGATTTCCAGACTTCTTATTGTCAATTCACCTGTGCAGCTCTAAACTTATTAATTGCCCTGGGTTAATTGGCTGCTGGGTGAGGAATCTGGGGAGCCAGGGGTTGTCAAGAAGAGTGAACTCGTTGAAGTTTCCCCCTTTGTGAGTCATCATTCGTGAGTAGATATAGTGAAGGATCCGGTTGGAGTCAGACATTCCAGACACCTTCTTTCCCTGGGTGTCATAGACTCTCTCAAGCTCCTCCTTGCTGAGTTTCTCAGGGTATATCCACTCGTTCATCTCTGCCTCAGTGACCCCGATCATGGCGTTGATATCTCGCCAATTGAAACTTATATCCCTTCCTCTCACTGTGGCCTTGAAATTCACTCTGCGGATGGTCTCTTTTCCATTCACCATCTTGTACTTGGCATTGGCTGTGAGAGACTGGCTGAACACCCTGAGTATGTTGATGTTGTACTCTTGGTTGATTCCCAGTCAGCACATATATTTCTGGAGATGCTCCCTCAAATGGCCAAACCCTAGTTCTTCAATTTTATTCAAGTCGATGTACATTCCATGATTGAAGTAGGGTTTCGCGACTTCAAATTTGGAGGAAACAGCCTCCAATGGCCCATCTCTGTACACAAGAGGATCATCCTCTTCTACTCGCTGTCTTTTAGAAGCATGCTCTTCACTAAACTGAACTTTCTTCTTCCCCTTTTTCTTCGAATGTTCTTGTTGATGCCCAGATTGCCCAGAGTGTTCACGAACTTGCCCAGATTTTCCAGATTTCGAGAGATACCCAGATTTCCCAGACTTAGATTTTGATTTCTTGGAGGCAGTGGCTATCTCAGTGTTGGGGTTTGTCTCATGTGATCCGGCCATTTTGTGTTTAGGGTTTTAAGTGAAGTGTATGGAATGAAATGGCAGAAATGTAGATGAAGAAGATGAAGAAAATGAAGAACAGTGTGATGAACTTGGTGAAGATGCGATGAATGAGTTCAGAGAGATTTGTGGGTGTAACTTGTGAAAGAAGTGAGAAAAATGACTGACGCTCTCTATTTATATGCAATGTCACAACGGATGGAAAACTCATAATGACTCTTTATTGAAAACATGCGCTGGTTCATAGGGAAACGTAAACATTTAATTGAAACGGCGCACCTTTTAACACGTGTCGCTTCACTTTGTCAGAGGAGGCACAACTTCTCATGGAGGAAGATGAAACGTTTTGTGAAGTGACGTGTCTTTTCCCAGACACTGGCGCTCCAGGTTGCTTTGAGTCATCACCCAGCGCCAGCAAAAGAGCATCCGGAAGTGGTTTTGCTTCCGGTTGGGCTTAGCTTAAGATTTAACATTGTGGGGAACCTGCGAAACTAAAGATTGGCACTTCGAAGCCTAAGTTAGCACAGTTGGCAGGTTTTAACAATTAAGCATAGATGTTTTCTGAAGATTAAACTTCATTTTAACATTCTCAAATTTCCCTTTATAAGGATAAATTGATCAACCCTCAGTGGTTGTTTGGTAGCTATGTCTGTAGTTGAGAGACCATTCTTGCACATGCTTCCGGAAGTGTATCTGCTTCCGGATGTGAGGGTCTTTGGATTTAACATTGACAGCCCTTATGGTTCCCCCTCCAAGGGACCAGCAAGTGCTAGCGGAAGCAAGTGTGCTTCCGGATGGTCCGTGGAGAGCTTAAGAGTTAACATAATTGTACATCCTGAGGACTCTCCAAGTCACAAGCTATGTTAATCAGTTCAATATCATAATCTTAAGAAAAAGTGCTTGCTGGTTGGTTTGGTAAAACAGGAGTATTAAAGTGAAAACAGATTTTGGAAATTTAGTTCACAATTTCACATGGTTTCACTATCAAGTCATGAACTTTACTCATACTCTTTTGGATAGATACCAATGTGATAGTACAGCGAGTATCGAATAGATTGCATATTTTCAGAGTTTCATAAACAAGTATAGTTCGATAAATATGCCTTAAGAATGTTCATGTCAGATTATGAGGGCATGTGAATTGTCAACACAATGAAGTTCTAAAAACTTTAATGTCCATAATCAAGTTTCCAAAACACCCAATTTCTCAGCATATGATCACAAGAATAATTTTCAGATCTTAGCTCAAGTTCTTTCAAATATGCTTAACATGATCTCATTATTCTTAGGGTTTCAACAAGCTTTGAACTTAATTTAGATTGTACTAGGCTTGTGATAATGTGCCAGGATTTAAGGCTTTCAGTGGGTAGAGATTCTTAATAGTTCTTTCCAGCCTAGTTATCTACACTCACTTAGGCTTCTATCCTATTGGCATTTGCTCTTGGATTTATCAAATTTTCTAGAAGTTAATTCAAGGTATTTCCTAAGATTCCTAATGAATGTCTGACAAGAGAGACTATCCATTTAACATGCACAACAGAATGAGTAATGGAAAGAAATGCTCATATAAGATTGGCGAGATTTCCTCAAAATTGAGTTCAGAACAGCCATTTCTTCTCATCTTGATAAAGAGCATACTCGTTGATGTTCCCTCTTGTACATCCACATCGTTCAAGCTTTCATGATCTGTCAACATACTTAACCACAGGCTTGAACTGAGATCATTAGTAGATGGAGACTTAAGATGTGATCAAAACATTTTCAAAGTAAGATCATCATACCAGTCAGATCACTATATTTTGAAAACTATTAAGTCAATCATGTGTGGTTAGACGCTACATATTCTTCTCATTCATTCCATAGAGCAATTTGAAGTTTATCTTTTAGATATATAAATGTCAATTGCCGATGAAATGAGTAAACGTGCATTCATTACTTAATTAATCATTCAAATAAGGGAAAGGGTAAGAATGACATCACCAAAGCTACATTTGCGTCAAGTAGTAGCTTGTTTGATTTTGGCAGGCGGTGCTTGATCTTTTCCATTTCAAGAGCAGTTGCACCAGCAGCCCAGCATGAAGAACAGCTTATTCAGATTTGACTCATTGCCCAGACCAGGTACGATCCTGAATATTGTTGTTCCTTTGGATCTTCTTTCCTACAAAATACCAGGTAATTCCCTTTTCCCATTTCTCAGTCTCCAAACTTGGATCTGACAGGTCAGTTTGTAGGAATTGTAAAGTTTGCATGCACCTAAGAATCATTCACTATGAATATGGCATTGCGAATCAAACATGACTATGTGCACAAGGATATATATATATATATATTTTGATCATGACAACATGTAGACTATGAATATTATGAGAAACTCTCTTATAAGGAGTATAAAGTTCATATACGTAATGCTTGATGTAAAATCTCAATAATTCCATCTAACATTTGCATAGGAGATTTTACTATTGTATGCTTCAACCCTGAGTGATTCCTTGCTTACCCAAGGTGATCTTCTATACTTATCCTTGGGCTGAAGCACTTCCTTATGAGAGACAGAATTCATAGGCTTTCTCCATGTTGATCGAGAAATCCTCTCTCTCTTGTTCTTCTCAGGATAGTTGAGTGGAACTCTATGATAGCTCATCCTTGAGACAAAACCTTTGTTCCTTGTGGTAGTGCACTACTTCTTATGATTGGAACAGGTGGTTGCAGCAGTGACATCACCACGAGTTCTCTTCTTTGGGGCAAGTGGAACTCTTGATCTTTCCTGCACAAGTAAGGCACTAGAAGGAAGTTTTGGTACCCATTTGTACTTGGGTCCTACATGGTTAGCACTGGACCTTACTTGTCCTTTAGGGATCCATACAAATTTATTTCTCACATGTAAACTTCTTCTAAGACTGCATGTGTGAGAAATATGACCTTATCTACCACAATAATGACAGATAGTAGAATGATATTCAGAATGGGATTTCCTATCATTATCTTGTTGGTCAATTTTGTTTTCAAAGACTCTCTGTTCTTTTAAATCAACTTTTGAAGTCTCAGAACCTTTTGAAAACTTTTCTTGTTCCTTCAATAGGGATTCACAATTGGAACAATGTTCGGAACATGTTGGAGCTTCCGCTCCAGGTAGGAAACTAGCTATCGGCAGCGACAACTGCTCTATGGATGTAACATTGGAAACTTTGGATGTAGAAGAAATAATGAGTTCCTCTAGTTTCCTGTTCTTTTTCCTTAAGCCTAGAACTTCTTTTGCAAATTTACAGAATTCAATATGTAACTCATTATAAGTGTCTTGCAATTCAGAAGGTTCAAGTTTAGGTACCTCATTTTCTTCAGTTTCTGAATCTTCTAGGCAGAGATCGACACTCTCTTCACTGGTGCTAGTTTCCTCAATATCAGCTTCCTGTAGCTCACCGTCAATTGATCCACAAGGGGCACGAGATGAGCTTTGGACAGCTTTACTTTCAAGAGAGTGGTTAGAGGCATACATAACATCAAGAGTGTTCCAAATATCTCTAGCACTAGAGCAATGTTTAATTTTCTGGAAATCACTGTCAGTTAAGCTTTTGTACAAAATTTGCATTGCTCTAATGTTTAAGTAAAATAAATTTTTCTCCTCTTTAGTCCAGTTTACTTTTGGTTTGAAATCAGAATCATTTACAAAGACATCCCACATTTTGAAATTCGAGGATAACACAAAACTTTTCATCCTTGCCTTCCATAAGTAAAAGTCAGTATTTTCTAACAAGGGTGGGATGGTATGATCAAAACCTTCAAAACACATTTTATATCCCAAGTCAGCCTAGGTCTTTGCACTTGAGATCGTTGGATCCTTTAAACAAGTGACCTTGCTCTGTCACCCAAGAGGGGGGGGGGGGTGAATTGGGTGGCAGAATAAAAATTAAAATTCTCTTTTGAAAACTGACTACTTGTGCTTGATGAGAGTGACGATGTATTACCCCAAGCACAAGTAAGTACTTAGTGGTGTGGTGCTTGATGAATAGATTAAACAGACAGAATAAGCACACACAAATTTATCCTGGTTCGGTCACTTCCAGACCTACATCCAGTCCCCAGGCTCCACCTGAGATTTTCAATCCACTAATCTTCTTGTTTGAACTAGGTACAAGAAAACCTTTACACTTTAGGTTTTACGAGCACGGGTTTACCTAACAACCCACAGGTTTTGCGACGGGCTCACCTGCAAACCTTTACAACCACAGGTTTTACAACGGGATCACCTGCAACCTTTCATCCACAAGTTTTGCGGGCTAACTTGCAACCTATGGAGATTTAGAAAAACCTCTAAATGCTCCCCCTCACTTTTGTAAGATAATAATTTTGTTCTTCAAGCACAAGCTTTAGAACAACCTCTATCAAATAGAGGATTTGATAATATGTTCACTCTATGAACTGATTGTGATAAACACTTAAGTACAAATGATTCTCTCTAAGAATAGATGATGTTACTCACTTAAGTACAAATGAATCACTCTATAAGAATGTTACAAATCTAAGATCAGAGAGTAGAAGATGAGAAGAATGTAGATTACAATATCTCAGACAATGGATTCAGTTCTTCCAACCTCTCTTCTGAATGTAGATGTTCCTTTTATACTCGGCCTCAACATTCAGGCTTGGGCGGCAGATAGAATATGTCCGCTTGAATATAGCCGTTAATCCCATGTTACCGTTGAGAGGTACATCTTCATTAATGCTTAGCAGGGTTGACTTGCTTTATCTCTGAAAAGCACTCTGACAACTCTGCTCTGACAAAAGCATTCTGACCTCTGAGTATGTGACGTTGACTCTTGTACTCTTGCTGACGAATGATCATCGTTCATCCGGAAGCGGCAATCTTGCTCTGCAAGTGTTAGTCTCTGAATCCCAGTGCCAAGAGTATTTGCATCCGGAAGCTCATTTGCATCCGGAAGTAAAATTAAGTTCTGCACATACTTGTTAGTCCAACAGAGGAGTATATATAATCAAGTGGAGTAAGAACTATACATGCTGTGGGAAACTTGTTTGCTATGGGAAGCAATCTTACTTAGACTATGTTCTGACTTAATGTATTGTCCACTGACGCTAAGGAATGTCTAGAATGACAACACATAATCACATGCAGTGGGAGTTCAATTGTCTAAGGAAGTTCTCTTACTTCCGGAAGCAATTCCACATCCGGAAGCACTCCTATTGGACGTTGAGTTATGGCTTAGTGTTACACTCACTGACGCTCGGTGTTACCTAACTCAACAGGCAGCGCTAGTCATTAACCATCCGGAAGCAAATCCACATCCGGTTGCATCCTAACTTAGTCTCAAGGATTTTATACAACTAATGTTCCTAGACTGAGTTATGACTTAGTGTGTTACTTGCTTCCGCTGGGGGATGAGACGTTCATCCGCGAGCGCTAGTCCTAGTCCATCCGGAAGTAAATCCACATCCGGTTGCACTCTTACTTGTGGTTCCATTTTAACCTAATTTTGTCTAAGTGTTTACCGTGTTCTTTCATATCTTAGTCTTCATCAAAACTTAAGATTCTAACAGCTCTCTCAAGAGCATTGACAGAAAATGAACTCATCTTTTTAAGGGCACAATTTAGCCTATTAGAACCAAACAATGGTTTTGTTTCCCTTGGCAATTTTAAAGCGGTTAGTGGCTGGTTCTACAATTCTTTTCCTTTTATGACATTGAGGTGGTGTTTGTTACATACAACGTTATTATAATCTGTTTCTATTTTGAGATACGCACTTTAAGTTGATTCCAGCTGTTATTTTTACCACAATCTATCAACTAAAATCAAAGGAAAAATGCAGGCTCTCATGAAAAATGCTACTGATACCATGAAGGAATCCAGGGTCCCCGACATTTAAATTTGGTGAGATATCTTCAATACTTTTTGTACTTCTAGACACATTTATTTTTCTCCGAGCCCAGCTTATAGCATTTCAACTAAGATTTGGTAGTCAATATATAGCTTGTCAAAGATAGTTACTTGCTGTTCAGGCAAGACCTCCTAAAATGAAGGCCTTAAAATAGTTTTTATTTTTTTATAATAATCTCTGACATGAGCATCGCATGTTGTGGGGCGAGCATTCAAGCAAATTTGAGTGGATTTTAATTATTTGCCATTTCCTACCCAACTAGATTGTATTAATAAATAATATTTCTTATGAAACTGTATGGTTTTCTTGTGCAAGTCTCTTGTGCTGAACTGCTTGTTGTTTCTTTATTTAAGATGGAGCCACTGGCTTATAAAAAAATGGATTTTGAAGAGTTTTGTGCCGCGGCACTCAGTGTATACCAGCTAGAGGTTTCTTGAAGTCGAAATTGTATGCTTTCAAGGTTTCTCAGTTATTCTGTTAATAAATTTAGTGTTTTGGATTTCCATATTTTACTAACACTTGTCTTCATCAAATCAGATGTTTGATCAAGTTGATCCCTTTGCTGAAGAAGATATTGAGTACATTCGCAAGTGTTGGAGTGAATTTTTTCTTGATCTTCTATGAGTGAATTGTTTTTTTGTTGACAATGTAAATTGATAGTGAGTTTACATTATTATTGAGCTCATGAATTTCTCTTTGTTCACTGTATTGTTAGAATCATGTAGACTTTTAAATTCACATTGTTAGAAAGCATAGTTTTCAAATTGTAACTAGAATGATTTGAATTTTTCTAATGTGTTATGTTATTATGGTTTGTTAGTTTTCTTTCCATTGGTTATCAATTGACATGCATATATATATATTTTGAATAGTATATGTTTTTAAACTATATTTACATAAGAAGAGGTCTTAAAAAATATTTTTTTAAACCGCATTTTTACACAAGTAGTCTAAAAAGTATGTTTTTTAAACCACTTTTTTATGTGGTTTAAAAAAGTCATACTTTCTAAACCCCCTTTTTCTAAACCACTTTTAAATGTGGTTTAAAAAGCCTTTTTTATGAGGTTTAAAAAGTCTTTTTTGTACTAGTGATCTTTATTAATTCTCACATTCCCATATTTACTTTATTATCATTGAAGAAACCTCTGAGCAGTTCTAAAAAAATGACGACTAGAACTATTCTCTCACATTTATGACCAATATTTATTTATTTTTGAGTTACTCCGTATGCATTAAGGACCATGGGTACACTACATATTTTCTTAGGACTTAAAAAGTATATGAAACAAGATTGGATGATGGAATCATGCTAATTTGGTCAAGTTGTATTTTGGACTTGATCTGATTAAGTTTGACAAAATAATGTGTGGACTTGGTCTTTATTAGACCAATAACAAGCATTGTGTTTGCCATTATTACACATTAAAATTATAATAAAAATTATATTCTCTTATAAAGAACCGTGTATTGTTTTTTGTTCAAATAGCATATATGATTTTATTAAACTAGAAAATTAGAATACAAAATAGGTCTGAAAAAAAATTGAAATGATAATGCATAGAAACTCAAAAGGTAAGCATGGGTAGGAGTGAGGCGCCGCCGTCGCGATAATCCTATTGTCTTCTCTTTTATTCATGAGAATTTGTGGGTAGAAAAGAACCGTCAATGGTAAAAAAATAATTGAGTAGTGGTTGTTCGAAAACCATCCCAAAGGATCACACCTCTTATTCGCAATAAACCTATCAATTTTGATCTCACAGAAACAAACATACCGACAAAACTAATACATAAGATAAAAATTGGGTAGAAGAAACTCTTATTGTCGTTGAAACTCCCAAATCAATTTATTTAAGCATAGACATGCCACAAAATTATTTGCAAACGAAAGAAATGTAAAAGCAAACAAATGAAAATTACGAGCGTCTCCTTCCCCAGAATTAGAGAGGAGAGAGAGAGGATAGATCCAACTCAAGAACTCTTGTATTGTTGGAGACTCCATTTTTAATTTCATCTTCTAAAATCTAATTAATTCATATTTTGATTGGATCTTCATTAAATCAAAACTACTAAGCTCAAAAGTCGTTTGTGTTTGTGTTTCGCCTTTAACTAGTCTCTTAGACTGTAGCAACTAGTTGAATAGTTTTTTTTACAGAAAGTGGCATTTGAATTATTCTTTTTTGACTAACCAAAAAAATATTCTTATTTAACATTTCAGAATGAAATTGAATTATATTAAACTAGAAAAGAGAATGAAACACATAGTAAAGGTTTATAATCTAGTCTGAAAAAAATAAAATACTACCTCCAGTCCTAAATATAAGACCTAATTGACTTTTTTTTGGAGAAGTTAAGGTTGCGAAATAGGCTATTAAATCATAACATATTTGATATATTTTTAGATTATGCATTAGTTTATAGGTAAAATAATCTAATCTAAGGGAAAAAATTAGGTAAATCAATTTATAATTAACTTATTTTGCTTTTTTTGTAGGATTTTCTAAAAAAGTCAATTATGTCTTATATTTAGGTCCGGAGGGAGTATTAAAAAAGTAAATACATTATGAAAATAGAAAACTGACATAAATTAAACTTATATAAATGAGTATATAGAAAAAATAATTCTCAAGTAAAAATAAATAAAGTCATGTTGTTGTTGTTGCTAGTGGTTGCACTTCCTCTAAAATTTATTAGGGTACGTTGCAATTCTGTGTTATTCATTAGTGGGTTAGTTAAAGTTCTATTATTATAATAAAGCTTACCATTTTCCATTATTTATGGTCAAATGGGACATGTGAATATGAATTATCCTCTCAATATTTTGTAATATAAATTATAAAGACATACTTGAAACAATCAAATGAACATTAATATGTGATTGATTATGATTGATTTTGATTTGCATTTTAAATCAATCATTATTACTAATTAGTGATATAATGAGTATGAGTTTGCAATTATATATGGCGGTGACATTTATACTTTTCTTAATGATAGATCTATCATTATAAATAGAGATATCTCGTTAGTTGTAAACTCACTTCGTCCATTCACATTCTCTGACAATTACCTCTCACGATTATTCATGAGCGGGTGATTTTCGGTGATTTCCGGTTCGGGTTTGGAGATCTCGAAAAGCTCGTGACCAATTAACTTCCTACATTGGTATCAGATAAGAGAAAATTCTAAAGAATTGAATTGAAGTAGGGTATCTAACAATTTTACCGCAAGTAAACATCTTTACTATTTTATTATTACTGTGCATATATAAGTAAACATCTTTACTATTTTATTACTATGCATATATAAGTAAACATTATTTGTTTAATAAATGAGTCATTACTATGCGGTTACAAAAATTTTGTGTGCAGCTTCACTATCGAAATTTTGGATGAATATTACAAATATAACATAACAGCCCGTGAAGTAGAAAATTTAGCGAGAACGATAAGTTAAATATTATTACACACATAAACGATACCACATGAACGAAAGAGGAATAGTAAAGAAAAATGCAAATCAGTTCGATATTAGCACTGACGTTGACGAGGCAGAAAAGGCGCGAAAAGCTGGAAAAATTTGTAGAATCAAGAAGAAATATCATAAATCAAACAACTAAAATGTAATTGCAGCTAATTTATTACATCTAATTTATATAGAAGAAATCTTAGCAAGCACTACTAAGGGCTAAAATGCTAATACATACTAAAATGCTAATACATATGTAGTCGAAGATAGATATAGAAGAAATCTTTGCAAACACTACTGAGGGCTAATATGCTAATATGAATGCTTAAGAAACAAAAAGAGTGAGGATTTCTCTATGCTATTCACACTTGCCTTCATATTTTTCATTCAATTACAGAAAACACATGTATGAATACAAACATATATGAAGAATAAATGATGCTTACTTACATATACATGTTAATATATAGAAGAAAGAGTGCTTATGACCATTCTGTATGGCATAAACTATGTAAAGAAATATTTTGATTTTTTTTATATATGGAAAATTTCTCGGAAAAAAACAATGAAACACATTCATTCACATAAACCCAGAAATACAGTATGCATATATCTATGAAGCTTATTAATGAAATAATAAACTCAAAGTAAATAATTTTATAACATGCAACGCAAAAGAAAAATAATTAGAACGCAACAGAAAAAGAGAACATACCTAAATAGAATAACCGTGGGAGGGAATAGCGAGAGAATGTGTTGGGTTGAGTTTACACCTAAACGACACACCTCTATCTATAGTGACAAGGATGTCACTAAAAAAGGTAAAAATGTCACCGTCACAATTGCAGTTTATTATGTCGTCAATCATCAATGATAACTGATTTGAAATTCAAATCAAAGTCAATCACATATTATATTAATGCTGATTTGTTAACTCTTTGTTTTCCCAAAAGCCAGCAGATTTAGCAATTAGACGATCTGTTCTATCGAGGGTGGATCCCATAAAATATTTCCAACGCATCTTTTCTGAATTGGTAATTTCTCTTTTGAAAGAGTGATTCCCAATTTGAATGTGATTGAAACGTTACCATAAAAAACAAATAGTACTCCTATAATGTTGAACTAGGAAATGACCCCGTGCTATGCACGGGTAGTGTCATTTGAATTGATTACATAGTTGTTTTTTTTATCTGTTGATGGTCTTGTACCTGACAATTAGTATAAAAATATGTGTTAAAAATTGGGAAATATTAGTTGAATACTTATAAATTTCCTTAGAAAATAATTTGATTGACCTCTTTAAAATAAATAATTTGAGTTATAAATTAACATTTAATACAATAATATACACAATATGTTATCCTAAATTGCTAATTTAACTCCATTAGTCTTTAATATAAGTCGGTAGATTTAGATTTAGTAATGCGAAAGTATGGTAGATGGCTAAAATATGTGAAAATGTTAGTATTTCACTTTGTAACATAGGTTTTTTGTGCCCACGATTCTAAATATGTCAATTTAAAGTTGGTAATTTAATCTTGCACGGTTTTTTGGGTTTGATTTTCAAAACACTTTCATGTGCATGTAGGACATCTTAGCAAGTGAATCCCAAATTCTGATGTACTTTATGGTCTATTTATTACTCAAGAGTCTTTTTTTTTTATCTTGTGCATATGACCATGGATTATATTTATAAAATGAAACATCTTTGCATGCACAATCAAAAATTATCAGTTCAAAAGATAATAGCACCCAAATATATTGGTTGAATCTAAATGTAAAGCATATTTAATTTTATTTCTTTATAGTTAAGTCATAAAGTTGTAAAGTTATCCAAGGGTTAAAAAACCGGATCGGACCGGCCGGTCCAACCGGTTAAACCTCCAACCGGACCCCAGGCCGGTCCGATTGAGCCATCCAACCGCCTATGTAATTAGACCGGCATCGAACCGGGTTGAACCTCCCAAACCCGCCCAGAACCGCAAGAACCGGCCCCAATCCGGGTGACCCGGTTCCTTCACTCATGTACTTAATTAAATTTTTTAGACCTGATCACAGACAGAACGCACAAAACGCAGAGAACTGAAAAACGAAAAACCTCATACACGCAAAAACTGAACCCTAACTCACACGCCGATGATGATGGATGATGTTGGATAACGAAGAAGCGCCGATGATGATGGATGATATTAGATAACCGTTCGCAGAAGCAGAACCCAGTTGCAGAAGCAGAACCCATTCGCAGAGCCATTCAGGTTTGGATTTTCGAACCATTCTCATGTTTTTGTTCTTTACTTCTGAAAAAGCTTCAAACTTTGTGTATCCCATAGTTCTTGTTTTCGGTTTTTGGTGCCTTATTGTGAATTTGTGATTATAGGAAGCATTATTTTGGACTTGGTGTACTGTTTTGTGACTTTTGTCTTTTGTGCTCTATTTAATAGTGAACCGTGACATGTGTTTGGAATTTGCATTCTTTGTATGCTGAATTATCTTATTTTCCCGTGTTTTTTGTGCTGCTATGAAATATCAAATATTGGTTTGGTTTTAAGCTTTATAGAAATCAAATAGCAATGAATATTGGAAGTTCAGAAAATGTTAGTGTCAATCCCACTCAAGATACCAGCTCCAACCCCTCAGTCCGTGCAAAAACTGATCCTGCATGGGCATATTTCTCTTACAAGAAGGAGGGGAAACAAAATGTTTATACTTGCCTTTGTTGCAATAATGTCTACAAAGGAGGTGGGATAAATAGGATGAAGCAACATCTTGCTGGTATTGTTGGTAATATTGCTTCTTGTAAAAAGGTTACTCATGATGTTCGTCATGCAATGAAAATGTCATTGAATGAAGGTTCAAAGAAGGTTTCTATGGAAGATATAGGAGAAGAGGAAGTTGGGCAAGGTAGTTCCGCTTCACAAATTTCTGTGAGTAATGCTAAGAAAGTGAAAGCTAGTACTATGGATGAATTTATTGCTCCTAGGACAACTCCTGGTTCCCAACCAAGTCTCAAGAGTGTATTAGCATCTAAGGAAGCAATTCATAGAGTGATGATGATGGGGGCTGAATGGGCAATTGTCAATTGCATCCCATTTCATGCATTAGGTTGTCCTTTATTTCAAAGATATGTGGATGGAATTGCTTCTATTGGGCCTGGATATAAAGCCCCTAGTCCATATGTGCTTAAAACCACTTTGTTGAAAGATTGGAAAGACGAATGTGCAGTGCTTATTGAGGAGCATCGACAAAAATGGAAAGAATCTGGTTGTACCCTCATGGCTGATGGCTGGACCGATGTGAGAAACCAGAATTTGATAAATTTCTTAGTGTACTCTCCGCATGGTCTTGTATATGTTAAGTCTATCAAT
The DNA here is from genome assembly GCA_029929735.1 of Mimosa pudica. Classification (NCBI taxonomy): domain Eukaryota; kingdom Viridiplantae; phylum Streptophyta; class Magnoliopsida; order Fabales; family Fabaceae; genus Mimosa; species Mimosa pudica. The sequence goes on from JAKELP010000024.1 coordinate 8,389,907, forward strand.
GCAACAGCATTAGTCAAGACCGCTGAAACATTGTTTACATTGTTTAGAGAAGTCATTGAGTGGGTTGGCCCTGCAAGTATTGTTCATGTGGTGACCGATAATGCAGCTAACTATGTAGCTTGTGGAAGGTTGATAACAGAGAGATATAGAGGTATTTCTTGGTCACCTTGTGCTGCCCATTGTCTAAATCTTCTTTTGAAAGACATTGCAGAGTTGCCTGATGTTTTAGAACTTGCAACAAAGGCATCAAAGATAACAGTATTTGCATACAATCACTCTATATTTTTGTCGTGGCTGAGGAAGAGGAAAGGTTGGGTTGAAATTGTGCGCCCCGGTGCTACAAGATTTGCCACTACTTTCATCACTTTGCATAGCATATACAAGCACAAGCATGACTTACAGGCCCTTGTGGTTGACAAGCATTTTTTGGATCATAAATTGTCAAAGAAGGTTGCTGGTAAAACTTTTTCTGCAATAATATTAGACAATCGATTTTGGAATGAGTGCTACAAAATTGTGAAGATTGTCACTCCTCTTGTGAAATTGTTAAGAATTGTTGACTCAGATGAAAAGCCCTCATTGCCATATGTTTATGAAGGCATGTATAGGGCAAAATTAGCAATTAAGGAGACATTCAAGAGGGATAAAGCTAAATACAAGAAGTACACTAAATTAGTTAAAGATCGGTGGGATAGGCATTTGAAGGGTGATCTTCATGCAGCTGCGTGTTTATTGAACCCTGCATATATGTATGCTCCGAACTCTATTATCAAGGGGAAGGTCATAACTGCTTTGGTTGAGGTGCTGGAGAAAATTGCAGAACCAAGATCTCAATACTTTAAGTTAATGGACCAATTTAGTCTCTATCGTGAAGGTAAAGCGTCTTTCAGTAAAGCAACATGTAAAGAAGCATCTAAATTGATGGACCCTTGTAAGTATTCAAAATGCATTATATCATGTAATTTATATGTTTATTCCAATTTGTTTAATATTATATGGTTAATCATTAATGTGTGTATCTTAAATCTTAATTTTGTAGATCGTTGGTGGCGTTACTATGGAAATTCAGTCCCAGAGTTGCAAGCTATTGCAATGCGTATTCTCAGCCAAACTTCTTCTTCTTCTGGTTGTGAGAGAAATTGGAGTTTGTTTGAGCGCATCCATTCAAAAAGAAGAAACAGATTAAAAGTTGACACTTTGAATGATTTGGTTTACGTAAACTATAACTTGCGACTAAAGCATAGGTATTCTTATAATCTTATGAACCATGAATGATTTTAATTTTTATTTTGTATGAATATCATTTAATTGAAGTTTTATTTGTCATATAGGCCTATGTTGAAGCAGAACATGAGTAGTGATCCAATTGACTTTGAGAGCATTAATGATATAGATGATCTAGACTTTTGGATAGAAGAAGAAGTTCCAGATTTCAACGAAGAAGATATCAACAATCTTGAAAGTGCCGTGAGTGAGAGCAGCGTAAATATGCCAAGTCATGGTAGGGACAAAAATAGTTTTTAGTTTTAACCTTATGTATATCATCATATTGATTTGTTATACAAAACAATAATTATCTTCTATGCATTTTGTTATATGTAGGTAATGATGATTTAAACATGCCTGAATCACCTCCTTTGATTATGGACAATAATCCTGATGATGCTGAAGCCACCAGTCGAGCGGTTAATGTTGATGTCAATGAAGATATTAATATGGATGATGATATTGGTGAAATATGAATGCGTGTTGATGGAACTTAATTAGTTTTTGAGTATTACTATTGAAGTATTGGTAGAACTTGCAAAACTATAGGGAGCATATGTTAGTTTTTGAGTATTACTATTCAAGTATTGGTAGAACTTGAATTATTGCTAGTCTATAAGGACTAAGGAGCTTATGTTAGTTTTTGAGTATTACAGGTATTGGTAGAACTTGAAATATTGCAAGTCTATAAGGAGCAGATGTTATATAATATTGACTCTGGATGTAGTTTACATTTTTACTATTTTTAGTTTTTGACTATTTAATTTTTAATATTTGATTAAATATTATTATTTTATTATTTCCGGGTTAACCCGGTTAAACCACGGTTGAACCAATAACCCCTTGAACCAGTAGCTTGCCCGGTTGGATGCCCGGTCCGGTTTTTCGAACCTTGAAGTTATCAGTTTAAAATGAAGTCATAAAGTTATATGCTGTTGATTAATCTAAAGAGAGATATATTATAAAAAGGAAGAGAAGAAATCACCATCAATTGGTTATTAAAATAAATTTATACCAACAATGAAGGGTATTAACATACAAAATTAGGAAATATTAAAAGTAGAATCAGAATTAAAAATGAAATCATATTCAAATTTAAAAAATGCAACTAATTTAATGCTAAAATTCGGGATTTTCTGCACTCCTAATATGATGGGATTTATAACAAAATTTAGCATTCCCATCCCATAATTTCAATGAAGGATTATTTAGTCACAAATTAGACAATATAAAAAATAGAATCAATATAAGTAAACATATATATTTAGTAATATATGGAAGTAATACCTTGATGCTTCAATTCGGTTCTGGATTTTATTGTCAGTGTCGTGAATATATTTGTGAATATATCGGTTTAGATCCCTCCAATGGTAATAAACTTCCAAGATAATAGTAGTTTTGCCCACTCAGTACAAATGTGTATGGAGCTCTCCCTTTGGTATTAATTGAGGTGTCAATTTTTCCACCCATAGACGTGAAAGCAAACATATTGTTGAAACCTCTGATATTGTCAAGAAAATGTTTTGAATGAGATTATATTTTGTTGAAGAATAAATTTTTCAAAAAAGGAGGGGGTGACTTAAAATTTGGGACTTTGATTTTTTCCTTTGGAGCAGCATATTGCAAATTGTATATCTGAAATTCCTTTGCATCGCTCAATTCTTCCGTTATGCCACAACAATGCGCCACAGAATTGACATAGGTACATAGGGTCTCCCTCGTCGTTGTAAACTGAATTAAAAGTATGTATAGTTATAATAATAACTTTGAAGCTAAATTGAAAATAATTCATTAGCATACCTTGTTCTTCTAGATTGGCTGGTTGATTTGTTGAGGAGCTTGCGATAGTTGTTAATTGAGTGTGAAGATTTTTTGTTGAACTTGAATGTTTTTCCTAATAGTACAATTTTGTTAGTAAATGGAAATTGTATATGGGCTTATCTTGAGCATGGACATTGCTTTTGAAGAATTACATACTCACCTCAACTTGATTTGGATGCAATTGGTAATTGTTGTTGAAGCTTGGAGCTTGCTCTTGGATAGATGAAAGACATGGTTAGATAAGCATATTGGGTGTGATGTGAGTGGCCTCGATTCCATCACTTATTGGTAGCAGAACTTTCCATTGTTGGTATTTGAATGGGTTCATTAGGGATAGATGTAATTTTTCTTTTCTTTTTTTTTCAATATTTGGTGTCTTCTTTTTCTGGCAAGTTTTGTACGATTGATTTCTTGGTTTTGGTCTATCTCGGTTTGGAGTTTGTGTTGGAATTTTTTTTATCAGGGAGTTTGTGTTTGAATGAAGGATGTATGTATTGATTTAGTTATTTTTATAAGGCTATTTGATTAGGTTATGCATGGAACGGTCATTTTGGATTAAAGAGTAGTAATGTCCTATTTTAAGTATCAATTATGTCTCTTAAAGGAATTGCGAAATGGTTTGCAAAAATTGTCAATATCATTGTGAAGGAGAAAAATAACCGGATTTAAATCAAATTCCGTTTATAACATGATGTGATTTAAGAAAAGTAAATGGGATTAAAAACTGAAGATAATGCTATTTATGTCGTTTATAAGTGTATGATTCTAATAATAGTAATAAATGAGTGTTAGTTACAAATATTGGTCCAATATTATTTGAAATCTTAAAATTTAATATTAACCTTTAAAATTTTTCTAACACTGCTTTAACAGTTTAATATTTTATTAATTCACCAAATAAATAATATATAGATGCAATAAATAATAATATTTGTAATAGTCAGTTATTTATGTCATTTGATTTTTTTTGGTATTTTATTGTTTCTCATGAAATCAATATATTTTTTCCTTAGTATTAATTTTTTATAGGACTAATTTACGTTGGTATGTTATTATTTTCTTTGGTTGCAATTAGTGATTGGAGATAAACCAACATCAATTGTTTTCACCATTCCACAATTATATTCACCATTGGCCTCATATAAAAATTGCTTTATCCATCATAATCAACCCTCAAGAATATGTATAATATAAGAAACTATGTGCATGAAAGTAAACCGGAATGAACTACCAAAACATATCAATGTGTCAACATATATATACTATTTTATACATAGGATAGTAAACCGAGGGGCATTAGTTTTTTTTTTTTTAGGTAAAGAAAAGGGGCAACGCCCATTACACACTAGCCCACTGTATGCGAGCTTCCTCAAGTTCACATGAGTCTTCTTGTAATACTTGTTCTATCTCCACAGGTGGTGTGTCCCAGATCACTTCTTCCTGCTGCAGCTTCCAGCATAGTGCAGTAATTGCATCCGCACTCTTGTTACCTTCTCTCAAAATATGGCAAAACTTGAGTTGCCAATTCAGATTTCTCATTAACCATATGCTTGCCCAAGGTTCAAGCAGTGCTCTTCTTGGTTGTTTTCCTGCAAACAGCTGAACTATATTTTTTGCATCAGACTCTACTTCTAACTTTCTAATCCCCATGTTCCAACAAAGTTGTAATCCTTTAAGAATTCCCCAAGCTTCAGCTTCATGAGCATTGCTAGTGTTGAGTTTCATGGTGAAACCTTGAATCCATCCTCCTTCATCCCCTCTAATTACTCCCCCACAGCCACCCCACCCAAGACTGGATGTCATTCCATCTGCATTTAACTTGCACCAGCCCATTTGTGGAGGTTTCCATGAGGTTCCTGTAACAACACCTCTGATTGTATTACATACCTCCATGTCCCACCGTTGAAAATAATTTGCCACCCTCTGTCTAATACTTTTATCCCCATGAGAAGGAAGTTCAAAATCTGGATTTTTCCTCTTTAAATTTCTCCACCACCATATCATATAGCATCCTGTTACAAAAGTTTCAGGTCACATCTCCTCATCACAACTTGAAGAGTGTTTTGACAGATTTTGTTGGAACCATTCACACCAATTTGTGCCAAAGAACTCTGCCCTTCTAGCTGGTATGATCATTTTCCTCCATAAAGAATTTGAGCTTGGACAATCCCTTAAGGCATGTAATATGTCCTCCTCCTGTCTGTTACAAATAGAACATACTCCAGACCCTCCACTCCACTTGTGAGTTAGTGAATTAGTGGGCAATTTTCTATGTGCACATCTCCAAGCAAACACCCTAACTCTCTCAGGAACTTTCAACTTCCAAATCCTTATCCATGTAGTTCTGTATGGGCATTCAGTCACACCCTGTAGTTCTGTATATGCACTAGCTGTTGTAAACTCACCATGACTTGTGGCTTTCCATATGAGTTCACTCCCTGAATTAGGGCCCGCTACTCGCTGTATCTTCTGCATAAAACTACTCCAGAGCTTGGCTAGTTCTTTCCATAAACGAGAATCAGAATCTTTCGCAATTAGTTGGCTGCCTTCAACCCAATTTCTACCATATTTTCCAACTAGAACTCTAGCCCATAGATCAGAAGGGTTTGTATGAAGTCTCCAAAGCAACTTAAGCAAGAAAGCTTCATTCATGATCTTAAGAGACTTAATACCGACCCCCCCTTGCTCTTTTGGGCTACAAAGTTTTTCCCATGCTATTGGGTGCCAGACTCTTTTACCTTCTTCTTCCCCCCACAGAAAGTTCCTTTGTAACCTCTCAATCTCGTCAATAATTCCTTGGGGCAATTTATCATGTTGCATTGGGTACATCACCATCGCACTTGTGACTGATTTGACCAATGATATCCTACCTGCAAGGGACAGACTCGAAGCTTTCCATCCTTGCAAGCGCTTTCTCAGCCTCTCCACCACATTTTTATACTTGTCTCTTCTTTTTTTAGGAAACCTGATATTGGCTCCTAAGTATTGACCCAGCTCCTCCACTTGTTTGAAGTTACTCATCCGGCAGAGGTCTCTACACGTTCTTCCTGCAACATTAGGTGAGAAATAAATCACGGTTTTTTCCTCACTTGCTTTGTGGCCCGACATTTCTCCGAAAACCTGCAAACAATTAAGAATAGCATTCATATTTGTTTGGTTAGCTTCTGCAAATAAAACAAGGTCATCAGCAAACATCATGTGAGTGATAAAAGGTCCTCTTTGACCTGCTCTCAATCCTCTCCATTTTCTCTCTCTCACACTATCAAGGATCAAGTGAGTTAGTTTTTCCATGCCAAGTACGAATAGGTAGGGGGAAAGGGGGTCTCCTTGTCGCAGTCCCCTAGAGGGTCGAAAGGGGTCCATTTTGTCTCCATGCCATAAAATGCTAGTAGAGGTCGTGTTGATACACTTCATAATTCTTTCTGCCATTTCATGTGGGCAGCTAAGTTCCTCCAACACCTTCTTCATATAGTTCCAACTAATGCGGTCATAAGCTTTTTCAAGATCAACCTTTATGGCCATATAACCCTTTTTACCACATTTTCTCCTCATCGAATGAATCATCTCATTCACTATAATAATATTCTCTTGAATATTCCTTCCCGGGACAAAACTAACTTGGTACGGGGAGACCAACTTTGTCATTAAATTCTTCAACCTACTCACAATTATCTTTGAGACACATTTGTACACCACATTACAAAGTGATATGGGCCGAAATTGTTTTACTTTCTCAGGGTTCTCAATCTTAGGAATCAGCGTGATCAGAGTCTTGTTGATTTCTGAGAGTTGATTTGGTTGTTCCCAAACCTGTCGTAATGACCGACAAACAGACTCACCAACCGTCTCCCAGCACTTTTGAAAGAAAATTGCCTGAAACCCATCTTCTCCAGGAGCCTTCAAACCTCCTATAGAGAACATAGCAATCTTGATTTCCTCATTGGTGAGTGGGACATCTAGCATTCTCCAAGAGTCAGCTTCAATTTCTGGCCAATTCTGATAAGTGTGGGTCCATCTCCTGTCCTCATTTTCCTCGTGAAAGAGACGTTGAAAGTAGTCATTGACAAGCTGTCCTACTTCAATCCTACCATCAATCCATTCATTATTTTCATTCCTAAGGGACGTCACTTTGCACCGGCTTCTCTTGATCTTGGTTTTCATGTGATAATAGGAAGTGTTCCTATCACCATCATTCAACCATTTTGTTCTAGCTTTTTGATACCATAAAATCTCCTCCTGCATCAATACCTCTCGTAATTCTTCTTGTAGGGAAGCTTCAAGCTCTTCAAGGTGGGGGTTGTATGCCTCTTGCAGAGCCCTTTGAGCACCATCAATTCTCCTTGTCAATTCCTTTTTCCTCTGATTTATATGGCCAAAAGTATGAACATTCCAGTGTTTTAATTCCTCCTCCATTTTATTCAAGGTCTTCCAAACCTCCTCTGTGTTTGTCCATTTACTAGCTACAAACTCTTTAAAGGTCGCATGGGTGAGCCAGGCAGCTTCAAATCTGAATGGCCTTTCGCCCCTATCTTTGTTACTAGTATTCAAATGGATTAATAGTGGGTGATGGTCAGATTGTGATCTCAGTCCCACTTTGACTTTAGCTTCTCCAAATTTCATCTTCCACTCTACATTAGCCAATGCTCGATCCAGTTTTTTGTACAATCTGCTTGCTAACTTTACTCTCGGCCCTCTCCAAGTATATCGGGGACCTTCTGTACCTAAATCAATAAGCCTGCATTTTTCTATGTTTTCACAGAATTTCTTGCATTTGTTCTCATTAATTTCTCCCCCTTCCCTTTGTTCATTTCTATTTTTGATATCATTGAAATCTCCTGAAAGTAACCAAGACCCTCGCACTTGTACTGCTAGTTGTTCCATTTCTGCCCAAAATTCTTGCCTTTCTTGAGCTCTGGGACTAGCATACACTGCAGTAAAATACCACGGGAACCTTGATACACCCATAATCTCACAATGAAGGAACTGTTTGTGCTTTTTCAGAACCTTGATCTGAATGGAGTCATCATTCCACATCAACCAAATGCCTCCCGACATCCCTTGTGCATCAACTAAAGCTTGATTTTTGAATCCCATTTTCTTAATGGCTTGTTGGGCCACTTCACCACTACATCTAGTCTCAACTAATACAAAGATTTTCGGGTTATATCTTCGCTTCAATTCCTTTACAGCAGTCCAGAAATCTTTTCCAGCTGCCCGAGGGGCATTAGTTTTTGTACGTTATAATATAAACAATTTTTAAAGCATTTGAAAGAAATTAATTTGTGGTTATAAGAAATTAATTTGTGGTTACCAATCAAATTGATATTGATATTATTACAATACACGTGGAATAGGAATAGTCTTTTGGGGATGGTGCTGCATAAAAGTACATGTGATACAGATATTATCTTTTGGGAAGTTGATTGAGTGATGACACGTGGTGGCAACGGTACGGGCTATTACAATATATATTGATGCAAATGATTAAATTGAAATTTTAATTTCTGTAAATTACTTATGTAATACAAGTATTGAAGATTTAATTGCTGTTTTTTATTTGTTTCTTTGAATTCAATGACATTTTAGGGATTGTTAAATATGACGAGGGTTGCTTTGATCTGTGTTTGTGCCGTGAGTCCCCTTCAATGTTTGAATATAAAAACAGCCCCCCTCAATATGGACCTTCAATTCCCAGTTCAATTTTTCCATTTCTTTCATCTTACTATATCATATGTATGGTCAAAAAAAAAATCTTACTATATCATATGTGTGTGTGTCACATATTTTTTTTACCAAGGGTCACATATATATAGTTTGCACAAAAAATGTTAGTATTTAAATATTTCATGCTAACTCACAAACATATAAGGCATGATACATATTAAATAAAATTGTATCCAGTAGATCAAACAAAATTTAAATTGTTTAATTGGACATAATAAAAAAGGGATGAGAGAGCTGAGAAAGAATAGACCAATATGACTTAAAAGATCTAAACATAATAATGATGTCATTGACGATAACATTTTGTCGATCGAGTTCAATATTCTCGTGGTTTATACTCTCATCTTGTTATAGATGATTATTTCTAGTGGGCTAGAGATTATTTCTAGTGGGCTAGTGGCGTTTTATCTGTAATTTATTATAAATTCTTGGTGATAAAGGATCCACTTAAGAAATGTACGGAGGCATAGCAGGAACAAGAAAGTTGTTCCATGTTTTTTTGGCGGTGTGTGTGAATCCTTTTTATGGGTTTAAAATGTGAGATATATATACATGTAGTGCTTAAATTAGCTTACTTTTGATGTGCAAGCAATATCATCATTATCTTTGGTTATTGATATTGATATTGATTGATATCATGACACTTTTTTTGATCGAAAATTGATATCATGACACTTGGTTTAATTGTATGTAGCCATGTCATTGAAGATTATTTGAAGGAATTGAAGAGTGATCGATAATTGAATGCAAAACAAAGATATCCTTATCATGCATAGTTGAATAAGAAGCATCATATCATATCATACTATACATATAAAAAGATGTTAGAATCTGTTACCGATCAAGAATAGTCTTAGTCATATCATACTATATATATAAAAAGTGTTACTACCGATTCCAAATGCATTAGGTCGGATGTGTAATATAATTTCTTATTATAATAATTTTGGATAAATGGAAAAGAAAAAATATAATTTTATTTTTAAATAACATATGTTGCATTATTTTATTGATTCTGAAGGCTGACTTGGAATTTTTAATACTCTAAATTTGATGTGTGTTCATTTCAGTTCGTTCTAGTTTTCGTAGTCTGTTTTGTTCCACTTTTGAATGCTAGTGGTTATTGTATCGGAACAAAATGATGTTAGGTGATAGGATATGATATTTAGGAAATTATTATTTGATGGGAATCACAAAAGAATAAAAAAGATGACAAAGAGATTTGAAGATTATCATATTAGAAATTAGTATTTCTAGATTGTTCTATTTTAATTGATGCAGTGTGAGTGTGAGAATAGAGAAGGTGTGTGAGAATTAGACAAATAAGGTAGAATAAGAAGAGAGAATAGAGAGACAGAATAAGAAGAGAGAAGGAAGAGATCAAGAGAGGGAGACAACAACAATATACTTATTATTATTCAATTCATCAAAATGTCTACATAGCAAATAGTTGAGGGACTATATATAGGCCTCAACCTAAACCTAAATATTAATGATAGAATACTCTAGAATATAAATCATACTTAATGCTAATTGATAACAATAAATGCAAAATTAAAATAGAACAATCTAGAAATACTAATTTCTAATATGATAATCTTCAAATCTCTTTGTCATCTTTTTTATTCTTTTGTGATTCCCGTCAAATAATAATTTCCTAAATATCATATTCTATCATTTCTCCCCCCACTTGAAAAACTCGACTCCCGACGAGTTGATAGAGATGTGTAAGCCTGAATCATCAAAATGGTTTCTTGATTTGGGAATCCCTTCCAACAAGTGAGGTACTTGAAGATGAAACCATTGCAAGTAGCTTGATAACAATTAAACTCTGGAAAACCTTTCCAATAGATGAGATAATAAAAGAGAAACCCGAGCAAAGAGTGAGCAACTTGCAAAAATTTCAATGTGAAACTTTGATTTGGAAGTCCTTTCCAACATGTGAGGTACCAAAAGAGAGAACCCTTGATAAAATAGCTAGTTTTATCAGTATGAGCATCTGGAAATTCTTTCCAACAAACAAGGTATTGTTGGAGTGACTTGTTCAACAAAGAAGCACTGGATTTGACAAATGAAGCTTTAGTTTGATAATCTTGCATTCTCATAGTCCCAATTGAGGAAAGATCTATCTTCATTGGTTTGGAGTAATTGAAATATTGACCAAAAATAAACTCTTCGCAGTTGAAATCAACATTATTAATGTTACCAATCATATGAGTAATTTGATCCTTAGTGGTTAAAATCTGAGAATGATCCACCTTAGTTGAAAGATTGTCTGATAGTGTTTGTTCTGAAAGAAGTTCTGGTAGAGTAACCTCACGAGTGATTTCCACCGTTGAAGAGAACTCTTTTAGTTCTAAAGGAGAATCTTCTAGCTCTGTTTTCTGTTGTGGAATAGGTTCCGGTAGTGAAACCTCATTAGCATGAGTAATTTCCACAGTTGAAGAGAACTCTTCTAGCTCTAAAGGAGAATCTTCTACTTTTGTTGTCTGTTGTGGAATAAATTCTGGTAGAGTAACCTCATTAGCATGAGTGATTTCCACCGTTGAAGAGAACTCCTCTAGTTCTAAAGGAGAATCTTCTACTACCTCAGTTGACTTAGTTGCTTGGTTTATTTGACTCCTCCCTTGAATGTAAGGATTTCTCATACGTTGGCGAATAGTCTCCAAGGCATCCAATATCATAGAATGTTCTTGTTCAAATTCTTCATTGTACACTCCATTAGCCTTATTACATTTCTCAATAAACTCGAGGCGTTGAAATAAAGCCACATGCATATCTAAATCATTGGAGTGTTATTCCACATTTCCACTCATATAATTTTCGTCAACTTAAAATTCATTTGGGTTAATACTATCATCATAGCATTCTTCATCAATATAATACTCTTCTTCATCATATTTTTCATAATCATCATAATGAGTATTATATTCATATATGGTATCATATTCAAAAGGATTTCCTGATGATGTATGTTTCTTGAAACTCATTGCTGTAACAAGGTAACATACTTTTTAGGTTTAAAGGTGAGTCTCTAACTTATATAAGGTTCCTAAGTTGCATCCACCAAAAAGGTGAAAACCCTACTTAACAAGTTTAACCTTCAGGGACTAGCCTCAGAGATTATTCTTGCTAAATAAGTAACAACTTGAGCGAGACCTTCACAGAAACCTCAGAGGGAAACCCTTCAGGGAATCTATTAGAAATCTCTACTAACTTAGGGTAAATGTGACCCGGGTACAGGGCCAAATGTTGGAGAGATAAAAAGCTTATAGATGACTAAAACAAAACAAAAAATAAAAATCGAAACAATTTTTTTTCACGCTTTTTTTCCACAATTTTTTTTTCCTTTTTCTTTTTTTTCCTCTCTTTTTTGGGATTTTTTTTCTTTCTTTTTTTCTCTTTTTTTTCCTTTTTCCTTTTTTTTTGCTTTTCTCCTTTTTTTTTCTCTCGCAACAATAAAAAAAACTACTACAAACGAACAAAAAATAATCAAACTTTCTTTTTTTCTTTTTAAATAAAAATAAGATAACACTAATAGAAAGAGAAAAATACCGTAGAATTCCTTCCAAGTGAAATTTTTTTTGAATGATGATCTTGACGAACGGTAGTTAGTTGACGGCGATGAGGGAATTTGAGCAACGGAAAGGATGTGAAACAAGGCTCTGGTACCAATTGATGCAGTGTGAGTGTGAGAATAGAGAAGATGTGTGAGAATTAGAGAAATAAGGTAGAATAAGAAGAGAGAATAGAGAGAATAGAGAGACAGAATAAGAAGAGAGAAGGAAGAGATCAAGAGAGGGAGACAACAACAATATGCTTATTATTATTCAATTCATCAAAAAGTCTACATAGCAAATAGTTGAGCGACTATATATAGGCCTCAACCTAAACCTAAACCCTAATGATAGAATACTCTAGAATATAAATCATACTTAATGCTAATCGACAACAATAAATGCAAAATTAAAATAGAACAATCTAGAAATACTAATTGATAATAATCAAATCCTAATATGATAATATTCAAATCTTTTTTATTCTTCTATGATTCCCATCAAATAATAATTTCATAATCATCATATCCCATCATTTCTCCCCCGCTTGAAAAACTCGACTCCTAACGAGTTGATAGAGATGTATAAGCCTGAATTATCAAAGTGGTTTCTTGATTTGGGAATCCCTTCCAACAAGTGAGGTACTTGAAGATGAAACCATTGCAAGTAGCTTGATAACAATTAAACTCTGGAAAACCTTTCCAATAGATGAGATAATAAAAGAGAAACCCGAGCAAAGAGTGAGCAACTTGCAAAAACTTCAATGTGAAACTTTGATTTGGAAGGCCTTTCTAACATGTGAGGTACCACAATAAAGAACCCTTGATAAAGTAGCTAGTTTTATCGGTATTTGTATATGGAAATCCTTTCCAACAAACAAGGTATTGTTTGAGTGACTTGTTCAACAAAGAAGCATTGGATTTAACACACTGCATCATTAGGTCTTGTCTACTTCTAAGAATTCATGAACAGAAAACACAGCATCTGTTATGCCCCTGTTGTTTTTGAATGTGATATGTTTAGTTTGTGGAAAGATATAATTGTTTAGTATGTTTATCTCTGGCTCTCCTCATGTTAGTATTTGAATATTGGAAACAGTTTTAACAGTGCCATACCTAATTCACTTTCTTTATTCTTGTTCATTGTTCCTTTTCTGACTTTTAATTGAGAATGTACTAAAATGAAGCCAAGCCATTGCTTTCTACTGGGTTTGAGCTATGTTTGATAGAATTTTTCAGTCTTGCAGACAAATCTTTCTCTTGATTTATTAGGTTAGTGTTGTAATGTAAGCTTGATAACCATTGCATATTGCACACTTGAGGCCTGCTGAATACAAGAGATCGAGGTTGGCTAGAAACCGAAGGACTGTGAACCGTGCATATGGCGGAGTTCTGTGTGGAGGTGCTGTCAGAGAAAGGTATGTTCCCACCCAACTTTGTAGGGCTTTAAGAGGTTGTTTCATCAGTTTTTGTTCATATTTTGAATGAGTTTTTGGTCCTGCAGGATCATTCGGGCTTTCCTGGTTGAAGAGCAAAAGATTGTGAAAAAGGTCTTGAAGATTCAGAAGGCCAAGGAAAAGCAATCTTCGAGGGCTTAAGTATGGGCAAAGAGCAAGATAATGATCTTTTTGAGGATTTTTAGGGTTTGAGTGATTACAGTATTTTATTTAGAGTTGTTCCAATGTGGGAATTGTGTTTATTTGGCATGCTTGAACTCATTCCATTGCAATTAACTCTGTCGACTTCTCCATTATGATACAGTTTTGTCTCAGTTTCCTCTTTGTTCTATATTGTCTTTTTATGACTTGCTAGCTCCTCATTAAGTAGTAAATAATGTGAATTGCATGTTTTAATCAAATTATTGATACTTATGTTGCAGATATGAACCGCCAAATTACTGTGCATCGTCAACTCCTTATGAATGTTTTTCTTTACTAGTTACTTCTTCTGTCCCTAAATATAATACTCCCTCCGTTCCTAAATATAGGATCTAATTGACTTTTTTTTGGAGATGTTAAGGTTACAAAATATGTTATTAAATTATGACATATTTGATATATTTTTAGATTATTCATTAGTTTATAGGTTAAATAAACTAATTTAAGGGGAAAAATTAGGTAAATCAATTTATAATTGACTTATATTTTGCTCTTTTAGGATTTTTCAAAAAAGTAAACTAGGTCTTATATTTAGGACCGGAAGGAGTATCATTTTCCTTAATTTGATTAGATTAAGAATACTAGTTAAGTTAGTTATTAACACATAATATTACTAATCCACTATAATCATATATGTATTCTTACTCTTCCACTCTTGTTAATTATAGATAAGAATTATTAGGATTTATTTGGAAAAAAGTTGTGAAAAATTAGAAAGTTGTTTACTTTTAAGAATATATTGGAAACTGGAACTGATGATCTTATATTTAGGAATATTAGGGAGTATAATGGAGTCGTTTATTGAGCAATTAGTCCAGCTTTAGCAGCCTGTTGCCACACAAACTTGCTGCTCTACGTCCTAATGTAGTGTGGGCTTCTTTGTTGCATGGAATCATGGAGATTGAGAAAACGAGATTCGATGACTGATGATTAAGAAATGAGTTTTATGGCTTGAGAGTGGCAAGAGTCCATATTTGAGAATCTTGCTTAAGAGTTGGGGCCTGCAACTTCGTGGAGTTCTCTCTTCCTAAAGGCCTAGTGTTTTGAGTGCGGTTCACTAGCCCTTTGAAAGGTGGAGATGAGATCAAGACAAGAAGTGTTGTTTATCTAATCATGGGATTGATTTACTTTAACCAAAGTCTCCAGTTTGACAATAAAAGTGTATTGATAAACCTCGTGGTTGGGGTTTATTATTTGGTCCCAAAAAATATATATAGTCCACTAGAAGATTGAGATCATGGAGGGAATTTAGTCCACTAGAAGATTGACATCATAGAGGGGACTATTCATAAAGAACTATGAGAAAGTCAAGTAAAACTGAGTCAGTGGCCAAATATATATAGGTTCTTGAACAAAAATACTCTCTAAAGAACCCAAAATTTAAATGGTTTTAGTGCAAAATAAAAAAGCTTATTTTATATTTTCTCTTTATTTAATGCATTTTTCTTACTTTACCCCTAACTCTCTTTCATATTTATTAATTTCTCCCTCTTAGTAACATCATAATAAATATGGGTAATATTGAAAAGTAAGTATTAACTATAGACACTCAACTAACTTTCACATATTTTCTTAAGAAACGTATTTTGACAGCTAGACTATATTATATTATGAACCAGTGGAAGTCATTTGGTAGTTTCCACTTTCTACCACTTAGCTAAGGTTAAATGCTGGGATTGGACAACAGACTTTAATAACCACCTATGGATTATTGTACACACCTTAGGACTAATGTATAGACTATAGTAGGGATATTGATGTTATTTTATGCTTGTATGTGTAATTTTAAGATAAATATTGTGTTATTGGAATTTGGTTAGATTAATGGTGTTAGTTAAGTAAACTAATATACTACTACATAATTTTTCTCAAACACTAACCATCTTTATTAATTCTCACATTCCCTTATTTACTTCAATATCATTGAAGAATTCTCTAAGCAGTTTTAAAAAAAGTTGAGGACTAGAACTATTCTCTTACATTTATGACCAATATTTACATTGAAGAAAATACTAATGTTTTCTTCATCTTTTTTCATGAGAATTTGTGGGTAGAAAAGAACCGTCACTGGTAGTAGAAAAATAATTGAGTAGTGGTTGTTCGAAGAACCATCCCAAAGGATTCACTCTCTCTCATACATGATAGTTGAAAAACAAATAGCGTAAAAATGGTTATATAATTGTGGTTGTTACAAAACCTCTTATTGGCAATAAACCTATCAACTTGGTTTTCAAAAATCATCCTTGAGTAGATCTCATGAGTATCAATCTGGTTTTCGAAAATCCTGCCTTACTAGATCTCACAGAAACAAACAAACCTACAAAACTAATACATAAGATAAAGATTGGGTAGAAGAAATTTCTATTGTCATCGAAACTCCCGGACCACTTTATTTAAGCATAGACATGTCACAAAATCTTTTGAAAACGAAAGATATGTAAAATCAAACAAATGAAAGTTACGAACGTCTCCTTCCCCAGCATGAATCGGGGAAGGAGACACCGACGAAAAAACTTGTACAGGAACGACAGAAAAGATCTCAATCCCATCCAAAGAGTTAGAGAGGAGAGGGAGAGAGGATAGATCCAACTCAAGAACTTGTGTATTGTTGAAGACTCATTTTTTATTTTCATCTTTTAAAATCTAATTAATTCATATTTTTCTGTCATCTTCATTAAATCAAAACTAAGCTCAAAAGTCGTTTGTGTTTCACCTTTAACTAGCCTCTTAGACTGTAGCAAGTAGTTGAATAGTTTTTTTGACAGAAAGTGGCATTTGAATTATTCTTATTTTACTTAAAAAAATTATCCATTTTATTTTTAAGAATGAAATTGAATTAGATTAAACTAGAAAAGAGAATGAAACACATAGTAAAGGTTTATAATCCCGCCTGAAAAAAATAAATTATTAAAAAGTAAATTCATTATGAAAATAGAAAAGCGATGACATAAATTAAAGGGAAAAACTTACATAATGTTCCTTTCTCCAGGTTCTCAAGTTCTTTCAATATAGGCAATTAGATTGAATGGATGATTGTTATAAAAGGACACATGTCACTCTCATATTAAAAGAACTTGAGAACCTGGAGAATGGAACATGATGTAAGTAAGGTCCTAAATTAAACTTATAAATGAGTACTCCCTCCGTTCCTAAATATAAGATCACTTTGGGGAAGTGAATAAGTTCCTAAATATAAGATCGCTTGCTATTTTATTTCAAGTTTTGCCCAAAATATCCTTATACTCCATATTTTCATTGAAAACTCCTCCTCCTTTTAAAGTTAAGTAATTAAGGGGATTTTGGGTAGACCATGTAATTTTATTGTTTTCCTTAATCTCCCCAAATTAACCAAAGTGATCTTATATTTAGGAACGGAGGGAGTATATGGAAAAAATAATTCAAATAAAAATAAATAAATAAATAAAGTCATGTTGTTGTTGTTGCTGGTGGTTGCACTTCCTCTAAATTTTATTAGGTTACGTTGCAATTATGTGTTATTCATTAGCTGGTTAGTCAAAGTTCTATTATTGACATTTCTACCTTTCTTAATGATAGATCTGTCATTATAAATATAGAAATGTCTTGTTAGTTGTAAACTCACTTTGTCCATTCACATCCTCTGACAATTACCTCTCACGGTTATTCATTAAAGGGTATTTTTCGATTCGGGTTTAGAGTTTGTGATCCAGAAAAGCACCAACTAACTTCGTATATTGGTATCAGAGCAGAGAAGATTCTAAATGAATCTAACTATTTTACCGCAGTTAAGATCATTACTATTTTATTATATGTAAGTAAAGATTATTTGTGGTTTATAAATGAATCACTACTATGTGGCTACGTAAATGAATCACTAGTATAATAAGATAGTTTCAAATAAGGTAGTTTCAATTCAATTAATATTCTTTGTTAAAATTATCAAAGTAATATTATAATTCTAACGCTATTTTATTTTTGTTCCCGTTATCTATCACATTGATAGTGACAGAGATATAAATACGGTAAATCGAAATTTTGGATAAATACTAGTACTAAAAGTTATCACATAAAGAATATTACATGAACAAAACTGGAATAGGAAGAATATTACATGAACAAAACTGGAATAGTAAGAATACTTATAGTACTATAAAATTTAAGATAAATTTTCACAAACAGAAACAGTAAAACAAAATCTAAATACGCACAATAGTGTCGGGCAGATTATCACATGAAGAATATTACATGAACAAAACAGGAATAGTAAGAAAAGCTTTAAAGGAAAGATTTGAAGAGATAAGAAGAAATATCATAAATCAAACAATTAAAATGTAATTGAAGGCAGTTTATATAAAAGAAATCTTAGCAAGTACTATTAAGGGCTAAAATGCTAATACATATATGTAATCGAAGTTAGATTATACAAAAGAAATCTTTCAGTCACTACTAAGGGCTAATATGCTAACATGAATATTTAAGAAATGAAAAGAGTGAGAATTCCTCTATGCTATTCACACATGCCTTCATATTTTTGATTCAATTACAAAGCACATGTATGAATACAAACATATATGAAGAACAAATGATCTTACTTACATACTGTAATATACTGTTACTAATTCCCTGATTACTTCAATAATACCTTCACTAACTATGATAGAAAAATGATTTCCATAATATCAATAACTCTATCATAGTTAGAAAAAGAATTTCCTACTAATAATCATTATCCATGATAGAAAAGAATTTTCTAATATAACCTGAATACTATTATGGATAATTAATAGCTAACCATGTTAGAAAAGAATCACCTAACATGGATAGAAAAAGGAGCAACCTAGTACATTTCCCCGATTAACCAATAATATCACTAAAAATAAAAATATGCGGAAGCGAATGCAGACCTATACATTTTTGGCAATATACATGTTTTCATAGTCTAAATAACCTTTGAAATTTAATTCTCTTTCCTGTTTCTCGTGCCTGTGCATGATCACCTGCAAAAATGTGAGTAATCGTGGGATGAGACAAAATTGTCCCAGTAATCACCGCTTAATTCACTATAACAGTGAGATGTGCGGTAGTAAGAGCGTCTAAAGGGTACCACAGTTTTAAAATCAATAATACATATATATATATATATATATATATATATATATATATATATATATCAAGTTTTCTCCCAAACGTCATTCAAATCTCTGTCACTTCTCAACAATAATCTCATCATCTCTATCTCCAATCCATGCTTATTACTACCCCAACTCTCACACTCACCTATAGATGCATCGTGCCATCAAGGGACATTTATCTTCAGCATCCAATCTTCACTATATGATTTTGAAATGCGTGGCTGTCACCCAAGAGGGAGGGGGTGAATTGGGTGGCAGAATAAAACTTATAAAAATTCTCCTTCTTTAAAACATTACTCCTTGTGCTTGATGAGAGTGAAGATGTATTACCCCAAGCACAAGTAAGTATCTAGTGATGTAGTGCTTGATGTGTAGATTAAAATAAACAGAATAAGCACACACAAGTTTATCCTGGTTCGGTCACTTCCAAACCTACATCCAGTCCCCAGGCTCCACCTGAGATTTTCAATCCACTAAACTTCTTGTTTGAACCAGGCACAAGAAGGCCTTTACACTTTAGGTTTTACGAGTACGAGTTCACCTAACAACCCACAGGTTTTGCGACGGGCTCACCTGCAAACCTTACAACCACAGGTTTTACAACGGGATCACCTGCAACCTTTCAACCACAAGTTTTACGGGCTAACTTGCAACCTATGGAGATTTAGAAAAACCTCTAAATGCTCCCCCTCACTTTTGTAAGATAATAATCCTGTTCTTCAAGCACAAGCTTTAGAACAGCCTCTATCAATTAGAGGATTTGATAATATGTTCACTCTATGAACTGATTGTGATAAACACTTAAGTACAAATGATTCTCTCTAAGAATAGATGATGTTACTCACTTAAGTACAAATGAATCACTCTCTAGGAATGTTACAACTCTAAGATCAGAGAGTAGAAGATGAGAGAAATGTAGAATATAATATCTCAGACAATATGCTCTGTTCGTCCAACGCCTCTTCTGAATGTAGATGTTCCTTTTATACTCGATCTCAAAAACATTCAGGCTTGGGCGGCTGGTTGAATATGTCCGTTTGAATATAGCCGTTAATCCCAGGTTACCGTTGAGAGGTACATCTTCATTAATGCTTAGCAGGGTTGACTTGCTTTATCTCTGAAAAGCAACTCTGACAACTCTGCTCTGACGAAAGCATTCTGACCTCTGAGTATGTGACATTGACTCTTGTACTCTTGCTGACGGATGGTCATCGTTCATCCGGAAGCGGCAATCTTGCTCTGCAAGTGTTAGTCTCTGAACCCCAGTGCCAAGAGTATTTGCATCCGGAAGCTCATTTGCATCCAGAAGTAAAATTAAGTTCTGCACATACTTGTTAGTCCAACAGAGTAGCATATATAACCAAGTGGAGTAAGAACTATACATGCTGTGGGAAGCTTGTTTGCTATGGGATGTGTAGTATAACAACACAATCACATGCAGTGGGAGTTCACTTAGTCTAAGGAAGCTTTCTTACATCCGGAAGCAATTCCACATCCGGAAGTACTTCCACTGGACGATGGGTTATGTTCACATTTTACTCACTGACGCTCAGTGTTATCCATTCCAACAGCCAGCGCTAGTCACTAAGCAATCGGAAGCAAATCTACTGGACGTTGGGTTATGTACACTGGCGCTCAGTGTTATCTATACCAACACCCAGCGATAGTCACTAATCAATCGGAAGCAACTCTACATCCGGTTGCATCTTAACTTAGTCTCAAGGGTTTTGTACAACTAATGTTCCTAGACTGAGTTATGACTTAGTGAAGCACTTACTGCCGCTGGGGGATGAGACGTTCATCCGCGAGCGCTAGTCCTAGTCTATCCGGAAGTAAATCCACATCCGGTTGTACTCTTATTTGTGGTTCTATTTTAACCTGATTTTGTCTAAGTGTTTACCTTGTTCTTTCATATTTTAGTCTTCATCAAAACTTAAGATTCTAACATTCTCCCCCTTTTTGATGATGACAAACTAAGTTATACAATTAAGTTCATATGAAAGAATTAAAAGTAATAATCAGATAAGGCACAAAGAACTGAAGATAAATATCATTGATGAACAAAAGATTACAAGTCAGATATGTATAACAGCAGTTAAAATTTACAAGTGATCAAAACTGTGCAAGTAGAGCTATGCATGAAAAATATGAAGAAAAATTATCATAGTAAGCAAATTTACAAAGTGCGTAATAACAACACAAAGATGAAATGCTATGTTATGATAAATGCATGAGTGTATGGGGGTTAAGGCTTGCGCTTGTTATTTTTCCCTCTCTGATTCTTTTGATACTCTTCTTCCACTCTGGCCCATGCTTCGTCCATTTCCTACTGATCAATCTGAGCAAGGATCTCTTGGAGTTCTCTAGCCTCTTTTTCCTTTCTAATGAAAAATGAATGTTGGAGATGAATGTCTCGTTGATGGGGATGACACCATGAGGAAGATGAATGTTGGAGATCTTTACATTCCAGACCGGAAAGTCAGGGTCCTGGGCCAAGCTTGCCTTGCCTTTCCCTTTCGCTTTCTCTTTAGCCAAAGCGTTAGCCCTATCAGCATCCAGAACTGTGAATTGCTCGAAGGTGAGTTTGTTGTTTCCATTAAACCTCTCAAGTTCCTCAGGAGTGAGATCTTCCACCTCAAGCTTTACCACTACTTCAGGTGGGATATCATCCATCACTTTCTGAGCTTGTTCTCTGACGGAGGACTGAAACGTTGAAGCTTGATTCTCAGCCTCTTCCTCACTGTCTGCAGGCTCAGAGATGCCTGTCCCCTTTTTGACAGCACGCTTCACTCTTGTTTTGCTGGATTTAACCACTGGAGAAGCAGGAGTAGAAGTTGGCGCTGAAGGAGGAATAGGAACGGCTCTCACTCTCATAAGTGGCTCAGACCTTGTGTACCCATATTTTAACATAATCTCCTCAAGTACAGTGAGTGCAGGTGCAGAGGGAGAAGGCTCAGAAGAAGGAACCTCAGGCTCAGGTTCAGGCTCAGGCGTGGGAGTTCACCAGGTTGCTCAACCAACACCATTGCCAGTTCTGACCTTTGCTCATCTGATCGCTGCTGTTGCATGAATCGGATGGCTTCCCCACGAATCAGACTCTCAGCACCACCCAATCTTTGAAGATCCATAGCTCGGCGAAGGGCAGCAGTGATGTCTTCATCTAGCCAGAGGGATGGCTGAGTCAGGACATCCCTTGTATCCATGGTATGACGGAGGGCGATAACAGCATCTCTCCCCCTTTTGTCATCATCAATGAGGGCAAGGGCCATGGAGGATGGACTGGGTGGTGAGGTTTCAGGGGTGGATGTGGGTGAGGTGGTTTCTGGGGATTGAGGAGGGTTGGGGAACCAGGAGGGATCTGTGAATAAGCCTTCGAAGGGGTATGTGGAAGAGTAAGGGGTGAATGGTAAGTGGTCATCAGATAATCTCTGAAGGCGGGGGTAATCTCCCAGGTATATTTGACTTAGGGGATGAATGGCAGTGTGGAAGCCAAGGTGCTCGGCCAGTTGGTTGGGATTGGTTGGGTTGGTGGATTGTGGGTTGTGAGAGTCTTGGGGGTTAGATGAAGTAGAGTGGCTAGGAGAGCGGTTAGGTGAATGATTTGGGGAGTTATGTGGAGATGGGGAGTTTTGTGGTGATTGATGAGGAGAGTGTTGGGGTGAGTCTTGAGTGGTGTTTTGAGGGGATGGTTGATGGTCATTGTTGGGTGATGTTTGGGGTTGTTGGTCATGGTTGGGTGATATTTGAGGTTGGTCATTTTGGGGAGGAGGCTGTTGTGGCTGTTGATTGTTAGGTGGAGGAGGAGGAGGTAGTAGTGGTTGATTAGGTGGAGGAGGTGGAGGTGGGTTAGGAGGAGGAGGTGGTGGTAAGTTAACTTGTGGTTGAGGGATCTGAAGATGATTGAGGATGAGGTCTAACTTGGCATCTACCCTTGCAAGTTGAACCTCGACCTGACCAACTCGGTCCTCGAGCCTCTGGATTCTTTCCCCCTGCTGTTGGAAACCAGTGTCGCTCTCATTACGGAGGGGAGCTACCAAAGAATCAGTCAGCCTAAAGAGGATCTCCTCCTTGACTTCCTCAGCGAAGGCCCGTACTCCGGCTGTCACCCTTGGAACACGGCTTGGGCCAGGATGAGAGTCAACCTCTTGATCCCCTGCACCAGATACAGAGGGGACTGAGGTATGGGAAGCACTGCCTGCCTGAGAGCCCGAGCGAGTGGCTTTGGACTTCTTGATATACTTGATCTCCATCTTTCCAATGTTAATTGCGCTGACAGGTGCACACATAACATTCTCCAGCAGGAAGGCAATGATAGTGGGGTAGGGGAGACTTCCAGACTTGTTATTGTCAATCCACCTGAGCAACTCTAGACTGATCAACTGCCCAGGGTTGATTGGCTGCTGGGAGAGGAGTCTTGGGAACCAAGGGTTGTCCAAGAGAGTGAACTCGTTGAAGTTACCCCCTTTGTGTGTCATCAAGCGGGAGTAGACATAGTAAAGAAGCCTGTTGGTGTCAGACATCCAAGACACCTTCTTCCCCTTGGTGTCATAAATCTTTTCAAGTTCCTCCTTGCCGAGTTTGAGTGTCTCAAGATATAGCCACTCATTCATTTCTTCTTCAGTGACCCCCATTAGGCGGTTGATGTCTCTCCAAGTGAAATTGAAGGTTCTCCCCCTTACTGTGGCCGTGAAGGTGACTCTTCGAATCTCATCCTTCCCATTGACCTTTTTATGCTTGGCCTTGGCAGTGAGGGACTGGCAGAATACCCGCAGGACGTTCACATTGTACTCCTGGTTGATCCCCAGCCAGGGCATGTATTTTTCCAGAAACGGCCTCAAGTGTGGAAATCCTAGTTCATCTATCTTGTTCAGATTTAAGAACATCCCGGTGTTGAAGTAAGGCTTCACAGTCTCAAACTTGGAGGAAACAGCCTCCAATGGCCCATCTCTATATACAAGAGGATCATCCTCCTCTACTCTTTGTCTTTTCGAAGGAGATTCTTCTCTGAATTGAACCCTCTTCTTACCCTTCTTCTGCAACCTTCTTCGCTGTTGCCCAGATTCCCCAAAGTGTTCTTGCTGGGGTTGCTCAACATGCTCAGGTTGTTCAGGCTGTTCTTGGACTCGCTCATTCTGCCCTTGGCTTTGCCCAGATTGTTCTTGACGTTCATGGTGTTCATGTGATTTTCCAGATTTTCCAGAATGTATCTGCCCAGATTTGCCCGTTTTGGACTTCGATTTCTTGGAAGAGGTGGCTTTCTTTGTGTTGGGGTTAGATTCATGTGAGCCGGCCATTTTTGTGTGGGTTTAAGGTTTATATGAGATGAAATGCAAAGAAGAAGATGAAGAAGATGAAGAACAGGGTGAAGAAGATGAAGAGAATATGATGAATGTATGCAGAGAGTTTGTGGGTGAGTAATTTGAGTAAGTGAAAAGTAAAAGGAGAAATGACTGTTGGTACTATTTATATAGAGTTGAAACGGATGAATGTATGTAATGATTCTTCATGAAAGCATGCGTTTGTTCATTGGGTAACGTAAACATTTAATTGGAACAGCGCACCTTTTGACATGTGTCACTTTGCTTTGTCAGAGGAGGCACAACTTCTCATAGAGGAAGTTGAAACGCTTTGTGAAGTGACGTGTCTTTTCCCAGACATTGGCGCTCCCGCTCACTTTAATTCAACACTCAGCGCCAGCAAATGATCATCCGGAAGTGGTTTTGCTTCCGGTTGCACTTGCTCAAGATTTAACATTGTGGGTGACCTGCGAAAACTAAAGGTTGGCACTTTGAAGCCTAAGTTAGCATAGTTGGCAGGTTTTAACAATTAAGCATAGATGTTTTCTGAAGATTAAACTTCGTTTCGACATTTTCAAATTTTCTTTTATAAGAATAAATTGATCAACCCTCAGAGGTTGTTTGGTAGCTATGTCTGTAGTTGAGAGACCATTCTTGCACATGCTTCCGGAAGTGTGTCCGCTTCCGGATGTGAGGGTCTTTAAATTTAACATTGAAAACTCTTATCTTCCATACTAGGGGCCTTTTTCACTAGGGGACCTGCAGGTGCTAGCGGAAGCATATGCGCTTGCGGATGGTAAGTGGAAAAACTTAAGATTTAACATTAGTATACATGTTGAGGACATTCCAAGTCACAAGCTTATGTTAATCGGCTCAATATAATAATCTCAAGAAAACGTGCTTGCTTGTTGGTTTGGTAAAACAGGAGTATCAATAATGTGAAAACAGACTTTGAAATTTAGGTCACAATTTCTCAGTTTCACTATCAAGTCATGAACTCTATTCATACTCTCTTGGATAAATATCAATGTGATAGCACAGGGAGTATTGAGCAGACTGCATATTTTCAGAGTTTCATACACAGGTATAGTTCAACAAATATGCCTTAAGGATGTTCATGTTAGATTATGAAGACATCTGAAATGTAAACACAATGAAATTCTAAAACCTTCAATGTCCACTCAATAGTTTAGCTTTAATAATGAATCAAGTTTACAAGAACAACTAAATTCTCAGCATATAATCACAAGAATAATTTTTAAATCTTAGCTCAAGTTCGTTCAAATATGCTTAATATGATCTCATTATTCTTAGGATATCAACAAGCTTTAACTTAATCCAGATTGTACTAGGCTTGTGATAGTGAGCCAGGATATAAGGCTTTCAGTGGGTAGAGATTCTTAAGAGTTCTTTCCAGCCTAGTTATCTACACTCACTTATACTTCTATCCTATTGGCACTTGCTCTTGGATTTATCAAATCTCGCTGTAATTAATTCAAGGCATTTCCTAAGATTCCTAATGTATGTCCGACAAGGGAGGCTATCCATTAAAATGCACAACAGAAGGAGTAATAGAAAGAAATGCTCATATAAAATTGGCGAGATTTCCTCAAGATTTAATTCAGAACAGTCATTTCTTCTCATCTTGATAAAGAGCATACTCGTTGACGCTCTCTCTTGTACCTCCACATTGTTCAAGCTTTTATAATCTGTCAACATACTTAACCACAGCCTTGAACTGAGATCATTAGTAGATGGAACTTTAAGGTGTGATTAAAAAGTTATTGCTCGAGTTCACAGCCAGTCAATTTATAGCCAAGAATATTTAAAATCAGTTTGAAAAAACTTTCAAAAATCACAGTGAATGCATAAGATCACTACAGGTTGAAAATCATACTAGTATTACTATGTTTTTCTCATTCATTCCATAGAGCAATTTGAAGTTTGTCTTTAGATACATAAATGTCAATTGCCAATGAAATAAGTAAACATGCATTCATTACCCAATTAATTATTTAAATAAGAGAAAGGGTAAGAATGACATCACCAAGACTACATTTGCGTCAAGTAGTAGCTTGCTTGATTTTGATAGACGGTGCTTGATTTTTTCTATTTCAAGAGCAGTAGCACCAGGTGCCTATCACGAAGAACATCTTATTCAGATTTGACTCATTGCCCAGACCAGGTACGGTCTTGAATATTGTTGTTCTTTTGGATCTCCTTTCCTACAAAATACCAAGTAATTTCCTTTTCCATTTCTCAGTCTCCAAACTTGGATCTGACAGGTCAGTTTGTAGGAAGTGTAAAGTCTACATGCACTTGAGTCATTAATTGTGCTTATGCCATTCAGAATCAACTTATGACTATATGCACATGGTTTTGATCATGACAGCCAAACAGCATGTAGGTTATGAACATTGTGAATTTATTTGAGCTTTCTTCTCTTAAGAAAATGATGTTCATATCTATGATGCTTGATGTGAAATTTCAATAATCCCATCTAACACTTGCATAAGAGATTTTACTTTCGCATGCTTTGACTCTAAGTGATTCCTTGCTTACCCAAGGAGATCTTCTATACTTATCCTGGGTTTGAATCACTGTCTTATGAGAGACAGAGTTCATAGGTTTTCTCCATGTTGATCGAGGAATCCTCTCTCTCTTGTTCTTCTCAGAATAGTTGAGTGGGACTCTGTGATAGCTCATCCTTGAGACAGAACCTTTGTTCCTTGTGGTAGTGCACTGCTTCTTATGATTGGACCAGGTGGTTGCAGCAGTGACATCACCACGAGTTCTCTTCTTTGGGGCAAGAGGAACTCTTGATCTTTCCTGCACAAGTAAGGCACTGGAAGGAAGTTTTGGTACCCATTTGTACTTGGGTCCTACATGGTTAGTGCTGGACCTTACTTGTCCTTTAGAGATCCATACAAATTTATTTCTCACATGTGAATTTTTCCTAAGACTACATGTGTGAGAAATATGACCTGATCTACCACAATAATGACAGATAATGGAATGATATTCAGAATGGGATTTCCTATCATTATCTTGTTCATCAATTTTGTTTTCAAAGACTCTCTGTTCTTTTAAATCAACTTTTGAAGTTTCAGGGCCTTTTGAAAACTTCTCTTTTTCCTTCAACAGGGATTCACAATTGGAGCAATTTTCAGTACATGTTGAAGCTTCTGCTCTCGATAGCTGTTTTTCTATGGGCTGCACTAGTTGTATTTCTATGGAGGGAACTTTGGAAACCTTGGATATAGACGAATTAATGAGTTCCTCAAGTTTCCTATTCTTTTTCCTTAATCCTAGAACTTCTTTTGCAAGTTTACAAAATTCAATATGTAACTCATTATACATGTCTTGCAATTCAGAAGGTTCAAGTTCAGATACCTCATTTTCTTCAGTTTCTGAATCTTCTAGGTAGAGATCAACACTCTCTTCACTGGTGCTAGCTTCCTCAATATCAGCTTCCTGTAGCTCACCATCTGTCGATCCCCAAGGGGCACGAGATGAGCTTTGGACAGCTTTACTTTCAAGAGAGTGGTTAGAAGCATACATAGCATCAAGAGTGTTCCAAATATCTCTAGTATTAGAGCAATGTTTAATTTTCTGGAAATCACTCTCACTTAAGCTTTTGTACAAAATTTGCATTGCTCTAATGTTCAAGTAAAATAAATTTTTCTACTCTTCAGTCCAATTTACTTTTGGTTTGAAATCAGAATCATTTACAAAGACATCCCACATTTTGAAATTCGAGGATAGCACAAAACTTTTCATCCTTGCCTTCCATAAGTAAAAATCAGTACTACCTCCGGTCCTAAATATAAGACCTAGATGACTTTTTTTTGAAGAGATTAAGGTTGCAAAATAGGTTATTAAATTATGACATATTTGATATATTTTTAGATTATCCATTAGTTTGCAGGTAAAATAAAATAGTCTAAGGGAAAAAATTAGG
This sequence comes from Mimosa pudica, assembly GCA_029929735.1. Lineage (NCBI taxonomy): Eukaryota > Viridiplantae > Streptophyta > Magnoliopsida > Fabales > Fabaceae > Mimosa > Mimosa pudica. Next base: position 8,418,301 of record JAKELP010000024.1, read on the forward strand.
TAAATCAATTTATAATTAACTTATTTTTTTGCCTTTTTAGCATTTTCCAAAAAAGTCAATTAGGTCTTATATTTAGGACCGGAGGGAGTATTATCTAACAAGGGTGGGATAGTATGATCAAAGCCTTCAAAACACATTTTTATACCCAAGTCAGCCTAGGTCTTTGCCCTCACTTTTGTAAGATAATAATCCTGTTCTTCAAGCACAAGCTTTAGAACAGCCTCTATCAATTAGAGGATTTGATAATATGTTCACTCTATGAACTGATTGTGATAAACACTTAAGTACAAATGATTCTCTCTAAGAATAGATGATGTTACTCACTTAAGTACAAATGAATCACTCTCTAGGAATGTTACAACTCTAAGATCAGATAGTAGAAGATGAGAGAAATGTAGAATATAATATCTCAGACAATATGCTCTGTTCGTCCAACGCCTCTTCTGAATGTAGATGTTCCTTTTATACTCGATCTCAAAAACATTCAGGCTTGGGCGGCTGGTTGAATATGTCCGTTTGAATATAGCCGTTAATCTCAGGTTACCGTTGAGAGGTACATCTTCATTAATGCTTAGCAGGGTTGACTTGCTTTATCTCTGAAAAGCAACTCTGACAACTCTGCTCTGACAAAAGCATTCTGACCTCTGAGTATGTGACGTTACTCTTGTACTCTTGCTGATGGATGGTCATCGTTCATCCGGAAGCGGCAATCTTGCTCTGCAAGTGTTAGTCTCTGAACCCCAGTGCCAAGAGTATTTGCATCCGGAAGCTCATTTGCATCCGGAAGTAAAATTAAGTTCTGCACATACTTGTTAGTCCAACAGAGTAGCATATATAACCAAGTGGAGTAAGAACTATACATGCTGTGGGAAGCTTGTTTGCTATGGGATGTGTAGTATAACAACACAATCACATGCAGTGGGAGTTCACTTAGTCTAAGGAAACTTTCTTACATCCGGAAGCAATTCCACATCCGGAAGTACTTCCACTAGACGATGGGTTATGTTCACATTTTACTCACTGACGCTCAGTGTTATCCATTCCAACAGCCAGCGCTAGTGACTAAGCAATCGGAAGCAAATCTACTGGACGTTGGGTTATGTACACTGGCGCTCAGTGTTATCTATGCCAACACCCAGCGCTAGTCACTAATCAATCGGAAGCAACTCTACATCCGGTTGCATCTTAACTTAGTCTCAAGGGTTTTGTACAACTAATGTTCCTAGACTGAGTTATGACTTAGTGAAGCACTTACTGCCGCTGGGGGATGAGACATTCATCCGCGAGCGCTAGTCCTAGTCTATCCGGAAGTAAATCCACATCCGGTTGTACTCTTATTTGTGGTTCTATTTTAACCTGATTTTGTCTAAGTGTTTACCTTGTTCTTTCATATTTTAGTCTTCATCAAAACTTAAGATTCTAACAGACACTGTGCCTCTCTCTACAAGGAGGAGGCAAATTTCCCTCTCTGGCAATCTCCAGAGAGAGAACCTCAATTCTGTTTCCATTGCAGAACGGGAACGGTTGGACTCTTCAATGCCAAACAACCGTAGGTCACTTTCTCTCAATAAGTTGACCTATGATCCCCGGTCTAATCAATCCGAAAAGGATCATCAGTACAAATAACTGTCGATTGGCCTATCGACAGTTATCATCGCGCGATGGTACATAAAAAGCAGTGTCATGCAATGCTCACCATATTCCAGTCAACATCATATCCACAATATTCAATATTTCAATCACAATTCTCTTCCATATCCATATCGATCCATCTCAATCTCATCATCAATAATGCACTCTTACCATTCCATTCAATATCTCAACTATTTCACTCATTCCCTCTAACCATCAATATCCCTAACAGAATACTATATAAATCTCTCACATCATACCCAGAACTGAACCAATCCAGAACCACCATCCACACCAGACAGGATAGTATTTATAATGTTTCAAATTTCTTTTATACGAAAATAATCGTGTTTGAAAGGCACCCGATAGCCTGTTTTGTATAAAAATACCCTTTTAAAGATAATATATATATATAGAGGGTGAGAAGGGATTTTACAAAATCCCTAACTAACGTCACCCTCAATGTTATAGCAAGGTAAGAGTGATTACCTGACCCCCAACAGCTATGCATTAACCCGTTTTTCTTTCTTGATGCCACAAAACCACATCGCATCCAATCCTATAATAATATAATACAGAATGATAAATTAATATCATCTCTATTTCATAATATTTAACGTCTCTCTCGAATCCTAATATGCTACCCAATCCCTTCTTAACTTAGTTTTAATGCACTAACTGATTCAAATAATAAATCACTCGAATGTCACAATCGACAGTTTCAGTAAAAAGAAGCACACCAATCATATATAAACACATCACAATCAAACATTTTATTTATGAACTCAAAAGTAGTTAAAACTATTTCCAATCATTTCCCATGAATTTTGTCACAGATCATGAGAAAGGAAGAACCAGATTCTGTTATAATATGTCCACTCATACACTTCCATATCCAACTCAAATCAGCCCAACTATCAGTATTCATTCAATTGCAATCCAACTATCACATGTGCATTTCTTTATATTCCTTTAAACCAATTTGAAGGACGATTATCCAAACAAGTATCACGGCCGAAAACAGAGAAATTGCTGAGTCTCATAAAGAATCAGCTTGGCCAATACACAAGAGAAAACAATAGCATTGCTATCTTAGCACTTTCTAACATACTAACCTAAGCAACCACAACTCTCATCACATTTAATCATTTTTCAACAACACTTTTACACATCATAAAGACGCCATACTACTATACATACATAGAAAACATTTCAAATTGTCAACAGTTTGCAAGAAGTAATTTCAGAGATTTGAAACAAAGGAAGCATCGATGGTCAATCATTTCATAAAGTTTAACAAAAGGTCGGCGACATAATGAAACAGAATCTCTAATAATAAAGCCCCAATGAACAACTTTATGAAATTTTTCCAACACCAAGTTCATCCTCAACAAGAACCTAATTCATCATATAAAGTTATACTTTTCCTTCCCTTTTTAATTTTCTAAAAATCAATATACAAACAACCACAATAATTTAACCTCTCCAATAAACCCCAAAGATAATAAGACAAGCAACTTAACCAATCATACCAAACCTAAACAACCTCAAATAACATATTCTCCTTTCTCTAATCAAAAGTTCCATATATTAACCATCTTTTAATCATATTCCAATATTATTTCCATTCATTCATCAGCCAAAAACATCCAAATATACACCATAATTATTTGGCCACTACAGAACTTAGAACAAAAGAAATCATACTTTATTTAAATTCTCAAATCATAAACCAAATGGAAATTTATCCAAACAGAACGATAACCTTGTTTCCCTCCAACATCTTCCATACCAACTTCCTAATTAACTACATCTTATATTTCAGCTTTTCAGACAAATGCAACCATGAGCTCTTCAACTTTAAAAATCCGAAATAATATTTCACTTAGATTACTTAACACAAATTTTAAGTACGCTTCATCCAAGACAAAAGTTAAAACAACAATTTACTATTCAGCTTGCACTCACATAAACCCCACTATAGTTTCTCTAACCAAGTACACATACACATATCAAACAGAATACACTTTCATTTCTTAGACCTGTGACACAATCAAATCAGAATTACAAAAGAAAATAAATCAAACCATAACAATTTCTAACATTCACATTTATTCAAGTACACCTAATCAAACATCAACACTTCCTTCGTGCTTAGAGTCAAAATTAATTAGCTATAAATACAAAATTTGAGGCCAATCGAGCAAGAACATAAATAAAGTACCCACACAGTCTAACAAAAGAATGACATCTTAATCCCCCTTTACAAAATGAGATAAGCCAAATCAACAATCATCTTTGAAACACCACAATCCTTTGCAAGAATACCAGAAATCACAATTTAATCTTCATCTCAAACAATTTATAGATTAAAATCCCAAACCCTAGATTTGCAATCCCTCTCAAAACTCGCCCAAAATCGCAGAGAAAAGCAAGAAAGGAGTATAAAATACTTACGAAGTTCTAAGATGAAAGAAAGAAGCATAACCACCATCGGCCGCCGCCATCTCGCCGGAAAACGGCCATTGAAGGAGGTGGGTGAAAACAGAAATTCAAAGGAACAAGAAACAATGAGAAAACCAACATGGAGGGAAGTAAGAGCTTGGGAAACAAAGGAACATGCAAGAACTTTCTTACCTCGTCGTCGGCCGCCAGAAAATGATGAAGAGAGTGAGAGACAGATGAAGATAAGGAGAGAAGGATTCGATTTGGGGAAAAAGAAAAGATGTGCGCAGGGTAGAGCTCGGTTTTGGGACCCATGTCGCCGGAGATCGGCGGCTAAGCCACCGGAAAGCGAGGAACCGTGGTGGAGGAGGGAGAAAACGAAAATGGTGAGGGGGTGGGGGAAAGTGTCGGCCGAATGTGTTGAGGGTGGGAGTAGTTCATTTTGTTTAATTGATTAGGTTTCTGGGCAAATTACCAAATTGCCCCTGAGGCTACTTTCCTTTAGTTTAGTCCCTTTTATCAAACTTTACCATTTGAAATTTAGCCCCGAATGTTTGCATATAATATTGAACCTCCATCATAATATCATATAAACCTCATAATACTTTTCATAAACGTTTATATTTTAAAATAACTCCTTTAACTATATTTATTTAAATTCTAAAGTTTTACGATTTAATATCAATAAATCATCTCAAACCTCATAAATTCCTCCTCAAACTCTAAGTTTCCTAAATTACACCACAATAATTTCTTATTATCCTTAATTAAAAATTTGGGATGTTACACATACACATGTTAATATATAGAAGAAAGAGCACTTATGAACATTCTGCATTGCATAAACAATGTAGAAAATTTTTTTGATTTTTTTTATATATGAAAAATTTCTCGAAAAAACAATGAAAGACATTCATTCACATAAACCTAGAAATCCAGTATGTAACAACCCATTATTATAACCCTTTTTTATGCTATTATTTTTTTCATTTATGCTAATGATAACTATGTTAGAAAAAGAATCCAATTAAACAAAATAGTAGCTAACATAGTTATAAAAAGAATTAACTTAATTCATTAAAAATAATTTTAGTGCTAACTATGTTAGAAAAAGAATTAAAGTTAATATAATAGCTAACATAGTTAAAAAAACGACTTTTCTAAATATTCATAACATATAAGATAATATGCTAACCATGATAGAAAAATAATTTGAGTTACAAAAGAACTATCATGGTTAGAAAAAGATTTAATGTAATTTGAAATTAATAAATATAATTTTGGAATGAAATATAAAATTGACAACCAAAATCATTTGAGAAATTATCAAAACTGATTTATCCATGTTAGATAAAAATTGACTAACATGGATATTTAAATAAATTTAGTAACACTTGATTAAATTCTTTCACAGTAAGTTTCAAATAAACGCATGACCCTGTATTAATTAATATTTACAGTTATCTAACGTAAAATTATTTACAGTCATCCAGGGGAATAAATTCAAAAGATGTACAAATTAATAAACAAGAATATGAAACATGAAAGAATGCGAAAGAACATATGATCCTAAAAGCTTAGTTCTCAAGTCTCCAAATCCTTTCCCCATGACTCCTGCCCCGATCTAATACCTGTAAAATGTTAAACCACGAGGGGTAGACCCTGATGTCGTAACTAACAACTACTCGCCTACGCACATTTTTGCACTACGTGCATGTGCATGCCGGCAAGGTGGTGTGTGCTAATGTCGTGTTTGGTGGTGTGTGCTACATGCTGCGTTGCATGAACATGTTATCTATTTTCTATTCTAAGTATATATCAATTACCAAATAATATAGCAGTACAGGTATTCATTTAAAGCCACATCACAAATTCAAAACATCACAAACTCAAACATCAAGAATAATAATAATCACATTAAACACAATACACAAATACACCGATAATGAGTTCAATAGGGACTCACGACTCGATGGTCGATATACCCTCGCTTGAACAAAATATATCAGTTCAATAGGGACTCACGACTCGATGGTCGATATACCCTCGCTTGAACCGGGGGCGCTCTCCCCAATAACGTTTTTCTCTTTATTCATTTTAGTCCCTGCTGTACGGGCAAGGGAACCTCATTCCGGAATGGCATAATTATAAAAATATTACTCGGTGTACCACAACCAAATCAGAAATTCCAATTCACGCATTCCATAACCACATCAGCAGTAATCATATACCTATAGACTACCTAAATGCTTACTAACATACACACACACGCAGACAAGTGAAGTAGTTACCTCCAGCCCTTAGCACTTCATTGCTTTTCCTTACCATTGCTTGTAGACTCTTCAATTACCTCATTTACTATATTCTCCTAATATCACATACCATACAATAAAGAATATAAACGACCATTCTCATGTATACTAAATAACGTCGCTCTCGCTCCTAATAATACTACCCATCCCCTTTTTCTTTTTTAAATCATATTTGATCTTAAAATAATCAATTATGCTTATTCAATCTAATTCTCAAAGTTAAACATTAAATAACTCTTGATGAGTTCAATTCAAGTATCACATAAAACAAAATATTTAACCAAAAATGCAAGGAAATCAATTTAGAATTTATAAATTGTCACATTCTGCCAAATGTCAAAGAGGAAAAAGTGAATTCAAAAGCCAACATGCAACACCCAAACACATCCTATAATTTCATGCCTAAATAGACATACCGGGAAGGAAAAAGAAAATCAAATAAACTCCAACAAAAATCATGAAACACATGGATTTTGCCAAAACAGTGCATGAAGCAATAAGAGTTAAGCATCACAATTCATCAAGCAAAATCAGCATGCAAGCTTAAGAAAATAACCTCAATAATCTTTTGTTTGATTGATTCAATTCCCAAGGGATTCATGACAATTTATAAGTATAATTAAAAAGTCATTCCCTATCTTTTGCTATCAAATACAACTTGACAGAGTCCTACACTAAAACTGAATACTAATTTCTTAATAAGCATTTAAGGCTTAATTTAGTTTAATATATATATACATAGACTCATTAAAGTTTACATACAAAGAACTAAGTCTTGTACAGTAGCTACGAAAACCAATAGAAATGATAAAAAGATGTCTGATTCCAATCACCATATACTTGCAAGACTATCTCTATTAAATCTTAACAACATATAGCTTAAAAGAATGCCCATATAGCTAATGTAATACTTCATTCATTAAAACCCTTGCTAAACTTATACAGCCCCCATTTTTTTTTCTAATAAGCTTCCCTTTCAAATCAATAACAACACAACAAATATAAATGCTAAGAATGGCAGCGAAACAGGGGAGGAAAATAACAAACAACATCACCAACAAATTTCAACATACACACTACAAACAACTATAATTTCTCTCAAGTTTATGCTTTTGTTGATTAAAACTACCTAGAACTCAAAACCCAGATCGGAATGTCTCTCATTCTCGCTCACAATGAAAGGAAAAAGGGTAGAGATCAAAAGAATGTCTCACCCAAGATGAAGCACGTGTTAGCAGGTCTAGGTGGCGGTCGGCTCCGTCGTCTGCTTCGTCGCCGTTAGGGCTCGCTCCGAGCTTCGCCGCATATGGCTTCCGCCGCCGCCGTGAGTACACCGGAAGAAGAAAGGGAACGGCGAGGACGGAGAACGTAGGCAGGGAGGAAGAGAACGAGTGAAGTAAGGAAAGTGAGAGGTAGATTGATGGTGATGTTTTGGGGTTTGGAGAAGAAGAGGATGTGTTTGGATTTGAGAGAGTGAGAGTAAGGAAGAAGATGAACCATAGTGAAGAAGAAGAGGGTGTATGTGGCGGCTAAGTGAAATTGAATAGGTAGAGGAAAAAGTGAATATATAGTAGAAGAGAATTTTAGGGTTTATGTCCCAATTAGAAACTACAAAATAAACCTCTTCAGTTTCTATCTTTCATGAGATTGACCCAGATCAAAATGACTAAGGGTGTGCTTGGATGGAGGGAAAATGGGAGAGGAAAGAAAATGGGAGAGGAAAATGGGGTGAGGGGGAGTATTTTCCCTTGCTTGGATGAGGAGAAAATGGGAGAGGAAAGAAAAGGGGAGAGGAAAAGTGGGTGGGCCACATGCCCCATTTTCCTCCCAAAGTTTTCCTCCCAAAATGGGGGGATTATAGGAGAGAGAAAAGTTACACATCATTGTCCAATGACCATGCTCCACCTCACCCACCCATTTTCCTTCCTTTCTATTTTCCCTCATCCTTCCAAGCATGATGAGGGATAACATTTTCTCTCCCATTTTCTTTCCTCTCCATTTTCTCTCCTCCCATTTTCTTTCCTCTCCCATTTTCCCTCCATCCAAGCAGACCCTAAGTTTCATGACTTGATTTTCTTGCTTTCTTTTACTTTAAAGATCTAATATTTTCATTATGTAACATTAATATATCATAATCTAAAAAAAATGTTCATAAATATTCTCAATTTAAAATCAAACTAAGTACTCTCAGTAAATTATAATGAAAACAATTCTTAACAAATTTCTTAATAATATATAAAACTTTCTAAGTATAATTTCCTAAAATGATGTCTTCTTGATATAATCTTCATAAATATTCTTAAATTTAAATTTAATACTCAATTATTTTCTTTCTTAATCCTAACAGATTTCTAAAAACAAACATGTTGAATTTTTCTAAATTCATATGCAAGATTAAATTTTGCGGTATTTATTAATTTATTTTATAATTAAAAATTTAGGATGTTACACAGTATGCATATATCTATGAAGCATATTAATAAAATCATAAATTCACCGTAAATCATTTTAGAACATATCCAACACAACAGAAAAATAATTAGAACACAACAGAAAAAAGAGAACGTACCCATATTCCAGTGAGAACATACCTAAAATTCCATACCCACCAGGTTATAATAACCTTAGGAGGGAATATAATAGCGATAGAATGTGATGGGTTGAGTTCGCAACTGAACAAGACACCTCTATTTATATAGTGACATGAGTGTCACTAAGAAAGGTAGAAATTAAATGTCACCGTCACAATTGCAGCTTATTATGTTGTCAATCATCAATGATAACTAATTTGAAATTTAAATCAAAATCAAAAACATATTATATTAATCCTAATTTGTTAACTCTTTACATTCCTGAAAGTTGTCAGATTTAGCAATTTGACGATATGTTCCATCGAGGGCTCATCCGTTTAAATATTTCCAACACTTATCTTTCTTGAATTGGTAATTACTCTTTTGAAAGAGTGATTCCCAATCTAAATGTGATTGAAACATTACCATAAAAAACAAATAGTATAATATTAAATGCAAATGATTAAATTGAAATTTTAATTTCTGTAAATTAATTATGTAATACAAGTATTGAAGATTTAATTGGTGTTTTTTATTTGTTTCTTTGATTTCAATGATATTTTAGGAATTGTTTAATATGGCGAGGGTTGCTTTTATCTGTGTTTTTGCCGTGAGTCCCCTTCAATGTTTGAATATAAAAAAGGCCCCCCTCATTGTGGACCTTCAATTCCCAGTTCAAATTTTCCATTTCTTTCATCTTACTATATCATATGGGTGTGTAGGTCACATATTTTTTTTACAAGGGTCACATATATATAGTTGCACAAAAAATGTTAGTATTTAAATATTTCATGCTAACTCACAAACATATAAGGCATGATACTTATTAAATAAAATTGTATCCAGTAGATCAAACAAAATTATATTGTTTACTTGGACATAATTAAAAAGGGATGAGAGAGCTTAGAAAGAATAACGAATATGAATAAAAAGATCTAAACATAATAGTGATATAATTGACGATAACACTGTGTGTCGATCGAGTTCAATATTCTCATGGTTTATACTCTCATCCTCTTATAGGAGATTATTTCTAGTGGCGTTTTATCTATAATTAATTATAAAATCTTGGTGATAAAGGATCCAATTAAGAAATGTACGGAGGCATAGCAGGAACAAGAAAGTTGTTCCATGTTTTTTTAGGGTGTGTGTGTGAATCCCTTTTTATGGGTTTAAAATGTGAGATATATGTTGTACACCGTTAAGGCTTATTGGGCCTGGGCTTTAGTAATGGCCCAATAAGGAGTCGGACGCACCCGAGGCCCTGAAGAGTGTATCGTCAACGACCATAAAGCAGATAAGAAGAAGAGAATTGGTCGCCCACATATTTCGCCATATCGCCCACCTATTTCGGAGCATCTGTGACGCCCACTACCCATAACGGTCGCCTACAATTTCGCAACTACCAGGACGAAGCTTCAACTATAAGAAGGCTATGGACTCGTTAACAAGGACACAAGCAATTCACTGCGATCATTCTCTCTCTCTCTCTCTGTATTCTTCTCTGATTATCATTGTATTCTGGATTTAATCTTTGTGATCAAGGCATTGACGCCTAGTTTGTAACCACCGTTGCCGGTGACCCCGTTTATTGTATTCAATCTTATTATCAATAAAGATCTCTTTATTATTCATTCATATTATATAGTTCCCCTAAATTGTGCATCAACATTTTGGCGCCGACCGTGGGGACTCCGGCAACATTATTTTCAAAAGCTTCACGTTCTCTGAGTGAGCGATTAAGATTTCGAGATGGAACAGCAACCAAAAGTTATTTCTAAGCCAACCAGCCCTTCCACTGACCTCCAAAAAGTCTTAGAAGCCTTAACCTCTCAGTCTGAACAAATGAAACGTCTAGAGCAATCTGCAGGAGTTCAATCTGAGAGGATGAAACGTTTGGAAGAAGAAAACAATGAATTAAAGTTACACCTAGCAGGCTTGGAGTCCAAGAAAAATAAAAGAAAGCAGAGCGGACCTGAAAAAGAGATTCGCCAAGTGCCCAATCCAAACGATCATGAACGCAATCCAAACGGCGATAAAGGTAATAAGGGTAAGAATACTGACAATAATGATATTCCTAATGATGAAACAGGTCGCGAGGACGAAGAGGGCTATGATGATTCTCAGTCATATGATAGCCGAGATCAGGGCGACCAACAATCCGCCCAAAGGTCGCAAGCGAAAATCCCTCACAATCATCCACAAGGAGGACAAAAGAGAGAACATGAAATCCTCTCTTTTGCCCTTCAAATGGAGAAGGAGGTTGCTGAGATAAAGAAAAAGATGTACTCGATCCCAGGTGTTCAAAAGTCACTCGACGCAGCCCGCCTAGGGAGTTATTCAGAATCGCCCTTCATAGACGACATCGCATTTGCTGATTTACCTGAGAGATTTGTTTTTCCTGCCATGCCAAAATATGACGGCAAGTCGGATCCAGATCAGCACTTGGCCCAATACAGGCAGATTATGCTAGCAGCAGTTCTCCCAGCCGACAAACGACATGCAGCTATGTGTCGTGGGTTCGGGATAAGCTTGATTGGCTCCGCCCTGATGTGGTGGACCAATCTCCCTCAAGGTAAAATAACTTCATTTAGTCATTTAACTGACATTTTTGTTGAACAGTTTGCAAGCAGCAGAGTCATGGTCAAGACGTCAGACGACCTATATCGAATCGTCATGAGGCCAGACGAATCATACAGAGATCTTTTGAAAAGGTTCACGGCAGAGATGGTAAGTATCCCAAATTGTGATCCTAACATCGCTGTGCAGGCATTTAGAAGAGCATTGCCGCCCACATGTGGCCTCTATCAAGAGCTAGTTTTGAAACGAGTAACGACTTGGGCAGAAGTCCAGTCTTACACGTGGTCCCACATCAATCTTCAAGAGGACGACGCTAGCAGAAATCATGCAATGAAAATGAACCAAGGAGTGGCGACAACCAATCTCCCCTCTAATTCAATGACTACTACAAACGCAGATAAGCCTCCTAATCAACAACAGAATAACTTGGGATTCACAGATCTTCGTTCTAAACGGCAACGAGGTAGAAATTTTCGTTTTCACCCTTACACTAACAATAATGAACAGGGCGACAAACAGAGAAGGGATCCACCCCTCCTAGATATGAAGAATTCAACATGTCCATTGGACCAGCTGAAATGGTAAGTGCACTTGAAAAGATGGATAGGGTGAAATGGCCTAAACCCATGACGACGCCTATCAATGAGAGAGACACCACAAGATACTGTGACTACCACAAAGACGTCGGCCATCGAACAGAAGATTGTTGGAGGTTCAGAAAAGAAATAGCCTTCCAACTTAGACACGGTAACTTGCAACATCTTCTTAAGAATAATGCTACTAACAATGCAGGTAGAGATCAGAGGCAGAACGCCCCAGCTCAGCCCCCGCAGGTCGTCAGAACGATTAATACAATCATCGGGGGGTCAGCGATAAGTGGGATGTCCTATTCTGCTGCAAAGCGACATGCTAGGTCTTTGCCAAAAGAAATAGAATGGATTAATGGTAATGTAAGTAATGATCAGGTTGTTGAATGTCCAATAACCTTCAATGACGCTGATATTCAGAACGTCCAGATGCATGAAGACGCCCTGGTAATATCTTTACTAATAGCTAATTTGTCTGACCAAAAGAATTTTAGTAGATGCTGGTAGTTCTGTTAATATTATTTATCTTCAAACTGTCAAAGAACTACAATTAGAATCCCAAATAATTAAGGCTCCAACTGTCTTGGTGTTTGGGAATGGAACGCCAGACAGGACGATTGGAGAAATTTCATTGATGACTTTTGCTGTCGGAATTAATGCTTTAGTCAAGTTTCAGGTAATGGACTGCCCGTCCACCTATAATGCTTTGTTAGGACGTCCTTGGATCCATGAGATGAAGGCAGTCCCCTCGACGTTACACCAAGCGATCAAGTTTTCTACACCTTGGGGTGTAAGAGAAATCAAAGGCGATCAAAGGATGGCAAGAGAATGTTACCAAGCAGCGTTGAAGGGCTTGGAGCAATCTCCCTCATCAGCATAGCAACTACAGGCGTTCATTCCTATGGACAGGGCGACAAAGGAAGAAGACGATAATTTAGAAAAATTAATTTTAGATCCTGAAAATCCTGAAAAACTCTTGTCCATAGGAATGGACCTAGCTCCTGAGGTAAGAAGGGAGCTAATTTCTTTTCTAACAAATAACCTAGATTGTTTTGCTTGGTCCTATGATGATATGACAGGTATAAGCCCGGACGTCATTGAACACCAACTGAACGTCGACCCCACATTCAAGCCGGTCAGACAGAAAAGACGGAAATTTGCACCAGAGCGGAATAGAATTGTTAATGAGGAGGTTCAGAAATTATTGAAAATTCGGTCTATTAGAGAAGTGAAGTATCCAGATTGGCTTGCTAATGTTGTGGTTGTCCCAAAGAAAAACTGTAAGCACAGAGTATGTATTGACTTCACCGACTTGAACAAAGCTTGCCCAAAGGATTCCTTCCCAATGCCACACATCGACAGCCTAGTAGACGCAACATCAGGCCATGAATTGTTAAGTTTTATGGACGCCTTTTGATGACTCCCCATATTTAGTGAGTTTTTATAAGTATTTTATTGTATTTGGGGAGTCATTATCTAAATAATTAAGAGATTTCGATGTGAAATGGAAATATACTAATATTTATTGTTAAGAGGAAAATAAAAAGAAAACTAACTCCAGAAAATAAGAAAGGAAATAAATATGATTTGATTTGATTTATTTGTTTCTCAAATATACGTATGAAGGAAAAGAAAAAGGAAACAAAAGAAAATAAGTTGAAGATGGAGCTGATTGTGGGGCTTTTGTTGTTGGCCTTCTTATTAATCCATACACATACATAGAGCTGAGGAAAATAAGCAAGTGGCAGCAGCTTACACAATCACACGTTGAGAAAATGAAAAGAGGAAAGTGCTCCAAAAAGGAAAGAAGTGGTGGCTGAAGCAATAGAAGGGATCTGATTGGAATCTTAATTAATGACACAAGCTGAAATTAGGAAAGGGTCCAGAGAAAATAGGAAAGAAAGAGAGCGGTAGTTTTGTCTTATTTTGGAGGGATAATCATCATACAGGGAGAGAGAATAGACATTGAGAAAAGAAGGGAGTTCACGAGCTAAAAGAGGACTCGAGGAGAGCTGAACGCACGTAACGCGAGGGAAGAAGAGGAATTGTGGCTGGGATTGGGTTCATCTTCACACGCAGGAGAGGAAGAAAGCTGCTGATTTCTACTTGAGCATTGGAACCATATTTGAGAGGCTTTTGTTGCTATTTGGTACTTTTCAATTAGAATTTCATCTAGCACTATGTTTTCAGATTTAGTTTCAATTATTATTGGGATTAACTTGGAACCCATGTGTGGCTAATTTTCTCTTACAACCTAGGGCACTATGAACTTATTTGTGACTTAGATACTTTATTTCCCACTGTTTAGTTATGATTAATTTTAATTAGTTTATTTAATCTTGCTATTATTGATTAACTTGTTTAGTGATTGGCCACCATTGAACATGTTTAGGGAATTTAGGATTGGACTCGAAAGAGGGAATTTTAAATAGACCATGAGATTAAATAGTGTAGGATTGAATTTTTAATCTGATTTGCGACTAGGATAGACATATACCTAGAAGCCCTACATAGTCACATTAGAGCGGTTCCGATATAAATTAGCTTAGTAAATTAGTGCAAGACATTGTGTAATTAAGCTAGGCAAGGATATAGATGAAAACCGAAAGGCATTTATAGACACTAGTACTCTAGATTAGCTAGTTGAATTAACTCATAATTAAATTAGTGGGAATAAAGTCTGAGAAGCAAATAAGGGATTAGTGACCCTAGGTTGTTCCTTTTACTCGTGAATTTCACCCATATTATCGTAGTTTCTTTTAGATCTAAATTAATCTTTTTCATTAGTTATAAAATCAATTTCATTGTCTTTACTCAACTTAAATGAAAGTAGGAATTCTAATGCCTAAGTATTAATTGTCTGAGTCTCTGTGGGATCGACCTTGATTTTACTATTTTACGAGCCGTACACTTGCGGATATTTTAATCAAAATTTTTGGTAGCATCAAGTTTTTGGCGCCGTTGCCGGGGACTCAAGGCAATTGGTAATTAGAATTAGAAGTCCTTTATTAGTTTTCGATTGAGTTTTTATAAAAAAAAAATTTAAAATTTAAAAATTTAAAAAATACAAAAATACAAAAATATTTTCTTGTCTGGTTTGTTTTTGTGGTTGGAGCTTTGTTTTGCAGGTAATAGTTTTATGTCCTCCCGCAAATCCAAATATACTAAGACACCTCGTAAGACTAAAAGCATCCGAGAGCTTTTGAACGCTACTTCATCTCCGGTTCAGGAAGAAGTGATTGTTGAAACTGAAAGGGAAGTTATGGCTGAGGATGAGAATGATCGTTTGGGTGTCAATGACTTTCTGGGAAGGCAAACTAGGGGTTATCAGTCGGGAATTAAAGTTCCTGAAATTCAAGCACACAACTTTGAGATTAAGCCTACGATGCTGAAGATGCTTGAGATGAATGGTCAGTATTCTGGGAATAATAATGAAGATCCTAATCGACACTTGAGACAGTTTCTGGATGTTTGTGACAGTTTTAAGCAGAATGGTGTTCCGAGTGATGCAGTTCGGTTAATTCTTTTCCCTTATTCTCTTCAAGGGAAAGCGAAAGAGTGGGTAAACAATTTAGAAGGAGATGATGTGACCTCCTGGGATGTCTTGGAAAAGAAGTTTATATCACGGTTCTTTCCACACAACAAGATGGTGGATGCTAGAGCTGCTCTCACTAATTTTTCCCAACAATATGGTGAGCATTTGTATGAAGCTTGGGAGAGGTTCAAATCGTTGGTGAGGCAAAGCCCAGGTCACAATATGGAGAAATGGGTACTGATTCAAATTTTTAGTACACGGTTGACTCCTGAGTCTAAGTCTGAATTGAATGCTGTTACTAATGGGGGAATCACAAAACAACCAGTGAACCGTGTGTGGACTTGTTTGGATGAGTTATCGGCTGACTTCATACAGAATAACAATGAAAGGAGGCTAATGAAACCGGTTGAGAAAATTTCTGAGGATTCATCTTCACAGTTGGTAGCGATGTTGAATGCTTTGAATAAGCGGTTTGATCACCTTGAATCTAAAGTGGAGAGATCGTCCAGTAGTCATATGGGAGTTAATGCTATGTACACTTCATGTGAGTATTGTGGAGGTGGACACACTAATGGTCAATGCCTTATTTCTCAACCACTTGAACAGGTTAATTATGCTGGAAATTATCGCGGAAACTCTCAGAATAATCCATACTCAAACACATATAATCCAGGATGGAGGAATCACCCGAATTTCTCTTGGAGTCAAGGCCAAACTTTGAATCAAGCTTCAAGTTCAGGATCTAAACCAATAAATCCGCCGGGTTTTGAAACACAAGTCAAGCAACCTGCACTTCAACAGAATTCTTCTGTTGAAGATTTGATGGCTAAGATGATACAATTGCAACAAAGTATGGAGGCACGCATGCAAAGTATGGATACACGTTATGATTCTTCTATTAAGAATTTAGAAATTCAGATGGGGCAACTAGCTGCTAATCTCAATAATGTGAATGTTAATGGCTTACCAAGTAATACAGTGCCTAATCCTCGTAGAGATGGAAACGGGGAATGCAAGGCTGTGACTCTGAGAAGTGGTAAAGATATAGGTGAGTTACAGAAATCTTCTAATGCTGATGAAATCACTCCAGTTAGCATGGAAGGAGATGATGTGACTACACACAAGTCTAAGGGAGTAGTTGAAGAGAAACTGGAAGGTGAACAAAAAGGGAAGAGTGAGATGTTGAATAAGCCCACCACTACTGGGATTCCTAAATGGGTACCACCTTTACCATTCCCTCAAAGGTTTCAGAAGAAAGCTTTAGATGAGCAGTACAAGAAGTTTTTAGGGATTTTCAAACAGTTGCACATTAATATTCCTTTCATTGAAGCTTTAGAACAAATGCCTCAATATGCTAAGTTCCTTAAGGAGATGTTGAGTAAGAAGAGAAGATTCGGTGATTATGAGACTGTTGCTCTTACTGAAGAGTGTAGTGCAATTCTTCTTAACAAGTTACCTCCTAAGAAAAGAGATCCAGGGAGTTTCTCTATACCATGCATGATTGGAGAGAAGTTTCAAGGTGGAGCACTATGTGATTTAGGATCAAGTGTTAACTTGATGCCATTATCTGTTTTCAGAAAATTACAGTTGGGTGAGGCTCAACCTACTTCTGTGACACTTCAACTAGCCGATCGAAGTTTAGCTTATCCAAAGGGTATTATTGAAGATGTTTTGATCAAGGTAGATAAGTTTATTCTTCCTGCTGATTTTATTGTCTTAGATTGTGAAGAAGACGCAAAATTACCACTCATTGTGGGTAGACCTTTCCTTGCCACTGCTCGAACACTTATTGATGTTGAAAAAGGAGAAATCAAGCTAAGGGTGAATGGGGACGAAGTCGTTTTCAATATGAAGAAGCCTTTGAAATATCCAAGGGATACCACTGATTGCTTCAGGGTAGATATGCTGGATGAAGTGATACAAGAGACTACTGATTCTTGTGCTATAAAAGAACCATTTGAAGCAGCTTTACTTGGAGTTTCTGAACTTGAGAATGAGAAGGTTTGTGAATGCAAGAAATTACTTGAAGCTACTCCTCCCTACACTAATTCATCAAGGCAGTTTGAGTTATTAGAGATGGATTCACGGCCAAATTCGTCTCTTAAACCTTCTGTTGAACAAGCACCTATTCTAGAGCTTAAACCTTTGCCATCACATCTTGAGTATGCGTATTTGGGTGAGTCTGAGACACTTCCTATCATTATTTCTTCTTCTCTTACAGATGATCAGAAAGAAAGGTTGTTAAAGGTTCTTCGTGATCACAAGAAAGCTTTGGGATGGACTATTGCAGATATCAAAGGTGTAAGTCCCTCGATTGTTATGCATAAGATACTCTTAGAAGATAATCATAAGAAATCTGTTCAGAATCAGAGGAGATTGAATCCTATGATGAAAGAAGTGGTTAAAAAAGAGGTAATTAAGTGGTTAGATGCTGGGATTATCTATCCTATTTCTGATAGTTCGTGGGTTAGTCCGGTGCAATGTGTTCCTAAGAAAGGAGGTATGACTGTGATCACTAATGAGCAAGATGAGCTCATCCCCACTCGTACTGTTACTGGATGGCGAGTTTGCATGGATTACCGTAAACTGAATGAAGCTACAAGGAAGGATCATTTTCCCCTTCCTTTTATTGATCAAATGTTAGACAGATTAGCTGGTAAGAAATTCTTTTGCTTCTTGGATGGATATTCTGGGTATAATCAAATTGCAGTTGCTCCTGAAGATCAAGAGAAAACAACCTTTACATGCCCGTATGGCACCTTTGCCTTTAGACGGATGCCCTTTGGTTTATGTAACGCTCCGGCTACTTTTCAGCGATGTATGATGAGTATATTCGCAGATATGATCGAAGAGATAATGGAAGTGTTCATGGATGATTTCTCAGTTTTTGGTGAATCATTTGAGGAATGCTTGATGAATCTTGACAAAGTATTAAAAAGATGTGAGGAGACAGATTTGGTGCTTAACTGGGAGAAATGCCATTTTATGGTAACTGAAGGCATAGTTCTGGGTCATAAAGTTTCAAAGCAGGGATTAGAAGTTGACAGAGCTAAAACATCAGTTATTGAGCAACTTCCTCCTCCTTCTAATGTCAAAGCCGTAAGAAGTTTTTTGGGCCATGCTGGATTCTATAGGCGGTTCATCAAAGATTTTTCAAAGATATCAAAGCCGCTTTCACAGTTGCTTGAGAAAGACACTTCTTTTAACTTCAATGAAGAGTGTCTAAGGTCTTTTGAAGAGCTCAAGCGGAGATTGACTTCAGCTCCTATTATTGTGGCTCCTGATTGGTCACTTCCATTTGAGGTGATGTGTGACGCAAGTGATTATGCTGTTGGAGCAGTCTTAGCTCAAAGGCGTGACAAGATTCTTCATCCTATCTACTATGCAAGCAAAACTCTTGTTGCGGCTCAGGTAAATTACTCTACTACAGAAAAAGAAATGCTAGCTATAGTGTTTGCTTTTGAAAAGTTTAGAGTTTATTTGATGGGTACTAAAGTTATAGTTCATACTGATCATGCTGCTATTAAGTATTTGTTAGGGAAGAAAGAGTCTAAGCCTAGGTTGATTAGATGGGTATTGTTGTTGCAAGAATTTGATGTGCATATAGTTGATAGGAAAGGAACTGAAAATCAGGTTGCTGATCATTTATCTAGACTTATGCATGCTTCTGATTCTGTGGATGATTTGTTGATTGATGAGAAATTCCCTGATGAACAATTGTTTGTTGTGTGTATTTCTGAGTTGCCATGGTATGCTGATATTGTGAATTATCTTGTGTGTGAAGTGTTACCTTCTGATTTGAATTTTTATCAAAGGAAAAAGTTTTTGCATGATGTTGCCTACTATATTTGGGATGAACCTTTCTATTTAAAAGATGTTCTGATTCAATTATTAGAAAGTGTGTTCCTGAAATTGAACAAGAGGCCATTTTAATTGCATGTCATGCATCTGCTTATGGGGGACATTATGGGGGGCAAAGAACTGCATTAAAAGTACTTGAATCTGGTTTTTATTGGCCTTCTCTGTTTAAAGATGCTCACCATTATGTTTCCAAGTGTGATCGATGTCAAAGAACAGGTAATATTTCTAGGAAGCATGAGATGCCTCAATCTGGTATTCTGGAGGTTGAGTTGTTTGATTTATGGGGCTTGGATTTCATGGGCCCGTTTCCGTCTTCAAGAGGAAATAAATACATACTTGTTGCTGTTGAGTATGTGAGCAAATGGGCTGAAGCTATTGCATGTCAAGCTAATGATGGTAACACTGTGATCAGATTTTTGAAGAGGTACATTTTCTCAAGGTTTGGAACTCCTAGAGCAATCATTACTGATGAAGGAACTCATTTCAATAATAAGAGTTTCAAGGCTCTTTTGGCAAAATATGGAGTTCACCATCGGATGTCCCTTGTCTACCATCCACAAACAAATGGTCTTTGTGAACTGACTAACAGAGAGATTAAGAGAATTCTGGAGAAAACTGTGGGTCCTACTAGGAAGGACTGGTCTGATAAGTTAGATGATGCTCTTTGGGCTTACAGGACAGCTTTCCGGACACCTATTGGCATGTCACCGTATCGACTTGTTTTTGGAAAAGCGTGTCATTTACCACTTGAGTTGGAGCATAAAGCTTGGTGGGCAGTGCAGAAATTGAATATGGACCATAAGCTTGCTGGAAGTAAAAGACTCATGCAATTGAATGAGTTAGATGAATTAAGGCTTCAAGCGTATGACAGTTCAAAACTTTATAAAGAAAGGACCAAGAGATGGCATGACCGCTACATTGTGAAGCGTACTTTTGAGCCAGGACAGTTGGTGCTCCTTTTCAATTCTAGGCTGAAGTTATTTCCTGGGAAACTAAAGTCAAGATGGTCTGGTCCGTTTTGTGTGATTGCTGCTTCTGATAAAGGTGTGGTGGAGGTGAAAGATGAAAGGACAGGAGAGAGCTTCAAAGTGAATGGGCAAAGGTTGAAGCATTATCATGGTGGTGATGTGGACCGGCAAGCAGTGGTTCACAGGCTGGTGCAACTTCCTTGAAGTCTGACAAAGTCTGGCTGAAGACTTTAAACTTAGCGCTTCTTGGGAGGCAACCCAAGGTTTTTTGGATCTGATCTCTTGTTTGTTTTGTAGGATTTTTGGTAGCGACAAAGGATGCTTCAGCTAAATTCTGGGGGACTTGAAGATGAGAGCGCAAATCAAGAAGAGGAAGGGGAGTATTCTTCTAACTTTTACTTGATTTTACTCTTGATATCTGTTCTGGTGATGAGTCCTGGTGTTGGTCATTATGTGCGTGTGTGTGACGATTAGTCTTGACTGTGTTGCCTTTTGATTGAATTGCATGACTGATAGGGAACTTGAAAGAATTTTATCATTCCTACATTTGCTATGGATATTTTTGTAATTCCACTACTTGTGTTACATGTTCACATTGGGGACAATGTGACATTTAAGTGTGGGGGTATGAGAGTATCATTGTTCTCTATATCATTGTTCTCTAAAGATTGTCCTCAAGCTTTCATTTTGTCAAATTTTCTTGGAAAAAAAAAATCTTTTTGCCAATTTTGGGATTGATTTGGACTTGAAACAATTGGATTTGATTAGACTTTGATCTCATCTTCTTTGGATGTAAGTGAAAAGGCAAGCTCTTTGCTTTAGATAAATTACTCGAGTATGTCAAAAAGCCCAGTGAGGAATTTGAGCCTTAATTTTATTCTTTCATGAGTGAGTACATCTATTGTAACTTCCCCTCTAGAACTTGTCTTGAATCTCTTTTGACGCTCAAATCTCTTGCATGCACAAAAATGATTAAGGCCTTCGTTTCATAGCCAGTTTAGCCAAATAGCCATCCTTTTACATTATTTCCATTGCTTAACCCCTTTGAGCCTGCTTCTCTTTTAAAAAAGAAAGATTGCATATTTTAGCCTTTGAATTCTTTTGATGCAATTTTTCATCTCTTATCTATTTCTTCCATTTACGCTTTGAAAAGTATTATACTATATTCATATGGAAAGGGGTGAAGAAATTAGAAAAGAAAAAGGGGAAATATAAGTGTTGAAGAAAGGAGAAAAGAAAAAAAAATGAAGGTGAAAAAGGAAAAAAAATCACACAAAGTGTGAAAAAAAAAAGAAGAAAAAAATAGAAAAAAAAAGAAAGAAGAAGATGAAAATCAAAAGAATTGAAGAATTGTGGAGTTCAAAAGAGTCAACCCTTATGTGCTTGTTACGTTATGTGATTCCTTCATTCCTTACTATAATTGAAATGGTTTAACACTTTTCAAATATATCTCCATCTCATTTTCATTTCATTATCCTACCTTTTTCAATACAACCCTTAAAAGTCCTTTTGATTTGTGTGTGCATTGAGATATAAGAGTGGATATCGAGATGATAAACAAGCCTATGGTAGCTGGATTACATAGATGGAATTGAGTGAAACACAACCCCTATACACTTTGAGAGTAGAGCGTAAACACTTGACCGGTGAGGGACATGCTTTTGTGATTTATCTCTATCAAATTGATTGCCTGATTACTTGCATTTGGGGATGGTGAGAGAGATTTTTAAGAGGATTCATTTGTTGAGAGTTTGAATTGATTTCAACTTTGTGATGATAAAATCTTGATTTCATTTTTGTACTTATGTGTATACAATTTGAAATCTTGAGGACAAGATTTAATGCAAGTGTGGGGGTGTGATGACTCCCCATATTTAGTGAGTTTTTATAAGTATTTTATTGTATTTGGGGAGTCATTATCTAAATAATTAAGAGATTTCGATGTGAAATGGAAATATACTAATATTTATTGTTAAGAGGAAAATAAAAAGAAAACTAACTCCAGAAAATAAGAAAGGAAATAAATATGATTTGATTTGATTTATTCTGGGTACAATCAGATATTGATGCATCCAAACAACCAGGAAAAGACTTCGTTTATCACAGATCGTGGAACTTATTGCTATAAGGTAATGCCTTTTGGTTTGAAAAACGCTGGTGCTACATACCAAAGATTAGTCAATCTCATGTTTGCCGCCCAGCTTGGGAAGACGATGGAAGTTTACATAGACGACATGCTAATCAAGTCTTTGAAAGCGGAAGATCATATTAACCATTTGCAGCAGACGTTTAATCTTTTGAGAAGGTATAACATGAAACTCAACCCCGAAAAATGCACTTTCGGGGTGCAGTCTGGCAAGTTTTTAGGGTACTTGGTGTCAAAGAGAGGAATTGAAGCAAACCCATCACAAATCAAAGCTGTATTAGACATCCCGTCGCCCAGGTGTGTGAAGGACGTCCAGCGCCTGACGGGCAAGATAGCTGCTCTGACCAGATTTATATATAAGTCCTCTGAAAAGTGACAACCATTCTTTGATATATTGAAGAAGAACAAGGAGTTTGTATGGAATGACGCCGCCGAAAAGGCACTTCAGGACTTGAAGGAATATCTCACGAGCCCCCCTTTGCTTTCTAAGCCAAGTCCAGGTGAAACCTTGTATTTATACTTGTTTGTTGCCTCTAATGCTGTGAGTTCAGTGCTTGTTAGGGAAGAAGATAGGCGACAGAGCCCAGTATATTATGTTAGCAGAGCTTTGTTAGACACTGAGACGCGATATTCGACGATGGAAAAACTTGCCTTGGCTCTAGTAGCGTCTTCCAAGAAGTTGAGGCCGTATTTTCAGTGCCACCCAATTGTGGTCGTAACGACCTACTCTTTGCGGAACATCCTCCATAAGTCTGACTTGTCTGGGAGATTGGTTAAGTGGGCGATTGAGCTGAGTGAATTTGATATCTCTTATGCCCCAAGAACAGCCATCAAATCACAAATCCTAGCCGACTTTCTGGCAGAATTTAGCCCTAACCTTCAGGTAACAGCTAACAATGAATCTTTTTCTATTAAGAAACAGGTGAACTTGTCGCCGTGGACCCTCCATGTAGATGGATCTTCCAATGTGAAAGGAAGTGGACTAGGTATCGCACTTGAAACCCCCGACGGTGAACAAATTGTCCAGGCGATAAGATGTGGTTTCAAGGCGACGAATAATGAAGCTGAATATGAAGCCCTCATAGCCGGACTTAAGCTAGCATCAGAATTGGGTGCCAAAGTTCTGGAAGTAAAAAGTGACTCACAGTTAGTATCAAAACAAATCAATGGTTCTTATCAGGCAAAAGACCAAAGAATGAATAAATATCTGGATGTAGTGTCTGATTTGACCACGCGATTTGACGCCTTGAAGATCACCCAAATAGGCAGAGAAGACAATCGAAAGGCCGACGCCCTTGCCAACATTGGATCTTCCATAGAAGTTGCAGAGACAAAACAAATCTCATTGTTTTATCTGAAAACACCGGCGATCGAGGTAAATAACCGAATTGTGTTGAATAACAGTTTGACATGGGACTGGCGATCCCCTTTGCTTTCATATCTGTTGCAGGGTAAATTGCCTTCTGATAAGAATGAAGCGCGACGAATAGTTGTTAGAGCTGCTAGATTTACTACTATAGGCGACGATCTTTATAGACGTACTTTCACTGGTGGACCCTTGTTGAAATGTGTCTCTCCATCTGAGGCAAACTATGTATTAAGGGAAATTCATGAAGGTGATTGTGGAGACCATAGTGGAAGTCGATCATTGATAAGGAAGGTAACTAGAGCAGGTTATTTCTGGCCGACTTTGCAAAAAGATGCAGTAAATATGGTGACTAAATGTGAACGATGCCAAAAATTTTGCACCGTGGCAAGACAACCCCCTGAACTGTTGCATGTAATAGTGCCATCGTGGCCTTTCCTTAAATGGGGAATGGATATTGTAGGCAAGTTCACCCCAGCACCTAGACGACTAGTCTTCTTGTTGGTTGCCACAGACTACTTCACCAAATGGGTAGAAGCCGTCGCCCTGAGCCAGGTACAAGAACTCCAGGTAATTGATTTTGTTTGGAAGAATATAGTATGTAGATTTGGTCTGCCCCAGGAAATTGTATGTGATAATGGATCTCAGTTTATAGGAAGAAAATTTAGAAAATTTTGTGATAAGTGGCATATTAAGCTTAAGTTTTCCACCCCTAGAAATCCACAATCAAACGGGCAGGCTGAAGCTAGCAACAAAACCATAGTTACATCTTTGAAAAAGAGGTTAGATAAAGCCAAAGGCAGGTGGGCTGAAGAGTTGCCCACCGTCTTATGGGCGTACCGAACGACGTCTAGGACGTCAACTGGTGAAACGCCTTTCTCTCTAGTTTATGGATCTGAAGCTATGATACCAGTAGAGGTAGGAATTCCATCTTTAAGGAGACAATGGACTAGAGAAGAATCTAACAATGAACATTTAGCCCAAGATTTAGACTTGCTAGATGAACGTAGGGAACAAGCTCTTGTTAGAATTGCCGCCTATCAACAAAGGGCGACAAAATTTTGGAACAAAGGTGTTAAGGAGCGCCATTTCCAAGTAGGATATTGGGTTCTTCGAAAAATCTTTCCTAATACACCTGAACATAAAGATGGAAAGTTAAATGCTTCATATGAGGGCCCTTATAAAGTGATCGAAATCACTGGTCCTGGTGCTTACAAGTTGATTGACGTCCATGGTAAAGACGTCCCAAGGAGTTGGAACGCCATCCATCTCAAAAGGTATTATTTCTAAGTTATTTGATTATTTGATTTAAAGAACGATGATACTGACACGATTACTTGAGAAAGAATGCAAATGATGAGAAACGCCTGTTGGCGACGAGCCCAGCTAGAAGACCTAGTGTCTGATGATATATTTAGATGTGACGTGATGGCATGACGCCTAGAATGATTAATGATATATTTAAGTTTTGTTTTTGAATGATGGGCTTCGACGCCCAGATGACATGATGGCATGACGCCTAGAATGATTAATGATGATGATAAGACAACTGGATAGCGCGATGACATGACGCTTAGAACGATGAATGTCTTGTTCTGGTGATTAAACGATTTCTTGAAGGCGAGATAGCCTAGATAAGGTATGCATTACCTGAATTTTTAAGTGATGATTTTGAAAAGATTAACAATGCCGGACTTAAATTTGAAACCAATGATTGATCGTCCCTTGGCAGGATTGCTGATGTTTGATTAAGGTACGAAATACCAATGTTCACCATCCTATTTAAAATTTTGGACTTGATCGATTATGTTAATGATTAATCGAATTTTTGTTAGGATGTCGCCCACACTTGTTGAAGGTGTGGACGCTCGACAGAAAAGGACATCAAGACCATAAAAGACAAACACAACGAGAGAACATGATATGAATTGAACACAAGAATACAGGTACTTTAAAGTTATTATAAATATCTGAATTCATATGAAAGTATTGTTATAGAGACTTAGTTACAAGACTACATAGAATGAGTTAGGCGTCACCGCCGCCCTGCTCCCCTCCAGCTTGATTGTCGCCCTGCGCCCTCATCTCATTGATAGTTTGATTGTCTTCCTGAGAAGGATTGACTACAGGTTCCTCTTCGGATTGAGCGGCCTCAGGAAAGAGCATATAGTAGTCGTCTATGACATCATCAGGTTTCCACTTCACGTGGTCGCCGCTCTTGTACTCTTTCATGAGCTCCATGCGGGCACGGGCGTCAACCTCTAAGATATGGGTTTGGTAATTTTCATCCATCTCACCCATGTCTTTCTCTAGCTGAGAATAAGCAGCCTTCAACTCATCATTGGCCGATTGAAGAGCCTTAATTTCTTCATCTTTGGCAGATGATTCGGCTCGAGACTGATTGATATAATCCTTGAGTTTTTCAACGTCATTGTGATGCTCAGCTTTTAGCTTCTTAATGAATGCCTTCAATTCCTCTTGCTTTCTGTCAGATTGATTCATCAGTTCTTCTGCTCTCCTTTTGTCTTCATTAGCCTGCTTTTTGAAATGGAGGGCGGACTTCAAATCAGCCAAGATTTTTTCTCTGTCGGCTATGGTTGCGTCCCTTTGCGCAATGATTGTCGCCTTGTCGTCATCTTCGGTATCCTCGGCATGGTGGAGAAGAACTTGTAGAGACTGAGAATAGCAAGAATAAAAAATAATTAGAGACGTCCAATATTAAATAGGTAAAATAGAATTAACAGATGATTAGGAAAGAGTACCTTCATCTGATGGCGAATAGCCTTTTTGAAAGACTCTTTCCTCCCCAGGGACTCTAAAGCGGCTTTGTCATACTCGAACTCCAGTTTGTTTAGCTCAGAGTAGACGTCCTCCCAGCCTTCCTTATTCCAGACTGAAGAGTTGGGAGGAAAAGTAAGAGTTACTTCCCCAGAGATTTCTTTGTCGCCTTTGCCCTTTGAAGTTTTATGCGCCTTTGAGGGTTTGGGCTTCTTAGCAGCTGGTGCCTCCGAGGGGGTGTCGCTTTGCCTTTTTCCAGTAAAGACAGTAACTTTACTCTTTTTAGGCGATGCCGGTTTATCGCCCTTTTTGTTCTGTGGAGAAGGGGTTATTGTTTGCTCAGGATTTGGAGGAGGAGGACCTCGAGGATCATGGCCTTCCTTCCTCGCTTCAGCGTCATAATCACCCCTCTTAGCTTTTAGCTTCTCCAGTCGCTCAGCTCTAGCTTTAATAAGAGCTTCTTTGTCAATTTTGTGCTCTGACGCCTTAGGGATGACCTTCTTTCCTGGTTGACAGGGAGAATTAAGAGCGAGTTAGTTAAGGTGAAAACATTTAAAATTGACTAGAGAATATGGGTGATAAAGTCTTACTTTCCATCATGGCGGAGAATTTCCGTTGATCAGCTGGAATTTGGAGGATTTTTTTGATTTTCTTTTTGGTGTCGGTGTTAGAGCGTGGAGAAATCCTCAACTCGTAAGCACCTGCAAAATAATTGAAGTATTATAAATCAGATGACAAGTGCAATAAGATGAGTGTTGTTAAGACGACGACTTACTCAAGCGACGCCACATAGGAGACACATAATCTTCTTGGGCGACAGCTTGGAAGGGCACCATCACAAAACGTGCATCCCATTGACGGTCATTGGGTAGTGACCCATGTGTCCAGGACGGTAACCCTTCTTTGGAATGGACGAAAAGTAAACGCCCATTCGAATTTCTTGGAGTTTATAGGAGCCGAATAGATCAAACATATCTAATTCGACCCCTATCTCATGATGCATTAACTCTGCCATGGCGATAAGACGCCAGGTATGGGGAGAAAGCTGGGAAGAAGAGATCTCATAGAAGACACATAACTCTAAGGCTATGTTTGGGAGTGGGAAAGGATTGACATAACGAAAACTCTCAAAACTCAAAGCGATGGTGTCGCTAGACCAAGAGTCGAGAGCTTCCCCGTCTTCTGGCAACCTAAAAGGTACTCTAGGGTCAAAATAGTAAATTGATGGCATTTTAGAGATTTCCAGGAATCTCAAAAGCGGCTCTTTGACGTCATTAAGGATGTCAGCCCTAGTCGTCTCCAAACCCCCACATTCACAAGCATAGGGAGCGTTTACAATTTGGGGGTTAAGAATAGATTTCCTCCCAGAACTAGTCGAGGGTGATGAACCAGCGTCAACCCATTCTTGATAACTACTATCGTATATCTTCAGATATTTTCCAGAATTTTTGGGTTTCTTGACCTTCACAATCTGTTTTCCTTTTTTCGACGCGTTTACCAAATCTATAAGATTTTCCCTAGAGGTTTCAGTATCTAAATCAATTACAATGTTTGAATTACTAGGGGAAGAAGTACTAGACTGGGCATTTTCACTAATGTAGATTTGGTCTGAGGCAGTTTTTTCAGAATCGGAAGACGACATAACTACTAGTTTTCTCATGCAATGTGATAAGAAAGATTAGATTTTTGTATCAAAAAAAAAAGAAAGATTAGATTTTTATGGTAAGGATGTACCTTAAAGCCTGAAATTGGAGTCTTCGAATGGAGTAGAAGTGCAAAGGTTGGATTTTTCGACAGTGGCGATGAAGGAGAAGAAATGTATTTCAGACAAAGAAAGTGGGCAAATGAACGGTCGCGAGAGAGTATAAGGGAACTGTCTAACGACTTCAAGTTACGACGTTATCTGTTTAGGAAGATCTTGGCCACAGGAATAAGAGGGAAAAAAGAAAAGGGAGTGTTGTTTCAATCTGGGCCGTCGAAGTCAAAGTAACTGCTACTTCCCAATGCTCGCTGACGTAAGCATTGAGAAGTGGGGGACTTAATGTTGTACACCGTTAAGGCTTATTGGGCCTGGGCTTTAGTAATGGCCCAATAAGGAGTCGGACGCACCCGAGGCCCTGAAGAGTGTATCGTCAACGGCCATAAAGCAGATAAGAAGAAGAGAATTGGTCGCCCACATATTTCGCCATATCGCCCACCTATTTCGGAGCATCTGTGACGCCCACTACCCATAACGGTCGCCTACAATTTCGCAACTACAAGGACGAAGCTTCAACTATAAGAAGGCTATGGACTCGTTAACAAGGACACAAGCAATTCACTGCGATCATTCTCTCTCTCTCTCTCTCTCTGTATTCTTCTCTGATTATCATTGTATTCTGAATTTAATCTTTGTGATCAAGGCATTGACGCCTAGTTTGTAACCACCGTTGCCGGTGACCCCGTTTATTGTATTCAATCTTATTATCAATAAAGATCTCTTTATTATTCATTCATATTATATAGTTCTCCTAAATTGTGCATCAACAATATATATACATGTATAGTGCTTTTGATGTGCAAGTAATATCATTATCATGACATATCTTTGATATTGATTGATATTGGTTTAATTGTAGCCATATCATTGAAGATTATTTGAAGGAATTGAAGAGTGATCGATAATCAAATGCAAAACAAAGATATCCTTATCATGCTTTGTTGAATAACAAACATCAATATAAAAAGTGTTACTACTTATTCCAAATGCATTAGGTCGGATCTGTAATATAATTTCTAATTAAATAATTTTGGATAAATCTAAAAGAAAAAATATTATTTTATTTTTAAATAACATATGTTGCATTAGTTTTTAATAAAACTATATACAACACAATATTATATATAAGTTATCCATCGTCCCGTGGGTTCAGTGGCGAATGGATTGAACAATGAGCGTCTGGTTGTCTATCTAGTCGTGAGTTCGATCCTATGTGTCTCCATCACGGCGCTTGGGGAGGCATATTTACAGCAGTTTAAGCCTTAAAAAAAACGCTGGACTGGGTTATAAAAAAAATATTATATATAAGTTTATAAGCATGACAAATTAGTTTAGAAAAAATTGACAAGGATAAAATAAAAATGTCTTTCATTTAGAACTACGATTCAATCTAAACTAGCTTTCAATCTAAATTAGCCTGTGTGCTTGGAACCGAAGGTTATAAACTTATGGTTATAAACTTAGTCTGTGTGTTTTCTACGATTTAATCTAAACTAGTTTAGTTCCACTTTTGAATGCTAATGGTTATTAATACCGGGAACAAAATGATGATTTTATTAGCCAATGATGATGTTAGTTTCTGGCTACTTCTAGGAATTCATGAACAGAAGACATGGCAACTGTTATGCCCCTGTTGTTTTTGGATGTCATATGTTTAGTCTGTGGAAAGATATAATTGTTTAGTATGTTTATCTCTGGCTCTCCTCATGTTAGTATTTAAATATTGGAAACAGTTTTTACAGTGC
Organism: Mimosa pudica; assembly: GCA_029929735.1. Taxonomy (NCBI): domain Eukaryota; kingdom Viridiplantae; phylum Streptophyta; class Magnoliopsida; order Fabales; family Fabaceae; genus Mimosa; species Mimosa pudica. The sequence continues at coordinate 8,448,585 of JAKELP010000024.1, forward strand.
CATACCTGATTGACTTTCTTTATTCTTGTTCATTGTTCTTTTTCTGACTTTTAATTGTGAATGTACTAAAATGAAGCCAAGCCATTACTTTCTACTAGGTTTGAGTCATGGAGATTGAGAAAACGAGATTCGAAGACTGATGATTAAGAAATGAGTTTTATGGCTTGATAGTGGCAAGAGTCCATACTTGAGAATCTTGCTCAAGAGTTGGGGCCTGCAACTTTGTGCAGTTCTCTCTTCCTAAAGACCTAGTGTTGAGTGCGGTTCACTAGCCCTTTGAAAGGTGGAGATGAGATCAAGACATAAAGTGTTATTTATCTAATCATGGCATTGATCTACTTTAACCAAAGTCTCCAGTCTGACAATAGACGTGTATTGATAAGCCTCGTGGTTGGGGTTTATTATTGGTCCCAAAAAATAAATTTAGTCCACTAGAAGATTGAGATCATGGAGGCGACTATTCATAATGAACTATGAGAAAGTCATGTAAAACTGAATCAGTGGCCAAATATATATAGGTTCTTGAACAAAAGTACTCTCTCTTTCGTGATATAAGAACCCAAAATTTGAATGATTTTGGTGCAAAATAAAAGAGTTTATCTTCTATTTTCTCTTTATTTAATGCAGTTTTCCTACTTTATCCTTAACTCTCTTTCATATTTATTAATGCTAATTTATTTCTCCCTCTTAATAACATCATAATAAAGATGGATAATATTGGAAAATTAACATTAACTATAAACACTCAACTAATTTTCACATGTTTTCTTAAGAAGTGTTTTGACAGCTAAACTCTTATATTACAAACCGGAGGGAGTAGTTTGGTAGTTTCCACTTTCCACCACTTAGCTAAGGTTGGATGCTGGGATTCAACAGCAGACTTTAATAACCGCCTATGGACTAATGCTATAGACTATAATAGGGATATTGATGTTATTTTATGCTTGTATGTGTAAATTTAAGATAAATATTGTGTTATTAGAGTTTGATTAGACTAATGGTGTTAATTAAATAAACTAATACTACCTCTGGTCCTAAATATAGGACCTAATTGACTTTTTTTAGAGATAAAAGTTGTGAAATAAGTTATTAAATGATGACATATTTGATATATTTTTAGATTATCCATTAGTTTATAGGTAAAATGAACTAGTTTAAGGGAAAAAATTAGGTAAATCAATTTGTAATTAACTTATTTTGCTTTTTAAGGATTTTCCAGAAAAAGTCAATTAGGTCTTATATTTAGGACCGGAGAGAGTACTACATAATTTTTCTCAAACACTAACCATGTTTATTAATTTTCACATTCCCTTATTTACTTCATTATCATTGAAGAAACCTTTGAGCAGTTTTAAAAAAATTTGACGACTAAACTATTCTCTTACATTTATGACCAATATTTATTTATTTTTAAGTTACTCCGTATGCATTAAGGATCATGGGAACACTACATGTTGACATTTGTCTTTTCTTAGGACTTAAAAAGTATATGAAACAAGATTGGATGATGGAATCATGCTAATTTGGTTAAAATGAGTTTTATGGCTTGATAGTGGCAAGAGTCCATACTTGAGTATCTTGCTCAAGAGTTGGGGCCTACAACTTCGTGGAGTTCTCTCTTCCAAAAGACCTAGTGTTTTGAGTGCGGTTCACTAGCCCCTTTGAAAGGTGGAGATAAGACCAAGACGTGAAGTGTTGTTTATTTAATCATGACACTGATCTACTTAAACCAAAGTCTCCAGTTTGACAATAGACATGTATTGATAAACCTTGTGGTTGGGGTTTATTATTGGTCCCAAAAAATAAATTTAGTCCACTAAAAGATTGAGATCATGGAGGGAATTTAGTCCACTAGAAGATTGAGATCATGGAGGGGACTATTTTAAGAAAGTCAAGTAAAACTGAGTCCGTGGCCAAATATATATAGGTTCTTGAACAAAAATACTCTCTCAAGAATCCAAAACTTGAATGGTTTTGGTGCAAAATAGAAAGCTTATTTTATATTTTCTCTTTACTTAATTCATGTTTCTTACTTTATTCCTAACTCTCTTTCATATTTATTAATTTCTCCCTCTTAATAACATCATAATAAATATGGACAATATTGAAAAGTAAGTATAAACATAAACACTCAACTAACTTCATATGTTTTCTTAAGAAACGTATTTTGACAGCTAGACTCTTATATTACGAACCGATAGAAGTCGTTTGGTAGTTTCCACTTTCTACCACTTAGCTAAGGTTGAATGCTGGGATTGGACAGCAGCCTTTAATAACCACCTATGGATTGTACACACCTTGGGACTAATGCTATAGACTATAGTAGGATATTGATGTTATTTTATGCTTTTACGTGTAATTTTAAGATAAATATTGTGTTATTGGAGTTTGGTTAGATTAATGGTGTTAGTTAACTAAACTAATATACCACTACATAATCTTTCTCAAACACTAACCATCTTTATTAATTCTCACATTGCCTTATTTACTTTAAGGGTGAATGTGCAAAAATGATACTAAATTTTATTCAAAATTGCGTTTCTAATACTAAAGTTTCGCAAGGAGTAAAAATAGTACTCAACTTAAGGTCCAGGTGCAAATATAATATTTTCACTTGAGGGAAATAAAATTTAGATATGAAAAGACTCTTACGCCTCTTATTAAATTTTATTTAATGAGGGAGGAACGAGGGCATAATAGTCTTTTCATATCTAAATTTTATTTCCCTCGAGTGAAAATATTATATTTGCACCTGAACCCCAAGTTGGATAATCATTTTGCACCTCACGAAACTTTAGTATTAGAAACGCAACTTTAGTTAAAGTTTAGTATCATTTTTGCACATTTGCCCTTACTTTAATACTCACTCCGTTCCTAAATATAAGATCACTTTGGTTAATTTGGGGAGATTAAGGAAGACAATAAAATTACATGATCTTTCAAAAATCCCCTCAATTACTTGACTTTAAAAGGAGGAGGGGTTTTCAATGAAAAGATGGAGTATAAGGGTAGTTTGGACAAAACTTGAGATAAAATAGGAAATGATCTTATATTTAGGAACTTATCCACTTCCCCAAAGTGATCTTATATTTAGGAACGAGAGGAGTATCATTGAAGAAACCCCTGAGCAGGTTTTAAAAAATTTAACGACTAGAACTATTCTCTTACATTTATGACCAATATTTATTTATTTTTAAGTTACTCCGTATGCATTAAGGACCATGGGAACACTACATGTTGACATTTCTCTTTTCTTAGGACTTAAAAAGTATATGAAACAAGATTGGATGATGGAATCATGCTAATTTGGTTAAATTGTATTTTTGACTTGGTCTGATTAAGTTTGACAAAAAATGTGTGGAATTGGTCTTGATTAGGCCAATAACAAGCATTGTGTTTGCCATTATTACACATTAAAATTATAATAAAAATTATATTCTCTTATAAATTCTAAATCGAATCTTATCGAGTGTATGCAAGCTCACCTGAATATTACTTCTAGAATATCAAAGTTGAAAAATTTTCACTACATTATAAAGAACCGGTGTATTGTTTTTTTGTTCAAAGAGCATATATTATTTTATTAAACTAGTAAAATTGGAATACAAAATAGGTCTGCAAAAAAAGTTTAAATGATAATACATATAAACTCTAAAAAGGTAAACATAAGTAGGAGTGAGTCGCCGCTGTCGCAAAAATCCTACCGTTTTCTTCATCTTTTTTTCATGAGAATTTGTGGGTAGAAAAGAACTGGTAATAGAAAAATAATTGAGTAGTGGCTGTTTCAAGAACCATCCCAAAGGATCACACCTTTTATTGACAATAAACCTATCAATTGAGTAAATCTCATAAGTATCAATTTGGTTTTAAAAAATCCTTCATAAATAGATCTCACAGAAACAAACATACCGACAAAACTAATACATAAGATAAAGATTGGGTAGAAGAAATTTCTATTGTCGTCGAAACTCCTAAACCAATTTGTTTAAGTATAGACATGTCACAAAATTATTTGAAAACGAAAGAAATGTGATCCAGAAAGTTTGAAAACGGTTATTCATGAGCGGGTGATTTCCGGTTAAGGTTTAAAGTTTGTGATCCAGAAAAGCTCGTAGACCAATTAACTTCTTGGTATCAGAGTAGAGAAGATTCTAAAGTGTTAGGGTATTAACTATTTTACCCAAGTAAACATCATTACTATTTTATTATATGTAAGTAAACGTAAACATCATTTGTTATTTATAAATGAAATGAATCATTACTATGTGGTTACGGAAATAAGATAGTTTCAAACAAGGTAGTTTCAATTCAATTAATAATATTTTTATGTTAAAATTATCGAAGTGATATTTTAATTCTAATACTATTTTATTTTTATTAAGTTTCCCATTATTTATCATATAGATAGTGACGGAAACATAAATACAGTGAGAGAAAACAATACTAAAACGCTAGTGCTACTACATGTTTTTCACAAATACAAACACAAAGTAAAACAAAATCCTAAATCGGCACACTCTTTGATCTTATACTAATACATAATTTTGCCAAAATACGCATTGAACGATACCACATGAACAAAAGGGGAATCATAAAGAAAAATTCAAAACAATTCGATATCAGCACTAATGTTGAAAAGGTAGAAAAGACGCGAAAAGCTTTGAAGGAAAGATTTGAAGAGATAGGAAGAAATATTATAAATCAAACAACTAAAGAAATCTTAGCAGCACTACTAACGACTAATATGCTAACATGAATGCTTAAAAAATGAAAAGAGTGAGGATTTCTCTATTCTATTTACACATGTCTTCATATTTTTTATTCAATTACTTAAAACACTTGTATGACTACAAACATATATGAAGAACAAATGATGCTTACTTACATATACATATTAATATATAAAAGAAAGAGCATTCTGCATCGCATAAACAATGTAGAGAATTTTTTTGAATTTTTTTATATATGAAAAATTTCTCAAAAAAAAAACAATGAAAGACATTCATTCACATTAACCTAGAAATACATTATGCACATATCTATGAAGCATATTAATAAAATAATAACCTCACCGTAAATCATTTTAGAACATATGCAACGCAACAGAAAAATAATTATAAAGTACCTAAATTCCAGCTATGATACCAATGTAGGTAGGAAGTTACCCACCAAGTTAGAATAACTGTGGGAGGGAATAGCGATAGAATGTGATGGATTGAGTTTACAACTTAACAACACACCTCTATTTATAGTGACGTGAGTGTAATATGTCGTCAATCATCAATGATAACTACTTTGAAATTCAAATCAAAATTAATCACATATTATATTAATGCTAATTTGTTAACTCTTTGCTTTCTCGAAAGCCGTCACATTTAGCAATCGGACGATATGGGCGGATCCGATTAAATATTTACAACGCTTATCTTTCTTAATTGGTAATTCCTCTTTTGAAAGAGTGATTCCCAATCTAAATGTGATTGAAACGTTACCATAAAAAAACAAATAGTATAATGTTAAATGCAAATGATTTTTGATCAAAAAAAAATGCAAATGATTAAATTGAAATTTTAATTTTTGTAAATTACTTAAGTGACACAAGTATTGAAGATTTAATTGGTGTTTTTTTTTGTTTCTTTGAATTCAATGATATTTTAGGGATTATTAAATATGGCGAGGATTTCTTTGATCTATGTTTGTGCCGTGAGTCCCCTTCAATGTCAGAATATAAAAAAGGCCCCCTCAATGTGGACCTTCAATTCCCAGTTCAAATTTTCCATTTCTTTCATCTTACTACATCATATGTGTGTGTGGGTCACATATTTTTTTACAAGGGTCACATATTTTTTTACAAGGGTCACATATATATAGTTTGCACAAAAAATGTTAGTAGTATTTAAATATTTCATGCTAACTCACAAACATATAAGGCATGATACTTATTAAATAAAAGTGTATCCAGTAGATCAAACAAAATTTATACTACCTTCGGTCCTAAATATAAGACCTAATTGACTTTTTTTGAGAGATTAAGGTTGCGAACTAGGTTATTAAACTATGACATATTTGATATATTTTTAGATTATCCATTAGTTTATACATACAATAAACTAGTCTAAGAGAAAAAATTAGGTAAATCAATTTATAATTATTATTTTTTTGATTTTTTAGGATTTTACAAAAAAAGTCAACTAGGTCTTATATTTAGGACCGGATGGAGTATTGGTTACTTGGACATAATAAAAAACGGATGAGAGAGCTCAGAAAGAATAACGAATATGAATAAAAAGATCTAAACATAATAGTGATATAATTGACGATAACATTGTGTGTCGATCGAGTTCAATATTTTGGTGATTTATACTCTCATCTTGTTCTAGAAGATTATTTCTAGTGGCGTTTTATCTGTAATTTATTATAAAATCATGGTGATAAAGGATCCAATTAAGAAATGTACGGAGGCAAAGCAGGAACAAGAAAGTTGTTCCATGTTTTTTTAGGGGGTGTGTGTGAATCCTTTTGATGGGTTTAAAATGTGAGATATATATAAATGTAGTGCTTAAATTTGCTTACTTTTGATGTGCAAGTAATATCATTATCTTTGATTATTGATATTGATTGATATCATGACACTTGGTTCAATTGTAGCCATATCATTGAAGATTATTTGAAAAAAAATTGAAGAGTGATCGATAATCAAATGCAAAACAAAGATATAAAAAGTGTTATTGCTGATTCCAAATGCATTAGGTCGGATGTGTAATATAATTTCTAATTAAATAATTTTGGATAAATCGAAAAAAAATATTATTTTATTTTTAAATATAACATATGTTGCATTAGTTTTTAATAAAACTATTTACAACACAATATTATATATAAGTTACCCATTAGGTTCAGTGACGAAAGGATTGAAAGCTTTTGGTTGTCCACCTAGTCGCGAATTCGATCCTTGAGGGTGACACTTACTTGTGTCTCCATCATGCCGAAAAAAAATATCCCAGTTCAAACCTAAAAAAATTTCCTAGTTCAAGCCTTAAAAAAATGCTAGACTGGGTTAGGCCAGACGGTGGGTGAGCCCAATCCCTTTCCTAAAATTTTGTTATAAAAAAATATTATAGTATATAAGTTTATAAGCATGACAAATTAGTTTTGAAGAAACTGATAAGGATAAAATAAAAATGTCTTCCATTTAGAACTACTATTCAATCTTAACTAGCTCTCAATCTAAATTAGCTTGTGTGCTTGGAACTGAAGGTTATAAGCTTATAATCATATGTTGGCAACTTGGCATTGGTTTTTGGTCCTGTAATATATACATGAGATACAACATTGGTTTTTGGTCCTGTAATACATACATGATACAACATTTTCTCAAAAACCATCTTATATATCTTACAATTAAATCATTTGTTTAGATTTATTAGTCACTTTAAATTAGGTAGTCAAACCAGGGATGATTTTCTAGAAAGAAGATAATATAATTATAGTATTAATTTCTTTTAATTAATGTAGATAATGCAACAAATATTAACAGGAATTTTCAGTTAGAATCAAGTTGTCAATTTTTTTCGCCACCAATCTATTGGATCAAACTATTGTAGTATCTTCCCGGAATCCGTTTTATATACACGACTGACGACACTATTCCTTTATCTGCCATTTGGAGGATCATTAATATGTTAACATTTTAATATGTAATCCTTTTTATTTACGATGACCGATATTAATATGAATTGATTGATTGTTGAAAATTTTGAGATTGATGTTTTTCTTTATATATAACATGAGATCAGTGTTTGATATCGCGTGATTAGTGCAATTTTTCTCCCCACCGACGTGACTAGATCTCAATCCCACCAAAATATAATTTTTTTAAAAAAAAAAATTGAAGAACAATTGATAAAAAGAAAAAAAAAAACAAAAGAAAAGGTTATGGGAGGCACGAAGCACGATACCGCGTGAGATTGAAGGTGGGCCCGCAGATCCTTGTCACCAGTGGTTCATTACTTAAAGATTTTCACTTCACTTTACCCCAAGGCCCCAAGCCCCCAACCGACATTTCTCACACCATCTTATGATGCCTAACTTATCACTCTCTTCTTGTTGTTACAAAAGTAATTTAATGATTTAACTAGTTCTTACCTTATGTCTTACATTGTTGACATCTTCCAATATTACCACATTCAAAAAAAAATTTCTCTTTTTCAGTTTTTCTTATTTCTCTCTCTAATAAGAAATAAATAAGAAGTTTGAAAACAATAGTCAATAAACTCCACATTAACTTATATTTTTGAACATGATTTTTTTTATAATTAGACTTATAATAAGGAATAAAGTGACACACGATCAAATAAAATAGTTGGTATTATCCTTGGTATAACAACGAGTTAATTTAGTTAATTTATATAGGATATTAAGTTAAATAAATTGGTCCTTAAAAATTTATACATATCAATTTATAAATAATTTATTTAATTTTTTTATTTTTTATAATAAAATCAAACAAAAGTTATCTTCTTAACAGTGACTTTTGTTTGATAATATAATTTTAAATATAAAAATATATTCTTAAAAATGACAAAATCAATATTAATATTTTTTTAATACTCCTTGTCTTAAATATAAGACCCACTAACCTAATTGGGTTAGATTAATGATGTTGATAAAGTTAGTTAAAATAATATGATATTAATAATATACTCTAATCATCTACCTTTACATCTACCTTTTTTTTATTTATCTATTATTGGAGAGCATTAATAAGGATAATTTGAGGAAAAGTTACTAAAAATTAGAAATAGATTTTATATTTAGAAACTAAGTCTATCTCCCCAAATATGATTTACATTTAGGACCAAAAGAGTATAATTCTAGGTTATTTTATCAGCATAATTCTAGGTTATATTAATAATCAATAAGGTAAATGAAAATTATTTTAAATTATAAAGGAAGATATAGGAAACTAAATACTGGTAATCAAAAAGGCAAATTTAAGAAACGAAATACTCCCTCCGGTCCCTAATGTAAGAGCTAGCCGTAAAAAAACGCTTCTTAAGAAAACATGTGAATGTTAGTTGGGTGTCTGGAGTTAATGCTTCTTTTCCAAAATTGCCCATATTTATTATGATACTTTTAAGAGAGAGAAATACATAAGCATTAATAAATATGAAAGAGAGTTAGGGGTAAAGTAGGAAAAAATGCATTAAATGAGGAGAGAATATGGGGTGAGCTCTTACATTAGGGACCAAAACCATTCAAATTTTGGGCTCTTACATTAGGGACCGGAGGGAGTAGTAAATTGTTTTTAATAAATGAACAAGTCACTTTAAGTCATCTAACTCTTCCCCAACAAAGTCCTAGGAAATACTTCAATTGAACTCTACCAAAAACCAAAAAGCCAAGACTTCGTCTGGGCAGCACAAAGTCATAAACAATGTCCCATGATTCAATATTCATCATCATCCTGTTGGAAAAATAACATAAAAAATAAAATAAAATAAAATAAGTTGAAGGGTCAATAAATTTGAACACACATATTTCACTTTTCCTTATTTTCCTTTGTGTTCCCTTACCTTCCCTTCCCACTATATATCATTCCTTCATCAGTGAGAGAAAAAAGAGAGATTTTTATTCAGACGTTTCTGTCTTTGGATCAAATCTTTAGCACAAAGCATTACTGTTTTAAACAGTATTGTTTGTTTTCTGGGGAAAAAGTTTTTTTTTTTTTTTGGGAAATCCTGGATCTTTCAACTATTGGCTAACCCCACCTTCATTTGGATCGGTAAGTGATCTCTACTTAAAACCCATGTTTATTTCCTCTCTTTTTTGTCTTCTGCAGCTTAAAAATTGAATCTTTATCTTCCTTTTGAGGTTGAATTAGCTTCTGATGAGTTAATTTCTGATAATTTTAAATGTTCTTTTGTGGGTGATTGGATGTGGATCCATTTACTTCATTTGGTTAGCTTTGTGTTTTATATTTTGATGTTTGAGTTGTGGGTTTTTGCTTAGTTATTAAGTTAATCAGCCTTTTATGCTGCTTACTAAATTTTGATCACTCACTGTTTAGCAGATCTAAGTTTAGTTTCATCTATTTTGGGACTTTAACCATGAATTGATGAGTAATTTCTCTGTGTTGGTGATGAAAGTAAATTGACTAGATTTATGAATTATGTTATCACTAAACGATGATTGCTAATATATCAGTTATCGATTTGACAATCCATTTGCTTATGCTTATTGAAATTCACCAATTATAGTATAATTCATTGGATGCAAGTGTCTTGCTTTAGTTCATGCTTCTGGATCTTGAGTGGATATTTTGTAGTGAATACTGATTCTGCTATTCGGAAGTGTGACTTCTTAATCTTATATAGATAGTGCTGAAGAGAAAAAATTGATGGCTTTTCAGGTTCTATATGGCGAAATTGAGTTCTGCTGATGGCAGGACTAGAAGTTCTGTACAGATCTTTATAGTGGTGGGTCTGTGCTGTTTCTTCTATATATTGGGAGCGTGGCAGAGGAGCGGTTTTGGAAAGGGAGATAGCATAGCTTTGGCGATTACTAAGAATAATGCAGACTGTAGTGTAGTGCCTAATTTAAGTTTTGACACTCATCATGGAGGAGAAGTTAGCAAAATTGACGAATTTGAGTCCAAAGCTAAGGTTTATAAACCGTGTAAAGATCGTTATGCCGACTACACCCCTTGCCAAGAACAAAAGCGTGCCATGACCTTTCCTAGAGAGAACATGAACTATCGGGAGAGACACTGTCCTCCTGAGGAAGAGAAGTTGCGTTGTTTGATTCCGGCACCCAAGGGATACACGACTCCGTTTCCATGGCCTAAGAGCCGTGATTATGTTCCTTTTGCAAATGCACCCTACAAGAGCTTGACAGTTGAAAAAGCTATTCAGAACTGGATTCAATACGAGGGGAATGTGTTCAAATTCCCAGGTGGTGGCACCCAATTTCCTCAAGGTGCTGATAAATATATCGATCAGATTGCTTCTGTAATTCCTATAAAAGATGGTACAGTGAGGACAGCATTAGACACTGGTTGTGGGGTATGTTTTTCACCTTAGTTCCCTGAAAAGTTTTATTTATGCCATATTTGTACATGCTATTTTTCTTATCAACATGATTAGTTCCAGTTTGACCTTTAGATTTTTAATTCAACATGCTGGTTGTTTCGCTTAGGTGGCCAGTTGGGGTGCATATCTTTGGAGCAGAAATGTTATTGCCATGTCTTTTGCCCCAAGGGACAATCATGAAGCACAAGTACAATTTGCACTTGAAAGGGGTGTCCCTGCGATTATAGGTGTTCTCGGTACCATAAAGATGCCTTATCCATCTGCTTCCTTTGATATGGCTCATTGTTCTCGCTGCTTGATACCTTGGTATTCAAATGGTGAGGATTGTACATTACATTTGAATACATGCTCCAATAAGAAGTCACTTCAATATGAACCCACCCTTTTCTCTACCTGCTTCTGTTTAACATGGTATTTTATTGAGTATTACCTGTGATTATGACAGCAATGGTTTGGTATTGCATTTTGGTTATTGATTTGTAGAGGGAATGTATATGATGGAAGTTGATCGTGTTCTAAGGCCTGGTGGTTATTGGATTCTTTCGGGTCCCCCAATTAATTGGAAAGTCAATTACAAAGCCTGGCAGCGGCCGAAGGAGGAGCTTGAAGAAGAGCAGAGAAAGATTGAAGAGTATGCTAAGCTCCTCTGCTGGGAGAAGAAATCTGAGAAGAATGAAATGGCTATCTGGCAGAAAACTGTAGACTCTGAATCTTGTCGTAGAAGACAGGAAGAGTCTAATGTTAAATTCTGTGAATCAACAGATGCTGATGATGTCTGGTATGACTTAATTCTAGTGCTTAACATATTAATATATGGCATTGTTGATACTCCTAGTATCACCTTTTCATATTTTGAAGCAAAGAAAATATGTGGCTAATGATAATGATTACTTGATTATTGCAAATGGTATTGAAAGTGCTTTTAAAGGATATGGACTACGTTCTTCGAGTATAATGTTTCAAGTATTGCGAGTCCTTGAAAACAATATGGATGAATTTCATACTTGTTTGAGTGTACTACTAACAAAAGCATTTATTTTGTAGATTTTTAAATCTACGATTGCCGAAAATCTAGTTAAATTTATCTCCTTAAAACAGATTAGTTAATTCTGAACTGAGGTGATACTGTTTTGTGGCTATATAGGTATAAGAAAATGGAGGTTTGTGTTACTCCTACTGGTAATGCTTCTGGCAAAGATCTTAAACCATTTCCAGAAAGACTGTATGCCGTCCCACCCAGAATTACTAGTGGCGCTGTTCCTGGAGTTTCTGCCGATACATATGAGGATGATAACAAAACATGGAAAAAACATGTGAATGCTTACAAGAAAATTAATAGGCTCCTGGATTCTGGAAGATACCGCAACATTATGGATATGAATGCCGGCTTAGGTAGCTTTGCTGCTGCAATTCAATCTTCAAAGTTATGGGTTATGAATGTTGTGCCAACTTTAGCTGAGAAAAAGACCCTAGGTGTCATATACGAGCGAGGATTGATTGGCATCTATCATGACTGGTATGATATACAAGTACTCAGTTATAACTTGTTGAAGTTTATGCTGTTCAAATTACTTAGTTATCCTTAATCCGCAAGATTATGTTGGAAGTAAGCTTGTCAAACTTTTTGTTGATTTAGGTGTGAAGCCTTCTCCACATACCCAAGGACCTATGATCTTATTCATGCAAATGGTCTCTTTAGTTTATACAAGGACAAGTAAGTGTTCCAATTGCTAAATTTAATTACTCTTATGATGCTTTCATATTGAATTCTTTAAGTATTGGCATTGTCTGTTAGATATTGCTTCACTATAAGCAGTGCTTGGTCAATTGGTCATTTCTATTTAGGGATATTATCATAGTTGATTTAACGACACATGAAATAGATTAATAATATGGGTAACTTGTATAGTTGTAGTGTGATGTATAACATTTTTTGTTGATCTAAGCTTTTCAGTTGTTAACTGTCACTTTTGTGCCTATTTAATTAGGCCTTCATAAATTGCTGCAAATATTTTCATTTTTAGTAACATGCAAACCCACGTGTGTTAGTTTTCTCCCTTTTCTTTCTTTAGAAATTCTGTTACCACCTTTCATGTGCCTGAAGTTTGTATGTCATAATTGAAATGCAGATGCAATCCAGATGATATTCTTCTAGAGATGGACCGTATTTTGCGGCCTGAAGGTGCTGTCATATTCCGCGATGATGTTGATGTCTTAATTAAGGTAAAGAAAATAGTCAGCGGCATGCGATGGGATACTAAACTGGTTGACCATGAGGATGGTCCTCTGGTCCCGGAGAAGATACTCATTGCTGTGAAACAATACTGGGTTGGTGGTGGCAATTCCACTTCCACACAATGAACACACAAGGAAAATTGAACACAGACTCGCCCATTGGCCACCGGTTTCTTTTCCGCTACACGTGACAGATTGCATTTTATGTTCTTTTGTCATAAGCCAGTTTTGATTAACAGATCATCATGGATATGGAGGGTGCTTATAGGAATTATGCTCAGTGTTCTATTCTCCACTATTGTTGTTATGGTTAATTTATTAATGGACATGGCTCAGAGCCATGCTTTTGTGTTTTATTTATGATCTTAGTCTCTATTTTTGGTTTGGCATAGGTTAATTATGATTGTTGTACAATACTATACATGTGTACTTGGAAAAGTCAGGCACAATATGCTGGCCTTTCTCAGTAATTAATTCTTTATTTTTCTGAATTCTAATTCACAGAAGTGGTGGCCTTTCTCAGCATAATGACCTTTTGCTTATAACAAAAGTTTTCCCTCAATCTGTCCTTGGTACCATGATGTAATTTCAAGTTTTAATTGACAAATGTTATAGGTGATGCTAGTCACTAGATATACTCAATTTAGGGGCCGCTTGGTTAACTGAAAATCATAGGATGGAAATGGAAATTTTTAATTTTCAAATGGCGTGGGGTGTTTGGTTCACTTAAGCTTATTTTAGTGGGACCTGATTTTCTTGAAAAAAAAAATCCAAAAAACATCATTTACCACCTTGATTTCTGGTTCTTGTTTCAGCTGATGGAGCTTCTAGTTAATCTTCTCTAAGGGCCCGTTTGGAAGTAGGAAAGTTTTGCTCTGAATCTGAAAGTGAAATCAATTCACATTCTCAAGCGGTTTGGAAGGCAGAAACTGTAGCTCTGAATTAGAAAGTTTTTATTTCCAGTTTCCCTCCAAAATTAAGAATAAAAATACAAATTTGGTTTCCCACCAAAATTGAGTGTGGGCCCATGTGCTAAATACCACATTGCCCTTCATTTACTCTAACCAAATACATCACAAATGTTGGGAGCTTCAGGCAAGACACGAATTTGTCAGTGAGGAGGTGTGGGTTGCCGTGGGTGGCATTTAACTCAAATTAGCTAGCTGCACATTGTGCCAAGTAAGGAGACAAAGGTAAGGGTGATCAATATAGTTTCATATTGGTAGAGTAGTTTTATTTTTGTCTAGGCATTGATGGTGAACCCAAACATGTTTGCATTTCTTCTTCATGACCTTGTTTGTGTTTCTTTTGAAGTGTTTTGTGTGTGTGATGCGTGCTTTTTGCTTAAATGAATTGGTTTGAACTTTAAAATTGATGGGTTAGCAATTATTGGTTTCCAAACTATAGTTACATAGTAAAAATCTGTCTGGGTGTTGTTTGAAGTTGTTGTCCAGGTGCTTGTGTTTAGCTACACTGTTGGGAAAAATTTGGGGGTGACGTCAGTTGAAAAGGTCCAACTTGAGTAAACTGATGATGGCAAAATCGAGTTTACAATGGCCAAATCGATTTTAAATCTATTTAGTTTTTGCGAAATCGATTTTAGGATGTCAAAATCGATTTTCGTAGGCAAAGTCTAAAATCAATTAAGTTTTTCAACATGTCTGTGGGTGGGTATGATGCATTTTGTTGTACGTCCTGTTGATATAGGAAAGGGGTGTGGGGTCATTTTTTGTAGGTGATGGATGAAATACATGCTCAAATGCATTATGAATTTGTGGTTGTCTGCATAGCCATACTGCTAGCTGTGAGGACGGTTGTGGTGACGATGCTAACATGTACCGCGTATAACCTAAGACGCATACCCGATAGCACATATAAGTTAGATTTCCATGTGAAGAGGGCATGCTTAAGGGCGATAATTTATAGCAACGACACAACATGCTTCAACCAAATTAGAATGTATAGGTCAACGTTTGACAGGTTATGTCACATGCTGGACACAGTTGGGGGATTGAAACCAACAACCCATATGTTAGTTGATGAACAAGTGGCAATGTTTTTAAACTTTCTGGCCCATGATCACAAGAATAGGGTGATCCAATTTGAGTTTAGCCGGTCTGGAGAAACAATTAGTAGGTACTTCAATGCCGTTCTAAGAGGTGTGTTGAAATTATAGTCACATTTTGAAATCCCCACAGCGCATACAAGGATTGTCCAACGGGGAAAGATGGAGGCACTTCCAGGTAATAGTCATTTCGAATAAATGTTTGTAATGTATTCATATTGAGTGATTTTATGTGATCCTTACCTTCTTTTGTTGCAGGGTTGTGTAGGGGCATTAGATGGAACCCACATACCTGTACATGTGCCAGCGCACGCAAGAGGGCGTTATAGGAATAGGAAAGGGGACTTAACAACAAACGTGCTTGGGGTGTGCTCACCAGACGCGGAATCCATCTTTGTGTTAGTTGTAGGGCAGGATTTCAATGGGTATTACTATGTCAGTGTTTGTTTCTCAAGACTTTTGGTTTTGTCTTGACAGTTAGTTGCTGATGTTGTAATGTGGATTCAGTGTATTTTGTTTGAGAACGTCAATTGTATAACATATTTTACATTTTCCCCTCTTTATTGCCATTTGTATCAACTGAAGCCTTGTACAGGCACACACTCTCAGCAGTTAGGTTCAATTGACGTTCCCACATATGGAACATTTTTCAAATGTGTTGTCATATTACAGAGTTCACACTGTTAAAATCGATTTTAACTGCTTAAAATCGAGTTCGTTCAGGTCAAATCGATTTTAACCTCTCAAAATCGATTTCGTTCAGGTAAACTCGATGTTAACCTCGCAAAATCGATTTCGTTCAGGTAAAATCGATTTTATCCTCTCAAACTCGATTTCAGAAAGTTGAAATCAATTTTAACAACTTCAAATCTTTTAACCTATGCAGCACTAGTGCAGCTACTTGCTTTTCAGTCAACCTGCTTACCAAGTGACATGGATTCTTTTTAACCACACAATTGAAAAACTCCAGATTTTACATTGACAATTAAAACATACATGCATACTCTACATTGACAATGTTTTGTCATTTCACACTTACAACAACCGAATTACACAGAGTGCAACAAATATGTTCTATGCCTAATGCATTCCACAAACAGTACAACTTCACTCGTCCTCACAACACAAACAAGTAACCTAAAATAAATTGAATTCAACATCTCCAACTCCATGACATCTAGATGCACACTGTCTTCCCCTATCCAATGTTCTGTCCATGGCGTCTGAAAAAATGTAGTGTGTGTGCACTTCAATGCCCTTCCTCTGTAAAGAGCAGCCCTCACATTTTGTAAGCACCCCAAGCCAGCAAAATATACCTGCAAAAGTATGTAATGGTGAACAAGAAAATTAATTACAATATAAAAGTTGACTAAGGAGCAAACACTATATTATCCAAATTCAAAGAGATTATTTAAAGAATGAGCATTTGTATATCCAGCAAATTGAGATTTTAACCACAAGTAACCATACTCCCAGATTTATACTCACCCATTTACATCACCATATATCCAATACCTAAAGGGAACTAGAAATTCTAGATTCTTTAATAGAATTGTTACAAAGTCAAAGCCACAAATTAAAAACAAAATTGATTTACGTTAGACATAGCCAAAATGCTCTTACAAAACACCAAATCTAAACTGAAATATATCACAAAACAAATATGATGATCATTAATTACCAATTAAACATGCAGTAAACTCAAACTACAACTACATACTTCAGTTCATACCTATCAAACAAACAGAACCCCATGCTTCAGTTCGGCCTTCAATCAAATCTCACCCCAAATCGCAGATATATTTGTTATGTGATTCTCCATGAGTTATGTGTAATAAGATATATTTTCACACTATTTTTTCACAACTAAAAACGAAAAGTTTGAACCTCAAACCTGTAAACCTCCCAAACTTCGTCTCCCACAACTCAGTCCCCAAGTTTCTGTCTTCCATTCTCCAGCTGACCACCTTGGTCCTCAACACAGCGCCTCCTTGTTGGAGAGAAGAGCAAGCTTCGCAGAAAAAAGAGGAGTCCTAGTGGGGGTTTCTTTTTTCAATCAGGGGCTTTTTGGGAATGTTACAATAAGAAGGGGTATTACTGTCATTTAAGGTCCACATTCATTACACTAAAAATATGTTGTTTTAATAAAAATTCAGTTTCAGATTCTTCTATTAGCCAACCAAACAGCCGCCCATCATTTACTTTCTTGGTAAAGTGAAACACTTTCCTCACTTTCAGATTCAGCCCATTACTTTCATGCTTCCAAACGGGCCCTAAGTGTGTAACCATGAGTCACCCATTAGGTGCACATGATTAAAAAACTGTCAAGTGTGATGGTTAATATTATGCTTGAAAATGAGTTAAATGACGCGTAACCATAAATTATTCATAATTTCAAACTCACTATGTTTTTAAATATAAAAGTTGTTTGACTTTTTTGGAGAATTCTAAGAAAGTTAAATGAGATAATTATAATTTGATTTTCCTAAACTTTTTCTCTAAACTAATTTATTTGACTTATAAGCTAACATATGATCTAATAATAATATAATATACAAAAAATGTCATTTAAATTTCACTTTCTTAGGATTCTATAAAAACAATCAGCTAGCGATTATATATAGGAACGAAGGAAGTATTATAAATCTCTTCAAATATATTAAAGATTTGCCCCCGACTATATGGATATAATGGTTACCTTATGGTTAAGTGAGAGATTGGGTTTGGGTGATTGCTCTCTTGAGCTAGCTGGAAACATAGTGACAGAGTGTTGTTATATTTCCATATTTTTTTTTGATAAATGTTATATTTCGATATTTTGAATGGATGGAAGTGATGGGAGACTTTGAAATTGATGATTACAGTGATGGTGGAAACAATTGACATGTTTACTCTTTCACTTTTCTTTTATCTGCGATATTTTTGTTACTTTGATAAAAAAATATTTTTGTTACGGTTAATCTTTTATTTTCTGAATGGAGAAGGGGATGATAATAAAAGGAAAGCATTCATTATTTTTTGAAAAATACGGTTCTTAATATAATGTTTATATATTTCTTTATAACTGGCAATATTGTTATATACATATTTTTCCTATATATTTCCCCACCGTTTTTAATCTTCACATACGTTAATTTTTTCTATTATACCCATTTTTCATTCATGTGAACACCAAACATCTTTGTGGAAAAAAAAACTTCAATTATATTCCGTTCTTTTCTATTCCATGCAATTGAATCATTTGTTACAACCGGGTCTTACAATGCAGGCACGGATCAAAAGTTGAACTACCAATTTTATTGCTTAGTTTCCAAACACTCACACCAACAACAATAACAAATCTATGGGGTTAGTTATATGAATCACACTCAATATAATAACATAAAATTTCAAACTAAAAGGTCATGTGCAACAACTTGCGTGGATGTTTTTGGGCGTCTTCCACCACTTTTTTCGGATGATAACACTCCATCTGTTCCTCCATATGACCTATATATTATTTGAAGAGGGAGTTTGTTCTTAAAATATACTATCTTTTTTATTTTTTCATGTTTTTCTAAAAATATTCCTATTTATTTTCCACAATACTCCCTCCGTTCCTAAATATAAGAGCACTTTGACTTTTTTGGAGAATCCTAAGAAAGCAAAACGAACAATTTAATCATAACATATTTTAAATATTATTAGATCATATGTAAGTTCATAAGTCAAATAAACTAGTTTAGTGAAAAAATTTGGGAAAATCAATTTTTAATTACCCTATTTTGCTTTCTTAGGATTCTCCAAAAAAGTCAAAGTGCTCCTATATTTAGGAACGGAAGGAGTAATAAATAAGAGATGGAGGGAATGAATAAAATTAGGAAGTTAAGGTGTTTGAGTAGTATAATATAACTCAACTCATAGTAAACAAACATGTATATGTTATATTTATGAACAAAGGAAGGAATGGAATATACGATTTGTACGTCTTCCTCATCGCCATCTCCAAGTGTCTTTTATTTATACGTGTTTAACCATATAAAATACTGTATACTATTTCATACTTCAGTAGGAGTTATGCGTACTCTTTTAAACACAACCGCGTAGGAGAAAATCCAACAGAAACAAACGTGCCAAGTAGTTAAGCTGCCAGGGACAAGAAAATATTTGCAGATCCGTTAAGATGCCAATTATGACAATTAATTAATTGGACATGTTCAGAGATGTGCATGATTTACATCTGAAATTTTAATGGTGAAGTGAGCAGATGGGGATTTGGCTAGGTCCCACATATAACAGTCCATGTGATTCGTACATAGACTCATTGAGTCGTTTTGAATAAGAAGTGAATAAAAGAAAGGGGGGACTATTATGAGGTCAAAAAGATGTCATTATTATTTTAAAAGTTTCAATAATAACAAGTGAAGAGCATTGACATACATGTTATTATGAACTTATCATTGCACGTACTTTTGGTTGCTAATGAAAATTTTGGATGATTAATTAAGTTCCTTCCATGAGATTTTACGTTTCCTTTTCTAAGAGACACAAGAGATTCACGAGGAACTACAGATGCTGAAGCATTCCATTGTAGCCTCCCTTGGAATGTTTAACTACTTGAAGGTTTTCTTGCCTGTCTATGGGACCGACTTTGTCACAATCTCATGCTTCAATTGTTAAAATAAAGAAAAAAAAACTCTCATAGTGAGACAAGTCCTTTATTTTTTTTTAAAGTTTATTTATTTACAGGAGACAATCTTTGAGACATTAGTTAGACACTTATTGTGTATATCTCTTAGTAGAAATTGAAATGATAAAATATTGGTGTTCACTTGTTTGACTTGGCTTGAATAATGAGAGGGAGTGAACTTTAGGCCATCCAAATCCTTTTATATTAGAGAGGAGCTCTCCTCAATTTTTTTTTATTTAATGAAAGAATGATTGATTATACCTAATCTATACTATTACATACATAAAATGAAAGAGTGTGTGTGTACTACCTCCGGTCCTAAATATAAGACTTACTTGACTTTTTTGAAAAATCCTAAAAAAGCAAAATAAGTTAATTATAATTTGATTTACCTAATTTTTTTCCCTTGAAATAGTTTATCTGACATATAAACTAATGGATGATTTAAAAATTTGTCAAATATGTCATAATTTAATAGTGTAATTCGCAACCTTAATCTCTCAAAAAAAGTTAATTAGGTCATATATTTAGGACCGGAGGGAATATATATATATATATATATATATATATATATATATATATATATTAACGCAAAATAATTGAAGGGTCAGATGGTTTGTGGATAGGAAGTTAAGGATAAGCAGGGCCAGTATGATTTTTTGCAAAGAAAATGTGGTGCACAATCGGAGTATTATAAATGCATGTCATATAAGTGTCCGTTTTGGAGGTACCTGGTTGACATGAAAGCCTACTTAATGCCAACAGTTATGAATGGGCCTTCCCATGTATTGCTGTCTCTTTTTTGTGTGGTTACTTTACTACCACCATGCTGTTTATCAAATTCTTAGTTGAATATGTCAGTTTCTTAATGAAATGTGATAAACTAATTTTTAAATTTTTATTTAGAGATGCACTCACATCAAGTGTCAGTCAGTGACTCAAATTGGATTACTTCCATAGAAATGTATTTGTGTTTAATACACCATTATTGCTTTTCAATTCATTCTTTTTATAATCATATAATCAATTATAAGAACGAGATACCTATAAACTTTTATTGAAGGCACTACATATTACTCTATCTACTTTTTATAGGCGCAAAACGACTTATAAAATATAAATGTGAAAATGAGATAAAAATACCAGAACAATTAAAATTACCCCACAAAAACCTGGAGGTCCGGCAGTTGACATGGACCTGGCCCGATGGAATTTGGTCATGGAGCGAATTGGCTCAAAACCATAACAATTAGGACAGGACCAAACTCGACCATAGGGCAAGAGCAGGGCATGGCTTCAGGACTACTAGAATAATTCTTAAATGAAGACATATTAATAGAAATTTTTAAAAAATAACAATAATAATTTAAAAAAATTATTAGATATGATGCGATCCAGCAAGATGACTATTCAACTTCAAATGATCCTCTAAAGATCCCAAGTGGACCAATCACAAGAGCAAGATCCAAGAGTATTAAGAAGACATTGAATGGACTAGTGCATGAAACATGAACAAAACAAATGACAAATAATTCAACAATTGAGAATAAAAGTGCTGAAAATGTTACAAATGTTATTTGGGCTGAACATGGAGCTGCAAAACATATTTTAGGCACAAAGACATAAAATTAAAGGGCTTAAACTAAGAGTTGTTCATAGAAAGAATTATTTGGCCTTAAATGATGTCTTTTGGGGCTTTAGATTTTGATTACATCTTAGTCCATTGTATTAGTGCGAATTTTAGGTTAAACTTTTCTTGTTTGTATCTTTTAAATAACTTGAAAGCCTCTTTTTAAAGGCATACTTGAATTTGAGAATTGTGTTTGCATTTGTTTACTGAGAGTGTGTTTTCTCTAGGGTTCTTCATTGAACTAATAGAATTATCAATGTTTGATCAACCTTGTGACGTCTTCCTATAGTTTGGGTCCTTGTTCTTTCATGCTCAATGGTTCAAGTGGATCACTCAATCTTTTGCTTAGCTTTCTTGGGGTTTGTATATCTTAAATTGGTTGTGAGTTCGAGTTTATTCCCGGTGGGTTCTCACCAAGATATTAGCAATGTTATGATTAAAAGACTGACACTATCAAAAAATAATTTAAAGACTGAAGAGAAGCGTTTTAAGATTAAGAAATTAAAATGAAAATTTATATAAAGTTAGAGAACCAAATATGAACTTTTACCTTATCTCCTTTTTAGTTTTTATTCATTGACTTGAATCAAAATATGCAAAATAATAATTTTAAAAGTCTAATATTCTAACTCAGGATTCAAACATCATGCCATTCATTTTTCAATAAAAACAGACATATATAGAGAGAATATACCCATATAATATACTGAATATATAAAAAGTATTAATAATTAATTTCACTAAAATCATTTTTTGGGGCAGATAACTAATGATATTTTTTCTTCCAAGTATCCAAATCCTTCACATTTGATTGGCTCTTGTGATTTGGACAAAGGGGGCATGAAAATAATGAAAGGATTTATTGGGAGATTTGCAGCTTCGAACCTTATCAGCTTATAGTAATTGTGTGTGAATGTGTGTAACCAAGAGAATTGTACTATTAGAAACCTACACACCCAAAATATAAGGTCCAACTGGTTCCCTACATGTCCCTAGTCTCTTCATTGTTTTGTCCCACTCATTCTGGTTACTGTGTATTAACCCACTTTAATTTAGGTCTTAGATTTTTGTTTTTGTATTAACCCACTTTAAAAGGGAAAAAAACACTATTTTGGTTCATGTGTGTTAACCCACCTTTTTCAAAAGATCTGATTTTGGTTAATGTATAATAAGTACTAACCATGACAAAAAAAAGTATAATAAGTACTAACCAACTTTTTCTTCAAAATAAAAAGATATGGTTTTGGTCATCAAGTGAAATATTGAAAGTCTTGTTACTCTCCTGGTAGTTGGCAGCCTTTCTATTTATGGGAGACAAAACAAATTTAAAGAGTTACTTAAATAAGAAAGAAAATAAATCATTGGGTTTAAGAATGTCTAAAAGAGTTCCATAAAAAGAAAGAAGAAACACCAACGGAAACATAGATATGAGACAGAAGTTGTGAGAAAAAGGTAAATAAGTACTTGAAAATTATTCTTTTGCTATATATGAGAAACTTTCTGCACTCTAGTCTTTCAAATTCGAGGAACATAGAAATATAAAAGAAAAACAATTTGAATAGGGTGAAGGTTAATTATAAGGTCGATTCTCATTTCTCTAAGGGTATGCTAAACAAAATACATAAAACGTTGAACCCGAATGTGATTACTCACCTTTTCTTTTGTTTTTAATATATTCTAGCAAAATAAAGATATTTAGTATATTCATCTGATAATATATCAAGTTATTTCCAACATGTTTTATACATATATATCAAGAAAAATTTTAGATAACATTAACTCTACTTTCAAATTTAATGTTATTCCATTTTCACCTCTATCTAATACATCATTTGAGAAAAAAAAACTTAACACATAATAAATTAATTAAAAAATAAAACCATATATACATCAACATAAAAGATTCAATAATATGATTTATAAATAGGACTAAGCAAGACATTCTAGATATCATACAAGTAGGACTAGAGAAATATATTTTAGGGTATTTGGTCTAGTGACGAATCGATAAAACTACAAATTGGATGAACTAGGGTTGTATCCTATTATTTTTTTCAAAAAGGGAGATTTGTACTAGTATGTTATAGAAAAAAAAACAAAGAAATTACCAATATGGTGCAAAGACAAAAATATCTACCAAAAAGTAATAAATCCGGCTCTTGAGTGGTCGAGTTCAAGATTGGCTCGCCCCGATTAGAGTTCATACACCATTTTTTATATTTTGATTGAAAAATGAAAGTCATAAAATCGTTGCCATTTATACAAATATCTACAAACACTAATAAATTATCAAGTAATGAAAAATATTATCATTTTTGTAATAAGTCACACAAAATAAACTAAACAAGAAGAAAATTAAGCTGCACCATCATGACCATCATCAACATAAAGTAGGTACTCCCTCCGTTCCTAAATATAAGAACACTTTGACTTTTTGGGAGAATCCTAAGAAAGCAAAATAGGGTAATTAAAAATTGATTTTCCCAAATTTTTTCACTAAACTAGTTTATTTGACTTATGAACTTACATATGATCTAATAATATTTAAAATATGTTATGATTAAATTGTTCATTTTGCTTTCTTAGGATTCTCTAAAAAAGTCAAAGTGCTCTTATATTTAGGAACGGAGGGAGTATTAGGTTTTTCTTTACTTTTAACTTTTAATTAATTTTTTATTTTGTAATATAAATATATTATTTGACAACTCAAAGGGCCGACCAAGTCCTCAACCCTATGAGGTTATTTTGTTAATCTTCATTCCCTCTTGAGGCCTCTAAAATCATGCTTAAAAGGTTCGGCCTTTCAAGGGTCGGGGCTTAGAATGGTCAGTCCATGTCCCCAAATTGATCTCATACTATGATGTAAGGGCCTGTTTGCTTGCTTGAAAATGAGTGAAGGAAATGGAAAGTGAAAGGTAATATGGTAGTTTCATATTTCTCCAGGCCCACAAGTTTTCTATCTCCATCTCGCATTTTTCTTGGGCCTACAAACTTTACTTTTTCATTATTTCCTCTATTTTCCATCCTCACCATTTTCCTTTCCATTTATGAGGAGGCCAAGTTTCTTGCAACCAAACGTGCCCTAATAGTGTGGTGTATGCCTTCAAATTGAGTGATAGGGATGATATTTATAGACCATTAAGTGGTGTATTAAAAAGGTAGTCCTTGAGTAGTACTTTTTCAATTGGAAGTTAAAACTATTGAAAGATTCATGAACAATTAAAGAGGTACATTTTTTCATGTGTATTTAGGAATGTGTATTTAGGAAATGAAGAGACATGACTCTAACAACTTTTAAAATACTCCATACACACTTCTTCATTTAAATTTCTCAATCAACACGACTCTACCAAAACTACACACTTCATGTTAAGATATTCCAACACTTCTCCTTACATTGAAAGATATTGTAACATTTGAAGATTGAAGTATAACTTCAATAATGCATGTGACAAGTTTCAAAAATAGAATCATCTTACATGATAAACTTAAGTTTCTACATGTCATTTCTGCAAATTTATTAGCCTGAATACAAAACACTTGCGCGTGAAAACTGTGTAGTTTGTCATTTAAGCAATAAGCACAAATGTCCCCACCTCATCGACATTTTTCATGTTCCACATTCCTCTCTACTTATAGACCTCTTCCTATTCAGTCCCCTTTAACTCCTTTCTTCCACTCATTCCTTCCCTGCAAAAAGCCTCCCTCAACTTTCTCTTCTTTTCAATTCTTAGAATTGAACTATCTTCAATATTCTTCATCATTCAGTTGCTTTTCTGTGTTGTCATTTTCTGTTTCTTATTACTTGAAACTATGATCAAGAACAATCCTGTAACCATGGCCACCATAACTGCAAACAGCAGCCTCCATCAGTTAAGAACTTCTTCCACTTCTGAAAGCAAAAACAACCACTCACATGATGCTCTCATCACTTCATACTTAAATAACAATCATAAAGAGAAACTAGTTTCAGAATCAGGCAGGCATGTTCGTAGTTCTTTCACCAGCAATAGAGGTGCAGAAAAGAAAGAAGAAGATGGTGATATTGGAGTTTTTGAAGCTCATAAGTACTTCAATGGAGTAATGGATCGTGAGAGTCCTAAAGTTGTCACTACAAATAACATGGCTGCAAGACAGTACCAGCATCATAAAGATGAAGAACACAAGGCTCTAGAGACCAGAAGTATGAATAAATATCACTATGGAACTCCAAGTGTTCGATCTGAATCAAGTTGGAACAGCCAAAGCAAACTATTGCCAAGGATTCAGAGGACCCCTTCAAGAAACAAGAACAGCAAGACACAAAGGAAGAGTTTCCTAGCTGGTCTTGGTTGCAACTGCACATGTGCTGATGATAATTCTGTTGATATCAGTGATCATAACCAAAATGATCCTACCAATGGTGTTTTTCATGGAAAAGGATCTCACAAAATCGTCTCTAAATCCGGTCTAGTTGCTGATTACTCAGCAAAAACAAACAAGCCTGGTGAAGAACTCTTATACAATAAAGATGTTTGCTTCAAAAAGCCTGATTTAGCATTGCAAGTTGTGAGTTCTGGCCTAGAAAAGCAACTGGTGAATATGAAACTTCAGCAAAAGGAAGAAGAGAAGCCAAGGAAATCATTGGAGGTGTTTGGCTCTCCAATAATTAATAGCAAGAGATCTTTAACCTTTGATAAAAGGCAAACAACTCCTTCTTGGGATGCTGCTGCTGCTGCAGCAGCAGCTAAAGTGGAAGAAATTGACATTTTTTCAGGAAACTACAATGATTCTGAGAGTGATGCAAGTTCAGATTTATTTGAGATTGATAGCCTCACAGGTAAAACCAACCACTTCCTTAATAGACAAGCATCAGGAGTTGCTTCTGGTTGTGCCTCACCTACTTGTTATGCACCAAGTGAGGCAAGCATAGAATGGAGTGTGGCCACTGCTAGTGCTGTAGATTTCTCTGTCTTGTCAGATGGCGAAGAACAATACACCGTACCAACCATACAGGCAAAATCAGCATATATTAATACATCATCACCAGCCGGAACAAAAGTTGGTAGAGAGATACCAAGACAAAGGAGACATTCTAGTACACTGTTAGGCTGCAAGAGTTATAAGGCTGTGAAAGTGGCCGGGGATGCCTTCATAACCTATGAGAAACCGAATCATAGCCCGCTAATTCGTCGTAGATCGGATACCTTGGCTCAGGTGACAAGGTTTAAGGCAGATCCAAAGATGGGAAATCTTGGTGCAATTCATGGGCAGCATGCTTATGCAAGACCTCAACTTCAACGTTCATACTCATCACATGTTTCTCAACCGCTATACATTTAGAAGCAGTTTATATTTACTAAAAGTTTGGACTTTGTTATGTATTTTCACTTGGTGTATTTTAGTTTTAAATCTTTTTACCGAAACTATATTTAGCTCAGTCCTGGAGTCTGCTCATGTATCTTCCTCTCAAATCCTTGTAATATTCTTTGTTTGCCTCAATGTATAAATTTATTGCCCTTCAGTATTTTCTAAGTCTGGTTCACAAATAAGATGAAGTGGACCATTTTGGAAGGATGCATATGGACTTACATTACCATATATGATTAGGTGAGAAAGGAAACCTCGTAATGCCAAAGCATGAGCTTCTTTCAATTATCTAATTACCTAATCTAGTGTTTTGCTTGTTGCATAGCTTTTTATTTTTATTTATAATGATGAATGGATGTATCAGGTATAGCCATTACATTTTAGAAAGTGCAACTACTTCCCTTTCTAACTTTTGATGATACTTTTCATAGAAGGACCACTTGTAAATATAAGATCTATCTTTTCTACATGTGTTTTTCTCCCGGGTGCTGTTGGCTGATGAAAATAATGCATCTAAGCAAAAAATTAAATGAGGCATAAAATTTGTAGATCATAAAGTTAACCAATCCTTCAAGAGTTCAAGTAAAATGAAAGTCAATAACTAAGTGACACTAAGAACATGCATTCCTTAAACTGTTAGTAAAGAGTATTAATCTATATGTTTGGTGTTCTTTCACTCTTTAGTTGTTTTTTTACCTTTTCTTTGCAGGAAATTTCATAAAAAGTTCAAGGCACACCTCGAGTACTCGACATAAATAGCGTAATTATGAGAGATTTGTTCATTGCAACCGATTTATTGAGAATTTCAAGCCTTGAGAATGTCTTTATAGTGACATGCAACTAGAAATAATGACGGCAAAATTATCACCAAGGAATGAAGCCATGCACATTCAATATCAGAACTACCTAATAAATATGGTGGTCCTCGTTGATCCATTGAACTTATCATTATTCTTGTGTCACAGTCAATGATATTGCATAAATCTTTCAGAAGTCATAGTAATAAAAGATTAGATGATATTTTGGAAGCTGATAAATTTTTATCAGACTATCCTATTCCAATACCTCATTTCATTCTGTTAATGACTCTGTTTAACTCGTGACTTAACACCTATAAAGATAATGACTGTAGAGCCTTATATAGATAATGACTACAAATCTTTTAGTAATGACTCTTCCATAAGAAGTCCTAAATAGTTCCGTAAAACTTCAGAGGAGCCAAATTCAAAGCATTTGGATCCATGAATTAACTAGGGAGAAAGCTAAAGAAGCCAAGCTATCAAGTCCAAATAAAGAACACTTGCTATATGTCTATGTGATACAAAATAGAATTTCATTCTACAGATGTTAACAGGTCCAGCTTTTTGTGGTGCAAATTAACATATTAATGGTGATGTCTAACATCAGGGTATATAGCCTTTGTCTATCACTATAATGGTTTTGGTATGGTATACCTGTCTATGATCATGCACCATCCTTGACTGAAGGATAGGCTTTCTATTCGTTTCATGGACCACTTCAGAGACGATAGATTTTTCTCTCTCCAAAAGGCTTTTTAAGTAGACTAAAACACAACCTCTAAACTTGGTGTCCAATATCTATCTCTATTAGGAGGAATGAAAGTAATTATGGTATATTTGTTCAAAGTTAGGATATGAATATTTGAATACGACCCTATTGGGAATTCTTGCCACATGTTTTCTTATCATAAAGAGGGACTTAAGAATTTTGAGTTACATGGTGTTCATATAAGTTAGGCCCCCTTGCTATAATGGTATCATCAGAAACAAGAACTTCTCACTCAACCTATAAGAAATGTTTAGTCTATGGTTCATCCAATCATCCTATATGTATGTGGAAGACTACACAATTTAGTGAAGATTTGATAAAAATTAATTAGAAATAACTTGTACATTTGAAACCAAAACAAACCCACCAGAAACTATGTAAGTCTTATATTAAGGATCAGATCGAGTATGATTTGTTAATAAAAAATAGGAGGACCCTTTAGGTGTATGATTCAAAAACTACTGCAAATGATACAAATATTTAACCGAAAGGATCAGTTGTCGAGGTCTGTCTTGAACTTTGGCTAATAAATAGTGGTTTGTTCAAGTTAATGATCAGAAACTTATGCAAAAGGAATGGATGCTGGTGTGGTGGTCAAATTTTATACCATAAAAGGAACTCAAATTTGTAACAGATATGGTTTTCCACAAATGAGTTGCAGTGCTTTTTGAGGATCTGCGTCAGGTTAATTGGTTCGTATTCGTTGCCCACAAATCTTATTCATCCGCATGGGTACATCCACAATTTGTATTTTCATCTGCAAATTATTAAAATGACATGGCCAAATTTTAACTTTGGCATGCACCACCATATCAATTCAGCCCATCCTTGTTCATCCGCAAGGGTGTAACTTGTAAGTCTTTATGGATTTAGCTCAATCATTATCTACAATACTTCAACCTTTTTTTTTTTGGACTAAAATCTACTTTCCTTGGATCGATAGTGTAGTATTGGTTCAGTAAGGTATTTGATTTTATGTTCACTTATCTTCTGTCTTACCATTATGATGTTGTTCCTAGAGGTTCATATATTGAAAAAAAAAAACTAACCACAAGGATAAATTCTGGAAGATGAAAAAAATGCGAGAATAATTCCCATGCAAAATTGCAAACAATGTGCCAATGTGGGAGTAGCCAAATACATGAATAAGTAAGTAGTGCCAACAATGTGAAAATGACTCCATAATTGTACTGTACCATTAAGAATTTAAGATCCGTCCCATATACCATTGAGGGCTTCATTAGTTAGAGTGAACAGAAGACAAAAGTACAGAACCTTAATTAGTCAACCAATTACTTGTTCATGTAAAACTTTTTGAATTTTCTACCAAAATATATTGTAAAAGACATTTTTTAATCAAAATCATATTCATATAAGTAAATATTTAAGATATGCCTCAGAATATTGAAATATCATATCAATAAGATGGAATTGTGGCTTAAGATTGCAAGATATGAACCACAAAGATTTCTGTCCAAAAAAAACCATAAAGATAGGTAGGTACACAAAACAAATGAATGATTTGCAGATGAAAATACAAATTTGATAGGGAGCAGTAGAACAAGAAGCGCTAAGCCAGTAATGGAAGGGTATTTAAAACGACCACATTAGGTACATCCACAATTTCCTTATTAGAGGCAATCTAATATGGACAATAAAGCCAAAATAAGCACAGAAGCATATATGTACCTATACAGATCAGTTTGGCAGTGTGGCTCATCACGAGTAAAAATAATACTACTACAAACAAAGAATGTGCTCATCAAACAAAAAGATCAATCGTCCTTGAATTCTTTAGAAGGCATGGCTTCAAAACCTCCACCTTCCCGCTTCTCCAACGAGTAAGGCATGTAAGTACCCAAGATTCGATCCCACATGACAAAAAACGGTTGCGAAAAGTTGTACTTGGTGCCATATAGCTGATGATGCACATCGTGGTAAGCTGAATTATTTGTGAAAAATATATGAAAAAGGTTACCAGGAAGCCATAATCCACAATGGTCATCCACAGTTTTAATCGTGGCAAACGAGAAGAAGAAGATGGAGACTCGTGGACTCATGCCAGATATAAGAAAAGATAGAGCTCCACCCACAGTATCTAAAATAAGCCCCTCTACAGGATGATTGTAAAGAGCTCCATATGCATATGGAACAACAAGTCTGTGATGTTGAGAGTGGATGTGCTTATATAAGAACTTGTTGTGATGCATGTATCTGTGCATGAAGTATTGCCAAGTGTCCATAACCACCATAGCAGTAATAAACTGTCTCACTAATACAATGATGGAAGCATTCTCAACAGTAGCATTTCCACTATCACTAGTGACCTACACAGCAACAAAAGAGCTCATTAAGATTTAATAGGTCAAATCCACACAAAATTCTACCAACTTATACATATAGCACATAACATATAAAATAGAAACAAAAACATTACTTCTACATGTTATTAAAGGAAAACGCAATCACTCCTATAATTTTCATTGCCACTTCACCAGAAGAACTAATTCTGTGTAATGGAAATAAAACAATTCTTGTGCCCAAGCTTTCAATTGGTTAGTTGCCATTTGTTTACATTAGCTGACCTTGGACGGCTATCTAATCAGGTTTCATTAGTATTTTCAATACAGCATTCATCAAGGATGTATTAAATTTTGATTTTTATGAGTTCAAAAATCTAAGCACTTCACCTTCACCTAATCATTAACAAGCTTCCTAGTTAGCCACATCAAGTCCACATCTAACTTATCTCTTACTCCACTAACCATAAGCAGCTCAAAACCATTACTGATGTAAGTCTATTATAATACTTGATTATTTGTTATCCAGAAAACAATAAACTTTCCACTCTATGATAATTGTTCAATCACGAAAAAAAAAAAACAAATCATTAAAAATTTAACAGTATAGCAAAAAAAATATCAAAATATCATTGAAACAGACTATTCATTCTTTTGGTTGATTTTCAAAAGCAAGCTATGCTCAATGAGCAAGAAAACACCCTAAACAATCCATAAAAAGGCCACTTAACACCAAATTGCAAAAAAACAATGTTAACCATTTCCAGCAGAGAGGGAAAAAAAATCAATAACTAAAAACTGTAAAGTTTCTTTCCAAAGTGAGAAATCAATCACCAATTTGCGTGTAAAAAGGCTCTTCTTCAATTGATTTACATTAAAAAAAAATAAGACAAAGATCTAATATTTGTGACACCCATCAGTGAGACTAAAACAACACTGAAATTTCTAATTACCCCATATGAAGTACTTATAAACATATAATAAACACACAATTCCAACATGACAAAAATCAAAACTTTATCCCAAACATAAACACCCCATTAAAAAAAAATCAGCACACAAGTAAACACAAAATTCTACAAACATAGTTAACATCAAAATCAGACAGTTTAAGAATTACCCATATAAAAAAAGTAAACTTTGATGATCACTTACAGCAAAGAGGAGTATAGCAACAACAGCTTGGACTACTTGTTGAAGAAGAACACCTTTGACAACACAAAGCTTAGACACCAAATTCTTCTCATCTTCATCTTTCTTAGAGTGTAACCGATAATTGTCAGAGAACAATCCAAGCAACACATAAATCCCAGAATAAATCCAATACACAAAGATTGGGGCAAACGTTCCCAACAATTCATCGGAAATCCCCAAATCCATACCTCAAAAAAAGCAAAAAATAAATAAAAATTCAAACTTTTTCACTCAGAATCACCACAAGTCTCAAAAATTTGACATGAAATGAAACCCCAGAAGAAATTAAATAATAATAGTAATAATAAACCCTAACCCCACAAAACAGAGTCTTAATTAACAAGCCAGATAACAAGAAAAATGGTTTTTTGTATTAAAAATTGTGGCTTTTTTGGACCATATATAACAAGAAATTAGGGCTCCTCACAAACGGAAGATTCCAAAGTTTAGAGAGAGAAAGAGAGAGAAGAGAGAGAGGGAGGTTTTGTTACAGAAGAAAGACGAAGCCAAACGAAATTGAAAAAAATATCATTATAGATTCGGAGTGGGTGGGTGTACGTGTTTTATGAAGGACTTGCTACGTGGCGAGTTTTGATTGGAGATCAGAAATGGGGTGGATTGATTTGATGGAAGAGATGGGGGAATGGACAGTGGTGATTGCGTAGGAGAAGATGGAAGGTGGGGATGGTTGTAGAGGATAGAAGTCTGTGATGCCGGAGGATGATAAGGACGTCATCGTTTCATAAAAATTAGAAAAGTCGTAGTATAAAGTATAACGACACCGTGTTTGACCTGGCAATTATGTTTTTTAAATTAATAATTTGAGGTCATCAAATAATAATAATTCATTTATTTATAGGTTATATTACTTTAATTGGAAGTTAATTTAATTTTGGTATTATCCATAAATCAGTGAATCACGTTACTAGAGCACAAACTAGAAGGAGTTGTTTTAACTTTATCAGTTCTCGAATTCAAGCCTTGGGTATGCAGCCACAATAATTATTTGGACTTAGCAAGGTTTCCCTATTATGATCTACATTCCTACGAATTAGATTTATCCATCGTTATTAATCAATTGTTAATAACGATGGATAAATCCAAAAAATAAGAGTTATTAGTCCTCAAACTTTTATTTAATTTTGATCTCGAAAGTTTTGAGTGTAAACAACATAGAATATAATGATTAATAGCAATAAGCATCATAGGGTTTAGGTCAAAATTGAAATTGAGTGAATGTTGAAGAACCAAAACAATTAACATAAAATTGAATGACCAAAATCAAAATTGAGTAAAAGTCTAAACATTAAAAATCATCATTTTAAAGTTTAAAGATCAAAATAAAAATTAACTCAAAATTAAATTGAAGGAGAAGAACTACGAAGTGGTATTTAAGTTATTTATTTATTGACCAACAAGTTTGAAACTTTGAATGTAACTCTCTAAGGTCAGTTTGGATCATGGGAAAGTTGAAAGGGAAAGTTGGAAGGGAAATCAAAAAAGTCATTTTCATATATTCTGGGACCCATAAACTTTCTCTCTTCATCTCACATTTTTTCTGGGCCCCACAAACTTTTACATCTCATTATTACCTAATTTACCTCTACTTTCCATCTTTACCCCTTACACTCAATTCCATTAACATTTCCATTACACACTTTCCTGTCAACCAAACCAAACGGGCCCTAACAGTCCAACGTAGGAGGCTATTTGAGTTCAGGTTTCAAACTTCGGCGGGCGCGTGAAACAGTGTTCGCTATTGTGGGCGCGTGAGGTACATACAAAAGTCACGTCAGATCCCACGTGGGGCCAGTCAGAATGCTTTGAACAGACAGATATTCGCATTATTTAAATATGATATGATGATTATGATTAGAAAAAAAAAATTTTGATCGAAGACCAGAAGAAATTATTAGAACTACATTATAATTCTCGAGTATTATATTGGATTGGTGTACTGCATAATTATAAGTTCTATCCATATCCTTTTTACTTTCTGCCACCAGGTTAATCCATAATATATCCGTATATAAAAATAATAGTATCATGTTCCTTATAATAAGTTCAGTTGAAGTTTAATGCATGTTTATGTTTTATAAAAAAAAAGTTCAGTTGAAGTGTGTTAGGAAGGCTAAGGAGTTAAATAATTTTATTAATTGAATTTATTTCGAGAACATATTTATTTGACATATAGAGTATAGACATACACAAAAAAAAATTTGAATTTGAAAATTTTCTATTGATAAACATTTTATCACACACTAGTTTTTTTAAAAAACTGAATCACACATTAGTTTCATAGAAACACTTATCGTTAAACCAATGATTAGCCCCTTGATCTGGAAATAAAAAATTAGCCACCTGACAAAAAGAAAAATGATTGAGTTTGAGCTACTTAATGGTCACAAGTCAATACCGATACGTGGCCGCTCGTAAAAAAATACTATTATGGAGTACTAAACAAAACAATTATCTAGCCACCCATATTTGATAATGAATAAGCCATCAATTCATTGATATAAAAAATATAATTACAAATTTGTAATTAGATTTTTAAAACGGCGCATATTTTTCAGTAAAAGAAAAATTTATACAATTGAGGTATATCACTCGATGAATGAATAATATTTATCCAGATAATAGTGAAAATAAATTCATTTGTATAAACAAATAGTGAAAAGATAAATTATTGCCATCAATATTCCACCAAAGACGTGTTGATTCACGGAACCTTGGTCAAAATGTTTACGTTCGGTGGAAGTAATTAGGAAATTAGGCATCAAGCCATCAAGTATTGGGAAAGAATTAGGCATCGAGCATTTAATTATTCAATTCAATTTTTTAGCTCATTCAATTTTTTAGTAAAAATCAAATTTCTTTGGGCCTTAAATCTTAATATGTGATTTCTTTCTAGCTCTTGTCAATTTCTTCCTAAATTGTCCCTATATGTGTCTCTCTCTTTTGTTAATGAATTTTCTAATTTTCTATGAAAACTATTGATATTGTCTTATCAATAAACAAGTAAGAGATTAGGAAAATGTAAGATAATAATATTATAGGGAAAACTTATATCCATTGGCATAAGTAAAGTTCCTCCAATTGACTGACATATGTATTCATCAAACATCTCATCATTTGACTCTTTTTTTCTCCATGTCTCATCATTTGTAAAGACGCGGCAAACATAAGTTTGGTCCAATATTGTGAGTGTGTGTATTCATTTTTAATCGAATTAATTATGGGAAAATCCCAAATAAATTCCTCCCAATACTACAAGTGAGGAACCTAAACTTCCAAAAGTTACCTACATGTCATTTCAAAATTTTGAGAAAAGACAAAATTGCCCCATCCTAAAACACAAATTATTATCCCTTCCTAAACTCATCCTAACACCGACCCTCTTCTCGCAATTTGTGTTTTAGGATGGGAGCAATTTTGTTTTTTTGCAAAATTTTAAAATGACAGGTAGGTGCTGCTTCCTTCATAATCCTTTTGGAAGTTTAGGTTCCTCACTTGTCCTTGGATATTGGGAGAAATTTATTTGGGATTTTCCCATTAATATTATTCAATAACCATATTAAAATTGAAAATTAAAAATGTCAAAAGTTACACCAAACTTTTAATTCTAGTTTGTCCAATTCTGAAAGCAGCACATGTTAGCCACCCAAAAAAAAATAGTAGCATGAACAAAAAAGCAGTTTTAATGGCATAATAGAGTAAAACACATCACCCATAGTCCGTGGGTTCAGTGGCGAAAAAATCGAACAGTGAGCGTCGGGTTGACTCGAACTCACGAGTTCGATCCTGGGGAGTGACACTAGTGTTATGTCTCCAGTGGAACATGAGTTAGGTACCCTTATATAATTAATTTTTGAGGGAAGTTTGTTTACTTTTTCAAAATAGAGTGGGTTTTTGTAATTAATACAAAATTTACTTTAATATATATTTCTTATAATGAAGAAATTAACAAATGTTGACACAAGCTTTAATAAAAAAGGGAAATTTTTTGTACTAATTCCTTTGTATTTATCTTGACAAGTCATTTAATTACAAATATCCATTAAGTTTAATTTTCATAACAGCTCATTGCTCAAGACAATAGTGATATTAAAAATATATAATATATCATCATATATAATTAAATAACTTAGAGGCGATAAATGTTAAGACTTTGTGTTTAGTAGTCCTAAAATAAATACTCACTCCAGTACTTAGTAAAAGAACAAGTTAATTTTTTTGGAGAGGCTAAAAAACTAAAATAACTCTACAGTTTTTATATTCCTTTGCATACAAACTAAGTAACTTGACTTATGAATTGATATAGTATAACATAATAAAAATATTATATAATAATTAAGTCGTTTGTCTTCTTTAATTTTTAAAATATATGAAAACTGTGTGGTTATCTCTTTCGATTAAATTGAGATGTAAAACATCTAAATATAGAATGTCATGCGCAACATGCGAGTTCCATGCTAGTTAGCAACAATTTAAGGAAGTGGTGTATTGCAACATTTTAATTGTATAAATTAGCTATCATGCAAAAAAAACTAGTCGATATCCTTCCATTCTTGTGTAAAAATATAGTTGTTTTAAATAAATCTCCTCTACTCCTAGTCTAAAAAGATCTTTAATTATTAAAAAAATTAAATAAACAACTTATAAATTGATTTTTCTGATATTTTTCTCTAATTAGTTTATCTTACTTATAAAATAATATAGAATCTAATAATTTACCAAATATTTAAAGGTAAAAAAATATACCAAATATTTACTTGTTAAGTTTCCTTGATCTTTCTAATAAAAAGCATGTCATATAGCATAGAATGGAGAGAGTATTAAATTATTTAACATCATTCTCCTTTTATTGATCTTATTTTGAGAAGATTAAAGAGTAGTAAAAGTATTCTTATAAGGATAGTTTAAGCACAAAAATACTCTTTAACCCTTTAATTAATGTATGCATTTCACACACCACGATTGACACGTTATAAACAAATCATATAAATATATAATGCAATAATATTTTATCTTGTATAAGAAAATAACAATTTATCGATTTTCTTCTAGTTTTTTTGGTCCTCCTAGTTTAATTCTTTAGAAATCATTCCCCGGTAAGATCACAATTTAACCCATCTTTCCACGGAAAGAAAATTATACAAGGTAAAAAAATCCGGAACTTATAAGGATAATGAAATATGCTGTATGCACTCCATTAAATAATCAACATCCTTCAGATCTCATAATCATGCGTGATATGAAGAAAATCCATGATGCTTGATATAATCAGAAATGAAAACTAAGATCAAGCATTCGCACAAAAAAACTGTATCTTTCACTCATTCTACACATTAAATCAAAATTTTTGTCATCTATAAGCCACATATATGAAACTCTAAAAAGTGGCATTTCTAACATCAAAATGGGAAATTTTGGCTTTGGATGCGCCCCATTTGTATTACAGACTTCTGAAAGGGTAAATGTGTAAATCTAATAACAAAGTATTACGTTGTATGAACACATCATAATTATGTTTCACTTAGGTGCAAAAAAAGTAAACATAAACTTTTTCAAACAAGATAAGAAAAGCCATTAGTTCTAGAGACAAAAATAAATCTTCTAGACTTTTTTATGGATATTTGGAGAGTTGACAGCTTTATTAATTTTGCCCAATTTTAAAAATTTATGTTTCCTTTTACACCCAAAAAAAATTATGATATGAACATATATCATAACATTTTGTTACTAAATTTGCACATTTACCCTTGGTTGAAATACCATCAAAGTATTCTGCTAAAAAAAAAATACCACCTAAGTATCACTGCTTTGTATTCTCAATGGATGGTTCTTCTGTTCCTCCGCTTTGAATTAGCTGACACAAAAATTCAGAGTTAATATACAAAATAATAATAGTAAGAGGACTAAGGAAGTAGAGTTAACCAAGATTAATGATTACCAATGATCCTAGTTGCTCGTACGCTTCCATCACTTTTGGATCTTGCTCATCTTCATAACCAACTTGTATTATTCTTGGTCCATTTACAGACCAAAAAGCTCTTCTACCTGCCTCCTGCAAGATTACAAAAAACAAAGTTGATGCTCAATTCAATAACTTGATCATTTTGGAGGAAATCCGAGGCATGCAAATAGCATCCGAATATTGGGAGAAAATGTAGACATATCTTTAGCTACTTCATCAAGTAATAGAACTAAAATGGTTTTGAGTACTTAGTTATTGTAATAAACATTAAGCCCATAACATATTGCACACTGGTCAATTGCATATATTTCCTGATAAGCTGGATTACATCAAGCCCATAAGCTAGAAGCTTCAGCCTAAAACTCAATAGATAGATTCCGAATCACCATACTAACCATTAGGAGAATTGACTATCACTAGTATTAACTACTCCCTCAATTTCTAAATATAGGACCTATTTGGGGAGGTGAGTTTGTTCCTAAATATAAAACTTTCTATTTTTTATTTACTTTTCCATAAATAATTCCTAAGAATGCACTCTAATAATAAACAAACGAGAAATAGAGGGGGTGGAAATAAAGGTATATGTGATAAAAGTATTTTGGTAATATCATGTGACTTTAACCAACTTAACTAACAATCTTATTCTAAATAAATAAGGTAAATAAGTGGAACTGAAAGAGAGTTATTCATCAATCATTTTAAAAGGATTACTGCCGGATTCTCAAATAGTTTCACTAGGACTACCTACAGGTGAGAATATTATTTAACATGGGCCTTTATAATCTCCACTGATCAACCTCGTCCACAAGGAAGCAGGAAATAAAGGCTTTCATGGCAAGTTTTCGAATTAAAAAGGTTCAAATTCAATAACATACAGGCTCTAAGCATATGATAGAAATATTTGCCTGTTACATATGATTTGTGCTTCCTACTTTTAAATAGACAGGGACACTGCTAAGATTCAACATCAATAAGGTTCAAACATATATTTGGACACAATTACCTGCAATACAATCAAATATATAGATTCCAAAGCTTTAATACGAATTTCAGCATCAGTAACTGCTTCGCGCTCAATTGAGAGCGCTGTCCCAAGTTCAAGTGGCATTTTTGACGTGTCTTGCTCACTGTATATCTGCAGAACAATAATTTTGCTAAAGGAAGATAATACAACATTAACAGTGTACACTAAACTATCAACTACTTCTATATACTGCCCAAAAAGGGAGAGGATATGGATATGATGATTAACACAAAGACCACTTAAATCCGATTGCAGGTTGAGAACACAAGCTGGATGACAATACTTTTATATGATTTAGTAAATTTTAATTTTACTACAACGAGATTCTGTAGAAAGTGTTCTCTTCTTTTTCCCTTTATTAAACATATCATCATTCTACACAGCAATGACATAATCACAAGATTGAGCTGTTTCAAGCCTTTCAAAAGGGATTCATATAACAAATTACATGACCACGGATAGACATGACTTGAGCAAAATTATTTCCAATTTACTAAAAATAATGAATTAGATTCATTTTTTCCAAAAGTAAAAAAATCTTTCCGCTCAGTAGGAAATATTTTTTTTGGAAATAATCAGAAATGCCAAAAGTTGAAGCTCAGAGAAGGCAGAGCATGTATAACCTTATGGCCAGCAACTGGAAGAAGTAATGCTGGCCAGAGAAATTCAGATATCAGAAGTAAATTTTGTAGCTGACTTTCAGCTTCAAAACAACAGTTGTGTAAAGTTCCAAAGACCTGCAAGAAATCAAATATAACAACAATCTCATTTGAGCCGAAAGACCTAACTAAGTGCGGTCAACTGTTGACTTTTAGTAATTCAAAGTAATCACAACAAACATTACTGCAGTTTTGAAGAGAGCATAATTAACATACAACAATCTATCAAAAGATAACTCATAATTCTATATGAGACGATCAAGAACATGAATCAGTTCAATTCATTCACTCAGTTCAAAGATTCCTAGGTTTGGGGCCATGGGCTTCAGTTTACGCTTGTCATGCTCAACAACAGCATTAGTACAAGAGTTTCTATGACTAAAAGAGCATGTAAGAAAATGAAGAAAATTGAGATACAGTTTCTATGACTTAGCAACTCTAAAATGATTTGCCAGTTAATTCTAGAGTACGTAAGTTAGTAGAGTAAATGGAAATAGTAAAAAACTCTATACTACTACAGAACTAATATCAAATTACCACTGCATGAGATTGAAAAAACATAACGTGAAGTTATTGAACATACCCCTTTTCTTCTCAATGGGCTGTTTGAATCAAATTGTCTAATTATCTGCTTCAAGAGACCTCTCTTTTGGTCAAGCAGAAGCTTCCTTCCAGCTTGATGCTTTGATATATTAACAAGTATCAATCCAACATGTTCAAAAGGATCATCTACAAAAAATTAGAAGGAAATAATTACCGAGCCAGAGCAATAATTTGTGTTAATGGGTAGGCAAGAAGTTATTTTTTTTAATCTTTTAATTTATATACATAGCATAGAAGGACTAGGTATGTTTTGACATTTACGACTTGTATTTTGAAGGTTCTCTGCCTTTGTTGATCAGTAAATTCAGTGTTAAGACAAAAGACTCTAAATAATTCACAAATAATCTATTCACCTTTCCAGCGTGACCACGGAAATTAGACTAAATTAAATTATAATCATGCAATCAATAAGTTAATAGAATAAGCAAATAACAAAAACATGATTTTAATTAAAAAATATATATCTCACAGCTATTTGAACAATTGGCCAAATGGACTTAGAAAATCTGGACAAAAGAATTGTATATTAATTCTGCAGAAAGTCAAATTCACAGAGTTTGGATGGACGCACCATGATTTTCATTCGTGCTTCGACAAAATGACCTGACGAGCTTTGTCACATATAGTCCATGCACCTTATCATCATCAGTCTGACACAACCAGACAGTACAACAATTGATATTTCCATAAAATGAATAAAGGAGGGGGGGATGCCACCTTCTATATAATGAAAACAGTGACCATTCCACCAATATTGTTAGATGTTACCTCATGAACAAATGACGTTCACAGATTAAAAAAAGAAATCATTTTTGGAATAGATACATTAAAGAAATACCTAATGATCATAGGTTCAAATGAGAAAACAGACCTGGAGCAAAGAAGTGCTACCAGCATCTAATTGTGTTAGATTCACCAAAAGCATAACAAGCAAGCGAGTAATGGCACACTCTGGCTTGTATAAAACATCCTTTGCTGTTTTGATCATTCCCAATTGGACCATCTCTGCTGCAAGATTTGAGTTTTGAGATAAATTAACCAGGGCTTCAGCTGAAGGTTCAGATACCTCCTGGAAAATGATTGCAGATATTTTAATACACAACTATCCTTGAGTAATAACTATCCTTCATCATTTTGATTACCTTTTCTATATGCAACATTACATTTCAACGATTTTCCATTAGATCATATATTACTTGTTCATGCTCTTGTATTGGAATGTTTCATTTATGCTTATGTTTTAGTGTTTCCGTCAACATATGTAGCCTCTCTACCTTAGCCAAAAAGAGGCATCAGAAGTGTATTGTCAGTGTCATTATATAACTGTCGTTTCACTTAATATAATTGATCATTTTACGAAACAAAAACTATCCTTGAATAATAACATTAAAACTACCCAAAAGTTTATTTAACTGATTTATTCCTACATCTGAGGCTAAATGAACAATCTTGAAACACCCCAATAGTTCATGTTTTTGTATGAACTTTAACTAAGTTCTTTGGAAAAAACAGTTGAGTTATTCATTGTTTTGCATTCAGATTGGAAGCGTCGAAAAATTCAAGAACAATGTATTTAAAATCGATCAACTCTTCCTAGTTCCTACACGAAAGTGGATTTTAGAAGCACCTTTGGAGCAGCTAAGAGTCGAGATAATGATGGTAGCACAGTCCCTGCATATTTGGCCAAGGATTGCAAGCCATCATCAGAGCCAGTCAGCCCACGAACTATATCAACAGCAACCTTCGTTATCTGTGAGGAAACCAAAATGCTTCACTATAATTCAATGCTTGACTTCTTACAAGAAAAACAAGACTCTCTCAATACAATAGTGACATATCCACACACACCAAATCTTCAACATCGCTACGAGTGAATAATCAATCAAGAGTCAAGACAACATGTCAATAAGTAGACATAACCAAAGACATAACTCTTTCAAAATAAATTGAATCATACCATAAAGATACTACTCCCTCTCAGGGGAGGTGAGCTTTATCCTAAAACAAAACCTCTTCATAATTTTTCTAAAATTTCCCACAAATTATCAACATTGATGCTCCTCAATAATGAGAAAATAAGAGGAGGTTGGAATAAAGGTAAATAGATAGGGTGGTTTGGCAATGTCAGATGATTCTAACTAACTTAACTAACATCTTCAACGTAATCAAATTAGGTAAACATATCTTATATTTAGAACACATAAAAAACAAAAAAAGGATTGATTTTGGAATGAAGGACACGCAGAAATCCAACACCAAGGTTCAAAAATTCAATAAACTCAACAACACATTGATTGATAAACTCAAGCTAATCCGTGTAT
The DNA here is from genome assembly GCA_029929735.1 of Mimosa pudica. NCBI lineage: Eukaryota > Viridiplantae > Streptophyta > Magnoliopsida > Fabales > Fabaceae > Mimosa > Mimosa pudica. The sequence continues at coordinate 8,491,276 of JAKELP010000024.1, forward strand.
AATCGAAATACCCAGAAAGGTATTGTGAATGAAACGGGCATGACGTCATTGATTTAGCTATAAATAAATATAAATAAATGTGCAAAAGTAAGGAGATGAAGAAAATATAAAAAGAGAAAAGGAAAAAAAATGACCTGAGGGGAGGGAGAAGAGAGAAAGGCAATAAGCTCCTCAACCTCTGTAGCCATTCTTCTCTCAGTCAGATAGATTCAGAGTACTATAAGTATCTATGTATCTATCTGTATTCTGTAATACTATGTTGCTTTGTTTTGTACTACGTTTGTAAGTTCATTGATTTCGTTCACTTGGGTTTGCTTTTGTAGTTCAGTTTCAGGGTTCCACATAAATAGGACTTCTTTTTATAACTTCTTTTTATTTCCTGCCTTTTTTTTTGTGTTTGTTACTTTATCTATCTTGACCTAGATATAATATTATTTTGATTTTTTCAAAAGTTAAAGAATCAAACTAGACCACTAAATTAGTTTGTAAGTAAAATAAATTATTTTTGTAATTGAAATAAATTACTTTTTAAATAAAAGATAACTATAAATAATGTAAAGTGATTAATTTTGTTTGCTTAATTTTTCAAGAAGAGTCGCATAGCCTTTTACACAAGGGTTTCATATTCTGTTATGAGGGCTAAGTGCTAGTTCTCATATTCTCTCTGTGATAGGGGTGAAAATAGCGAAACCAAAAAATGAACCCAATTCAATTTGGGATTTTCGGTTGGAATGTTGGATTAGTGCTTTTAGAATTTTGGCTTGGATTTTTAATTTGGTTATTTAAAAATTAATTAATTATTTAATTCAGATATATCTAAAAACCCGAAATTTTATAGTTTATTTATATTTAATAGTAAATATTAAATTTTATATTATTAATATTAAATATTTTTTTGGTCTGAATTATTAATATTAAATATTACAATATATTACATTAATACATCATTTTAGGAAACGGATTTTCTCAGCGGCAGCTCCCCTTAGCGGCTCTCAGCGTCCAAAATCCGTCCGTACATTCAATCACTCACTTAATATCGTCCGTCCAATTCATGATGCTCTTAAAATCTGACACGTCATTACCTCCTCTTTTCCCATTTTACCCTTATCACCTTCCTCTTCCTCTCTGTTCCATCCATTGTTGCTTCATCGACGGCCTCGCCTGGGCCACCGACAACGGCGTCATCAGTCAAGAAGGAGTATCACTGTGCACGAAGCTCAGTCTCGTGGTAGCGGCGGCGGCGGCGGAGGTGGATATGCGGCGGTGGACGCTGAGGCAGCCAGCATGGAGGTGGCCACGTTCAAGGCGGGGGCCAGGCGGGCGGCAGACGCCACGAGGTCAGCGCCGGAGAGGACAATTAGGGAGGAGAGGGAGTAAAACTTAAAGAATAATTGTTCTATTTATTCAGATATTGGATGCAAATGTTGTTTGTTATGGTGATATGGGAAAAGTTGAAGAGGTGATCTGGGAAAAGTTGAAGAGGCCATACGGCCATGCGCACAATGAGTTGAGAACTTGAAAGCGAAGAGAGAAATGAATGGATATGATTGCAATTGTTGCTGACGTGTCATATTGTTGCGGGACGCTGAGGGATGCTGAGGGAATTGGCCGCTGAGGGAATCTGAATCCATCATTTTACTATTAATATCTACTAGATATGTTTTATAAATAATATTTTTTAAAAGAATTATAAATATATTAAAATGAATATAATAACATAAATAATAAGGGGCATACACAAGAGTTAAGGATCAAATCCGCACCCCATTTGATTGAACGACGAAAGTACTTGTCACTCACGCTATTGCGCTAGGTTTGAATAGTGGTGCTTTTCATCTTTGAATGGTCTAGATTTAATTTAGATGATATAGATCTAATATTTTAAAGTATATTTAATTTTGATCATTTAGATTTAGCTCAATAATAATAGAGTTAGTTCTCTATTATTGAGAGAGAATATGCGAGAACACTCACGTAGCCGGGAAAGACAGGCTAAGGTGGTGCTTGACAAAGGTGGTGAAGGGAGTTCTTCTATATGGTGCGTCCATTAGTTCCAAGGATGGAAGAATGGATGGGAGATGAGGAAGTTGGTCAGGGAAAGGAGAAGAGGGGTGGAAGTAGCTTTACTCGTTCATACAAGGAAGCTTGTGTGAACGATATTGAATTGTTGAATGAATATTGAGTGTGGAAGTGTATTGTTGAATGAAGGATATCATATCCATCATTTACCTAAAAAGAGCAAATGATGGATATAATACCACCAAAGTGCAAATTTAGCACAAGTTTTAGTAGAAGTACACTCAGTACAATTGACTAATAAAATTGTAAATTTACCATCAAACTATCTCCAAAGTAACTCAATCATCTACTTTTACTTTTACTCTTGTTCTCTTGATTGCTTATTATTAAGGAGCATCAATTGTGATAATTTAAGATAAAGGTGAGGGAAAAAAGAAAGAGATCCTATATTCAGGAACTACCTCATTGAGTACTTTATTTCTCTTTTGATTGACTTCTAATTATTCTAATTAACTAGGAAACGACCCCGTGCTGCGCACGGGTAGTGTAACTCGAATTGAATACATAGTTGTTTTTTTAAGTGATGATGAGAATGTCAAGGAATAGACAATGGTTGATGTTGTACACATTGACGAAGGTGTACTTGTGATATTGCACCATATTGTTGTTGTTTTTTCCAACTCCAATATTACCTGCAAGCATGAGTTATTTTGCATGATTGTTTTTTTTTTGGTAATTTTGCAAATATTGTATTTCTAATGAAATAAGCATGTAAATATAATATGTAAATATACCTGGAATGAATAATATTTTGGAATGCTTCTGTGTATACAACATTTGTGGTTATATTTGTTGGCTTCTTGTCTTTGTCAATTATGAGAACCTTCAAACCCTCAATTGATTTGACTCTTGATAATGCAACATAGAGTTGACCATGTGAGAAAACTGGGTTGGGCAGGTATAAGCCAACATTATTCATTGATTGACCCTGGCTTTTATTAATTGTCATTGCAAACGAAGGTATGATTGGAAATTGACGTCTGTTCATTTTGAAAGGTAGTTTTGAATCAGATGGATTCATATCCATTCTATGTATGAGTACCTCACTTCCAATGCTGGTCCCGTTCAGTGCTATTGCTTTGATGAAATGCTTTCCCAATATAGTTATGCGAAGTCTAGTTCCATTACATAATCCCGCTGCTTGGTCAACATTTCTGATCAACATTATTGGCACTCCAATCTTCAGTTCAAGCTTGTGTGGTGGAATTCCTGAAGAATTAATTGTGTTGAGGAATTCAGTGTCGTATAGTTCTTCTAGTGCCTCACAATTTTCATTTGTCTTGCTGATTGAGTCTGAACTATAGTAAGTGACATAATCTTGTGGTATTAAAGATAAGATGTAGTCATTAATTTCATTTACCACCATCATTGTTGGGGCTAATATGACGCGTTCTGTGAAATATTTTGAATCCATCAAATGATTTAGCAGGTCAGGATAAGTTGCCTGCACAATTGAGTGTAGTGGATTTTGTGATTCCTTGATCAGAATGTTTTCTGGCAGTTCAATATCTGAGTAGCCATCACGTGAATGACCCAACTTGCCTTCACCAAGTTTGAGCAACCATTCTGAGAAATGTTTTACTCGCTGTTTATCTTCTTCATTTGTTGTTGATTGCAATCTCATATTTTGAGTTAGGGTAAACAACTTACATGAAGTCCAAAGGATTGATGAATTGATTGTTGCATTGATAATGGATGCTCGAGTCCCACCGGGAATGACTGGTAAAATTTGTCTAAAATCACAGCCTATGACAATGCATTTCCCTCCAAATGGTAGATCACATTTCATGATATCCCTTAATGTACGATCAAATGCCTCAAAACATAATCTCTGGGTCATTGGTGCTTCATCCCATATAATGAGTTTGGTTACCTGTAAAAGTCTTGCAAGAGGCGAATTGTTGTTTATGTTGCATATAGATTCTTCGTTGATTTCAATTGGGATTGCAAATCTAGAGTGTGCAGTTCTTCCTGATGGTAGTAGAGTAGCTGCAATCCCACTTGATGCAACATTGATAATTATATTGCCTTCGCTCCGTAGAGTCATGGTCAGTATGTTCCACAAAAAGGTTTTACCAGTTCCTCCAAATCCATATACAAAGAAGAATCCGCCTTTGCATGAATTTACAGATTCTAGTATGTCACTGTATATTTGAAGTTGCTCTGTTGTAAGAAGTTGTCTCAGATTTTTTGCCTTTTCAGCATATTCATCTTTGTTGAAATTCAATTTTTGCAGAATCAATTGATTTGTCACATCAAATGTTGGTGCTTCACTTGGCATAGGCATTGGTGGATAGTCTTTCAGAGATTTTCCATTCATTTGTAATAATTTCTCTATTTCTAGTAAACATGCATCTTCTTTATGCTCATTGGGCACTTTAAATCCTGCATGGTCAGCATATGAATATTTTTGTTGGTATAAATTTACGTCTTATGATGCAATGAATAAATACATGTGGTTTTTTTATTTAAGATTATATATTGAGATGTTTGTTTTCCTAATCAATAGTAATGTCACATACAGTAAAATAAAGTACTAAAATTTATTCTATGGGGTTATTTAAATACTAAAATTAGATGCTAGAGGATGAAAATTGTTTGTAAATAAAACTGAAATGTGAACTTTTTTAAATAACGTAGGTCAAGTAATGGATGTGCTAACCTGATAGCGCTGTGTTTGCTCTTGGTATATACAAGAGATCTTCACTCAATTGGATTTTTGTTTCTTCCCACACTTTGATTGGTTCTGATAGACAGTGTGACAAGAGCATACTAACAAAAAACTTCCTCAAATAAAATCCAGTTGCCCAATTAGATGCCTCTTTGATTCCATCGATGAATTCTTTGTCATCATCCAGAAGACCTAAGGCATAACATGCATCTTTGTAGGTCTTATGCACAATCCCGTTGACAGATCTAATTGCTTCATAATTTTGAGGGCCTGTTACCTTGGTTAGCATAATACGAAGGTAATATAGTTCTCCCTGCGAAGGAAATGCGTGTGCTAATCTTCCAACTGAAAAGCCTCTTTGTCTGCTTGTCCATTTTCTTTCCCTTCTATTAAAGGTAAAATGCAGTGGAAATTCGGAATACTTCAATGTCTGTGCTTTGTCATCTTGTGCATTTTTTTCCATCCAAGATAGGAACATTGATTCTTTTATTCTTGGCCTTTCAAATAAAGTGGACACTGATTCATTGGCTGTAAAGATTACACTTTGTTGGTTGGGTAGATGAAATGATAATCGTTGTACCGGTGGATACCTATGCTGAATTGGAAATCCAAAAATTCTCCAGGCAGATTCACATGGAGTAAGATATCTGCAATTTAGGTATTGAGTGACTTCATCATGATTTGCTGAATCCTCATCTGACCTGTTTTTGCGAAGTGCAGCAATGATCCGATCACTACCTTTACTAATATATTTAAACAAATACTTTATAGTGTTGGATTGATCGGTTTTCTCAACGTTTATATGGCCTTGAAACATGCGAAGGAGTTGGGGATTGTATGGGACAACATATCTATTGTCCAATGATTTCCCATGTTTGGTAAATGATCTTGAGTTGTTGCTCCTTTTGTATTGAGGGAAACCATTTTCATCGACAATTGTTTGTTCCACATATTTTTTTGGAAAATATCTTGAACATTTCCCGTCTCTTATACATGAACCGTCTTCGTTCCCATAACAACATGGTCCGTGCATCATAGAGTCTCCAACCAATCGGTAGAGCAATGGGTCTTTGGATTCATCTGGTATTTCGGCTGAAATGATCTTGTCCACATCATCAGCAGTGTTGATTTTTGATTCAGATTCCAAAAATAGCACTAAATGTACATGTTGGAAAAAAATATACTTTCTCTATTCCTAAATATAAGATAACTTTCCATAATTTGGGTAGATTAATGAAGTTGGTTAAGTTAGTTATTTACGCATGATATTATCAATTTATCCCAATTATATACATTTATCCTCACTCTCCCTCTCATGCTTGTTACTCCCTCCGGTCTCTAATATAAGAGCTAGTCGCAAAAAAAAACGCTTCTTAAAGAAACAAGTAAATGTTAATTGGATGTCTTGAGTTAATGTTTCTTTTCCAATATTGCCCATATTTATTATGATACTTTTAAGAGAGAGAAATACATAAGCATCAATAAACATGAAAGAGAGTTAGAGGCAAAGTAGAAAAAAAGACATTAAATGAGGAGAAAATGTGAGATAAGCTCTTACATTAGGGACCAAAACCATTCAAATTTTGGGCTCTTATATTAGGGGCCGGAGGGAGTATTATAGATAAGCATTATTAGGGTTATTTTGGGAAAAAATTTGGAAAAGTTAGAAAATGATCTTATAATTAGGAACAAATTGAATTTCAAAAGTCACCTTATATTTAGGAACGGAGGGAGTATATTCACTAAATACTTCTTACTATAAGACTAATTTCACCTTTCCAAACATTAACGAAAAAAATTAGACCATTAACTAACTTTGTAGTTGTAACATGTTTCATGTAATTAAGGTAAGAGAGGAGAACGAGGAACACAAATTGCATCCCATTGACGACATAAAACATTAATTAATACACACATAGCTGAACAGTACTCTAATCCAAAAAAACCAGAAAGCCATACATACATAATACGAGTAATGTATTATCATTTTCATTACATTAGGCCATCATATTCATATTCATCACCAAAACGCTGTTTATACAACTTAACCATACAAACTGTCATTAAAAAAATCGAACCTTTTTGCTCACTTTTGTCTGCAAAACGCGTTTGCTTTGTAATCATCAGTAAAGTTCGGATCTTGTTAAAAGGGTCTCTCTATTTCGTGCTTTCCTAAGATTTACCCCCTTTGTTAGGAAGATTTGTTCTTCGATTTGTGTTTTACCCATCATGTTTGATCCTTCTTTTAACCCCATCATCAGGTACCAAACATTGTATTATTGCTTTGTGTTTAAATGCCTCTTTTTTTTGAATGTATTTTTGTGAAACATTGTTGTTTTTGTATGTGTTTATGCTTTATCTTCATGTGTGGCATCCCAATTCGTAATCGTTTTATGGGTTTTATTTATTAGGAAGATCAAATATATGATGTGTCCTTTTTAGTCTGTGTTTTCTTTCCTATTGGGAAATGGCATTTCAATGAATGCCTTGCCTTTCATGCTCATAAAGTAGAATAGTGATTGTAAATTATCATTTCAATTAATGCCTTGCCTTTCATGCTTATGTGATTGATTATTATTGTATGGTTATTAATTACATTGCCTATTGGGACTTGGACATGTTTGAGTTAGGGACTTGGATATGATGAGGTATTCAGTTGTCATTGTTTTGTTGTGGAAGTTAAACTGGGGATATTTTTGCAGATGATGTTGTTTGAATCTGAATTGTGGGACTTGCTCTGCAATGGCACATCCTAGGAACAATGGTGAATTCTTTGTTGATTATGGATCTCGGGTTTCTCGTCGTAATAGAAGGCTTGGTCGTTTTACTAAACCGAGACTTTCAGAATCGGCGTTACTTCTTATTGCATTACTGTCTATATCTTTGACAGCTTTTGGACTGAGAATGTATTTTTTAGGTGAGGCTGGAGACTTAACGTGGAACATATATATAATGCATATGTCCTCTTTCATGCGTACATAAGTGTAGACTTACCATTGTATCACTTTCCATCGTGCTCCTTGTTTCATGATTCTGTAATTTTTGTTTTTTGTTTCTTGTGTCTATATGATCACCAACCTGTATTCCTGGAAAAACTATTGTTTTAACTGTTTTTTTAATTTTCTATTGAAACACTATCGAATTGTTAACTGTGTCAGAATTTCGCTTCTTATATTCCTGCAATGGTTCCTCTACAGGTAGATTGGACTCTGAGTCCCCAATTTTTGACTCTAGGTCCTCAATTTTGGACTCTAAGCCTTCGTTTTTGGACTCTAAGGACTCTAAGCCTTCATTTTTGAACTCTAAGTCACCAATTTTTCCCAAACTAAAAGAAGAGAACTTAAAAGAAGAAGTTTCAGCATATGATGTTGGAAGGCCGCCTAAAAGCAAGCGTCGGAGGAAATGTAAGCGTCAATTTCTTACACTTCAATAAGTCAATATTATCGTTATTCTAGTATTTTAGTGATGTGCTTCCATTTTTCAAAGTAATCTTTTGGCATCAAATTCTGTTTTTCACTGCCTCATCCATATAATGTCTCTACTGTCACCATCCCCATTAGGGCTCACCTTAGCAACTGTTTATGAGAAACTTTTGCAGCCTGTAGATGACAACATTGTTTAGCATCCGTAGATTCCCATAATATGAACAAACTAGTGTCAAACCAATTTGTGAAACTAACTGAAACCTTTATGAACTAAAACTCAATGGGAATACTAATGAATAGGAAAGGTTAACAAAATGATGACATTCAACTTCACGCACATAGACTGCACAATTGTAATATGAATTAAGTTTAAACCAAAGCTCATAATAAAAAATGATTGTGATGGAAATATACCAATGTAGTATTATTCAAGAATCAAAGTATCACCTCAAAAGAGGATTACAGAGACAATTACAAGGGCCTAATGTGCAATTATAGAGGCACACACTCTCCTAATGTGCAATTCTAGAGGCACACACTCTCCAACTCTCAAAATACAAGCATATCTCTTCACACTACAACTCATCTATTTATACATATAACAAACTGTAACAAACTAACTATTTTGTTGTTGCCTTGCTAATTACATTATTATTGTCATTCACTTCGGGCCTTCTTTTGTAATAGACCCATGATGCCACATGACCCATCAATACCCACCCCAACAAGATGAACCTTGTCCTTAAGGTTGAAAGCTGGAAATGAGCCTAATGATTTGAAGAAGGCAGCAACAACGGATTCAAGAATGCGTTCTTTAGGATCGTCAAAATATTCAGCAACAGTAAACCACCCCTTCTTCATTGCAAATGCATATGGAACAAAATCTAGAAACTCAGCAAGCATTTCGAGAATTCGAACAACATGAGACCATAGTTGATTAAGACCAGAAGCTCTAGTGAAATTTGAATGCTTAATCAGCCTCTCACATGTTTTTACAAAATTTGATATGTTCTTAATGAAACCATCATATAATACTGTCAACCCACTGTGAATAATGCTAGTTTGAACCCACTCTACCACGAAAATTTCTAGAGTAACAATTAATTCCTTTTCAATGGAAGATTGTTCTTTCTCAACCACACTCTCTAAAAAAAATATAATACTTCATGAACAAACCTCAAGAAACATAAAAGTTTGAGGACACGAACAAGAAGAGACCAAAATTGAGTAAAATTAGAATACCCTTTAGATGTGACCTTCTGATTCGCCCCTTCAGAAATCTTGAACTTTTGAGTTGCAAGAACCAAGTAGGTAACTCCATAGGATTCATTAACGAAGAAATTGTTGGCAGTATTTTGTGCATCTTCAACCTGATCATCTTGCACGATTCTAGTCGATGACGTTGCAAACTGTGAGGAGAAGGAAATTAAGCTCGTGCAATTTGAAATTGAACGCCATATCTTTGATTGCTGGTTAGGGTTTTGCGATACATTATAGATGGTTTGAGCTTTTTCCTCACCATAATCAAGCACAACTGATTTACCTCTCCAATTAAAAATAGGACTTCTTCCCCAATGGGCCTTGTGAACCCAAATTATTATCCAGTTGTCTTGGTGATTTTCTTTATCCGCGTCCTTCATCAAGGTCATGAAACATAATGGCTCACTCAATTGGTTTCTTTCAACAGAGAAATTTTCTTGAAAAAATTGCTTCCATGTGTATTCATCGTCAATTTTAGCCTCCAATCGATGAATCCTAACACTGTCATCGTCAAGTTCATCTTGCATTCTTGGAACGATGTCATCTTCAATTTTGTCTTTCATACTTGAAACTACATCAACTTCTTGTTTTTCAAGAATGCCTTCAATTTCTTCTTGATCCTCTAAATCAACATCTTTGATTTCCTCTGGTGCTTCAAGATCGAAGTCTTCTCTGGCCATATCTGATTCTGAGTTCGTCTTTGTATTTAGAAATTTCCTCTCTTCTCCATATTTCTCCAATCTCTCTATCATGTGATTTAACTTCGTGATTATCTGCTCTCCAAGAGATATAATAGTTTCATCTCTATTCTCCACCATCTTTTTGGTATTTATCATTCCCAATCGAACTGCTCTGATACCTTTGATGGAAATATACCAATGTAGTATTATTCAAGAATCAAAGTATCACCTCAAAAGAGGATTATAGAGACAATTACAAGGGCCTAATGTGCAATTATAGAGGCACACACTCTCCTAATGTGCAATTCTAGAGGCACACACTCTCCAACTCTCAAAATACAAGCATATCTCTTTACACTACAACTCATCTATTTATACATATAACAAACTGTAACAAACTAACTATTTTGTTGTTGCCTTGCTAATTACATTATTATTATCATTCACTTCGGGCCTTCTTTTGTAATAGACCCATGATGCCACATGACCCATCAGATTGTCAAGGATATTGACTATCGATATAGACTAATGATTCATTATGAAAGATAAAAGAAGTCTTGAATAAAATATTTAGCCAGATAAAAATATTAGATGTAGTATATACATCAAATCTGCCTTTGAGAGAGGAAAGGATGAGGGAGGGAGAGTAAAAGATTTGATGAGAAAGCCATGTTTGATAGAGCTAAAATCAACTTCAATATAGTGTAGATGAATTGGGTTTTTAATGGATAATTTTCTTTTAACAGTCATAATTAATTGTATATTGTGAAAATTAAGAAGCAACCAATAATGCTGCTGAAAGCTTGTTGAGGTGCACCTTGTGCTCTTTTCTTCAGCTGTAGTATAATTATTAAGATTTGACAAGGATCCGTTCCTTTGATTTAATATATGACTTAGCACAGGTTCAGATTGTGGCCTCTTAATTATTATTATTATTATTTTATTTTTTTGAAAAAAAGGGATCGCTTAAGTTTGTAATTAGATGATAATGAATCTACTGCTCTGCTCATCCCTTATACTTTTTCAACTTTTCAATTATTTATCAGCACTGTTATTTGAATTTGTGCATTTTCAATCCACGAGTTTTCACCCAATGTCTTTCTTTTGTTTCATTTCAACTTTTCAGATTTTCCTTGTGAAATTGGGTTTCGGGAATCTGTAGATGCCATTCTTGAGCCAGAGAATTACATTAACTGCACCTTGTTTTCCCTTGACTATGTTAACCAAGAAGAACAAAAGTCAGAAAGATATTTATTTGAACCTCGATTTGGTGGACACCAGACTCTCGATGAAAGAGAAAAATCCTTTTATGCCGTAAACCAAACACTTCATTGTGGTTTTATCAAGGGGGAAGGAGGACATTCAAGCACTGGATTTGATTTAGATGAAAAAGATAAGGCTTATATGTACAGTTGTAAGGTTGCTGTTTCTTCTTGCATTTTTGGAAGCTCTGATTTCCTCAGGAGGCCTACAAGTAAATTGGTAATTTTGTCATCTATTTTAATTTGTTTCTTCATTGTGGCATATAAGAATTTACAAGTATCATTGACCTGTGTTTTCTCTATGATATCTTCATGTTAATACTGTTTCTAGAAATAATAGCACTCAAGTGGCTAAATTTTGATTAAATACATTCTCTTGCTGAAATTGGGCAACTTTGTTTCTTCACCTGCCCAATAGTACAAACTCTTCCGGTAAATATTCACTGGTAGCAGAAAGACTAATAAAGGAAAATAGAATGTAGAGGGAGAAAAATATGAGAGGGATCTGAGGTTTCTCTTAAAATGAGAATCCATGCTCAAATATGTCCTTGTCTGTGAACTGGTCATTGACATACATTCTCTATGAATATTCGCTGTTTAGATTTGTTCATGATGATTTTGATTGCATCTGTTTTTCTTAAGATATATATTTCTTGAATGGTTCTAATATATGATAAAATTAGCATATTATGTACTGAGGAATAGATGTCACTTGTTCACCTTGATTTTGTGACTATAAGCTATTGATAATAATCTATCATGTGTCTGATTTTTATGATGTTAATTGTCAAGTATATGTAAGTTGTGCATGCCTAATTTCTGCAGATCAGTCAATATTCAAAGGACAATGTTTGCTTTGTTCTGTTTCTGGATGATCAAACTCTGTCCAAATTATCATCTGAAGGGAACTATCCTGATGATAGAGGGCACATTGGCCTCTGGAAAGTAGTTGTTGTAAAAAACTTGCCATATGAGGACATGCGGAGAACCGGCAAGGTGCCAAAATTTTTATCACATCGCCTATTCCCAAATTCTAGGTAGTTCTCACAATTTGTTGTTGCATCATAGTTTCTTGGCCGTCCATTCCTGTACCTAACTATTTTAAATACTTGATTGATAGGTATTCAATTTGGCTTGACAGCAAGATGCGACTGAATGCTGATCCCTTGCGAATTATTGAATACTTCTTGTGGAGGAGGAAAGCTGAATATGCCATCTCAAATCATTATGATCGCCACTGTGTTTGGGAGGAGGTACTCCAAAATAAACGATTGAACAAGTATGACCCTGCAGCAATTGATGAACAATTTAACTTCTATCAATCTGATGGTCTCACCAAGTTTGATCCTTTAGCTTCTAATAATCTCCTTCCAAGTTGTAGGTCTCCTTGTTATAATTGTTTTAGAATTAAATTTTTGTTACATGGCATCATCTGATTTATTACGTGGTTTGAATGTTTTTTCTTTCACCTTACAGATGTTCCTGAAGGTTCCTTTATAGTCAGGGCGCATACACCAATGTCTAATTTATTTTCATGTCTTTGGTTCAATGAAGTTGATCGATTTACGTCTCGTGATCAACTCAGCTTTGCATATACTTTTTTGAAACTCAGGCGAATGAATCCCGATAGGCCATTTTACTTGTACATGTTTAAGGTTGGTCATTCTTTAATTTCTATTTTTTCTTGATTTGTTTATTTTGTATGCATTTTTTATATTCATTTGAGGCAGTAAGCGTTGGTGGTTTTTGGTTTATAATGGGAAGGATACGGGTCCTTTTTGGCGCTACTTAACAAATAACCTTGCTTTTGTATATATATGTTGGTAACTTTTTGGAAAGTTGACTAGGTTAACTGATGAATCTTGCATCCTAACATACATGTAATCTTGTGTTCATTAATTCTACAGATCTCTCATCCCTTTGGAATTGTTATGTATATGTTTGTGTGTTTACATATATATCCGAAAAAAATGAGTTCATATATAAAAATATCATAAATTTGTGCAGGATTGTGAACGCAGAGCATTGGTGAAGCTATTCCGGCACCGGGTTCTTCCATCGGAACCAGATACTGCTTGATCAGTTTAACATCTGAAAGGTTGGATTTTGTGTGTGATCTAATCCTGTAAACCTGAATGAGATTCTTACGTTCTTTGATACTCCATTATATGTAAGGATTAGACTTAGATGTGTTTCCTTGTATCTTTCCATCATGATCTTTAATTTAAATTCAACATGCATAGTTTCCCAAAGTTGATATAACAACTGGATGGTTAACTGGGGAACAATATAGTTATATGTAAAAAAAAGTAAATTTTTTGTTAGTTGATTGCTAACCATGAAGGGGTATCCAAGAATTTATCCACCTTTATGTTATTTGGGGATTTGATCAAAATTAATTAACATCTATACCTTAGCTCCTGACATGATGTATCTGTTTGAGCAGGGATTCACACTGAAGGAAGAATGTATTTTATCATATATTTGGTTGCTTTCTAGCTTTGATTCATCAAAAATGATATATGATCAAAGCTTGGACAAAAGAATTAAAGAATATTTCTCTCTCCAGAAATGGGCTGTTTCTGCTCCTTGTAAACCAAAGTTGAAGATGGTTGCTGCTGCACCTACTGTTGTATGTTCAAGAGAAAGATGATGAATGAATTAATTTCTCAGCTTCCTCACGTTGGCTAAGTAGGCGTGAAGTGGAGATTTTTGCTAACTTTCTTTTGTTAATTTGTTTGTATTTTCAATTTTGTGTAAGCACTGAAATGTCACAGGTCCCCTCTGTTCAACCCCAGAAAAGGTTAGCAGAATTAAGAGTCTGTAAATTGTTTTTTTTTTCAATGGATGTACTGCTTGTTTTTTTCAAAATAGATATTTTAACTTGCATATCTACTGAAAAATTTTATTTTTGAATATCTATGCCAACTATTTAGATAGCATGTTCCTAGATTATAGACTTCATGATCTTCAAATGGGCATTTCATGGGGCACTCTTCGTTCCACGGAATGGCTTAGAATAGAATCTTAGACCATGTTATTGCGAATAAATACTCACAAAATGAAGTTAGTTTACTCCATGTTTGTCAGTTATCAATGACTTGTATTTTAATAAAAACCACTAGTTAAGAGTTGATGCAGTTCAAAGTGTATAATTTCTTCCAAAGCAGGAAAGGTTGCATATTTTTGGGAAGTTAACATTCACAATGTTGAAAGGTTTCTGTTCTTCAAGGAAGTAATGGAGTTTCAATCTTTAAGAATGAAGCAATTCTAATGAAAAAGTTTATCTTTTGTTTGTATTTCTTTGGAAAAGTGAACGGAGAAATACATATTTTGAAACGTGAATGTGTAATTTTTACAAAATAATATGGTGCTACAAGATATGCCTATGAGCGTTTTGACATCATAGTGGGAGGCTTGGAACCCAATTGCAACGTTTTTGCGATGTAAAATATGTTAGGAAAATATTCACATTTTATATAGTTGCTGGACACACTAGTAATTGGGTGAAAAGAAATAGAACACAGAGAAAATCAGAGGGAAAGGTGTTGAAACAGAGGTGGGAGAGGAAAAAGCAAAACAGAGAAAAGGGAGAGAGATGAGAAAATGAACCATAATAGAGAGGTGGGGAAATGAAACCAAAGGGTAGAAGAAATGAAGAACTTGAGGAGGGGAGAGAAATAGAGCTCACACGGCTAAGTAATTTTCATTCATCAAATTTAACTAGTATTATTACAAGAGTGATGTCATCCTATTTATAGAGGAAATAAGACTCTCGCATCTTGTAAAATAAGTTGCTATGAAGCAAAATATAATTTGACAACAAGAAGCAAAACACAGTTCAACTTAACAACTTGACAGCTTACTAAAATAAAAACATAACGTTACAAAATATATAGAACTAGATATATTTATGTTATATTATTCTTCAAAATATCTTTCGCATTCCATCATTCTGGATTTTTGGTTTGACATGGGATGAATGGAACCCAACTGCAATGTTTTTGGTTGAACTAGTTTCATGTGGAACCTTAATCTCATAAACCAAACACCTCAAAATGTTGATTTCACCTCCACTTCCCCATCAGTTCCAACTTCCAATCAACCAGACGGGGCACAAGTTTTTTGAGTTGGGAAAACTGTACATATCCAAATGAATATACATAATGAAAATGTATGCTCCTTACTCCACGACCATACCTTGAAAATGTAGGAAGAGTACAAAGTAGATGAGAAAAAAAGGAGAGGAAAAATTGTTCCTTTTTCTAAATAATCATTTAAAATTTGAATTTAAAATTAATTAACAAGAGTTCCACAAAAGTATTCATTTGTCTTAACGATAAGCTCGTTTATATGGAGTTCGAGGCCATGAATTTGAATTAGTCTCCCTACATAAAAACATGGGTAAGATTATCTAACATATTTTCTTCTCGACATTTCCACCAAGTGAAAATTAAACTGGACTAATCTTTAATCTTTAATATAAGATCCATAACAACAATAATATGTGATCCACAAATAACAAAAGGTGAGAGACATTTAATCCGTGAAAAAATAAAATTGAAATTATGTGTAAGTTTGGCATCAAATTTCAACCATCAAAACTAAGTTTTGTTTTTGTGAGTATGGCTGTTCACGGGACGGGACAGGATTAGGACACCCCATCCTGTGTCTCGTCCCAAAAAAGGGTCAGGACAGGATTTTCGTCCCGTGTCCTGTCCTATCCCGATGGGGAACGAGATGAGAAATTGTTGAATACCCCTATTTGTTCACACATGCCTTTTTTATAATCATCATTGCCCTCTTGATGGTTTATAATTGAAAACTATCAATAAGAATAATTTAGAGAAAGACGAGTGAAAATTTAAAAAACATGTTATTGAACAAAACTCATGTCACAAATGAAAATAAAATACAATTCCAAAAATATTTTTTTAAAAAAAATAAATGCTGAGGGAGCATCAACTAACATAACATAAACATAGTATTTGACGTCAAAACTCAACAGTGAGAATGGGAAGTAGCTTCATGAGATGCTCTCCCAACAACGCCATGTTGAGAGCTCTGAAGCCTCCAAAACCAAACCTTTACGCCTTCTCTTCCATCTCTGTCGCTCTTTCACACGTATCTCATATTTTTCTTTTGTGGGTATACAACAAATATGAATGAATGTGTGACATGTTTGTTATGTTGAGTCTCTCTTTGTTTGGTGATAGGTGGAGTGAGTTGTGGTGGGAAGGCTTATGATGCTTTGCTGTTGGATGCTGGAGGCACTCTTTTGCAATTGTCAAAGCCTGTTGAGGAGACATATGCTGCCATTGGAACAAAATATGGTTTGCTTTTTTCTTCATTCATATAGCATGGAGCTATAATTATCTCAATCATGCATTTCTTTTACTCAAGAAGATGAAAAGGAATGAAAATTACTTGCTCTGTTAGCTAGTTGACTTTTTTTGGAGAATCCCACTTAATCATAATATATTTTGCATACTGTTAGATCATATATATGTTAGCTTATAGGTGAAATAATCTAGTTTAGCTTATTAATTCATTTAGTTTTCTTAGGATTCTCCAAAAAAATCAGCTAGTTCTTATATTTAGGAATGGAGGCAGTAGTAGCTTTAATCCTAATCTACTATTTGCTATCTACTACTACCTCCGGTCCTAAATATAAGACCTAGATAACTTTTTTTTGGAAATATTAAGGTTGCGAAATAGGTTATTAAATCATGACATTTTTGATATCTTTTCAGATTATCCATTAGCTTATAGGTAAAATAAACTAGTCTAAGAGAAAAAATTAAGTAAATCAATTTATAATTAACTTATTTTTTTGCTTTTTTTAGGATTTTTCAAAAAAGTCATCTAGGTCCTATATTTAGGACCGGAGGGAGTATCTACTCACAAGAAAAGTCAAGTCAAATTATTTGGCCTGGCCTGGCTTGTGAATTAGTATCTTTTGGATTGCATAAATTTTGCTGTTTTATTTTGATTATTTGGTGATTTGACTTTGCATGTAACTATTGAATCAAGTGAGTAGACACTAAAAATGTACTTTGCATGACTCATTTGTTGCTTATTGGGTTGGGTTTATGAATAACCCTGATGGCTTTCTGTTAATATTTTTAAGGTTTGACTGTGACACCAGCTGAGATAAAGCAAGGCTTTAAAAGAGCATTTTCTGCTCCTTGGCCTGAAAAGCTACGTTATAAGGTTTGTGATCTGTCCATGAAATTCTCTTTGTGTGAGTCTGTTTCACAACGATGCTCTATATTCACTTGACCTTGATTCAAAGCCAATTCGCCCATCTGGAGATGCCACTTTTCTATTTTGTATGAGATTGCTTCTGATCATCAAATAATTAGTGGAAGACTGTAGGGCCAGCATTATATATAGTGTATATAGTTTTGGTCTCTATGCCTCTAGAGGTTAGATGAAGTTTGGAGATTTTTTACTTTCCACATATGAATTTTTGCCATTTCCTATTTGGTTTACTAGAGACCTGTTTTGTGCCGACAGGAATCTAGTTGTTTTATAATGAAATATTTTAATTTCATAGAAACAATATTGAAGCGCTTATTTATTTACATTTACAAATTGACTCGCTTACATGTAACTTCTGTGTCAATTTTCTACTGTATCCGTTTCATGATAATTTATGTCAGATGGTTTACCATGGTTATTCATAGTCCACACATTGATCTCTTTTCTACTAGAAAAGTAAGCAAAAAAGGGTGCTCAATAAAGCAGTAACATATTATTAATTTGTATGCATTACAGGGAGATGGGAGGCCATTTTGGAAGCTTGTAGTTTCTGAAGCCACAGGTTGTGCGGATGAAGATTATTTTGAGGAAGTTTATGAGGTAACCCTTCTCATGAGCGCACTGTTATTTTCCAACTCTTAATGATTCTCAAGCTGACAGTTATACTTACTTTTTGACAATGCCTACCATTGCTATCGATAGGTCACAAGTTCTTTTCTTTTGTCAATTTCTTTGAGCCATGTCTGTAGTGTGCTATTTTCCCACCTAGTTGGGATAAGGCTTTGTTATTGATTGATTGATGTCTGTAGTGTGCTATTTTGGTACATTGTAGTTTCTGATGAGCTGTCTAGCTGGTCCATGATATTCATTCATGTTGTTTCCTGAGATCCTTGTTTGTTCTTTGTCAGTATTATGCAAATGGTCATGCATGGCATCTTCCTGATGGAGCTTATGAAACAATTTCCCTTCTCAAGGATTCAGGAGGTCAAATGAATTATACATATTTCTTTATCCTATACCACTATAATTTTATGCCCTGACTTGTGTAAGTTCTTCAAAGTTCAAGTTTTGTTTCTTTCTAACATGAATAGCAGTGACACAGTTAAGATGGCCGTTGTTTCCAATTTCGACACTCGGTTAAGGAAGCTATTAATGGACCTTAATGTATTACATCTGTGAGCATCAATTGTTTCTTGAACATGTTATTACTTTGTGTTATTGTATTTTTGAACTTCTAGATGACAGTTGACAAAGCTGAGGAGATTATCTCTTCTCAAACCTCTATGGTATAGAAATCCATATTGTTCATGAACCTCTCTTGGTGTTTATCTATATAAAATTTTGATTTTTATCCTAGGTTTGATGCGACCGTCATATCCTCTGAAGTTGGATATGAAAAGCCAGATCCAAGAATATTTCAAGCTGCTTTAGGTATGTACGGTCTTAATGTGCCAAGTATATAATTGTCATATTTTTCACCTTTTAATTTTTCACTACGTTTAAATTCTTTTGATCCGCCTTTCCACTCATGTGTGTAGTACTTAACTTCTATTGTTTAAAGTACAAAACTGAAACCATAGGAGATACTCAGGAATAAAATTATTATTATTATTATAATAAAACAATAATATGCAAATATTCCAAAGCTGCGTTTGGAATGCTAGAGTACGAGAAAGACTTGAATAAATATTGCCTTGAACTATTTTTCAATTTTTTGTATCATATAGTGCAAAACCAATTTAAGAAAATTACTTCTGCAAGAATGCCACAGGTTGTATTATTAGTTGTAAGGAAATGTTGCACTGTTCATTGCATTGCTAACATCTAGTCCTGCAAAAGATGATGCTGGATTTTTTTTTTCCCTTTTTACCAGATCAAGTTAAAGTAGAGGCAAGCAGAGCCTTACACATAGGAGATGATAAGAATGCAGATAAATTTGGGGCCAATGCAGTTGGAATTGATTGCTGGTGAGAGCTTTCTTGTCTAATGTTGATCCCTTTTCTCTTAGACTGATGGAAATAATTCAATGTCTGCTCATTACGTGCAGTTTTTTTTTTTTTTTCATTTTGGAGTTTTTTATGTCTGCACTTATCTGTTGGTTGAGATCTGAGTACATTGCTAACTTTTCAAAAACAGGTTATGGGGAACTGATGTGAAGACATTCTCCGACATTAAAATCCGCATTCTCAATATGGAATCATAGTTATCAACTATAGAAGTAGTCTTGGGAGTTTTGTATAAGATCAATGTTTTTGATGTTATCTATCCTCTCGAGTCTCAACTATAGCTTCAACTGATACAGAATTGAAGCTATGAAAGAGATCATCCTATATCCATGTGAGTTTAGTCATTTGATTGTAAAAATAGTTCAATAAATAATTATATCGGAAATTTTGTTAGATGATTTGCATACCTTGTAAACCAACCTTATAAAGGACGAGGCAAATGTATGGTTGTGATTTAATTAGAGCAAGTTCGCTCCTGCATTGATGTTCATGTTTTATAATGTAGCAAGTTTACTCCTTTTTTCCAAGAAAGTTAAGATAAAAATAGTAGAATATTATATATTTATATATAAATACACATCAGTACATAACATATAGGCTAGGAATACATCAATGATGAGTGTATACTTTAGACATGGCTTTTGATGGAGTTACTATATCCACTTTGGGCATCATAATACCTGGACCACAGCATAACACCTCCGTATTTTGCTGAAGTCTTGAGTTTTGGTAGCACAGTGGAAGTAAGGTCAGATGCAGGAATGAATCCAGTGCCTGCAGCCTCAGGAGAAGCTGGTAGCCCCAGGAATATCTTGTTGGCTGGGATATCTGACGTCCACTGCTTCCATGCATCATCAAAACTGGTGATTCCTGAACTGTACTGGCATGGTGGGTTGTTATAGAACTGGACCCAAACATAATCAAAAAGGCCTGTCTTTAGGGCATTTCCTATCCAAGCATCAGGAAATGGGCATTGAGGTGCTGCAGTAATGTAAACTTTTCTCCCTCCTTGATTACCATAGACTTTAAGGAACCTGGCAAGATCACCCCAGTACTGGTTTGATCCTCCTTCGATGTCGAAGTCAATGCCATCGAGAACGGCGGGACCCAATGGTCGAGAAGAAGATTGTCCTCCTAAGAAGTTATTCCAAAGGTAAGTGGCTACATTATGTGCATCTTGAGTGGATGCAAGTGAGTAGCTACCAGCACCTCCTCCTATAGATAGTAACACCTTGATGCCTTTGGCTTGGCAAGATTTGATGTCAGAGCTCAAGCCAGTGCAGCCATTGGAATAGGGATCACAATGGCCAGCTAGGTTTATCATTGGGGTTTGGCCATTCCCAAAAGTTGGCAAGAAGGCCAAAATCACATACTCATAGTTTCCTGTGGCACATGCCTCAGCCAATGTGCCCTCATTACCATTCTGACCCCAGTAGACTGCTATGCTTCCTGCATTGGAGTTATGTGATAGTGCTAACACAATCAAGGAAAAGACAGGGATCATGACTGACAGCTTTCTGAATGCCATTGCCAGGCAATAAGAAATATCTAATAATTTGTGTCTTGCTTTTCAATGCTGAACACTGTGATAGGGGATGCCTTTTATTGCAGAAACTTGTGGCTTTGATCACTTAGTGTGTGGCCATTACTCTTATCATTAGAACGTAGCTTGGCAGGCACTTTGTGCGTGGCTTTGATCATTAAAATGCAGTTGTTGATGCAGACAAAAAAAGGACAGTGTACAATTTTCCTATTAGGCACCTTCTATGTCGTTTTCTCTATGGCTCTATTGTGGCTGCTTCTCTGGAGTTTTCCATCATTTCAAGTGGTCAAACAAATCGCAGTGATAGCATATTATCACATCATTGGAACAATAATTAGTGTTTGATCACATGATCCTTTCAACCAAAAAAAAGGTAGCTAAACGGACATTAATTTGCTATGTTATGCAGATAATAAACTCAAATATAATATTAATTGAAATCTATTTTTTTGATTACATCAATTGAAATCTATGAAGCTTTTGAAATGCAAGTTTTCACCAACTCAATCAGATTTCATGGAAAAAATATTGGATATTTTTCAGGACAAATATATTTTGCTCTTACTTCCTTGATCTCTTTGTACAAAGTCTAGTTGGTTTTTTTTTGGAGAGATTAAAAATGTTAAATAAATTATTTAATCATAATTTATGTTGCATGTTATAATATTATTAAACCATTAGATTGCATGTTACAATATAAGTCAAACAAACTAGATTATATAAAAAAATGTTAAGACAAATTAACCTAGTGAATTGACATAAGTGATAAGTAATCTTTTCCCTTAAGTGATAGGGTGTTTGATCCATACCCCGTAAATGTAGCATATTCATAGACAAACTACCGGTAAGGGATTAATCCCACTTAACACATAGAGAGATACATGCAAAAAAAAAAATCTATATAAGACAAATCAGTATGTAACCTACTTATTTAACTTTCTCAATATTTTATTGAAGTAATCAATTAAATTTTTTTTTTAGGAACGGGTCGAGGGAGCATTATTAGGTGGATGAAGCTTGCCAATATATTATATATTCATGTTTAAAAGTTAAAACGCTGCATTTTTCGATCAAAAAAAAAAAAACGCTGCATTTGATGTTGACAAGATACACCCACGTAAGGTATAAATATAGTATTGATATCTTTGTCTGTAATCATCATTGCAAGGCCTCTAGCCTTTCTACCAAGTTTTTTTGGCCGCTAGTGGAAAAGATGTTCAAAACAGATGTCAATCTATCTTCTCATTTTCCCCATGTTCGTAATGTTTTATAAAAGTACTGATAAAAAAAACTATCCACTTTAGACGTAGTATCTATGCATAAAAAAAATTAAAAGGTTAACATAACACAATCTTGGATCCCCAAAATTTGCTCTAATACATTTTGATCCCTCTAAATTAAAACACGATTTTAATAAAAATTTTACTAACTTTAAGAGATCAATGTTATAAGTAAAATGCAACTTGAAATTCCAAAACTTCTAGTTTAAACCATGAAAGATTATAAAACCAAAATGGGGAAAAATCAGATCAAAGATTGTACTATCCAAAAATAGAAAATATCGGGCACACGACCAGTCAAAGGTTTAAACTAAATTTCAAGGCTCACAAATAGCGGCTAGGGATACCTCCTATTCCCTGGCCTCCTATTCCATCCTATTCCCCATAATCTTATTCGTCCATGTGATCCAATGGCTTACACCCCATACACACCCCTACACCCTACCCCATCATATCTTATTTCTCTCACACCACACCTCCATCCTTCCTCTCCCTCCCACCATCACCGACAACCACCCTCCTCCCACCATCACCGGCAACCACCCAAGGCGGCGGCTGCGTGCTTTCCCTGTCCTTCTTCCCCCAACCATCTCCTCCTCCTTCTCTCTCTCCCCAATACACCGAAGCCGTCGTACTAACTTTTCCGGCGAGTTTCCCGGCGAGTTTCACCGGAAAATGGTAAGTAACTAACACCATTTTTCATCTCCTACTTCCCCTGGTTCCGGCCACCGCCGATTCTTGACGTCGGACGGTTCGAATCGGCCGTCAACGATCCTTCGCGCGGTGGACTGATGATGGCGAGTGAATCCTCCGCTGCTGAGAGGCTTCGCCGGAAACGCCGTGCTGACGGCGTACGCGACGGCGAGTAGAGAGGCAGGAGACGGCACCGTTGAGGAGATTGTTGAAGATGGTGAGTTCAGATTTGAAAGAAGAAGGGAGAAAAGTGACGTGGGTGCAGATCTGAAAGTGGGAGAGAAGAATGGGGAAGTAGTTATGGGAGCAGATATGATGGGGTAGGGTGTAGGGGTGTGTATGGGGTATGAGCCATTGGATCACATGGACGGATAAGATTATGGGGAATAGGATGGAATAGGAGGCCAAGGAATAGGAGGTATCCCTAGCCGCACAAATAGAGTCTTGGAAAAGGGTTCACCATGTTGTGTAAAAGGGTGGAGAAACTAGGAAGCAGTATCCCAAAAGAAAGAGCCTGGACATCATTACATATAGGAAGTTCCGAAATGCATCTGAAATAACCAAATGTAATAAGCCAGTACATTGAATTTGTGAAACTTCCTAACTCAGCGCAGCAAACTTGCCAAGTAAAACTAATAAGAATTCCTCGAATAGACCATGGGCAAACATGAGGTACAATAATATCATATACAGTGAAAGTTAATAGAACTTTTGAAATGCGACAACATTCACCTGCATGATAAGATACATAGCCTCCTGCTGCTGGCATTCAGAAACTGAACGAGCTTTGCAACCAAATCTAGGCAAGATACCGATACAACCTTCTGTCTCTCTCATCACGCTCCAAAAATTCACGCTCAATGAGGGACTCTATCCTTTTTTTAACCTCTGTTGGATTTGCCAAGAACCGCGCTTGCAACTGCTTTGTGACCTCTGCCACAAGATTGTTATGATCCAGACACTTCCTTGATTTCATGATCCTCACAATTGCAGCTTCTATCTGAGGCTTCCTGTCCTCTTCTACCCTTTGTCTGGTTTCTAACTTTTCAGGTTCTGATTCCTTTTGTGCCACTACTGTTCCTATTTTTACCTTGTATAACTTGCTACTGAACTTGTCATTAACGAAGAAAAAATCATCCTCCACAATGTCTTTACTCATAGGCTCCTTCTTGAGGACATTTCTGCCCTTCACTAAAGCCAATGATTGTAGGCACCTCTTCAAATCTAAAGCTGGAATCTGTGTTGCTTGTTCAATCTCCTTGTAGCTCAGTTTGTCAGCATCATTGAACAGCATGAGGACACACATTTGATATGTGGAAACATTCAACTCATGCTTCTGGCCTTTTCCAAAGTTTGCTTTTATGTCTGCAGATCCCATGTTTGTTTGCCAGGACAATCTCCTGCCAGTATGGGTGCCAAGGTAATATGACCGAAACTTATCACAAAGAGTGGACACCTCAGCCGGTAGATTGCATGGAGCGCTAGGCTGAGTTGGCCAGGATCCTGTTGTCAGAACCTGGACAGTAAGCGTAGGACCATCTCCAAGCTCAGGGTGGCTTGAGTAAAAACCTTGCATTGTGTCCTCAGAAGTTTTCATGTCCACAAACATGCCCTCTAGTTTAGAGGTAAACTGATACCCACATTCTGTCTTCAGCTTAACCAAGAGGCTTCTCTCTGCATCATCAGAAACAGTTTTCCCAGATAAGAGCCGCTTTGCCAGATGCTGTTTGTAATACTTTTCAAACACATCTTTTTCCTGCAAATAACGAAACAGCATCATCACCTTGTCGAGAGTAATCTCTACATCATCCTCACTAACACCCTTCAGACCTTTACGTAGTTTATCATCTACAAACAATGAAATGTACTCAGGAGAACGCTGATTCAAGTTAATGAAGTATTCAAACGAAGAATTCAAAGCATTCTGAAAAGATTTGTCATTGTTAAATGCCAGATTAATAATCTTGTCATACTTATCTTTCTCCTCCAAAAGCCTATTCACAAAGTCTACAGGATCCTTCAACCTTTCAGGATCAGTAACAAGCACTTTGCCAGATTCTCTGATGTGAGAAGTCATCACTTCACGGATTTTTGAAAGACCAACAGTAACACGTCGGAACAAGTTATACATTCTACCCAGATCCTCGTATTTATTATCACAAAGCATATTTACTAACCCAGAATTCTTCATATTGATTAATCTAAGCATGTGATCTTCAATCATCTCCTCCTCCACCACATTTGTTATCTTCTTTTCAGTCCTCGAATCCAAGTAATGGTTCACCCTGTCAATTTCCTCATTCAATCGCTTCTCAGCTTTTTTCAAATATTCCCCACAGTCACAGCACTCTATGAATTTCTGGGATTCTACCCTGTAGAACTCAGCAGACTCTCGAAGAAAATGAGCCTCAAATTCTTCTGCATAAACAGATGGACCCAAATCTAGCAGCATTTTTATTACATTCCTAGTTAGCCCTCTATCAATAACTTCACCACTGCGTTCTCTTTGTACAAATTCCAGCAGTATCAACAACAGCCGGCTTTTGATCTGGCTGGAGTAGATAACATTTTCTCTCCAAAGATTCAGTCCCAGCTCATGAACAGGGGTCTTATGTGCGCTAGGGATGTAAGTTCTATCCATATACATCAGTATGTCTCTAATCATTTGCAACGCCCTATTATGATCATTCCATTCTCTATTAAGTTCTTCCAGAAATAATTCACCCTGAGCTGTTTCAACAAAAAAGGCTATACCTTTCAGATGTGCAGTCATGGTTGTGACCAGTCCAGTGTAGAGCCTTTCACCAAATTTGTGTAGCACCATATTGTATGCATTTCTGAATCCACACAACACAGGTTTTAGAGGCATAAAATAAGTTTTCCCTCAAGAAATAATAGAACAAGACACAAAATCCTTTATATGTGCATGTATCCAACAAAAATATCATTACTTCAGAATGTGTTATTTAAAATGATATAAATCATATAAATCATCAGTTAAAGAAAACTATAAAACCATACTCTTCAGATTTCAGAATCAAAAGTTTCGTAGCATGCAAGAAAAAAGTTAACAGATTCAAAGCCAAATTACCGATGTGTTCAACAAGAACAGTTCAAGTAACAGGTCCAACCTCAATATACTTATACAGACACTCTATCATAGTGTCATAGCATTTTCATGTTGTGTGACTTCGTTCACTGCACATACTTATAGAACCACTATCATGTTTGACAATTTTCTGGACATAAAACTGAAAAAATCCCAAAAACCCGACTTCCAATAACTCTTCTTTATATTTTCAATTTGGAATCTAAAGACAAATACTTCCTCCAATCCAAAATATAAGTCACGTCTCACTACCAAGGAAGAGAAGCAAAACTCTCAACAACTAGTTAAATTTCTCAAAAATAAAACCACATTCCTTTCCACCATCACCCCTATTAAGGGCATTAGAATTCTCAATTAAAACCAATGGGAAAACAGGCAAAAAAAGTTAATACAATAACCAACACATGTATAATTTATATTTTGAACCTGAGGGATATTTGCAAACTTTTTTTAATCTCCTGGCTTGCTGCAGAAGAGGCGAGAATCCCAGCAAGTAAAAACTACTAGAAAAAACAAATTCATTTGGTAACTAAAACATCGATTCTTCTACCATACACACTAATCTAACCACCAATCAATAATATACATCAGAACCCCTCATTATATCCTCATAAGCAAATGTTTATCCAATAACAGAATTTCAAATAAACAATCCATAACATATCTCAAGTTTATAACCCTACCAGTTTCCAAACTCAGAGATTTCACTCTTTCCAAACAAAATATCAAAAGTTGTGAAAAAAAGGACAGCTCAGTGATTAAAATATCATAAGAACTCATCACAGCAGGAAAGCACACACATGCAACACACACAAAATTGAGCACCGATATGTCATTTCCATGTATAAATAATCTCAACACAAAATAACTCCACAATAAATTCCATTAACTAGCCTCACAAACATATGTTGCAAACACACACAGAAGTTAACCTTAATGGAAAAAAAAATGACAATTTAAATACTCTTTCTACTATCCATTTCCTAAAGCACAGAGACCACAAAACACTATACGCAACACAACACTAACTTAAAAAATTCTCAAACAACGTAATAAGCGATGTCAGCATTCAAAATTTACTAACCTAAAGTTTGATTGTTATAAACATAATTGAGGCAACTAATTAACAATAAAAACGATTAAAATACTCTTTCTACTATCCATTTTCTAAAGCACAGAAACCACAAAACACTATAAGCAACACAAAACTAACTCCAAAAAATTCTCAACAACATAATAAGCTATGTGAGCATTCAAAATTAACTAACCTAAAGTTTGATTGTTATAAAGACAATTGAGGCAACTAATTACCAATAAAAACGATTAAAATACTCTTTCTACTATCCATTTTCTAAAGCACAGAAACCACAAAACACTATAAGCAACACAACACTAACTTAAAAGTTCTCAAACAACTTAATAAGCTATGTCATTCAAAATTTACTAACCTAAAGTTTGATTGTTATAAACATAATTGAGGCAACTAATTAACAATAAAAACAATCAAAATACTCTTTCCACTATCCATTTTCTAAAGCACAGAGACCACAAAACACTACAAGCAACACAATACTTCTCCGGTCCAAAATATAAGACCTAACTGACTTTTTCTGGAAAATCCTTAAAAAGCAAAATAAGTTAATTATAAATTGATTTACCTAATTTTTTTCCTTAAACTAGTTCATTTTACCTATAAACTAATGGATAATCTAAAAATATATCAAATATGTCATCATTTAATAACTTATTTCGCAACCTTAATCTCTCCAAAAAAAGTCAATTAGGTCCTAAATACCGGAGGTAGTACTAACTTATAAATTCTCAAACAACGTAAAAATAAACTACAAATGCCAATAACAAAGATAATTAAGCCAACTAATCCTCCGATAGTACTTAAAATTAGGAAAATTAGTAAATATGAGAGAAAATGAACAATTAATTAACCTGTAGAGCTCTTCGAAGCTGAGGCCACTGGCGTTGTGATTGTAGATTTCGTGGATGGCATGTTCTAGAATCTTCCACGTTTTATCGGCGTATTTTGGATCTATCACAACCCTATGCTTGAACGCTTCAATCTGGAAATTCCTCTTCTTCGGATTACTCATCTTCTTCTCCAACAATCAAAATCAACAGAGAAAGATTGATGCCAGCAAAATCGATCTTTAATCGCACTTTTTTTTGTTGTTGTTGAGATTTTTTCTTAAAGAAAAAGAGTTGAAGAGAAATTCTTAGGACATTCACTACTTCACCATTTCATTTCATTTATATTTATTATGGTGTTTCCAATATAGTATGATAATTTGAGGTCCCACCAACACACATGATATTGAAAAAATTTAAGAAACATTTTTGCGCTTCTTATTATTATGAGCTCCCGGATGTTGTGATGTGTGTCCAACAACTTATTGCATGGTTATAACTTTGTTATTTCGGGTTTAAACACTTGTTATGAGTTAAAATATAAACTTTTGTAATTGACGTTTATTAGCTTGTTAATGCGTGTGTAGAATGTTATTATTCACCACCAAAACACTTGTTATTGGTTAAAATCATAAAATGTAAATCATTGTGACTGACCTCTAATAGCTTGTTACCCTTGTGACTTGGCTTTCGCTCAGCTATTGAATGAATCGTGTGACCTACTAGTGCTGTTGAGAGTTAAATCGATGAATATATTCAGATCTTTTCATTTACAGTCTTTCTAATATATAAGTGAAAATGGAAGGTATGATGTGAATATTTTAATCACTAGATGCCCTAAAAAATATTTGTCAAATAAGCCGTTTAATTAGGTTAAAACATCATCATCATATCTATCATATCTTATGCATCCTTTATGATTGGAGAGACTAAAAAAAGACATGACATACCAAATTTTCAGCTAAAAGTATCTACTTGATATTACTATCTCTTGAATTATTATATGGTAAAATATATATGACTTTACAAACACTTGAACACACAATCTCTCCCTCATCAAGTATACATCAAAGCTATTAGGTTACAAGATTTTTGGTGAAGTTAAATAAAATACTTTAGTTTTATTATTGGATAAGGTCAATATTCCTATGAATGTTTTTGTTTAGAATCAATGAGTGTTTGCAAGTGTTTTGAAGATCAATTATACCTTAAAGTTTACAAAACATATCAATTTACCTTGTCATTTTGATTGCTATATGACATGTCACCCATCATCTGCTTAGTCACAAATAATATCTCTCTCTTACTCCTTCCCTCTTTCCTCCCATGATGATGATGTGTGACTAAGTAGATGATGAGGTGGTATGCCATTTAGCATAGTTGACTGATTTAGCAATCAAAGTTAGCCTTAGAACAGTAGGAAAAAATAATGTTTTGTAAATTTTTGGGGTAAAATTGTCCCTTGAAAAACTTCCAGATACATAGTGATCCTTAGAAAAAACTTATAGGATAAAAGTAACTCTTATCCCTTCTATTGAGGGTAAAATTTCCAAATTTTATCAAAACATATGAACTATATTTGAATGAGAATGTGTGAAACTTGAAGGATTTAAAAGCTTTTTGAAATTTGAGGTATTGACACCCAAATAAAATGAAGCAAAATTTATGAATCAAATGGATGATTGGCCACATAAAAAAGGGACAAGTATTACTGAAAAGATAAAATTACAAATCAATTAGATCATAGATAAATATCATCCAAATTATATAGAATTGAGCTTCGAAGATCAAATTAAAGGTCTTTACTAGTGTGCGATATGTGAATTTTTTTTTAATAAGTGTCCATTGCACTTGATGCATATCTTCATAATTGTGGATCCATCTTTTGTCTGGAGGAATGATTCTGCACATCCATCATTCTGTCTAATCTGCTTCAGATCTTGATTATATTGTAATAAAAAATTCTCCTTTTTTCAAGAACTCAGACAATCATCGAATGGATACATACCAAACTCTTCATATCATTTATCATGACAACTCCCTTTTGCTCAGGAAAGTTTACTTTAAAAAATATTAACTGTTAGCTTACTAGGAAACAAAATCTAGATAATTTTTGTAGAAAATTTATGCTCATGTCCTTCTATGATAATTTATGTTTGATGTAACAATTATAGTATCATAATACATTTTGACTTTTATATAAAAAACTTATCTAATATTTTATATAAAAAAATTATAATAATGCCATCATGAAACCTTTTTCAAAACAGAAAAAAGAAAATTAAGACATAATTTCCTATTATACATCCAAACTTGCGAGGTAGGAATTTTATAGAGCTGAATCCTTTTTGTTATCACTTCATTCATGCCTTAATGTGAAGTCTAGTATTTCTTTTTTTTACAAAGATTAATGAATTTAAATAAATTATTTAATTATAATATATGTTGTTTATTATTAGATTGTATGTTACCTTCTAAATCAATCAATAGTAGTTTGTATAAAAGTTTAAGACAAATAAGTCCATAACTAACTTATTTAACTTTTTTCATATTTTTTTGAAAATAACTAGCTTTTGTTTTTAAGGAACAAAAGGAGGGAGGGAGGGCTAACTTAATTTAAGTCCCCACTAGGTGAGTGTGTTAGGGAAGGAAATATACTAGTCAACCTCACCACTGCATTTTATGCAGAAAGACTAATTCAAATTCTCAACTCTAGACCTCACCTCATTGCAAATGAATTTATAATTGAGCCAAGTCAGCCATTCATTAAGTGGATGAAGCTTTTAATAAAATGTTTATATCTGCTCTCATTTACATTTTGATCAGCCTAAATTCAAACAAGATTTTTATTAACTTAAAGGTATCAATGTTAGAAGTAAAATGCAACTTGAGAGATCGCAGATTCTCTAGTATAAAACATGAAGCATGAAAAACTATGAAATCAAAATGGAGACATATTCGAAGGATCAAAGATTGTACTGACCAATAATGAAAAAATTCGGGTACACAACCAATCAAAGGTTTGAACAGAAATTTTAAGGCTCACTGTGAGAGTCTTACAACAAGGCTCTCACTATGTTGTGTAGGAGGAGGAAAAACTAGCAGCCAGTATCCCAAAAGAAAGAGTCCCTTACCTAATAAGAAGTCAGCCCCGAAGAGCATCTGTAGTGATGATAGATCATAAGCCCGTACATTGATTTGTGAAACTTCTGACTCAGCGCACCAAACTTGTCAAGTAAAGCTTATAACAATTCCTCAAATAGACCATGGACATTAGTTTGCCAAAGTTCTGCATTATAAGCTCTAAGCTCTAATACAAAACCTGAGGAACAACAATTTGATATACATTGAAAATCAATGGAACTTTCGAAATGCAACAACATTCACCTACATGAAAGATACATAGCTTGCTGCTGCTAGCCACCAGAAACTGAACAAGATTTCTGACCGAATCTAGGCAAGATACCGATACAACCTTCTGTCACTCTCATCACGCTCTAAAAATTCACGCTCAATGAGAGACTCTATCCTCTTTTTAACCTCTGTTGGATTTGCCAAGAATCGCGATTGCAACTGCTTTGTGACCTCTGCTACAAGATTGTTATGATCCAAACACTTCCTAGACTTCATGATCCTCACAATTGCAGCTTCTATCTGAGGCTTCCTGTCCTCCTCAACCCTCTGTCTAGTTTCTAACTTTTCAGGTTCTGATTCCTTTTGTGCTACTACAGTTCCTATTTTTACCTTGTATAACTTGCTACTAAACTTATCATTAACGAAGAAAAAATCATCCTCCGCAATATCTTTACTCATAGGTTCCTTCCTGAGGACATTTCTGCCCTTAACCAAAGCCAATGATTGTAGGCACCTCTTCAGATCTGAAGCAGGTATCTGTGTTGCTTGTTCAATGTCCTTGTAGCTAAGTCTATCAGCATCGTTAAACACCATGAGGACACACATTTGATAAGTGGAAACATTCAACTCATGCTTCTGGCCTTTTCCAAAGTTTGCTTTTATGTCTGCTGAACCCATATTTGTTTGCCAGGACAATCTCCTGCCAGTATGGGTGCCAAGGTAATATGACCGAAACTTATCACAAAGAGTGGACACCTCAGCCGGTAGATTGCATGGAGCGCTAGGCTGAGTTGGCCAAGATCCTGTTGTCAGAACCTGGACAGTAAGCGTAGGACCATCTCCAAGCTCAGGGTGGCTTGAGTAAAAACCTTGCATCGTATCCTCAGAAGTTTTCATGTCCATAAACATACCCTCTAATTTAGAGGTAAATTGGTACCCACATTCAGTCTTGAGCTTAACCAACAGGCTTCTCTCTGCATCATCAGAAACAGTTTTCCCAGACAGTAGACGCTTTGCCAAATGCTGTTTGTAATACTTTTCAAACACATCTTTTTCCTGCAAATAACGAAAAAGCATCATCACCTTGTCGAGAGTACTCTCTACATCATCCTCACTAACACCCTTCAGACCTTTACGGAGTTTATCATCTACAAACAATGAAATGTATTCAGGAGAACGCTGATTCAAGTTAATGAAGTATTCAAACGAAGAGTTCAAAGCATTCTGAAATGATTTGTCATTGTTGAATGCCAGATTAATAATCTTGTCATATTTATCTTTCTCTTCCAAAAGCCTATTGACAAACTCTACAGGATCCTTCAACTTTTCTGGGTCGGTAACAAGCACTTTGCCAGTTTCTCTGATGTGGGAAGTCATCACTTCTCGGATTTTTGGAAGACCGTCATAAACACGACGGAACAAGTTATACATCCTACCCAGATCCTCATATTTATCATCACAAAGCATATTTACTAACCCAGAATTTTCCATATTGATTAATCTAAGCATGTGATCTGCAATCATCTCCTTCTCCACCACATTCGTTATCTTCTTTTCTGTCCTTGCATCCAAGTAATGGTTCACCCTGTCAATTTCTTCATTCAGTCGCTTCTCAGCTTTTTTCAAATATTCCCCACAGTCACAGCACTCTATGAATTTCTGAGACTCCACCCTGTAGAAATCAGCAGACTCTCGAAGAAAATGTACCTCAAATTCTTCTGCATAAACAGATAGACCCAAATCTAGCAGCATTTTTATTACATTCCTAGTTAGCCCTCTATCGATAACTTCACCAGTGCGTTCTTTCTGTACAAATTCCAAAAGTATCGTCAACAACCGGGTTTTGATCTGGCTGGAGTAGATAACATTTTCTCTCCAAAGATTCAGCCCCAGCTCATGAACAGGTGTCTTGTGTGTGCTAGGGATGTAAGTTCTATCCATATACATTAGTATGTCTCTGATCATTTGCAACGCCCTATTATGATCATTCCATTTTCTGTTAAGTTCATCCAGAAATGATTCACCTTGAGCTGTTTCAACAGAGCTGGCAATACCTTTCAGATGTGCAGTCATGGTTGAGACCAGTCCAGTGTAGAGCCTTTCACCAAATTTATGAAGCACCATATTGTATGCATTTCTGAAACCACAAAAAACACAAGGTTTTAGAGGCATAAATCAAGAATAGAACAAGACACAAAATCCTTTATATGCACACACATATCCAACAAAAAATCAATAAGTTCAGAATATGTTATTTAAAAAATATAAGTCATCAGCTGAGTAAAAGTATAAACCAGTCCTCCACTAACTATCTAACGACAGCAGGAAATCTGTTAAGAAATCCTCTTCAGAGTTCAGAAAAATCAAAAATTTCACTGCACAAGAGAAGAAACTTAACAGATTTAGTACCAATGCGTTCCACAAGATCATTTCCATCAACATGGACAGACACACTAAGATAGTTGCTGTTACAAGGCCAACTCCTCTGCTGGCGTACTCGAGGAGAAATTGTGCCGTGCAGGAACTGATTATTATTTAATGTTTTCTTTGATTTATTGGCAGTCTGGATTGTAGCTCCTGTTATTATTTCAGTTAGTGATCATTATGCTATAAGGCAGTGGAGTCATGGGGGGTAATCATGTGGCTAGTGCTTAGGAGTTGTTGTCAGTTTATTCTTTTCATTGTAAGTCTATATACTCTGCTTGTAATCCTCATTTATAGTTATAATTGAAGTATTGAATCTGTCCCATGTCCCTTAATTTCTCCCTAACTCTCCGTCTCAAATTCCTAACCTCTCTCTCACCCTAGTTCTAATAGTGCCATTATTCTAGTACATCTTCATGTTGCTTAACTTACACCATATTACTAGCAGGGCACTATCATATTTGGAAAGCTTCTTGACATAAAACCAAAATAATTACATTAATCTAAGTTCCATAACTCTTATTTACATTTTCTCTCTATAGTCTAGAAACAAATCCTTTCTCCAATCCAAAATATAAGCCATGTCTCTGCAAATTAATAGGTACCAAGAAAAAGAAATAAATGTTGAACAACTAGTAAAATTTGTCAAAAAGAAAAACCGCATTCCTTTCTAGTTTCCACCACTACCCTTTTTAGTGCACTAAAATTCTAAATTAAAACAATGGCAAACCGGGAAAAAAAATAATACACCAGTCAATACCTAAGGAAGACCTATATTTTGCATCATAGGGAATATTTGCTAACTTCTTTAAGCCTCATGACTTGGAACACCAGATTGAAATCCAATGTGGACTCTTACGAATGATGCATATCAGAATCCCTCATAATATCCACATAGATAAAAGTTTATTCAATACAGAATTTCAAATAAACAATTCATGGCCATAGCTTAGGTTTATTTGTAACGCTACCAGTTTCAAAACTTAGAGATTTTCCTCTCTCTCTCCAAATAACATATTAAAACTAGTGAAAAGAAGGGCAGCTCAATGATTAAAATATCAAAAATACTCACAACAGGGCAAAAAACTTGAAACAGCAGAAGCCCAAGAAATAGAACTGCATGAAAGCACATACACACAACACACACAAAATTGTGCACTGACATGGCATTTCCATGTATAGTCTCAACAGAAAATAACTCCTCAACACATTCAATCAACTCCCCCCACAAACATATGTTCTAAACACACAAGTTAACCTCAAGAAACAACAAAATGGATTAAAATATCATTCCTAATATCCATTTCCTAAAGCACAGATACCTCAATCACTATTAACAACAAATATAAGATCATTTTCTAATTTTTCCAAACTTTTTACCAAATTAACCTTGATAATGCTTATATACAATAACAAACAACAGAGGGACAGTAAGGATAAAGATATATAGTTAGGATAAATTCGTAACATCATGCGTTCATCCTTAATCTATCAAATTAGCGAAAGTGATCTTATATTTAGGAACAGACATAGTACTAACTTGCAAGATTCTCAAACAATGTTAAAAATCCTAGGCATTAAAAATAAATTAACAAGTTTTTTCTTTTTTGCACAGTAAAACCTAGAGCTTGAAAATTATGAAAATGAATAATAATAATTAATTATACCTATAGAGCTCTTCGAAACTGAGGCCACTGGCGTTGTGATTGTAGATTTCGTGGATGGCATGTTCCAGAATCTTCCACGTCTTATCGGCGTATTTGGGATCCATCACAACCCTATGCTTGAAGGCCTCAATCTGGAAATTCCTCTTCTTCTGATTGCTCATCTTCTTCTTCAAGAAACAAGAGAGATTAATTGATTGATGGCAACCGGAAAATCAATCAATATTCAATGATATTGTTTTGTCGTTCCCAAATTAATCGGCGATTGAATGAATGATTGATGAATCTTTGAAGTGGTTGGATTAGTAACGGATTTGATTTCAATCTCAAATGAAATGAAGAGAATGATATGAATAATGGATGAGGATGAAAATGATGAATGATAGATGAGGAATTGAGGATAAATAAATTATAATCAATAATAATAATAAGGAAGGGCCTTATATTGTAGGGTAGGGTATGAAACTATGAATATATGGATAGTTTTATTTGGTAAGAGGCTACTTACCAATGTGGCAACCTTTCCTTTCAAATTTCAATGTTCTTTTCCTCCCTCAACCCCTTCCTTTAGGTAAGTAATCTTGTAAAAGTGGGACCGATAAACGAGTCGGGGAGGGCTTTAGGTCATGCTTTCATACGGTTGAATTGTTTAGACTTGTGGTTAGAATGACATCTAAACGATGACTATCGAGCCAATATGTATGTGTAGTGGTCAACCGTTGGACCAATCTGACATGTATGTGGAGCGGTCAACCGTTGGACCAATCTGACTGTATGGTTTGGTTCTTACAATTAGGGGTGTTCAACTATGCACATATACCCGTTAAGCCCGCTCGTTTAGAGCCTGTCACATTTTTACACGGATATGGGCATGCCCATACCCGTTTATCTTACACGGGTACGGGTATGGACATACCTTCGGGCATGCCCATACCCGTTTAAATACCCATTTATGATTTTTTTTATTTTTTAAATGTATTAATCTTATTTTACATCACTCCCTCGTCGCACCTAGTTTTATTTTGTTGGTATTGCTTAGTTAAAACAAAATGAAATTCAAAGTTTATTAAAAATTGAATGCATGCTCTACTCTTTGTGGGGATTTTTGTTTGATCTTTTTTAAATTTTTTTCTGAGTTTATCTTATATGGGCCGCCCATTTAACTATGTTGCCCGCTCGTTTGTTCTGTGCCCATTTACAACCCGTTTGTTTATGGCCCGCCCATTTATCAATATCTAGCCCGCCTGTTTATGTTACACGGGTACGGGTACGGGCATACCCACGGGCTGCCCGAACCCGCCCGTTGAACACCCCTACTTACAATCCTATCTTTAGGGTATTTAATTAAATTAGTGAGATTTTTGTTAAGCCACATCAGCAGGATTATTAAGATTCATTTTAATTGACATGTCAAGTTTTAATTGGTCAGACCACAAATGATTTGGTGCATCATGTTCACTCATAGAATTTCTCTTTATTTGGTGGTAAAAAATGTTTATTGAGAATTTTTTTAGAGTTAAAGAGAAATTGCCAAGCTAGGTTATAATAAATATGTTATAACACATAGCAAAGGCATTTCATAAACAGGGAGAGTTAAAAGAGAAATTTATAGGTGAATGGAAGATTTGCTTTGTGAGGTATGATGTAGATGTTTTAATTCGTCCAGACTCCCTAAAAGTATAGTTTGTCAAATAAATAAATGTAATTTTCTATCATCTACATAGTTCAGAAAATAGTGAATAATTTATTTTATTTTATTTTTTTGCCGAAATGATAGATTTTCATTAATATAAGAAACAGAGTACAAACACTAAACCAGAACATAAATCAACAAGACACAGATCATAGCACCAAGAGGGCTATGGACACTAACTGACTAACAGATAACATAAGACTTAACCATGACCCCTTGCTAAACAAGCTAACACAACAAAACAACGGTCACATACTAGAAGGGCTAAGCATCCCTAACCCAATGCAGACTACTTGTGAGCATACTAAGATACTGAGCTTCCAAATCATTATGATCAAGGGGTAACACAATAGAGGATGGTTGTCCAAAGACGTGCTCTCCCGAGCCCACCCCCTTGATGCAAATGCTGCAACATAAGCAGCTCCACAATCACCTCTAGGAGGTGAAGAAGCCTATAGAGATTGTAAACAAACTCTAAAGGAATTGAGATCATAATATGGACAGACCAGCACTTAGCACACACATAGTTAACCCACAACAAAATGCAAAAGCATAAACAACAAGGTACCCACAAAGTGAGTTTATTAATCAGACCACAAATCCTACACCTAAAATCTAGCAGGGAAGACCAGGACTCTAAAAGCTCTACCATAGCTTCCCCAAAAACACGGTAGAGCTCTAACTTGACCCTCATGGCGTTTGGGTGGCTGTGGACCAGCCACCGAGTTTCAGATGCAAAGTTCCCAAAAGGTCCCACATAGTCAGATCTGTGCTCCACTCAGCAATGAAGCTTCCCTCCCCTGATTTTGTCATCTCCTTCCCCTTGAAGAGCATGAGAACACCCATCTTAAAGTTGGAGGTAAAAGCTTCTTTTCCCTTCTAGATCAGCTCCTGAAATTTTATATCCATGTTCTTTATCCTCCAAATCAGCTCCTCAAAAAGCCATTCCGGACATTTTCTTCCTCCATAGTTGATCATCTTCCTCCTTGCTTCAGCTGACATTTGAACCCGCAAGAAACAAACGCCGATCGTCTTCCCCCGGCTACAGACCGAGGAAATCGTCGGCCACCCACAAGCACCCATCTTTGACCGGAAAGTTGCAGTAGACCAAACCACCCTAGATGGTTGTACCTCACTCTCACAAAAGAGAGACAGAAAAACCGCACTGTAGATCGAGGACCTACAGGAGGTACTGAGATGGGAAAAGATTTTAGAGAGAGGAGAGACATTCTCTCTCTACTTCATTCCCCAGCGAATGAATAATTTATTTTATTTGATAACTGATTTTCTTGAGACATAAATATTATCCTATGTGTTTGCTTTGATTGAGAAGGCCATAGATAACATAGCGAATCAAGTTAACTTAAAAATTTCTAATGAAGACTTAATATTAGTACTATCTTTTATTGAAATGTAGGATAGTATAACACTATAACTTTACAAACAAAAATCAAATTGACAATCTCTCCCTGGTCAAGGATATATCATGCTATAAGGATACAAGATTTTTGGTGTTGTTAAATGAGATGCTTTAGTTCTATTAAGGCTGAAATTGTCTAAACTTTTATCAAAATATACAAACTAAGTTTGAATGAAAAGATAGTAAAAATGAAGTGAAATGAGGCCAGATTTTTTTATGTAAAGAGGTTATTAACAACATTAAAAGGGACAAGGGAATTGAGCTTCGAAAATCCATATAGAAGAATTTTATAGATGGGCACGTAATATATAAATTAATTTTTGTAAGTGTTCTTCAACGACGGCTTCATATCTTAATCATTATGAATACATTGTATTCAACATAATTGAAATAATATTAACATGCAATCTTTTTCTAAAAAATTAAGCAGCACATGTTTCTTTACTTGTTTTTTCTCATGTCTTAAGTTTTTTTTGCTAATATTCTTACTTAGCTGCATTTTAATAAAATAAAATGTAAATTGAGGGAACAAAACTTCAAGTTCAAAACATGAAAACTATAAAACCAAAACGAGAGCAAACACAACGAATCAAAGATTGTACCGACTAAAAATACAAAATTTTTGCCACACTACAAGTCAAAGATCTGAACTAAAATTCCAAGACTCACTATGAGAGTCAAGAAAAAAGGCTCACTCTGTGTTGTACACAAGGGGGAGTCTCTAGGAGACAGTATCCCAGGAGAAAGAATGTGAACATCCTTATATAATATGAAGTCCTGACATGCATATGTAGTAATAAAATATCATAAGCATGTACATTGAATTTGTTAAACTTCCTAACTCAGTGCAACAAATTTGTCTAGTAAAGCTATACAGAATTCCACGAATAGGCCATGTACATTAGTTTGCTAAATAATACACATTATAAGGTCTATGCTCATATACAAACCTGACGTACAACAATATGATATACATTGAGACAAATTTGTTGTGGCATGCACATTATAAGCTCTAAGCTCAAACACAATGGAACTTTTGACATGCAGCAACACTCACTTACATGATAAGATACAAAGCGTGCTGCTGCTAGCCTGCATAAACTAACAAGCTTTGCAAATGAATCTAGGCAAGATACTGAAACAATCTTC
Source organism: Mimosa pudica (assembly GCA_029929735.1). NCBI lineage: Eukaryota > Viridiplantae > Streptophyta > Magnoliopsida > Fabales > Fabaceae > Mimosa > Mimosa pudica. Next base: position 8,531,172 of record JAKELP010000024.1, read on the forward strand.
GATCACTCTCATCACGCTCCAAATATTCACGCTCAATGAGGGACTCAATTCTCTTTTTAATCTCTGATGGATTTGGCGAGAATAGCGATTGCAACTGCTTTGTGACCTCTGCTACAAGATTGTTATGATCGAGACACTTACTTGATTTCATGATCCTCATAATTGCAGCTTCTATTTGAGGCCTCCGGTCCACCTCCACCCTTTGTCTAGTTTCTAAATTTTCAGATTCTGATTGCTTTTTTGCTATTACAGTTCTTATGTTTACCGTATAAGACCTGTTACTGAAGTTGTCATTAACGAAGAAATAATCATTCTTCAAAACATCTTTACTCATAGGGTCCTTCCCTAGGACATTTTTGCCCTTAACCAAAGCCAATGATTGTAGGCATCTCTTCAAATCTGAAGCTGGAATTTGTATTGCTTGTTCAATCTCCTTGTATTTAAGTCTATCAGCATTGTTGAACAACATGAGGACACACATTTGATAAGTGGAAACATTCAACTCGTGCTTCTGGCCTTTTCCAAAGTTTGCTAATATGTCTGCTGAGCCCATATTTGTTTGCCAGGACAATTTCCTGCCAGTTTGAGTGGCAAGGTAATATGACCGGAACTTATCACAAAGCGTCGACACCTCAGCCGGCAGATTGCATGGAGCGCTAGGCTGAATTGGCCAGGATCCTGTGGTCAAAACCTTGACCATAAGCATATGGCTATCTCCAAGTTCAGGGTGGCTTGAGTAAAAACCTTGCATTTTGTCCTCAGAAGTTTTCATGTCCATAAACATGGTCTCTAATTTAGAGGTATATAGGGACCCACATTCTGTCTTGAGCTTAACCAATAGGCTTCTCTCTGCATCATCAGAAACTGTTTTACCAGATAGTAGACGCTTCGCCAGATGCTGTTTATAATACTTTTCAAACACATCTTTTTCCTTCAAATAAGGAAACAACTTCATCACCTTGTTGAGAGTACTCTCTACATCATCCTCACTAGAACCCATCAGACCTTTACGGAATTTATCATCTACAAACAATGAAATGTACTCTGGAGAACGCTGATTTAAGTTAATGAAGTATTTAAATGAAGATGTCAAAATATTTTGCAAAGGTTTGCATTTGTTGAATAACACTTCAATAATCTTGTCATATTTATCTTTCAGATCCAAAAGCCTATTCACAAACTCTACAGGATCGTTCAACATTTCTGAGCCAGTAACAAGCCCTTTGCCAATTTCTCTGATGTGGGAAGTCATCACTTCTCGGAATTCTGAAAGACCGACATTAACACGACTGAACATGTGATACATTTTACATAGATCCACATATTTATCATTGCAAAGCATATGTACTAAGCCGAAATTCTCCATATTGATTAATCTAAGCATCTGATCTTCAATCATCTCCTTCTTCACAACAGTTGTTATCATCTTTTGAGTGTTAGAACCCATATTACAATCCCATGCCCTCTTACTTTCCTCATCTAGTCGCTTCGTAACTTTTTCGATATAGTCCCCACAGTCACAACACTCTATCAAATTTTGTGCTTCTACCCTGTAGAAGTCAGCAGACTCTCGAAGAAAAAGAGTCTCAAATTCTTCATAAACGGATGTACCCGACAATTGTAGCATAGCAATTAGTTGCAACATACGCCATCTATTGATAACTTCACCAGTGCGTCGTTCTCTTTCTACAAACTTCAAAGTTATTGTCAACAGCCGGGTTTTGATTTGGCTGGACATGATAACATTTTTTGTCCAAAGATCATTCCCCAGATTATAAACATTAATCTCAGGAAAAAACCTCATTATGTCTCCTTTGATCTTTGCCAACACCACTCTATGATCACCCCATTTTCTAATAAGTTCTTCCACAAATAATTCATCGTCAGCTATTTCAACAGAACTACTGGCTATACCATTTAGATCGGCAGTAATGGTTGCTAACAGTTTAAAGTAGAGCCTACCATGAAATTTGGGAAGCACCAAATTGGATACTTTTCTGGAACCACAAAACACACAAGGTTTAAAGGCATAAAATTAGTTTTCCCTGAAGCAAGAATAAAACAAGACATCATATCCTTTGTATGCACACATATCCAACAAAACATCAATAAGTTCAGAATATGTTATGGAAAAAATATAAATAATTTGCCAGTTGAATATAAGTATAAGCCAATACTCCACTAAATATCAAACTACAGCGGGAAATCTGTTATCCACTTCAGAATTCAGAAGAATCAAAAGTTTCCTTGAACTCAAAATAAAGTCAATACATTTAGTGTCAATGTGTTTCACAAGGTCATTTCCATTAACTTGAATAGGAATACTAAGATATGTCCTATATCTCTCTCAATTTCTTCCAAACACTCTGTCTAGTAAATTTTCATGTTGCTTAACTTCCTTCACTGTAACTTCTTCAAGAGCCACTATCATATTTCACAATCTTCTTGCATTAAATTGAAATGATTACATCAATATAAGTACCAAGAAAAAAAAGTAAACGTTAAACAACTAGCAAAATTTTTCAAAAAGAATAGCCACATTCCTTTCCACCAGTACCCCTAAAAGTGCATCAAAATTCTAAATTAAAACCAATCGCATAACAGACAGAAAAAAGAAAAAAGAAAAAAAACACCACTCAACAACTAAACACAAATCATATTTTTGATCTTGGGGATATTCGCTAACTTCTTTTAACCTCATAGCTTGGTACAGAAGAGACAAATCTCAGCAAGTGAAAACTATGCAATCAAAAATTCATTCCTATGAATGATGTATATCAGAATCCCTCATAATATCCTCACAAGTAAATGTTTATTCAATACACAACTTTAAATAAAGAATCCATGAAATAGCTCAGGTTTGGTCGCTTCAAATAACATATAAAAAATTTATGAAAACAAGGGCAGCTCAATGATTAATATATATGTGCAACACAATACTAACTTTTATATTCTCAAACAATGTAAAAAACTGCAAAGGCCAATACTTCCTAAACTTTGAATGTTATAAAAATGATACAACCAACTGACCAGTCTCACAATGCACATAATATCAATGCAGTAATACTTTAAAAAAACGGAATCATATATATATGGCAGTGAAGAAGAAACAGAAGATTAATGGTTACCCGTAGATATCTACATATCTGTAACGACTGTCTTTGTGATTGTACATATGATGAATGACACGTTTTAAAATCCTCCACTCTTTCTGAGGGAATTCCTGATCATTCTCATCCACCATCTTCTTATTCTCCTTTAAAATCCCAGCAAAGAAAGAGACTGATTGCAAGAAAATGGTTCTTTTATCTTGTTTTGCTTCTTCTTGTTGTACACTTTTCTTTTCTATTGAGAAGAAATGGACGTTACACAGTAGAAGTGGATGTTATATTATGTTATGATGAAACACATTTGAAAGAAGAAGAAGAAGGCATAACATAAGGTCTTGCTAGAGTTATGTTAGTTTGCTCTCCCATGTTATTGCATGCAGACTACTTACTATGTTGTTCCAGGAAGTGGAGAAAGAAATTTCCTTAGCATTGAACAAATTCAAAGGAAAGTCCACCTTATAGGTTTGAAAAATGGTTTAATAATAAATTTACCCCGAAAAAAAACCTAAAATCTCAATTTCACCCAGGAAGTTTTTTGATACTCAATTAAGCACAAGAAATTTAAATTTGAAGCAATGATATGTGGAATTTAAATTTGGGAAAGGTGCAAAAATGATACTAAACTTTACTTTAAATTGTACTTAAGACTCGCGAGGTGCAAAAAGAGTACCCAACTTGATATTCAGGTGCAAATATAGTATTTTCACTTGATGAAAATAAAATTTAGATATGAAAAGACTCTTATACCCCTATTTCTCCCCCATTAAATTTTTATATAATGAGGGGCATAAGAGTCTTTTCACATCTAAATTTTAATTCTGTAAAGTGAAAATATTATATTTGCATCTGGACCCCAAGTTGGGTACTATTTTTGCTCATCGCAAAATTTTAGTATTAGAAATGCAATTTTGGGTAAAGTTTAGTATCATTTTCGCACATTCACCCTTTAAATTTTAATCAATGTCACCAAATTTTTTTTGGTCTCAATCAAGCCTAAAAGTAATAAAAATTTGGTCTTTTGCCTCTTCTAAAAGTTTTTTTCCATCATCAAGATTTATTATGTGACTCTGACAATGGTTTTATTCCTTGTCACAATTGTTGGCTTGATCATCATATTTTCATCGTCTTCACTTAATCTTTCTTTACAATTCTAGCTTTTTTGGCATAGAGACTCCATTATTCACAATCCTTTGTATACTAATTAGTTCTTGGTTTGCCTAAAGAGGGCTACCAAGGGACGAACCCAAGACCTCGGAGAAGGGAGTGTCTTACCTCACTCTTTCAGACCATTTGGACATTGGTCCCTTTGCAGCGATTCCAAATTTTTTAAATCAATAATTTGGCATTTTTAATCACTAGATTAAAAGTTTGCTTTTGGAGAAATTCAGGATTGTCTTAAATTCATGGCTCTCATTTTTTTTTAATTTCATAGAACAAAGCAACTAAAGAAAGACTATGAATGCTTCAAGATGACTTCTTATTTGTACTCTTTGTTGGATTGAAATTTTGTATTTGTACTTGATTGTGGGTATTTTAAGGCTTGTTTGGATAGATAGAATTGAGATGATGGAAATGAAACTGAAAATAAGTGTAGGGGTAAAGTATAGAGGTAATTATGTGAAGTAAAGTTTTTGGGTCTCAGGAAAAAAATAAGACAGAGAGAAAAAATTTGGGTTAAGGATATATGTAAATTACTAGAAAATCATCACTTTCAATTACTTTCATTTCTCTCCTCACTTTCCATTGACAGCCAAATGGACCCACTGTCCGTTTGCGTTGATGGAATTGAGAAAGCAGAAATGAATGGTAATTTACATATATATGAGGGCACAAAAGTTTTCTCTCTCTACCTCACATTTTTCCTTGGACCCACCAGCTTTACTTTAATTATTTCCTCTACTTTTCATCTTTACCCCTTACACTCTTTTCCATTTCCATTTTAAACACAAGCCAGAGTTTGCCCATCAATATAACACATAAATCTCGTCCTTCAAGTTTCTGCCTTTGGTGGCTCGACTAGCGCGTGTTTGCTTCTTTTAACTAATGATGATTGTGTCAGAAGCCGTTAAGTGTACATCAGTTTGTGCAATGAGCTATTTCCTATTCATAAGCCGTATATGTAATGATTATCATTTGGAGGCTTTTAAAGATACTCAGCTTAAGGATTGTATTGGTATATTTCCTCCATTTCCATATGACATATGGACTCCTGCTCAACTGACTGCTACTCAGATGCTTGACGATCGCTTATTTGGTTTGCAGAAATTCTTATTATTTACATTTAGTTAATTACAAGGTGCTGTTTTTCTTTTTCACCTAAAATTTTTTGTTAATTTTCAATTTTTTTCCAGATTTAGTTGGATTTCTGCAGTATGTCTCACCTATTACAAAAGTTAAAAATAAAGGATTTTGCAATTTATAATACCTTTCAAACACATCTTTTTCCTGCAAATAACTAAACAGCACCATCAACTTGTCCAGTGTAATCTCTACATCATCCTCACTAGAATCCATCAGACCTTTACGGAATTTATCATCTACAAACAATGAAATGTACTCAGGAGAACGCTGATTCAAGTTAATGAAGTATTCAAACGAAAATTTCAAAGCAATCTGGAAAGATTTGTCATTGTTGAATGCCAGATTAATTATCTTGTCATATTTATCTTGCTCATCCAAAAGCCTATTCACAAACTCTACAGGACCCTTTAACCTTTTTGGGTCAGTAACAAGCACTTTGCCATATTCTCTGATGTGGGAAGTCATCACTTCTCGGATTTTCGAAAGACCATCATTAACAAGACAAAACAAGTTATACATTCTACCAAGATCATCATATTTATCATCACAAAGCATATTTACTAACCCAGAATTCTCCATATGGATTAATCTAAGCATAGGATCGTCAATCATCTCCTTCACCGCCACATTGGTTATCTTCTTTTTAGTCCTTAAATCCAAGTAATGGCTCACCCTGTCAATTTCCTCATTCAGCCGTTTCTCAGCTTTTTTCAAATACTCCCCACAGTCACAACACTCTATGAATTTCTGGGAATCTACCTTGTAGAACTCAGCAGTCTCTCTAAGAAAAGGAGCCTCAAATTCTTCAGCATAAACAGATGGACACCAATCTAGTAGCATCTTCACTATATTCCTAGTTGGCCCTCTATCAATAACTTCACCGGTGCGTTCTCTTTGAACAAATTCCAAAAGTATTGTCAACAACCTTGTTTTGATCTGGCTGGAGTAGATAACATTTTCTCTCCAAAGATTCAGCCCCAACTCATGGTCAGGGGTTTTGTGTGTGCTAGGGATGTAAGTTCTATCCATATACATTAGTATGTCTCTGATCATTTGCAACGCCCTATTATGATCATTCCATTTTCTGTTTAGTTCTTCCAGAAATGATTCACCTTGAGCTGTTTCAACAGAGCTGGCTATATCTTTCAGATGTGCAGTCATGGTTGTGACCAGTCCAGTGTAGAGCCATTCACCAAATTTATGAAGCACCATATTGTATGCATTACTGAAACCACAAAAAACACAAGGTTTTAGAGGCATAAATCAAGAACAGAACAAGAGACAAAATCCTTTATATGCACACACATAACCAACAAAAAATCAATAAGTTCAGAATATGTTATTTAAAAAATATAAGTCATCAGCTAAGCAAAATTATAAACCAATCCTCCACTAATTATCTATAGACGGCAGGAAATCTGTTAAGAAATCCTCTTCAGAGTTCAGAAAACTCAAAAGTTTCACTGCACAAGAGAAGAAAGTTAACAGATTTAGTACCAATGTGTTCCACAAGATCATTTTCATCAACATGGACAGACATGCTAAGATAGTTGCTTTTACAAGACCAATTCTTCTGCTGGCTTACTCAAGGAGAAATTGTGCTGCCCAGGAGCTGATTATTATTTAATGTTTTCTTTGATTTATTGGCAGTCTGGATTGTAGCTCCAGTTATTATTTCAGTTAGTGTTCATTGTGCTATAAGGCAGTGGAATCATGGGGTGTAATTATGTGGCTAGTTCTTAGGAGTTGTCGTCAGTTTATTCTTTTCGTTGTGAGTCTACATACTCTGCTTGTAATCCTCATCCATACTATAACATAATTAGCCGTACAGCATATTCCAGTGAGATTCCTTTTTTAATGTTTTAATGTGGGTTTTCTAAGACAATTTGATTAATTGATCTGAACCCTTTGCTCTGCTTTGCTTGCAACACTGTTTGGGAATGATTATGGTTTTTTAATATTACCACTTTAATTTAATGTTGTCTTCTTTTTCTATGCCAAAGTTATGATAAAAAGAAAGGTTCTCTCCCAAAGTCCCAATTTGCATTCGATGATTTCAGTTTCTTCAACGTCAGCCGATTCATTCTACTACATTAATGATACTTATTGCTTTGATACTTTCTTCGATTCCCTCCTCATTTCAATTCAGATTGCTTCCTTTTTCTATTCGCATGGTTTTAGTGCGTTTTTAATTTAATTCAGATCTCTGTACAATTTTGATTTGTGATGCTTCATTTTACAAGATTCCTTTTATTTTTCCAATTCACAACCCCTTCTCATTCCCATTTCCTTATGCTTGAAACTCTCCTTGATCTTCGCCCTCATAGTGGCTGTATTCATCCAAAAGAGAGGCGATGATAGAGGCGACTGGTGAGCCTATCGAAGATCATATAAGGAGCAGAAGTGATTTACCCCTAAGAGGCAATTCTACACTTTCCCTTTATCTCTTTATAGTATGTGAGCTTTATATTCTGGGATTTTTTCACACTACTTTGCATTTCCCATTTACTGTTTCCTAAGTTTGATGTTTATTTATTTAGTTTTACCTATGTTTGTTTATCTTAGAAAATGTGATTAATCATGTGAGCCCCTGCTGTCAATGGAAACTTTTTTATTTGTTTAGGTACTGCTTGGTTTGATTCTACTTCTGCCATTGGTATGTGATTATTCCTTCCTTATTGTAATCTACTTCTTTATATATGTACTTTCATTTTTGGGTTTGACACTTTGAGTGATTTGTCTTTCCTGAACCAAATCATTTTTTCACTTTGAGCAAGCATATATGGACGATTTTCAAGGTTGTGATAATGAAGTCATAAATAGTCTATAAATAAATCTTGCTTTGCTACCTACTTCTTCGTTAGTTCACTATCAAATTATGTCTGTATAGAATGGTAAGTATAAGATACCTTCATTTGGGGGTAATTATTTATTATGCCTACAAAATTTTATAATACAAAATTAGTGTATGAAATCTTAATCAGATATGTGACCCAGTGAGGTTGGTTGATAGTGACGGTAAGTATAAGAAACCAAAGTGACTTTTTTTCTGACAAATTACCAAGGTGAGTTTATGATATATTGCGTTTAGCCTCTGCCATCATTCTAAATTCATGCTTCACATTCTTCCTCATCAAACATAGCAAGCCGTAAGTTGTTACTATATTCCTTCATATATGAGCTATTATAATTAATAATTAGAGTAGATTGATAAAAGCAAATTAGTTATTTGTGAAATCGGGTGTGTATTAGTTTTCATAAAGTATTTATCATGGGTATTAATTTAGGGGTCCAAATGGATTGGAGTTATGTATTTATTATTAAAGTAAAACCTCTATCTAGCTCTTGTGTCTAGCCATATAGAAAATCTGATTCTATACTATGTTTTAATTTTTAGGTAAAAGTAAAGCATCTTTTTTCTTCATATAGTAAAATCTTGTATCTTTCTTCAACAGATGGTAAAGGTTGCTGATTTTGGAGTTGCCTGAGTGCAATCCCAATCTGGGGCGATGACAGCTGAAACTGAAACATAACGATGGATGGATCCTAAGGTATATAGATTACATTGTAATTATTTCACCGTTCTTACGGCTGTTTTCCTTACATTTCCATGCAATGAAATTCTGTAGCCATCAATATGTTTAGCATTTTTTCGTTGGTGCTTAGTAGAAAAGTTGGGGAATTGGTTGTATATTAATATTATATTGTATTATATATTGAACAAGTTGACATATACGATGCTTAAATCTTTGGACAGTTGCTTTTTCAGATTAATTTGCTCCTCATTTCTTGAGTTTGTTGGTTGAAAATATGGTGGCCAAGACAATCTCATTCATTCTTGGATATTTTCTTACATAAAACGCATCAATCATCTATGCTTATTTCTTCATTTATGGACACTTTATATTTGGAGGGGTCATGTTAGTGTGATCATTAGGTTTTATGAGCTTTGCCTTCGCCTATGTTGAATTAGCCTATTCTTTACTTTTCTTCCTTTGTTTGTGCTGATTTGATTTCTGAATTCAGCTGTTTGACGATGCTTCAGATCTCTTTTCAATGATTTGATTTTACTTGAAGGTCATTGAACTCGTAATGTACCACCAGAAGGTAGATGTTTTAAGCTTTGGAATTGCTCTTTGGGAGCTTTTATCAAGAGAAGTAATTCCATCAACAGCCACATAGTAGGCTTGGCCAAAGTCTTCATGTGGTTGCCGTGGCAACTCTTCTACATGTGCAAAGTAAGTTTCATCAAGCAAGACATTATTATGATTGCTTCCAATAAACTGAAATGGAGAAGGTGTTTTGACAATCAGTTCTTAACCAACTTCTCATGTTTACAGAGGATTAACACCAAATGGAGCTATAAGTGAGTTTCTGAATGGCATTGTCTCTAATAATGAAATTTTTCCTTGCCATTTTTAATGTTAATTAGCAATGGTGTTCAGTTTTGAACTTTGATGTTCATTTTTTGTTTGGTGGCATTAATTGAGTGAACAGATGTACAACAATGATTTGGGGTCATAAGGGGCACAATGATGTTGTCAACCAAGCTGGACCTTTTGGTAATTTATAGACAGAGCTATTTATTGGAAATGGACATGGATCAAACGTGAGTTTGGAGAAGGGATGGCCTTTTCCTGATTTTGATTATCTTAAGAGACAGAGCTATTTTGGTTACCGTTCATTAATGTGCGGGGCCAAAAACATCATTTTTTGTTGGTCTATTTTGAATGGTTTGATATCAATCTTTTGCCATTTTAGCATTTTACACCGTTTTCTAATATCATTTTACTTCCTCATTCCATTTTGACTTATTTGTTTACTCTGTTTCATTAGTTATAAACAGTGTATTATCGGTACATAAAGTTTGGAAATAGCACCAATTTGTTTGATAGATTGAGAATATATCACTGACTGATATTTGTAAATTTCTTTATCATTTACTTAGTTATGTGTATATTTTCAAGTTGTGGCTGAGATTTATCCTGCTCTAATTTTTAAAATTTGTACAATTCCTGTTTCGTTAATTATGCTTTTATATATTTTTCTTAGTTGATTTGTGTTTTAAATTGATGTATTTCTTAAACTTTTGACAAAAATTAATAGTGCGTGTATCTTGACCATATGTGATCAATCTCACTTTACAAAATACTCCTCCATTCCTAAATATAAGATCACTTAAGCAAATTTGGAGAGATTAAAGAAGACATTCTAATGAGTTAGGATTACATGAAATTTCCAAAATACCCCTCACCTAAATTTTATATCCTCTCACCTTCAAACAACTATTTTTTTGGGTGAAGGGAGTATATGGGTAATTTAGGGAAAACTTGAGTCAAATTAGAAAATGATCTTATATTTAGGAATATTTAGGAAGAAGCTCTCCTCCCTAAAGTGATCTTATATTTAGGAGCGGAGGAAGTATCATTTTTTTTATGAAAACTAACTCATTTATGAGAAAATCATTTACAACGATGACTCTTTTAAACCCGTGCAACCCACAAAGTAAGCTTCTAGGGAAACTAATAGCAATTTTAATATCATAATATATAGAGTAAAGTACATTCTTTTGTTTTCTTTTATTACATCGATGACTCTTTTTTGTAACATATAATTAAATTTTGAAAGAAATTTGTTTGCCTTTTCAAAATAGAGGGGGTTTTGTAATCAAGACAAAAAATTTACTTTAAAATATATCACTTTTGAAGCTCCAATGAGGGGCATGGGGTAGTCCTAGCGACATTGGGATGAAGCTTCAATGCCCTATATAGTTTTCCTTCGCCAGCTTTGATAGAGGCGGAGCATAGTTTTTCTACTCAAAGGCGAGATCAAATATGCAAGTCGGGAACATGGGGATGGAAATGGTGCGAGGATTAGAGGTTTCTATTTCTTTTTATCCATTATTTTTGACTTCTGACTTCTGAGTAGAGCATCGGGTTAATGAAGGCTCTTGGGTTGATAGCTGGGAGTTAAGTCTAACCACCTTGAAAGGGGTAAAATATCATTCATTGCAAAGATTTTAGACAAATATCATTGCATATTATTCCAAGTGACCGGCCTATAATCATCAATGCAAAAATAAATTCTTCATACCTTTGAAATCTTGCAGATTATACAAGTTAACTCACAATATGAGATTGAATGCAACAGCAAGTGACAAGGATAAAACAACAATAAAACAATTTTCAGAATGGTTACTTAAAGTTGGAAAAGGAAATTGGCAAACTCTCAAGATGGTATTCACATTAAAGAGACATTGAATCTAGTCCATTCCATATCCAGTCCAATCCATTGTTGACTGTACATACCCAGATTTATTGGATTCAACCTATTTCTCAAAGCCAAATATCTCGGCTCCAACAATGACTATTGTAGATGAAGTCAATGACTACACATAAATGTCGGGCTGGGCAAATAAACTGAATCAATACACATGTATATTGAGGCAATATTTGGATTGTAATAACAAAGACACAAAAACACTTTATGCTTAGTATGAAATAAAATACTCACAACTAAGACAAAACAAAATAAGATATATCTAAACTACTCTTTCAACATTGAACAAAAATTGTTTTATAGTCGGGAATCCCGTGCAACGCGCGGGGTCAACCCTAGTTTATAGTTATAATTGAAGTATTGAATCTGTCCCATGTCCCTCAATTTCTCCCTAACTCTCTGTCTCGAATTCCTAACCTCTCTCTCACCCTAATTCTAATAGTGCCATTATTCTAGTACATCTTCATGTTGCTTGACTTCCTTCACCATATTACTAGCAGGGCACTATCATATTTGGAAAGCTTCTTGACATAAAACCAAAATGATTACATAAATCTAAGTTCCAATAACTCTTATTTACCATTTCTCTCTATAGTCTAGAAACAAATCTTTCTCCAATCCAAAATATAACTCATGTCTCTGCAAAATTAATAGGTACCAAAAAAAGAAATAAATGTTGAACAACTAGTAAATTTGTCAAAAAGAAAAGCCATATTCCTTTCTAGTTACCACCACTACCCTTTTTAGTGCATTAAAATTCTAAATTAAAACAATGGCAAACCAGGAAAAAGATAATACACGTCAACACCTAAGGATGACCTATATTTTGCATCATTGGGGATATTTGCTAATTTCTTTAAGCCTCATGGCTTGGAACACCAGATCGAAATCCAATGTGGACTCTTACGAATGATGTATATCAGAATCCCTCATAATATCCACATACATAAATGTTTATTGAATACAGAATTTCAAATAAACAATCCATGGCCATAGCTCAGGTTTATTTATAACTATACCAGTTTCATAACTTAGAGATTTTCCTCTCTCTCTCCAAATAACATATTAAAACTTGTGAAAAGAAGGGCAACTCAATAATTGAAATATCATAAATACTCACAACAGGGCAAAAAACTTGAAACAGCAGAAGCCCAAGAAATGGAACTGCATGAAAGCACATACACACAACACACACAAAATTGAGCACTGATATGGCATTTCAATGTATAGTCTCAACAGAAAATAACTCCACAACACATTCAATCAACTGCCCCCACAAACATATGTTCTAAACACACAAGTTAACCTCAAGGAAAAACAAAATGGATCAAAATATCATTCCTAATATCCATTTCCTAAAGCACAGATACCTCAATCACTACAAACAACAAAATACTCCCTTCATTCCTAAATATAAGATCATTCTCTAATTTTCCCCAAGTTTTTCCCAAATTAACCTTAACAACGCTTATCTACAATAACAAACAACAGAGGACAGTGAGGATAAAAGTATATGCGTAGGATAAACTCGTAATATCATGCGTTAATAACCATCTCAACTAACATCCTTAATCTATCAAATTAGCGAAAGAAATCTTATATTTAGGAACAGACGTACTACTAACTTGTGTTGTCAATCGTTCTTTATCAAAACCTTTAAAAATTTATTTTTATTTGATTTTTTGGTAAGAAATACTCCGCCTATATTTATAGTCGGTCCCTAGTCCGGATAAAGGAGTAGGGTTGTGTTAGGCCTCGACAGTCAGCATAAAAATATGTCGAATCTTCTGAACATGGTTACACGAATTTTTTATAACAATAGGTCATTGCCTAGTAATGTGTTATTAGTTGAACAAGGGGTACCACACTCTATTGAGGGAAGGTGGATGAAGAAAGTAGTTCAAGATAGTAAGATTAGATTTAGCACTTGGAATATTGGAACCTTGAAAGACAAATCTTGGGAGGTTGTGGGAGTGATGAGGGATAGAAAGATCAATATTCTATGTCTACAGGAAACTAAATGGGTCGGAGCAAAGGCTAGGGACATTGGTGGGTATAAGCTTTGGTACACTGGTAAAGTGCGATCTAAGAATGGTGTTGGTATAATCGTGGACGAAGAATGGAAGAAGAATGTGGTCGCAATTAATAGGATTTGAGATATAATCATATCACTGAAAATGGTAGTTGAGGAGGAAACAATTAATGTTATTAGTGCTTATGCTCTTCATGTCGGGGCAGAATCACACATGAAGGAACAGTTTTGGGAGGAACTTGAGGCGTTGATTCAAGGAATACCTATTCTCGAAAAGGTATTTATTGGTGGTGATCTTAATGGTCATGTTGGTAGAGAAGCAGGACAATACACACAGGCACATGGTGGCTTTGGTTTTGGTGAGCTTAATAATGAAGGACAATCTATTATTGACTTCTGCATGGTTTATGACCTCAAAATCGTCAACACTTGTTTTAAGAAACGAGAAGAGCATCTAATCACATATAAGAGTGGAGCTAATAGATCACAGATTGATTTCTTTTTAATGAGAAATTCCGACAGAAGAATTTGTACAAACTGTAAGGTGATTCCCGGTGATAGTGTGACAACACAACACAGACCTCTAGTTTTAGATGTACGTATGAGGTTTAAGCGGTCGAGGAGGCGAGCAATGTTACCACCTCGAATTAGATGGTGGCAGTTGAAAGGAGATAAAATGGGAAATTTTATAACTAAGTTGGCAAATGAATGTGTTTGGGAGAAGCAAGGGTGTGCTAATGAAATGTGGAATGAAATGACTGTGATGGTTCGAAAAGTTGCCAAAGAAATTTTGGGTGAATCAAAGGGTATTATTAGGAGTGATAAGGAGACTTGGTGGTGGTATGATAAAGTCCAAGAGAAAATTAAACTTAACAAACAGTGTTTCAAGGATATACACATGTGTGATAATGAGGAAACTTGGGAGAAGTATCGTTTAGCAAAAAAGGAGGCAAAAAACGTCGTGAGCGAAGCTCGTTCTACAGCATTTGAGGAGTTTTATAAAGAGTTAGGGACAAAGTCTGGGGAACAAAAAATTTATCGGATAGCAAAGATCAAGGAGCGAAAATCGAGGGATTTAGATCAAGTGCGATGCGTAAAGGATGAAGGAGGTAAAGTCTTGGTAACAGATGATGATATTAAGGATAGATGGAAGAGTTACTTTTATAAGTTGTTCAATGACAGAGATGAAACTTTGAATTATGAGTTAGATGATTTGGAGAGTACTGACAGTAACATCAATTTCACATTCTATCGTAGGATTAGAGTTAGAGAGGTTAAAGATGCTCTTAGGAAAATGACAAGTGGCAAAACTGTTGGACCTGATGGAATTCCTATTGAAGTCTGGAAATGTATGGGAGAAAAGAGTGTATTGTGGCTTACTAAGTTATTTAATGAGATTCTAAGGTCTAAGAAAATGCCAGAGGATTGGACGAAAAGTACATTAGTCCCTATTTATAAGAACAAAGGTGATATTCAAAGCTGTGAAAATTATAGAGGAATTAAACTCATGAGTCATACAATGAAGTTGTGGGAAAAGGTGATTGAGCGTCGGTTAAGAGTTGAGACTAGCATATCAAAGAATCAATTTGGTTTCATGCCAAGTAGGTCAACCATAGAAGCAATTTACCTACTTAAGGTTTTAATGGAAAAATATCGAAGTAAAAGAAAGGATCTGCATATGATTTTTATTGATTTAGAAAAAGCATATGACTGTGTACCAAGAGAAGTACTTTGGAAAGCTTTGGAGAAAAAGGGAGTTCGAGTTGGGTATATTAGAGTCATTCAAGATATGTATGAGGGGGTAGTGACCAGCGTTAGAACGCCAGGAGGAGAAACAACTGACTTTCCAATTAGAATTGGATTGCATCAAGGTTCAGCGTTGAGCCCATATTTGTTCAACATAGTTTTGGATGTTCTAACTTCAAGTATTCAAGAAGAAATTCCTAAATGCATGCTTTTCGCGGATGATATAGTACTTTTAGGAGATTCAAAAGGAGAAATCAATCAGAAACTTGAGTTATGGAGGATGACTTTAGAGTTAAAGGGTTTTCGTCTAAGTAGGGGTAAGACAGCATATATGCATTGTTGCTTTGATGATACACAAACTCATGAGGGAACCAAAATTCAATTGGGAAACCAGACTATACAACAGGTGGACAAGTTTAGGTATTTGGGATCCATTATACAGAAAGATTGTAAAGTTGACAGCGACGTTAATAATAGAATTCAGGCTGGTTGGGTTAAATGGAGAAAAGCTACTGGGATTATATGTGATCGTAAGGTAAAAGATAAGATAAAAGGGAAGTTTTATCGGACAGTCATTAGACCTGCAATGTTATATGGTAGTGAATGTTGGGCTCTTAAAAGGAAACATGAACATAAGATGGCGGTGGCAGAGATGAGAATGTTGAGATGGATGTGTGGTCATACAATAAAAGATAGGATATACAATGATCATATTCGAGAAAGAGTTGGGGTAACATCAATTGCGGAGAAAATGGTCGAAAGTCGCTTGAGGTGGTTTGGCCATGTTCAAAGAAGAAGATTCGATGAACCGTAAGAACAGTGGATCAAATGGTTTGGAGTCCTTACAAGAGAGGGAGAGGGAGACCAAAGAGAACTTTTAACTAAATTATCCAACGAGATCTTTTGATCAATAATATATCACCAAGCATGGCAATCGACCGAACACAATGACACCGTGTAATCCATGTAGCCGACCCCACCTAGTTGGGATAAGGCTTTGTTGTTGTTGTTGTTGTTGTTGTACTACTAACTTGCAAGATTCTCAAGCAATGTTAAAAATACTAGGCATTAAAAATAAATCAACAAGTTTTTTTTTTATTTTTGCACAGTAAAACCTAGAGCTTGAAAATTATGAAAATGAATAATAATAATAATTAATTGGGCGAAGGGGCAAAAATAGCCACCGTAATTTCCAAAATGGACAACTTTGGCACTCGTAATTTTGATGGTGCAAAACCGTTCATTATAAACCAAAATGAGACAAATTTAGCACTCTCAAACAGAGGTGTTAAGTTTGACCGTGAGTTGACTGGGAATGGTAATTTGACATGATGACATGGCGAAATAAGGAATTATGTGTCACATTGCATATGATATGACAAAAAAATAAAGATAAACATGTCATATTGGGGCCCATGCAAATACATTTGTTAACTAAAAATAAAAAAAACAACTTGATGCCCCAAAAACAAAACACACTATCATGCCCCAACAAAACACAAACATAACACACTCAAAGTGCCAACATGTTCGAACCCTAGCAACCATCGGACCCAAACCCAAATCCTAGCCACCAACATTGAAACCCCAGCCACCATCGGACCCACGCAAACCCAGGCGAAGCCACGCAAGCCATCGGACCACTCGACCCAGGTGACCACTCGCCCCAGCGAAGCACTCGCACCAGCGGACCACTCAAACACATTGGAGATTTTGTATGGGGTCTGGGTTGTTTTGTGGTACTTGGTATGGGGTATGGGTTTCACGCAGGAGAGCAAATGAAGTTGGGGATAGATGGTGATTTCAGCGACAAATTCGAAGGTGAGTGTGATGAGGATGAAGGAGCGATTTGGAGATTAGGGTTTTGTGCTTCAATTTGGGGATTTGGTGATGTGTCAGGGCTTCCCAATGTGGCTTCACTTTACTTGCTGACTATCAAGCCACGTAGGTTAATGAATGTGGGCCCCGCGCAGAAACACATGTCTGTTAGCTTCAACTTAACGGCGTGGTTAGATTTGTCCCATTTTTGTTTATAATGAACGGTTTTGCACCATCGAAATTACGGGTGCCAAAGTTGTCCATTTGGAGAATTACAGTGGCTATTTTTGCCCCTTCACCCTAATTAATTATACATGTAGAGCTCTTCAAAACTGAGGCCACTAGCGTTGTGATTGTAGATTTCGTGGATGGCATGTTCTAGAATCTTCCACGTTTTATTGGCGTATTTGGGATCCATCACAACCCTATGCTTGAAGGCCTCAATCTGCAAATTCCTCTTCTTCTGATTGCTCATCTTCAAGAAACAAGAGAGATTGATTGATTGATGGCAACAAGAAAATCAATCAATATTCAATAATATTGTTTTGTCGTTCCCAAATTAATCGGCGATTGAATGAATGATTGATGAATCTTTGAAGTGATTGGATTAGTAACGGATTTGATTTCAATCTCAAATGAAATGAAGAGAATGATATGAATAATGGATGAGGATGAAAATGATGAATGATAGATGAGGAATTGAGGATAAATAAATTATAATCAATAATAATAATAAGGAAGGGCCTTATATTGTAGGGTAGGGTATGAAACTATGAATATATGGATAGTTTTATTTGGTAAGAGGCTACTTACCAATGTGGCAACTTTCCTTTCAAATTTCAATGTTCTTTTCCTCCCTCAACCCCTTCCTTCAAGTAAGTAATCTTGTAAAAGTGGGACCGATAAGCGAGTCGGGGAGGGCTTTAGGTCATGCTTTCATACGGTGGAATTGTTTAGACTTGTGGTTAGAATGACATCTAAACGGATGACTATCGAGCCAATATGTATGTGTAGTGGTCAACCGTTGGACCAATCCGACATGTATGTGGAGCGGTCAACCGTTGGACCAATCTGACTTTATGGTTTGGTTCTTACAATTAGGGGTGTTCAACTATGCACATATACCCATTAAGCCCGCTCGTTTAGAGCCTGTCACATTTTTACACGGATATGGGCATGCCCATACCCGTTTATCTTACACGGGTACAGGTATGGACATACCTTCGGGCATGCCCATACCCGTTTAAATACTCATTTATGATTTTTTTTTATTTTTTAAATGTATTAATCTTATTTTACATCACTCCCTCCTCGCACCTAGTTTTATTTTGTTGGTATTGCTTAGTTAAAACAAGATGGAATTCAAAGTTTATTAAAAATTGAATGCATGCTCTACTCTTTGTGGGGATTTTTGTTTGATCTTTTTTAAATTTTTTTCTGAGTTTATCTTATATGGGCCGCCCATTTAACTATGTTGCCCGCTCGTTTGTTCTGTGCCCATTTACAGCCCGTTTGTTTATGGCCCGCCCATTTATCAATATTTAGCCCTCCTGTTTATGTTACACGGGTACGGGTACGGACATACCCACGGGCTGCCCGAACCCGCCCATTGAACACCCCTACTTACAATCCTATCTTTAGGGTATTAATTAAATTAGTTAGATTTTTGTTAAGCCACATCAGCGGGATTATTAAGATTCATTTTAATTGACATGTCAAGTTTTAATTGGTCAGACCACAAATGAACTGGTGCATCAGGTTCACTCATAGAATTTCTCTTTATTTGGTGGTAAAAAATGTTTATTGAGAATTTTTTTAGAGTTAAAGAGAAATTGCCAAGCTAGGTTATGATAAATATGTTATAACACATAGCAAAGGCATTTCATAACCAGGGAGAGTTAAAGAGAAATTTATAGGTGAATGGAATATTTGCTTTGTGAGGTATGATGTAGATATTTTAATTCGTCCAGACTCCCTAACAGTATAGTTTGTCAAATAAATAAATGTAATTTTCTATCATCCACATAGTTCAGAAAATAGTGAATAATTTTATTTATATTTTTTTCGCCGAAATGATGGATTTTCATAAATATAAGAAACAGAGTACAAACACTAAACCAGAACATAAATCAACAAGACACAGATCATAGCACCAAGAGGGCTATAGACACTAACTGACTAACAGATAACATAAGACTTAACCATGACCCCTTGCTAAACAAGCTAACACAACAAAACAACGGTCACATACTAGAAGGGCTAAGCATCCCTAACCCAATGCAGGCTACTAGTGAGCATACTAAGGGCCTGTTTGGATTCAGTTTCTGAGAATAGCTTCTGGAAAAATAGCTTTTTGAGAATAGCTTTTGAGTAGAATAACTTTTTTGAAAAATAGCTTTTAATGAAATGAGAGTGTTTGGATTAAGTTTTTTGAGAATAGCTTTTAAAAATAACTTTTGAGTAGAATATAACTTTTATGAAAAATAGTTAGGATGAATAACTTTTCATGTTTCTTTTATTTGAAATAAATGTTTTTCCTAAATGAGAGAATGAAGCTTTCAACTGGAAAAGGAGAAAAATGTAGTTTTTCTCAAAATAGCTTTTGGAACCCTAAACTAGCTTATCTTCTCAAAATAGCTTATCCAAAAAATTGAGTGTTTGGATATCTTTGTGTCAAACCTAAGTTTGGAGCTAGAATAGTTTTTGGAAATGTATCCAAACAAGCACTAAGATACTGAGCTTCCAAATCATTATGATTAAGGGGTAACGCAATAGAGGGTGGTTGTCCAAAGAGGTGCTCTCCCGAGCCCACCCCCCTTGATGCAAATGCTGCAACATAAGCAGCTCCACAATCACCTCTAGGAGGTGAAGAAGCCTATAGAGATTGTAAACAAACTCTAAAGGAATTGAGATCATAATATGTACAGACCAGCACTTAGCACACACATAGTTAACCCACAATAAAATGCAAAAGCATAAACAACAAGGTACCCACAAAGTGAGTTTATTAATCAGACCACAAATCCTACACCTAAAATCTAGCAGGGGAGACCAGGACTCTTAAAGCTCTACCATAGCTTCCCCCAAAACACGGTACAGCTCTAACTTGACCCTCATGGCGTTTGGGTGGCTGTGGACTAGCCACCGAGTTTCAGATGCAAAGTTCCCAAAAGGTCCCACATAGTCAGATCTGTGCTCCACTCAGCAATGAAGCTTCCCTTCCCTGATTTTGTCATCTCCTTCCCCTTAAAGAGCATGAGAACACTTATCAAAGTAATAGACATATAAAAGCAATGTAATCTCTTTTTTTCATTGATTGTAGAATGTACAGACTCTGTTTATATAGCTATCAGCTCAATGATAACTGAAACTCTATGACTTATGCCAGGTCAGCAAAGTCTCAACTAATTCACGTGGGCTTCTAACTAATTCACGTGGGTCTTGCCACATCAGCACAATACTAACAACCCCTGCTGACTCAGCACTAATTTGACTTAGTGTAACTAATATTCCCCCTGCTAATCAAAAGAAACAAACAATGACACTACATTTATTACTCATCAGACACTTCAACTGCATTATACTATAACATATCACAACTGACTATTCCTCTGGGACATTGTCATCACAATCTGAATCATCTATAACATCATCTAGATCAGAATCTTCCAAGGACTCAATATTGAGTTTCTTGCAGCAATAGTAAAATAGAGAACTTCCTTGTGCTTTAGTCAGGATATCAGCAACCTGATCAAAAGAGGGAACATATCCAACATGAACCAATCCAGCTGAAACTTTTTCCCTTATGAAGTGAAGATCAAGCTCAAAATGTTTTGACTTATTATGTAGTACAGGATTTGCTGCTAATGCTACAGCACCTGTATTGTCACACCAAATAGTAGGTGTATCCACAATCTGAACCTTCATTTCCTTTAACAGTGTTATAGTCCACATAACATCGGTTACACAATCTGCCACACTTCTATATTCTGCTTCAGTGGCACATCTGCTAACAACTTGTTGTTTTCTAGCAGTCCATGTGATTGGATTTGGACCAAGATAAGTACAAAATCCACTAGTGGACTTCCTGTCAGTTCTATTACCTCCCCAATCTGCATCAGCAAATGCTTGCACACGAAGACAATTTGCTGGTTTAATGTGTAAGCCATGATTGGTTGTACCTTTGAGATATCTCAGAAGCCTTTCAACATAACTCCAATGCTTAACAGTTGGTTCATGCATAAATTGGCTGAGTTTGTTTACTGTAAAGCAAATGTCAGGTCTAGTATAGCAAACATATTGCAAAGTTCCAAGTACACTCCGATATAGTGAGACATCATGAAATGCTGCACTATCTCCTAGTTTAGGATGAACACTAGTAGACATAGGAGTAGCATAGGCCTTTGTGAGATGCAAATCTGTTTTGCTTAGTAATTGATTAATATATTGTCTTTGAGTAAGCAATAACCCTGTTGCAGTTCTTGTAAACTCAATACCAAGAAAGAATGATAGCTCTCCAAGATCTTTTAGAGAGAACATGTTGCTCATCTTCACAATGAGCTGTTGTACCAATGTTTCTGAGCTCCCAGTAATTACTAGATCATCAACATACACAAGCAGATATACAACTTCATCTTTCTCATGAAATATAAAGAGACATGAATCTGCTATGGACTCTTGAAAGCCAAAAGCTTTCAGAGTGTCTGCAAGTTTTTGAAACCAAGCACGTGGTGCTTGTTTAAGTCCATACAATGTTTTTCTGAGCTTGCACACAAGCTGTCTCCCATCTGAATCAAATTGAAGAAAACCTTGAGGCTGATCCATATACACTTCCTCTTGTAGATCACCATTTAGAAATGCATTATTAAAATCCACTTGATGGAGTGTCCATCCTTTTGAAACTGCAATTGTGAGTATAATCCGAACAGTTATAGCCTTAGCAACAGGGCTAAAAGTATCAGTATAATCTGTACCAGCTTCTTGGACATATCCTTTTGCCACTAAACGACCCTTGTGTTTAATAGGTGATCCATCTGCACTAGTTTTCAACTTGAATAACCACTTGCATCCAATGGTTTTTCTGCCTAAAGGCAAAGGGACTAAATCCCAAGTTTGAAAGTTAATCAAAGCATTGTACTCATCAACAGCAGCTTGCTTCCAGGCAGGATATAAGAAAGCCTCATCAATTGTTTGAGGTATTACCTCATCTGCTACAGCCATATATACTTTGGGTTTAAAAATACCATCTTTGGCTCGGGTGATCATGGGATGTGTGTTTGTGGAGTAAGAAGTAGTGGAGGGTGGATTCATGGGACCAAGAGAAGGAACATCAACTGGTATATTTGATGGTTCTACTTGATTTTCTGATTGGGCATTTTCTGGTTGGGCATTTTCTGTTTGGTTTGGAGAATGAGTAGAGTGTGGTTGGATATTTTCTGGTTGGGCATTTTCTGTTTGGTATAGAGAATAGGTAGTGTGTGGTTGGATATTTTCTGGTTGGGCATTTTCTATTTGGTTTGGAGAATGTGTGGATGGAAAGGAAATTGTTGTCATGTCACTCTTGTTGTTAGCAGCAAGTTGTCTGATATTCACTTGTGAAATTCTTGGAAAAATTCCTTCATTGAACTTTACATGTCTAGACACAAAAATTCGTCCAGATTGAATGTCCAAGCACTTATACCCTCGGTGTTGGGAGCTGTAACCCAGAAAAATACATTGAACTGATCTGTACTCAAGCTTATGTTTATTATAAGGTCTCAACATAGGAAAACATTCACATCCAAAAACTCGTAGGATTGTATAATCAGGTTTGACATTATATAGCTTCTCAAATGGTGATATACCATTAAGTGCAGAGGAGGATACTCTATTCATCAAGAAAGTGGCTGTACAGAAAGCATCACTCCAATAAAATAAAGGAAGAGAAGCTTGAGCCAACAAGGCTAAACCTGTTTCCACAATAAGTCTATGTCTACGTTCAACAAGACCATTCTGCTCAGAAGTGTATGGACACGTAAAACGATGCTCAATTCCACATGCTGTCACGAACCGTTTAAAAGCTACAAATTCACCTCCATTATCTGATTGAATAGCCTTGATTTTGACATTAAGCCTATTCTCAACCAAGACTTTAAAATCTTTGAAAGTCTGCAATGCATCAGATTTATATTTCAAGGGATAAATCCACGTAAACCGACTAAAAGCATCCACAAAGGCAATGTAGTAAACAAAACCATGAGAAGCAACAGGAGCAGGGCCCCACAAATCCATTGTTATTAATTCCAGTGGTTTTGTATACACTGTATTAGAAAGTGAAAAAGGAAGCTTATGTGCCTTCCCAAATTGACATGCTTGACAAACAGAAGTTACAGAGGAATGATGAAAAGAAATTCCAGCATTCTGCAATGTAGTCTTCACAGCAGCAGGATGAGGATGTCCAAGCCTTTGATGCCATAGTAGATATGCATCCAAAGGGGCAGCAGTAACGTGAAAACAAGATGGAGTTGAAGAAGTGGTTGCACCTACTTGAGAAGCTGATGGTGCACCTCCCAACTTGTACATTCTATTAATCTCAATACCATCCATAAGGATGCGACCTGTCCTCAAGTCCTTAACAAAACAAGCATGAGGGAAAAATTCAATAGATACCCCATTTTCTTGAGCAATCTGAGCAACAGAAAGTAAGTTCTTGCGCATGTCAGGTACACATAAAACATGATTCATGCGTAAACAAGTATCTCTTGATTGTAGATGCATTTTACCAATATGAGAAACATGTAAACCAGTGCCATTTCCTACCATGACCTTACCAGTACCGTCAGTGATAGGTTGAATCAGACTTGAGGAAGATGTGGCAATATGGTGTGTAGCTCCAGAATCTGCATACCATGCATCATCAATAACTGTGTTTGGTGTTGCAAGAAACACCTGAGCTGAAGGTTCATTAGTGCCACTGGTAGGAGCTTGAGAATTTGGCACTGTGGTAGAGTTTTGTGCTACTGGACATGACTGATTCTGCAAATTGAGATTAGATGCTACTGGTGTAGCAGTAGGACCCTGATAAGATCCAAATTGAGGTATACCAGCAGGTGAAGAAAATGCAGAAGGTCCAGTTGGATAATAAGATCCATCAGTAGCAAAATCAGCAAAATAGGCATTAGAAACAGGTCCTGGAGAGGTAGCATGTGAATTAAAATTGTACCTATAATAACACCTATCTGCAGTGTGTCCAGTTCTGTGACAGATTTGACAAGATGCTCCACGAGAAAAAGGAAGAAAACCTCTTCCACGTCCTCTACCAGAGTTTACCATCATTGAAGGTCTGAATGAACCTCGACCTGGATTTCCATATGAATGTTGAGGAAATTGAGTTTGAAACACTTGAGGTGTCTCATTTGATGGTTGTTCAAAGGACATAGGTGTAGTATGATGAGCATGTGCTACAGTATTCTTAAGAGAAGCATGTTGTCTTGCTTCTGAATCAATCAGCATAGTATGGACAGTATCTAAGTCAAACCTGTTCGGAGTAGATGCAGCGGCATTCACAATCGCTATAATCGATTCATAATCATTGGAGAGACCACTGAGAATACGAGAAATATGAGGCCACTCAGCTACAGGTTCTCCTAGCATTGCAAGATGATCACAAAGCGATTTGACATTAGCAAGATAGTCTCGCATCTTTAGTTCACCTTTCTGCTGATTAGCAAGTAGATTCTGGTAATACAAAATCTTTGAAGCAGATTTGCTTGAATAGATTTTGTTGAGTTTGGACCAGATTTGAGCAGACGAGTCCAATCCGACCAATTCTGGTAAAATAGATGAACTCACTGAAGACAACAGCCACGAAGCAAGGGCTGAATCTACTGCTTCATAAGTATCATACTCAGGATTATCAATTTCAATAGAATTTTCTCCACGCACCTTTCTATCTGGAATTTTCACAGATCCTTCAAGATAACCTCGAAGCCTATGTTGCTTTACCATGAATGATACTTGTTGTTTCCATAACAAGTAATTTGTGTCATCCAACTTCACTGAGATCTTCTTGTTAGTGAAATTGGAACTTGAGTGATTCAACTCAGAGCATTCACCAGTTTTAGCCATATTGATCTTCGTCTTTCACTACAACAGAAGATCCTTGAGTATTCTGCACTTACTGAATCATGGAGATCAAGATGATTTGGATCGGAGCTCTGCGCTCTGATACCATATCAAAGTAATAGACATATAAAAGCAATGTAATCTCTTTTTTCATTGATTGTAGAATGTACAGACTCTGTTTATATAGCTATCAGCTCAATGATAACTGAAACTCTATGACTTATGCCAGGTCAGCAAAGTCTCAACTAATTCACGTGGGCTTCTAACTAATTCACGTGGGTCTTGCCACATCAGCACAATACTAACAACCCCTGCTGACTCAGCACTAATTTGACTTAGTGTAACTAATAACACTCATCTTAAAGTTGGAGGTAAAAGCTTCTTTTCCCTTCTAGATCAGCTCCTGAAACTTCATATCCATGTTCTTTATCCTCCAAATCAGCTCCTCAAAAAGCCATCCCGGACATCTTCTTCCTCCATAGTTGATCATCTTCCTCCTTGCTTCAGCTGACATTTGAACCCCCATGAAACAAACGCCGGTCGTCTTCCTCCGGCTACAGACCGAGGAAATCGTCCGCCACCCACAAGCACCCATCTTTGACCGAAAAGTTGTAGTAGACCAAACCACCCTAGATGGTTGTACCTCACTCTCACAAAAGAGCGACAGAAAAACTGCACTGTAGATCGAGGACCTACAGGAGATACTGAGATGGGAAACTATTTTAGAGAGAGGAGATACCTTCTCTCTCTACTTCATTCCCTAGCGAATAAAATAATTTATTTTATTTGATAACTGATTTTCTTGAGACATAAATATTATCCTATGTGTTTGCTTTGATTGAGAAGGCCATAGATAACATACCAGATCAAGTTAACTTAAAAATTTCTTATGAAGACTTTATATTAGTACTATCTTTTATTGAAATGTAGGGTAGTATAACACTATAACTTTACAAACAAAAATCAAATTGACAATCTCTCCCTGGTCAAGGATATATCATGCTATAAGGATACAAGAATTTTTGGTAGTGTTAAATGAGATGCTTTAGTTCTATTAAGGCTGAAATTGTCTAAACTTTTATCAAAATATACAAACTAAGTTTGAATGAAAAGATAGTAAAAATGAAGTGAAATGAGGCCAAATTTTTTTAAGTAAAGAGGTTATTAACAACATTAAAAGGGACAAGGGAATTGAGCTTCGAAAATCCATATTACTATCTTTTATTGAAATGTAGGATAGTATAACACTATAACTTTACAAACAAAAATCAAATTGACAATCTCTCCCTGGTCAAGGATATATCATGCTATAAGGATACAAGAATTTTTGGTAGTGTTAAATGAGATGCTTTAGTTCTATTAAGGCTGAAATTGTCTAAACTTTTATCAAAATATACAAACTAAGTTTGAATGAAAAGATAGTAAAAATGAAGTGAAATGAGGCCAAATTTTTTTATGTAAAGAGGTTATTAACAACATTAAAAGGGACAAGGGAATTGAGCTTCGAAAATCCATATAGAAGAATTTTATAGATGGGCACGCAATATATAAATTAATTTTTGTAAGTGTTCTTCAACGACGGATTCATATCTTAATCATTATGAATACATTGTATTCAACATAATTGAAATAATATTAACATGCAATCTTTTTCTAAAAAATTAAGCAGCACATGTTTCTTTACTTGTTTTTTCTCATGTCTTAAGTTTTTTTTGCTAATTTTCTTACTTAGCTGCATTTTAATAAAATAAAATGTAAATTAAGGGAACAAAACTTCAAGTTCAAAACATGAAAACTATAAAACCAAAACGAGAGCAAACACAACGAATCAAAGATTGTACTGACTAAAAATACAAAATTTTTGCCACACTACAAGTCAAAGATTGGAACTAAAATTCCAAGACTCACTATGAGAGTCAAGAAAAAAGGCTCACTCTGTGTTGTACAGAAGGGGGAGTCTCTAGGAGACAGTATCCCAGGAGAAAGAATGTGAACATCCTTATATAATATGAAATCCTGACGTGCATATGTAGTAATAAAAGATCATAAGCATGTACATTGAATTTGTTAAACTTCCTAACTCAGTGCAACAAATTTGTCTAGTAAAGCTATACAGAATTCCACGAATAGGCCATGTACATTAGTTTGCTAAATAATACACATTATAAGCTCTATGCTCATATACAAACCTGAGGTACAACAATATGATATACATTGAGACAAATTTGTTGTGACATGCACATTATAAGCTCTAAGCTCAAACACAATGGAACTTTTGACATGCAGCAACACTCACTTACATGATAAGATACAAAGCGTGCTGCTGCTAGCCTGCATAAACTAACAAGCTTTGCAAATGAATCTAGGAAAGATACCGAAACAACCTTCGATCACTCTCATCACGCTCCAAATATTCACGCTCAATGAGGGACTCAATTCTCTTTTTAATCTCTGATGGATTTGGCAAGAATAGCGATTGCAACTGCTTTGTGACCTCTGCTACAAGATTGTTATGATCGAGACACTTACTTGATTTCATGATCCTCATAATTGCAGCTTCTATTTGAGGCCTCCGGTCCACCTCCACCCTTTGTCTAGTTTCTAAATTTTCAGATTCTGATTGCTTTTTTGCTATTACAGTTCCTATGTTTACCTTATAAGACCTGTTACTGAAGTTTTCATGAACGAAGAAATAATCATTCTCCAAAACATCTTTACTCATAGGGTCCTTCCCTAGGACATTTTTGCCCTTAACCAAAGCCAATGATTGTAGGCATCTCTTCAAATCTGAAGCTGGAATTTGTATTGCTTGTTCAATCTCCTTGTATTTAAGTCTATCAGCATTGTTGAACAACATGAGGACACACATTTGATAAGTGGAAACATTCAACTCGTGCTTCTGGCCTTTTCCAAAGTTTGCTAATATGTCTGCTGAGCCCATATTTGTTTGCCAGGACAATTTCCTGCCAGTTTGAGTGGCAAGGTAATATGACCGGAACTTATCACAAAGCGTCGACACCTCAGCCGGCAGATTGCATGGAGCGCTAGGCTGAATTGGCCAGGATCCTGTGGTCAAAACCTTGACCATAAGCATATGGCTATCTCCAAGTTCAGGGTGGCTTGAGTAAAAACCTTGCATTTTGTCCTCAGAAGTTTTCATGTCCATAAACATGGTCTCTAATTTAGAGGTATATAGGGACCCACATTCTGTCTTGAGCTTAACCAATAGGCTTCTCTCTGCATCATCAGAAACTGTTTTACCAGATAGTAGACGCTTCGCCAGATGCTGTCTATAATACTTTTCAAACACATCTTTTTCCTTCAAATAAGGAAACAACTTCATCACCTTGTTGAGAGTACTCTCTACATCATCCTCACTATAACCCATCAGACCTTTACGGAATTTATCATCTACAAACAATGAAATGTACTCTGGAGAACGCTGATTTAAGTTAATGAAGTATTTAAATGAAGATGTCAAAATATTTTGCAAAGGTTTGCTTTTGTTGAATGACACTTCAATAATCTTGTCATATTTATCTTTCAGATCCAAAAGCCTATTCACAAACTCTACAGGATCCTTCAACAATTCTGAGTCAGTAACAAGCCCTTTGCCAGTTTCTCTGATGTGGGAAGTCATCACTTCTCGGATTTCTGAAAGACCGACATTAACACGACTGAACAAGTCATACATTTTACATAGATCCACATATTTATCATTGCAAAGCATATGTACTAAGCCAGAATTCTCCATATTGATTAATCTAAGCACCTGATCTTCAATCATCTCCTTCTCCACAACACTTGTTATCATCTTTTCAATCTTAGAACCCATATTACAATCCCATGCCCTTTTACTTTCCTCATCTAGTCGCTTCCTAGCTTTTTTGATATAGTCCCCACAGTCACAGCACTCTATCAAATTTTGTGCTTCTACCCTGTAGAAGTCAGCAGACTCTCGAAGAAAAAGAGCCTCAAATTCTTCATAAACAGATGTACCCGACAATTGTAGCATAGCAATTATTTGGAACATACG
Source organism: Mimosa pudica (assembly GCA_029929735.1). Classification (NCBI taxonomy): domain Eukaryota; kingdom Viridiplantae; phylum Streptophyta; class Magnoliopsida; order Fabales; family Fabaceae; genus Mimosa; species Mimosa pudica. The sequence goes on from JAKELP010000024.1 coordinate 8,560,597, forward strand.
CCATCTATTGATAACTTCACCAGTGCGTCGTTCTCTTTCTACAAACTTCAAAGTTATTGTCAACAGCCGGGTTTTGATCTGGCTGGACATGATAACATTTTTTGTCCAAAGATCATTCCCCAGATCATAAACATTAATCTCAGGAAAAAACCTCATTATGTCTCCTTTGATCTTTGCCAACACCACTCTATGATCACCCCATTTTCTAATAAGTTCTTCCACAAATAGTTCATCATCAGCTATTTCAACAGAACTACTGGCTATACCATTTAGATCGGCAGTAATGGTTGCTAACAGTTTAGAGTAGAGCCTACCATGAAATTTGGGAAGCACCAAATTGGATACTTTTCTGGAACCACAAAACACACAAGGTTTAAAGGCATAAAATTAGTTTTCCCTCAAGCAAGAATAAAACAAGACATCATATCCTTTGTATGCACACATATCCAACAAAACATCAATAAGTTCAGAATATGTTATGGAAAAAATATAAATAATTTGCCAGTTGAATATAAGTATAAGCCAATACTCCACTGAATATCAAACTACAGCGGGAAATCTGTTATCCACTTCAGAATTCAGAAGAATCAAAAGTATCCTTGAACTCAAAATAAAGTCAATACATTTAGTGTCAATGTGTTTCACAAGGTCACTTCCATTAACTTGAATAGGGATACTAAGATATGTCCTATATCTCTCTCAATTTCTTCCAAACACTCTGTCTAGTAAATTTTCATGTTGCTTAACTTCCTTCACTGTAACTTCTTCAAGAGCCACTATCATATTTCACAATCTTCTTGCATTAAATTGAAATGATTACATCAATATAAGTACCAAGAAAAAGAAGTAAACGTTAAACAACTAGCAAAATTTGTCAAAAAGAATAGCCACATTCCTTTCCACCAGTACCCCAAAAAGTGCATCAAAATTCTAAATTAAAACCAATGGCATAACAGAAAGAAAAAAAGAAAAAAGAAAAAAAATCACCAGTCAACACCTAAACACAAATCATATTTTTGATCTTGGGGATATTTGCTAACTTCTTTTAACCTCATAGCTTGGTATAGAAGATACAAATCTAAGCAAGTGAAAACTATGCAATCAAAAATTCATTCCTATGAATGATGTATATCAGAATCCCTCGTAATATCCTCACAAGTAAATGCTTATTCCATACACAACTTTAAATAAAGAATCCATGAAATAGCTCAGGTTTGGTCCTTTCAAATAACATATAAAAAATTTATGAAAACAAGGGCAGCTCAATGATTAATATATATGTGCAACACAATACTAACTTTTATATTCTCAAACAATGTAAAAAAACTGCAAAGGCCAATACTTCGTAAACTTTGAATGTTATAAAAATGATACAACTAACTGACCAGTCTCACATGCACATAATATCCATGCAGTAATACTTTAAAAAAAAGAATCATATATATATGGCAGTGAAGAAGAAACAGAAGATTATTGGTTACCCGTAGAGATCTACATATCTGTAACGACTGTCTTTGTGATTGTAAATATGATGAATGACACGTTTTAAAATCCTCCACTCTTTCTGAGGGAATTCCTGATCATTCTCATCCACCATCTTCTTATTCTCCTTTAAAATCCCAGCAAAGAAAGAGACTGATTGCAAGAAAATGGTTCTTTTATCTTCTTTTGCTTCTTCTTGTTGTACACTTTTCTTTTCTGTTGAGAAGAAATGGACGTTACACAGTAGAAGTGGATGTTATATTATGTTATGATGAAACACATTTGAAAGAAGAAGAAGGCATAACATAAGGTCTTGCTAGAGTTATGTTAGTTTGCTCTCCCATGTTATTGCATGCAGACTACTTACTATGTTGTTCCAGGAAGTGGAGAAAGAAATTTCCTTAGCATTGAACAAATTCAAAGGAAAGTCCACCTTATAGGTTTGAAAAATGGTTTAATAATAAATTTACCCCGAAAATATACCTAAAATCTCAATTTCACCCAGGAAGTTTTTTGATACTCAATTAAGCACAAGAAATTTAAATTTGAAGCAATGATATGTGGAATTTAAATTTGGGAAAGGTGCAAAAATGATACTAAACTTTACTTTAAATTGTACTTAAGACTCGCGAGGTGCAAAAAGAGTAACCAACTTGATATTCAGGGGCAACTATAGTATTTTCACTTGATGAAAATAAAATTTAGATATGAAAAGACTCTTATACCCCTATTTCTCCCTCATTAATTTTTTATATAATGAGGGGCATAAGAGTCTTTTCATATCTAAACTTTAATTCTGTAAAGTGAAAATTTTATATTTGCATCCGGACCCCAAGTTGGGTACTATTTTTGCTCATCGCAAAATTTTAGTATTAGAAATGCAATTTTGGGTAAAGTTTAGTATCATTTTCGCACCTTCACCCTTTAAATTTTAATCAATGTCACCAAATTTTTTTTGGTCTCAATCAAGCCTAAAAGTAATAAAAATTTTGTCTTTTGCCTCTTCTAAAAGTTTTTTTTCCATCATCAAGATTTAATATGTCACTCTGACAATGGTTTTCTTCCTTGTCACAATTGTTGGCTTGATCATCATATTTTCATGGTCTTCACTTAATCTTTCTTTACAATTCTAGCTTTTTTGGCATAGAGACTCCATTATTCACAATCCTCTGTATACTAATTAGTTCTTGGTTTGCCTAAAGAGGGCTACCAATGGACGAACCCAAGACCTCGGAGAAGGGAGTGTCTTACCTCACTCTTTCAGACCATTTGGACATTGGTCCCTTTGCAGCGATTCCAAATTTTTTAAATCAATAATTTGGCAATTTTAATCACTAGATTAAAAGTTTGCTTTCGGAGAAATTCGGGATTGTCTTAAATTCATGGCTCTCATTTTTTTTTAATTTCATAGACGAAAGCAACTAAAGAAAGACTATGAATGCTTCAAGATGACTTCTTATTCGTACTCTTTGTTGGACTGAAATTTTGTATTTGTACTTGATTGTGGGTATTTTAAGGCTTGTTTGGATAGATAGAATTGAGATGATGGAAATGAAACTGAAAATAAGTGTAGGGGTAAAGTATAGAGGTAATGATGTGAAGTAAAGTTTTTGGGTCTCAGGAAAAAATAAGACAGAGAGAAAAAATTTGGGTTAAGGACATATGTAAATTACCAGAAAATCATCACTTTCAATTACATTCATTTCTCTCCTCACTTTCCATTGACAGCCAAATGGACCCACGATCCGTTTGCTTTGATGGAATTGAGAAAGCAGAAATGAATGGTAATTTACATATATATGAGGGCACAAAAGTTTTCTCTCTCTACCTCACATTTTTCCTTGGACCCACCAGCTTTACTTTAATTATTTCCTCTACTTTTCATCTTTACCCCTTACACTCTTTTCCATTTCCATTTTAAACACAAGCCAAAGTTTGCCCATCAATATAACACATAAATCTCGTCCTTCAAGTTTCTGCCTTTGGTGGCTCGGCTAGCGCGTGTTTGCTTCTTTAACTAATGATGATTGTGTCAGAAGCCGTTAAGTGTACATCAGTTTGTGCAATGAGCTATTTCCTATTCATAAGCCGTATATGTCTTTTTCATGCAGCTACATTAATTTTAAAATGGCAGGAGCGAGAACATAATTGATATTACCTAAAGTAGCTAAACATTTAAAGCTAACAAATGCATGTCCAATCAGCGAAATGTAGGACGTTTGTTAGATGGGTAATAAATGTTGCCTTTTTTTAGTCAAACTTCGCCTTCCGTTTATGTTGGCACATTTATTCGACAGGCAAATAGTAGGCACTGTGTTTTTATATATAAAGGCTTGTGTGCGAGTTTTGTTGCCCATTGATTTGTGTTGTTTCCTGTGAGAGCTAAGATGAGATCCCATGATATTCTATTCATTTCTATGGTTCATCCTGGATCTGCGCCCTTCTCTGTTGCCATTAAAATAGATAGAGTTTACTCTGTTGAAAATGTAGAAATATTAGACGAGGGTTTACCCTCGGTAAAGACTGTTTCTTCTGTGGATGTTGTTGTTTACAATGAGAAGGTAGGAGACTTTCTTAATGTTTGTTCTATTGGTTTTAATTTTTTTTAGTTTATCTAATGAGGTTGTGTATTTGTTTTAGGGTTCCAAGATTATTCTAAGGATTGGTGACCAGAGACTATGGATAGATTTGTTTGGCTTTTATATCCAGGCTTTACATTTGAGCTCATTAGGCCGAGGGTTGATTATGATTGTCTTGGAGTATGTAATGATTATCATTTGGAGGCTGTTAATGATACTCAGCTTAAGGATTGTATTGGTATATTTCCTCCATTTCCATATGACATATGGACTCCTGCTCAACTGATTATGGGTTGATTATGTTGTTTTTCTTTTTCACCTAAATTTTTTTGTTAATTTTCAATTTTTCCAGATTTAGTTGGATTTCTGCAGTATGTCTCACCTATTACAAAAGTTAAAAATAAAGGATTTTGCAATTTATAATAACTTTCAAACACATCTTTTTTTTGCAAATAACTAAACAGCACCATCAACTTGTCCAGTGTAATCTCTACATCATCCTCACTAGAATCCATCAGACCTTTAATTATCTTGTCATATTTATCATCTTCAAACAATGAAATGTACTCAGGAGAACGCTGATTCAACTTAATGAAGTATTCAAACGAAAATTTCAAAGCAATCTAGAAAGATTTGTCATTGTTGAATGCCAGATTAATTATCTTGTCATATTTATCTTGCTCATCCAAAAGCCTATTCACAAACTCTACAAGATCCTTTAACCTTTTTGGGTCAGTAACAAGCTTTTTGCCATATTCTCTGATGTTCTAAACACACAAGTTAACCTCAAGGAACAACAAAATGGATCAAAATATCATTCCTAATATCCATTTCCTAAAGCATAGATACCTCAATCACTACACACAACAAAATACTCCCTCCATTCCTAAAAATAAGATCATTCTCTAGTTTTCCCCAACTTTTTCCCAAATTAACCTTAACAATGCTTATCCCAGGAGAAAGAGTGTGAACATCCTTATATAATATCAAGTCCTGACGTGCATCTGTAGTAATAAAAGATCATAAGCATGTACATTGATTTTGTTAAACTTCCTAATTCAGTGCAACAAATTTGTCGAGTAAAGCTATACAGAATTCCACGAATAGGCCATGTACATTAGTTTGCTAAATAATACACATTATAAGCTCTATGCTCATATACAAACCTGAGGTACAACAATATGATATACATTGAGACAAATTTGTTGTGACATGCACATTATAAGCTCTAAGCTCAAACACAATAGAACTTTTGACATGCAGCAACACTCACTTACATGATAAGATACAAAGTGTGTTGCTGCTAGCCTGCAGAAACTAACAAGCTTTGCAAATGAGTCTAGGCAAGATACCGAAACAACCTTCGATCACTCTCATCACGCTCCAAATATTCACGCTCAATGAGGGACTCAATTCTCTTTTTAATCTCTGTTGGATTTGGCGAGAATAGCGATTGCAACTGCTTTGTGACCTCTACTACAAGATTGTTATGATCCAGACACTTACTTGATTTCATGATCCTCACAATTGCAGCTTCTATCTGAGGCCTCCGGTCCACCTCTACCCTTTTTCTAGTTTCTAAATTTTCAGGTTCTGATTGCTTTTGTGCTATTACAGTTCCTATGTTTACCTTATAAGACCTGTTACTGAAGTTGTCATTAACGAAGAAATAATCATTCTCCAAAACATCTTTACTCATAGGGTCCTTCCCTAGGACATTTTTGCCCTTAACCAAAGCCAATGATTGTAGGCATCTCTTCAAATCTGAAGCTGGAATTTGTATTGCTTGTTCAATCTCCTTGTATTTAAGTCTATCAGCATTGTTGAACAACATGAGGACACACATTTGATAAGTGGAAACATTCAACTCGTGCTTCTGGCCTTTTCCAAAGTTTGCTAATATGTCTGCTGAGCCCATATTTGTTTGCCAGGACAATTTCCTGCCAGTTTGAGTGGCAAGGTAATATGACCGGAACTTATCACAAAGCGTCGACACCTCAGCCGGCAGATTGCATGGAGCGCTAGGCTGAATTGGCCAGGATCCTGTGGTCAAAACCTTAACCATAAGCATATGGCTATCTCCAAGTTCAGGGTGGCTTGAGTAAAAACCTTGCATTTTGTCCTCAGAAGTTTTCATGTCCATAAACATGGTCTCTAATTTAGAGGTGTATAGGCACCCACATTCTGTCTTGAGCTTAACCAATAGGCTTCTCTCTGCATCATCAGAAATTGTTTTACCGGATAGTAGACGCTTCGCCAGATGCTGTCTATAATACTTTTCAAACACATCTTTTTCCTCCAAATAATGAAACAGCTTCATCACCTTGTTCAGAGTACTCTATACATCATCCTCACTAGAACCCATCAGACCTTTACGGAATTTATCATCTACAAACAATGAAATGTACTCTGGAGAACGCTGATTTAAGTTAATGAAGTATTCAAATGAAGATGTCAAAATATTTTGCATAGGTTTGCTTTTGTTGAATGACACTTCAATAATCTTGTCATATTTGTCTTTCAGATCCAAAAGCCTATTCACAAACTCTATAGGATCTTTCAACATTTCTGAGTCAGTAACAAGCCCTTTGCCAGTTTCTCTGATGTGGGAAGTCATCACTTCTCGGATTTCTGAAAGACCGACATTAACACGACTGAACAAGTCATACATTTTACATAGATCCACATATTTATCATTGCAAAGCATATGTATTAAGCCAGAATTCTCCATATTGATTAATCTAAGCATCTGATCTTCAATCATCTCCTTCTGCACAACACTTGTTATCATCTCTTGAGTCTTAGAACCCATATTACAATCCCATGCCCTTTTACTTTCCTCACTTAGTCGCTTCGTAGCTTTTTCGATATAGTCCCCACAGTCACAACACTCTATCAAATTTTGTGCTTCTACCCTGTAGAAGTCAGTAGACTCCCGAAGAAAAAGAGCCTCAAATTCTTCATAAACAGATGTACCCGAAAATTGTAGCAGAACAATTATTTGCAACATACGCAATCTATTGATACTTTCACCAGTGCGTCGTTCTCTTTCTACAAACTTCATAGCTATTGTCAACTGTCGGGTTTTGATCTGGCCGGACATGATAACATTTTCTCTCCAAAGATCATTCTCCATATCATCAACATTAGTATCAAGCAAAAGCCTCATTATGTCTTTGATCTTATGAAACACCAGCATATGATAACCCAATTTTATAACAAGTTCTCTCAAAAATAATTCATCACGAACTATTTCAATAGAACTACTAGCTATACCATTCAAATGGGCAGTCATGGTTGCTAACAGATTAGAGCAGAGCCTTTCACGAAATTTGGGAACCACAAAATTGGGTAGTTTTCTGAAACCAGAAAACACACAAGGTTTAAAGGCATAGAATTAGTTTCCCCTCTAGATAGAATAAAACAAGACATCAAATCCTTTGTATGCACACATATCCAAAAAAACATCAATAAGTTCAAAATATGTTATTGAAAAAGTTGAATATAAGTATAAGCAAGTAGCCCACCATATGAAATTTGTTATCCTCTTCAGAATTTAGAAGAATCAAAAGTTTCACTGAACTCAAAATAAAGTCAACACATTTAATGTCAATGTGTTCCACAAGAGCATTTCCATTAACTAGAATAGGAATACTAAGATATGTCCTATATCTCTCTCAATTTCTTCTAAACACTCTGTCTAGTACATTTTCATGTTGCTTAACTTCCTTCGTTGTAACTTCTTGCAGAGCCACTATCATATTTCAAAATTTTCTTGCATTGAATTGAAATGATTGCATCAATATAAGTTCCAAGAAAAAGAAGTAAATTGTTGAACAACTAGCAAAATTTGTCAAAAAGAAAGCCACGTTCCTTTCCACCGGTACCCCTAAAAGTGCATTAAAATTCTAAATTTAAACCAATAGGATAACAAACCAAGAAAAGGGCAAATGTGTAAAAATAGTCACCGTAAATTTAAATAGGAGCACTTGAAATTCTAGTAAATTTAAGGAGGTAAAACCATAAACTTTTAGGGGGTAAATGGGAAATGTAACCTCTCAGTTAAGCATAGTTAAACGAACATTTTTCTAGACGTGGGTTCCACCATCAGTAAATGATGTGTCAATTACAAAATCTATTATGGAAGCTGAAATGCATCCAATTAAACTCTATATCATCTAAAACGGACCCTAAACTCTCAAATCATTTTTACTAGAACTCATACCTTCCCCAAATCATATAAAATCCACCCCAAATCATCTTAACCATAAACCCAAAAGTCATTTTGATGAGGGTTCTAATGTTAGGGTTTGAAATGGGGTTGGTTTGATCTTTGAAGGGTTCGATGTGTTGTGTGTTGTGTTGGGCTGGTTTTAAGTCTCAATATGCCCCTTCAGCATATGACACATATAAAATTGACATTTAATGCCACATATTGCCACGTCAATAAGTCCCATTAGAATTCCTAGTCAATTATTGGTCAAACTTAACACCTCTATTTGAGAAGGTTACATTCGCCCCATTTTTGTTTATAGTGGACGGTTTTGCCCCCTTAAATTTACCAGAGTCTTATGCGCTCTTTTTTAAATTTACGGTGCCTATTTTTGCACCATTACCCAAGAAAAAAATAGAAAACGCACAAGTCAACACCTAACACAAATCATATTTTTTATGTTGGGGATATTTTCTATTTTCTTTTAACCTCATGGCTTGGTACAGAAGAGACAAATCCCAGCAAGTGAAAACTATGCAATAAAAATTCATTTTGAAACTAGAACACCATTTCTACCACAAACTCTAATGTGGAATCCTATGAATGATGTATATTAGAATCCCTCATAATAACCTCACAAGTAAATGTTTATTCAATACACAGTTTTAAATAAAGAATCCATGAAATAGCTCAGGTTTGGTCCCTTCAAATAACATATGAAAAGTTGTGAAAAGAAGGGCAACTGAATGATTAATATATATGTGCAACACAATAGTAACTTTTATATTCTCAAACAATGTAAAAAAAATGCAAAGGCCATATTACTTCCTAAACTTTGAATGTTATAAAAATGATGCAACCAACTGACCAGTCTCACAATGCACATAATATCCATGCAGTAACACTTTAAAAAATAGAATCATATATATATGGCAGTGAAGAAGAAACAGAAGATTATTGGTTACTTGTAGAGATCTTCATATCTCAAACCATTGGCTTTGTTATTGTATGTGTCATGAATGAGACGTTCAAGTGTCTTCCACTCATTCTCAGGGAATTCTGGATCATTCATATCCACCATCTTCTTATTCTCCTTTAAAATCCCAAGAAGAAAGAGAGACTGATTGCAAGAAAATGGTTCTTTTCTTCTTTTGCTTCTTCTTGTTGTACACTTTTCTTTTTTGTTGAGAAGAAATGGAAGTTGCACAGTAGAAGTGGATGTTATGTTATTTTATGATGAAACACATTTGAAAGAAGGCATAATATAAGGTCTTATTAGAGTTATGTTAGTTTGCTCTCCCATGTTATTGCATGCACACTACTCACTATGTTGTTCCAGGAAGTGGAGAAAGAAATTTCCTTTGGAGTGATCATATTTCAAAAGAAAGTCAACCTTATAGGTTTGAAAAACGGTTAAATAATAAATTTACCCCGGAAATAGACCTAAAATCTCAATTTCACCCTGGATGTTTTTGTATACTCAATTAAGCTCTAGAAATTTGAATTTGAAGCAATGTTACGTGGAACTTAAATTTCAATCAATGTCTATTTTCCCCGCCACGTCAACAAAAAAATTCATTTTCCCCATCACATCAGCGTTTAACGGTCAACGTCGGTCAACATAAACGGTGTTCCCTATATTGCACCAATATTTATTCTTCAGTCCCACAATTGAGCCCGGAAATACTTGTTACCCTTATGTGCTCCTAGAGTAATAGTTTGAACCTATTTTTGCACCCTTACCCTTTACATATATAGGAGGGTACAAAATTTTTTTCTCTCCATCTCACATTTTTCCTTGGACCCACCAACTTTAATTATTTTCTCTACTTTTCAACTTTACCCCTTGCACTCTTTTCCATTTCCATTTTAACACAAGCCAAAGTTTGCCCATTGTCACAAAAACACGTGTAAGAGGTTTCTCCTATCATAACAATTGTTTCCCCAATTACGAACCTGTATTATCTACTTCTACCAAGGCAAAATTTTTGTTGGCAAAAAAATCTATTAGAACACAAGAGACACTAATCCATTATATAGTTTTCCTTAGAATTAACATACAATCTAAAAAGAATTAGTTCTTATTTTCCTTTAAGGTTTGTTTTTTTGCCTTTTTGGACTAAACCCAGAGGTTGATATCAAGCTATTAGTTTCAATTTCTTCGCTGCTATTGAATGTATTTACCTATTTAGAACCATCATACAGGAAACTAATAAGGAAACTGGAACTATGATGTCCTCCCATAGAAAAGAGAAATTATAGAATTGAAGAAACGGGAAAAAACAACAAAAACTAGCATGTGCTCCAAATTACGATCATAATCAAGACTATTACAAGCAACGTGGTGAACATTCTGAGTTCATTGTATTCAATTACCAAAACTTTTATATATAAAAAAATAATCAAAATAATGTTATCATGCAATCTTTTTCTAAAAAAATTTAAGCAACACATTTTTCTTTCTTTACTTGTTTGTTTTTTTCTCATGTTTTATGTTTTGTTTTCCATTCTCTATGTAATAATATCGAGCTCTCTTAATTAGCTGCATTTTGATAAAATAAAATTTAAATGGAGAGACCAACAATTCTAGTTTAAAGCATGAAGAAAATAAAATCAAGATGGGGGAAAACTTGAGATCAAAGATTGTACTAAAACTAAAAAGATTCAAGTACAAAACCAGTCAAAGGTTTTGATAAAATAAAATTTAAATGGAGAGACCAACAATTCTAGTTTAAAGCATGAAAGAAAATAAAATCAAGATGGGGAAAACTTGAGATCAAAGATTGTACTAAAACTAAAAATTCAGATACAAAACCAGTCAAAGGTTTGAAATAAAAAAAGGTTTGAAATAAAATTTCACAGCTCACTGTTAGTGTCATGAAAAAACAGGCTGACTTAGTTTTGTACAAGGGGGAGTCTCTAGGAGACAATATCACAAGATAAAGAGTCAGGACATCCATATATAATAGGAAGTCTCGAATTGATTCTCTAGCAAAAAAAGGTCATAAGCATGTACATTGGATTTGTGAAACTTCCTATATCAGTGCAGTAAATTTGTCAAGTAAAGCTGTATCAGAGTTCCATGAATATGCCATATACATTAGTTTGCTGAGTGATGCAGATTATAAGCTCTAAGCTCATATACAAAACCTGAGCTACAACAATATGATATACATTGAACATCAATGGAACTTTTGACATGCAGCAACACTCACCAACATGTTAAGATACAAAACTTGCTGCTAGCATGCAGAAACTGAACAAGCTTTGGGAATGAATCTAGGCAAGATAACGAAACAACCTTTGGTTACTCTCATCACGCTCCAAAAATTCACGCTTAATGAGGGACTCAATTCTCTTTTTAATCTCTGTTGGATTTGGCGAGAATAGCGATTGCAACTGCTTTGTGACCTCTGCTACAAGATTGTTATGATCCAAACACTTCCTTGACTTCATGATCCTCACAATTGCAGCTTCAATCTGAGGCCTCCTGTCCTCCTCCACACTTCGTCTAGTTTCTAAATTTTCTGGTTCTGATTGCTTTTGTGCTATTACAGTTCCTATGTTTACCTTATAAGACCTGTTACTGAAGTTGTCATTAACAAAGAAAGAATCATCCTCCAAAACATCTTTACTCATAGGTTCCTTCCTGAGGACGTTTCTGCCCTTAACCAAAGCCAATGACTGTAGGCAACTCTTCAAATCTGAAGTTCGAATTTGTGTTGCTTGTTCAATCTCCTGGTAGTGAAGTCTATCAGCATTGTTGAACAACATGAGGACACACATTTGATAAGTGGAAACATTCAACTCATGCTTCTTGCCTTTTCCAAAGTTTGCTTTTACGTCTGCTGAGCCCAAATTTGTTTGCCAGGACAATTTCCTGCCAGTATGGCTGTGAAGGTAATATGACCGAAACTTATCACAAAGTGTCGAAACCTCAGCTGGTAGATTGCATGGAGTGTTAGGCTGAGTTGGCCAAGATCCTGTGGTCAAAACCTTCACAGTAAGCATACGGCCATCTCCAAGCTCAGGGTGGCTTGAGTAAAAACCTTGCATTTTTTCCTCAGAAGTTTTCATGTCCATAAACATGGTCTCTAATTTAAAGGTATATTGGCACCCACATTCTGTCTTGAGCTTCTCCAATAGGCTTCTCTCTGCATCATCAGAAACTGTTTTACCATATAGTAGACACTTCGCCAGATGTTGTCTATAATACTTTTCAAACACATCTTTTTCCTTCAAATAACGAAACAACTTCATTACCTTGTTGAGAGTACTCTCTACATCATCATCACTAGAACCCATCAGACCTTTACGAAATTTAATATCTACAAACAATGAAATGTACTCAGGAGAACGCTGATTCAAGTTAATGCAGTATTCAAATGAAGATGTCAAAACATTTTGCATAGGTTTGCTTTTGTTGAATGACACGTTAATAATCTTGTCATATTTATCTTCCAGATCCAAAAGCTTATTCACAAACTCTACAGGTTCCTTCAACCTTTCTGAGTCAGTAATAAGCCCTTTGCCAGTTTCTCTGATGTGGGAAGTCACCACTTCGCGGATTTCTGAAAGACCGACATTAACACGGCTGTACAAGTTATACATTTTACACAGATTCACATATTTATCATTGCAAAGCATATGTACTAAGCCAGAATTCTCCATATTGATTAATCTAAGTATCTGATTTTCAATCATCTCCTTCTTCACCACACTTGTTATCTTCTTTTCAGTCTCAGAACCCATATAACAATCCCATGCCCTTTCAATTTCCTCATCCAGTCGCTTCGTAGCTTTTTCGATATAGTCCCCACAGTCACAGCACTCTATCAAATTTTTTGCTTCTACTCTGTAGAAGTCAGTAGACTCTCTAAGAAAAGGAACCTCAAATACTTCATAAACAGATGCACCTGAATATTGTATCATAACAATTATTTTCATAATATGCAATCTATTGATAACTTCACCAGTGCGTCGTTCTCTTTGTATAAACTTCAAAGTTATTGTCAACAACCGGGTTTTGATCTGGCAGGACATGATAACATTTTCTGTCCAAAGATCATTCCCCAGATCATAAACATTGGTCTCAAGCAAAAACCTCATTATGTCTCTGATCTTTAGCAACACCACTCTATGATCACCCCATTTTCTAATAAGTTCTTCCACAAATAATCATCATGAGCTATTTCAACAGAACTACTGGCTATTTAGAGTAGAGCCTTTCACGAAATTTGGGAAGCACCAAATTGGATACTTTTCTGAAACCACAAAACACACAAGGTTTTTTTTACCATGAAAACACACAAGGTTTAAAGGCATAGAATTAGTTTTCCCTCTAGCAAGAATAAAACAAGACATCAAATCCTTTGTATGCACACATATCCAACAAAACATCAATAAGTTCAAAATATGTTATTGAAAAAGTTGAATATAAGTATAAGCAAGTAGCCCACTAAATATCCAACTACAGCAGGAAATTTGTTATCTTCTTGAGAATTCAGAAGAATCAAAAGTTTCACTGAACTCAAAATAAAGTCAACACATTTAGTGTCAATGTGTTCCACAAGAGCATTTCCATTAACTAGAATAGGAATACTAAGATATGTCCTATATCTCTCTCTATTTCTTCGAAACACTCTGTCTAGTACATTTTCATGTTGCTTAACTTCCTTCACTATAACTTCTTGCAGAGCCGCTATCATATTTCAAAATTTTCTTGCATTAAATTGAAATGATTACATCAATATGAGTACCAAGAAAAAAAAAAGTAAAATGTTGAACAACTAGCAAAATTTGTCAAAAAGAAAAGTCACGTTCATTTCCACCAGTACCCCTAAAAGTGCATTAAAATTCTAGATTAAAACCTAAACACAAATCATATTTTTGATGTTGGGAATATTTGCTATTTTCTTTTAACCTCATGGCTTGGTACAGAATAGATAAATCCAGCGAGTGAAAACTATGCAATAAATACTTCATTTCGAAACCAGGACACCATTTCTACCACAAACTCTAATGTGGAATCAATCCTATGAATGATATATATAAGAATCCCTCATAATAGCCTCACAAATCAATGTTTATTCAATACACAATTTTAAATAAAGAATCCATGAAATAGCTCAAGTTTGGTCCCTTCAAATAACATATAAAAAGTTATGAAAAGAAGGGCAGCTAAATGATTAATATATATGAGCAACACAATACTAACTTTTATATTATCAAACAATATAAAAATCTGCAAAGGCCAATACTTCCTAAACTTTGAATGTGATAAAAATGATGCAACCAATAGACCAGTCTCACAATACACATAATATCCATGCAGTAACACTTTTAAAAACATAATCATATACATATATGACAGTGAAGAAGAAACAGAAGATTAATGGTTACTCGTAGAGATCTTCATATCTGAAACGACTGGCTTTGTTATTGTACATATCATGAATGACACGTTCTAAAGTCTTCCACTCATTCTCAGGAAATTCCTGATCATTCTCATCCACCATCTTCTTATTCTCCTTTAAAATCCCAGCAAAGAAAGAGACTGATTGCAAGAAAATGGTTCTTTTATCTTCTCTTGCTTCTTCTTGTTGTACACTTTTCTTTTTTGTTGAGAAGAAATGGATGTTACACAGTAGAAGTGGATGTTATGTTATGTTATGATGAAACACATTTGAAAGAAGAATGCGGCATAATATAAGGTCTTGTTAGAGTTATGTTAGTTTGCTCTCCCATGTTATTGCATGCAGACTACTTACTATGTTGTTCTAGGAAGTGGAGAAAGAAATTTCCTTTGGAGTGATCAAATTCAAAGGAATGTCCACTTGTAGGTTTGAAAAACGATTTAATAATAAATTTATCCCGGAAATAAACCTAAACTCTCAATTCCACCCTGGAAGTTTTTTTATATTCAATTAAGCTCTAGAAATTTAAATTTGAAGCAATGTTACGTGGAATTTAAATTTGAATTAATGTCACCAAATTTTTTTCGGTCTCAATTAAGCCCGAAATCAATAAAAAATAGTTGTTTTGCCTCTTCTAAAGAGTAATTGTTTTCATCATCAAGATTTAATATGTCACTTTGACAATGGTTTTCTTCCTTGTCACAATTGTTGGCTTAATCATCACATTTCCATAGTCTTCCCTTGATCTTTCTTTACAATTCTTTTTTTTTGCATATAGACTCCATTATTCGCAATCCTTTGTATACTAATTAGTTTGTAGTTTTCCTAGGGAGGGCTACCAAGGGACAGACCCAAGACCTCAGAGAAGGGATGATGTCTTACCTCACTCCTTCGTACCATTTGGCCACTGGTCCCTTTGTAAGGATTCCAAATTTTTTAAAAGCAATAATTTGGTGTTTTTTATCACTAGATCAAAAGTTTTCTTTTGGAGAAATTTGGGATTATGTCTTAAATTCATGGATCTCATATATTTTTTTTAAAACTAGCAATTGGTGACCCGCGCGTTGCGCGGGGAGCAAGGTTCTCAAAATTAAATTACAACCAACACAATCAAACATGATGATGACTAAAAGGGTTCCCTCCCTTCGTGTGGCTAAGAGAGGTAAATGAAAGACACATTGACAAATATCAAGTTATTGACAAAATAAACATAGAAAGAATTTTTATGCGTGTTTTTTTTCAAAAAAGTATTGGTCGGGTCGCATTTGCTTCGAGCGGTTACATTTAACTAAATGACACATTCATAAGTTAAGGGCTTCAAGTCAAGAGAAACATCTTCTCCTTTAATAAATCAACTTCAGGGATAGGAGGATCAACATCAAGATCCATTGCATTACTAAATGAAGCCACTGAAGGATACATGGAAGCATAGTAAAAAATGAGAAAGATTAGTGTTAGCAAGGTACTGTTTGATGAAAGCAAAGTGTTCCCGCGCTTTGCGTGGTTAAAATATATAAATAAAGACTTGTAACCTTCTTCCTTGACAATTTGAGAAAATGCATCCCATGAGTAGGAATCTTTAATAATGAAATAGATATATACCATCTAAATGAGGTCCAAATTGATATTATATTTCATTTTTCATACAAAACTTTGTTATGAGTAAAAGTGCGGGTTTCTTTGAGTGCCGATTTTATTTTGCAATAATTAGAGTAAATTAAAACATAAATAATATTGTATTAATTTACATTATAATTTTTCATTATACTTATATACTTTCCATATAGTCACAAAAATAGTAAATGGACGAAACAATGGTGTCTGATGTGTGAAATTAACAAAGCCACCAATTTCCAAATACAATAATGTTCCTTGGGGTAATATTATTTGTTAATTTTTTTGCTTCCATTGATATTAATTAGAGTATTATTGTATTCCATTAGCTTATTTCAACTTCTATTATCAAAATATAATTTAAAATTTCAACATCTCTAATCAGATTTGCCAACTACTTCTGCCATTTTTATTGTTTCTGCGGTTTCAAGGTTTGCTTCCATCAGACCCAAAATGTATAAATTAAATGTAACCTTTATAGTCTATAAATTTCTAATGTCAGGAAAAAAATTAGGCTAAATTAGTTTGTTGACAATATTTTAATTCTCATTAAAAATTGAAAAAACAAAACAAAACAAAAAGAATAGGTCTAAATGTTAAAGGACGATGGTAGAATGTCCATATTCCATAGTAGCTGTAGATCATTAGATGTCATGCACAATAGATTCAAGTCACAAGTCAGCATAAGCTTGTCAATTTGCTTTTCACGCGTCTTGTCTTCTCTGCTCCAACTCCAATTACTCTTCTTCCTCTCTTCTCTTAATTTCCAACATTTGCAGTCGTGCAAGAAGCCATCATGGAATGCACGTTTTATAGGCAGCTGAAAGCTCAGGGGAGGAGGGAAACTCAGAATTGAAAAAAGAAAGGGAAGTTAGTGAGTGGGAAACTTTGTGAAGAATGATGGATAAATGGAAGTTGGTAGAACAGGCAATCTATGCTATGTAGGTCGGCATGGGCTACTGAGGGGGCGCCTGCTTGAGGAGGAAGATATGTGGAAAGAGAGGGAAAATGGTTTGCTAGTTTAAAAAAAAGCGGGACTTCCGCAGCAAGTTTAATTTCTCCAAAACTTTTGTCTCAAACAACTATAGGAAAGGGAGCATTCAACAGTTCAGGCAACTGGATTACCATCAGCCATGGAAATGGAAACGTAAAAATACAAGGACAGTTTTAGGGTCATGTGAGGTGGGAAACATATTTTCATTCAATACATCTAATTCTATATTTTAAATTCTAAATTATTATTATTATATAACATCCTTTTTGAAGTTTATATATAAGTACTCCCTCCGTTCCTAAATAAAAGATCACTTTGGTTAATTTGGAGAGATTAAGGAAGACAATAAAATTACATTATCTTCTCAAAATCCCCTCAATTACTTAACTTGAAAAGGAGGAGGGGTTTTCAATGAAAAGAGGGAGTATAAGGGTAGTTTGGGCAAAACTTGAGATAAAAGAGAAAGTGATCTTATATTTAGGAACTTATCCACTTCCCCAAAGTGATCTTATATTTAGGAACGGAGGGAGTATTTTCTATTATTTTCAAGTTGCAATTTTCTATTTCCAATTTTCATTTCCAATTTTGAATTAGAAGAGCCCAATGCGCCCCTTTAAATGGTCATCCCATCACCAAATTCACAAGCAAACCACGCACAATGAGAAGCAAAAAGGACAACACCTACCGCCACAAAGCTACAGAACAGTGACCCCCCCTAAAAAATAACATTTAAAAAAAATGTCTTTCAAGTGAGCTTCTATCAAGCATTAAATGAGCTACACAACAGTGAGCAACCATAGAAGATGAAGAGTAGAGGGATTGAGATTTATATTATATATTGATTTCATAGACGAAGGCAACTAAAGAAAGACCATGAATGCTTCAAGATGACTTTTTATTCGTACTCTTTTTTGACTGAAATTTTGTATCTGTACTTGATTGTGCCCGTTTGGATAGATAAGGGCGTGTTTGGTTGACCGGAAAGTGGATGATGGAAATGGAAATGGAAATGGAAATGGAAATGAGTGTGTTGATACACGAATATATCAAATCGAAGAATAGTGACTTTATTCCAAATGGGTGGACGAACCACTATGATAATACAAAAGATCAGTCGCCTAGACTTTAATCGGCTAGCGAAAGAATGAAATAGAAAGTAGAAGACTCAGAGAATATTGGATGCCCCTTTACATGGATTGAGTTTCTATATATAGGCTACAAATTTCCTTCCCGTTGGGATAATCAATTCCTGTACTTATGGATATTTCCGTTTGATTCTCATAAATATGGAAGTTACAAGAAGTTAATTGGCGGTTACAAAGTATCTTTGACCAGCAATGATGCTCTTGTCGACCTTCTGGCGCTTTGGGCCCCTTCAGACTTGACTTCTCTTTGGGCTTAATGGGCCTTCTTCACTAAGCTGAATCATGTCGTAACATTAAGTCCCCCACTTCTCAATGACGTTGCAAATGGTCATTGGGAAGTAGCGGTTTGAACATCTAATGGCTGAGATCAACCCGTCGCTTCGTTTGCTCACGTCCGACGGCCTAAATTCATTTCTTTCGGAATTGGCGCTATTTCCGCAAAACTGGCGCTCTTTTCTTTTTATATCTGAAACTTCTCTTTTTATTCTCGCGTTTCATTCTCCATCGCCCTAGGTCGTTCTTCTTTCAAGCGTTCTCATTGTCTCCCTTCCAGGTATCTTCCTCTTCCATTCTTACTGCAAAAATGTCTGGTTCTGATTCTAACCCCTCTCATGTGAGTTATCCAAGTGATGATTCATCTAACCTGTCTGACTCTGGGTCAAGCGAAACTCCAAAAAATATTAGTAATCAAAATGTACCTTTTGAAGGTACCAGTTCTAGGTCGCCACCCCTTAGATCATTAGTTAGGGTGATTCCTGAGGAAGTAGTTAAAGAAACAACAAAGAGGCCTTCTTTAAGGACTGATTTGAAACCTGTCAAGCTTAAGACTATTGAACTCAGAAAACTTGAAGAGAAAAATTTGTATTTCCTCAACCCCTTGGTACCTTACAGGATCCCAAACAAAGATGAAAGATTAGATTCTTATTCAAAGAACACTATTGCACTTAGCGTGGAAGCTTTTCGTTATGCTAGTTGTTTTCCCGTTCCTCTCATTATAGAACAACTTTGCACACACTTTGATTTATCCCCTTCCCAATTAATGCCTCATGTTTGGAGGGTAGCTGTAATAGGTGAGGTTTTAGGGCGATTTCTAGGTTTTCCCCTTGATCTCCTAGATGTTCTAGCATCTTATTCTATTAGTGAGGTTAAGGGAAATTCTGGCGAAGTTAGAGTGGGTATTTATACCCTTGTTCGCAACCGTAAAGGACTTGAGACTTGGACTTCTGATAAAGGTCCTAATGATCGCCAATGGGATGAAAGATTTCTGATTGTTCCAATCGCTAGCCTAGAAACTCCTGGTGTCAAACTCAGAAGAGAGTGGCGTCGTCTAAGTAAGACGACTAACTTTGTTTTTATTTTAAGTTCCTTTTTAATGCTCATTCTTACTCTAACTTGTTTCTAGGTGATTCACAACTTAACTTTACCCACCTTATTGAAGACTCTTCCACTACCAAAATCAAAAGATTCTCGCTCTTCCAAAGGACTCTAGACGTGTTTTATCTATCCTGACTGGTAAGATTAAAAATCATCCTTCACATTCAATACGTTTTATAAAAATAATGATTATAATTACCACATTTTATGCAGATAAAATGCCTCCCAAGTTGTCTGCTGCTGAGAGAGCTCAATTCAAAGCTGAAGCAAAGAGTGCTGCTGCTGCTGAGATCAGGAGCAAGAAAAGACATTCCATGAATGCTGCTACTACTACTCCTGCTACTACTGGTCCTACTGCAACCACCATTCCTCCTCCCCCTCAAACGGAAAATCCTATTCCAGCCAAGGTGAAAGGCAAAGAAATGGCTGTTGTTGTAGTTGATCCCCCTGCTACCAGAAGCAAAAGGGCTAAAGGATTGGGCCTTCCTGGCATTACCATTCAAGAACCATCGACTAACTCTGCTCCTCCATCGCCCAAGAAATTCAAGGCGACTTCAGATAAAGACTGGAGTTTGAAGAGTGCCTCGCAAGACTTGATTTCCCCCGAGGAACTAAAGGGTATTGATCTCTCTCTTCCTGCTGAAGCCTCCGCTTTCCACAGAAAACCCTGGGCTGCTACTTTAGACATCCTGCATAGACTTCTCACACCTACTGACAGAGCCACATTTCAGTCTTTAGATGTGACAGAAAATATTGACAACACGATAAGGAATCTTTTCCTGGTAATTAATATAATTTCATAATACTTTAAGTTGCAAACATCATTTTGTTACTTATGCACTTTTGCTATCTTTCACAGGCTCTTGAGTTCATGTCCCTGCATAGAGAACAAGTGAAGTCTCTAGTCACCCAAGATCGTCTTGCCCAGCTGGAAGCAGACAGGAATGAGAGGATTGATGTTCTAGAAAAGGAGTTAAAAGCTCTACAAGCTCTTGTTGACAAGGGGAAACAATCTTTGGCAAAAGAGAAATCAGCTTCGCTTCAAAAGACTGACTTAATTAACAACCTTCGCAGAGGCGTTGAAGAATGGAGGCAAAAGGTTACTGAGCTTAAAGATATCAACACCAACCTGGGTGGACAAATCTCCAGCAAGGCACAAGAAATCACAGAGCTACTAGTGGAAAACAAGGCCCTTAAAGACAGAATAAAATACCTGGAGGGGGCCATTGCTGAAGTGGAGATGAGGACTCAAATGGAACTAATGCTGGAGTACAAGGAGGGTAAGCATGTCAACTGGGACCCTGAGGCCGTGATTAATGAATACTATGCGACATTCCCAGACCCTTTTGTCTCGCAGAAAATGAGCCTCGCAGTCCCCCAGACCAAGATGGAGGTGGCAACACCGATGCTCCAACTGCTTAGCCTGCATTTTAGCTATAATTTGCTTCAAATTTCCGCTGCTTTTGCTCTTTGCTTTCGTTCCTTAGGTTTTCTTTCCCTGGATATTACTACAAACATATTGATGAATGTTTAAGTTTTATTTGCATTTGCAATTCTATAACTGCTATGAATCTTAGCATAACAAGTTATCTCACCCGCTTTTGAGTTAAACGACTAGCATGCTTAGATGCTTGGTTGCCAACTCTCGTTTGGGAAAAAGCATTACTCTCTTTTGAATCAATCGACTAGTTCAAATGCTTGGTCGACTATCCTGTTTTGAGTAAGCATGGTCGACTATATTACTTGAATTTTGTCGACTTAAGCTATTTCTGACGACTAGTCATTTAGCTTGATTTTTGAATTTTCGTCACCTGTCATCTGAGGTAACTTCTTTGCAACCTGCAACAATCATAAACAAACTTTTTCGTTTTGACTATGGATCAGAATTTCAAGTGCCACAGATTAACGTCATGATACCATGATCCTGTTAGCACGTTATTCATCATTTTCCAAAGTTCTTGACGACTTTGTTAATATCAAGCAATCTGCATTCAACATCAATATTAAACTCATGGTTAAAAATAATATTTTTTCAAATGTATGGCATTCCAACTTCTTAAGAGTTCTTTACCATCTTTATCGACTAATCTATATGCTCCAGGTCCTGTAATTTCAACTACCTTATAGGGACCTTCGAATGTTTGACTCAACTTACCATCTCTACTTTCTTCAGTATTCTGAAACACTTTCCTAAGAACCCAATCGCCTACTTTAAACTGTCTTTCTCGAATATGTTTATTCCAAAACCTAGTTGCTCTATTTTGATAAGCTGCTATCCTAATCAATGCTTGTTCTTTTCTTTCGTCTAACAAATCTAAATTTAATTGTAACCCTTCGTTATTAGTTTCTTCTCGTGACCACTTATACCTTAATGAAGGCACCCCTGCCTCTACAGGGATCATTGCCTCCGACCCATACACCAATGAAAATGGTGTTTCGCCAGTCGACGTCCTTGACGTTGTCCTATAAGCCCATATAACAGCTGGCAATTCTTCGGCCCATCGGCCTTTAGCCTTATCTAACCTTTTCTTTAGTGAATTAACTATGGTCTTATTACTTGATTCAGCTTGCCCATTAGATTGAGGATTTCTAGGTGTCGAAAATTTCAAGTGAATACGCCATTTTTGACAAAATTTTCTAAAACTTTTCCCAATAAATTGTGACCCATTATCACATATTATATCTTTTGGTAGACCAAACCTACAAATTATATTTTTCCACACAAAATTAATTACTTCTACCTCTCTGATCTGAGCAAATGCAGCTGCTTCTATCCATTCAGTGAAATAATCTGTGACTACTAGTAAGAACACAACATTCCCAGGGGCTGCTGGAAACTTCCCAACTATATCCATCCCCCATCTCATGAACGGCCATATAGGCGCAATGGTATGTAATTTTTCTGGTGGTAACCTATCTACATTGGAATACTTTTGACAACTATCACATTTCTTAACTAATGCTATTGCGTCACTCTGTAAAGTGGGCCAAAAATAACCAGCTAGACGCACTTTCCTCATAAGACTTCTACTACCACTATGATCCCCACAATCGCCTTCATGAACCTCCCTAAGGATATAATTTGACTCTGAGGGGGACACACATTTTAACAACGGACCTCCTGCATATGATCTTTTATATAATTCATCTCCTAACATGGTAAATCTAGCTGCCCTAATAACTATTCTATGCGCCTCGTTCCTATCGTTTGGTAATTGACCATCTTTTAGGTAGGCGACTAAGGATGTTCTCCAATCCCAAGTCAAATTATTACTGTTTATCAATTTATCAGAACTTTCTAACGCTGAAGTTGTCAAGAAATATAAGGGAATATGTTTATCTTGACTAGCATCTAAAGTTGATCATAAGTTGGCTAATGCATCAGCTTGTTGGTTGTCTTCTCGACTAATCTGTTTTATTTCAAAACTTTCGAATTTGTCTACTAAACTTTCCACAATACCTAAGTATTTTTTCATTCTATCATCCTTTGTTTGATAACTTTTTTCAACTTGTTTTGAAACTAACTGTGAATCACTGCAGACTATCAAGGATGCTATTCCTAAACTTAAAGCTAATTTTAAACCAGCAATTAGAGCCTCATATTCTACCTCATTATTAGTTGCTTTAAATCCACATTTTATAGCTTGTTCTATTTTGTCTCCATGTACGTTCTGTAAAACAATTCCTACCCCTGTTCCTTTAGAATGGGTGGAACCATCGACATGCAACTCCCATGGAGCTTGTCTAGTATTTTGTCGATTCTCACCTAATGTACTTTTATTTATTTCTTGTTGTAAATTAGGGCTAAACTCAGCTACAAAATCAGCTAATGCTTGGGATTTAATTGCAGTTCTAGGCAAATACGAAATATCAAATTCACTAAGCTCTATCGCCCATTTTACTAGTCGACCAGATAAATCAGGTTTATGCAAAACATTCCTTAAAGGATAATTAGTTACTACCACTATAGGATGACATTGAAAATAGGGCCTCAATTTTTTAGAAGCTGATACCAAAGCTAAAGCTAGTTTCTCCATTAAAGAATACTTGGTCTCTGTGTCAAGTAGCGCCTTACTCACGTAGTAGACTGGTTGTTGTTTCTTTCCAATTTCTTTTATCAACACCGCACTTACTGCACTTTCTGCTACAGCTAAATATAAATATAACACTTCACCTGCTTCAGGTTTCATTAACAAAGGTGGACTACTTAAATAATTTTTTAGACTTTGCAGAGCTCCCTCTGCCTGATCATTCCATTGGAAATCTTTACATTTCCTCAGAGCTTCAAAAAATGGTTGACACCTCTCAGATGACCTGGAAATAAAATGAGTCAAAGCAGCTAGACGCCCTGTTAGTTTCTGAACATCCTTAACATTTTGAGGAGAAGGAATTTCCATTACTGCTTTAATTTGTGCTGGATTAGCTTCAATCCCCTTTTTGAAACAAGATACCCTAAAAACTTTCCTGACTTTACCCCAAAAGAACATTTTTCAGGATTCAATTTCATATTATACTCTCTTAATAAATCAAAAGCTTGCTTCAAATGACTAACATGATCTACTGCTTTTAAAGACTTAACTAACATGTCGTCTATATAGACTTCCATAGTTTTTCCTAGATGTTGATAAAACATTTTATTTACTAACCGTTGATAAGTCGTTCCTGCATTTTTCAAACCAAATGGCATAAATTTATAATAATAAGTGCCTCTTTCTGTTATAAAAGATGTTTTTTCTTGATCATCACTATGCATTAAAATTTGATTATATCCAGAAAAAGCGTCCATAAAACTTAACAACTCATGACCTGAAGTAGCGTCGACTAGTGTATCTATATGAGGCAATGGAAAAGAATCTTTTGGACATGCTTTGTTTAAATCTGTAAAATCAATACACACTCTATGTTTACCATTCTTTTTAGGTACTACTACCACATTAGCTAACCAATCTGGATATTGTACCTCCCTTATTGAACCAATGTTCAATAACTTGTCAACTTCATCATTTATAATTCTATTTCTTTCAGGTGCGAATTTCCTTCTTTTTTGCCTAACAGGTTTAAACGACGAATCCACATTCAACCGATGAACTATTATCTCTGAACTAATTCCTGTCATGTCCTCATGAGACCAAGCAAAACAATCCAAATTGTTAGATAAAAATGCAATTAATTCTTCCCTAATTTCTTTACTTAAATCTGCTCCAATGGATAAAGTCCTCTCAGGTTTTTCAGGAATCAAAGAAATTCTCTCTAATTCGTCACCTAAGCCCCCCTTATCCGTTGGAGACAGATTCTGTAATTGCTATACGGGCTCAAGACTTTTCAAAATTCCTTTTAAAGCAGTTTGATAGCATTCTCGTGCAATTCTTTGTTCTCCTTTAATTTCTCTTACTCCCCAAGGAGTATGAAACTTGATGGATTGATGCAAAGTAGATGGTACAGACCTCATTTGATGAATCCATGGTCGACCTAACAACACATTATATGCTGACGGGCAATCCATCACCTGAAATTTGATTAGTTGATTGACACCCACAGCCTGGGTGACTAAAGAAATTTCCCCTACCGTTCTATCTGGTGCTCCATTTCCGAAGACCAATATTGTAGGCGCTTGTATAATTTGAGATTCTAAATTCAACTCTTTAACTGTTTGCAAATAAATTATATTAACAGAACTACCTGCATCAATTAAAACTCGTTTGACATTGCAATTAGCTATCATTAAAGTTATTACCAAAGCATCATCATGATAAGAAAACATTTGAATTTCACTACTCTTAAAAGTTATTTGTTCATTAACATTACTAGTCGACATAACGTCGCCTAAGTAACTAGTTGACGAATCATAATTGAACAAAGAACGAGCATGTCTCTTTGCAGCAGAATATGTACTTCCACTTACCTCGGACCCACCTATTATCATATGAATGGTACGAGCATTCTGTGGAGTAGTCGATGAATGGACTGGCTTTTGTTGTGCATCACCTGCACGAGATGTATTTTTATTATTTTTATAATATCTTTTAACATACCTTTCTTCATCAATTCCACCACTTCTTTTCTTAGTTGTATACAAAAAAAAATGTTATGCTGTTTTAAGGGCTAGATGAGTGATTGGAGAAAATTCGGTATTGGAGTGAAGTTGATTTAGGGAAATTTTGGGAATTTATCTGTGATTTGATGACTTAGAGATATATTTTGGTTATGAATTGAACACTAAGTGGAACAATATGTGGAATTGAGATTTAACTATGGTTTAATGAGCGGATATACTAGATTGATCATGAAACTAAGAATTCTTAGGCACAAGATTTGTTAAAGTCAAGAGTCAAGATGACGAATGAATTGTAGTGGAGCGGTATTTAACAATGAAGAAGTGAAAACATTGGAATAAGACTGATGGGAATGATTGGAGTTGGAAGGGTGAGACTAGAAAAATTTAATCCAATATAGAATCATACTTTTGATGACCATGCTTGTTGGAGAAGCAGTAAGGAATGCTCGAGATACTTAAGCTGTTAGTTCTAGAGTTATATTAGGAAAAACTTAATGGTTTGAATATTTGGAGGGATGTATTTGTATATGCTATTGTCATTCATGATTATATTGTAATTCAAATGATTTGAGGTTTAGGTGGCTAGTAACTGAAGTTTAGCTAGAGAAAGTAGGACGAGGATCAGTGAATTACCTACAAATTGACTGACAATACATGGTGAAGGATAGTGTTGAGCGCTTAAAGTGGTGATTGAAAGGTTAGAGTTGATTTTAGTAATGCAAAGGTGAATTGAGGATTTTCTTCGATTTAGGTATGTGTCGTGAATTTTGAGGACAAAATTCCTAAAAGGTGGGGAGAATTGTAATATCCCAAAAATTTAATTAAAGATAATATGAAATTATTGAGATGTCATTAAGGAAATTTAAAATTTTAGGTTGGAATTTATGGTGCTTGAGGTGATTTATTGACATTAAATTTTGATTATTTTAGACTTAATGGATTATAAGTAAAAAAAAATTATTTGGAGTTAGAAACTTCTATGAAAAATATCTTGGAATTTAGATAATATTATGTGGGAAAGGGAGAAAAATTAGTGATATATACAAACTTTAGGGGTTAGATGTATAATTAAAATAAACAATAGGGTAGTCTATTGGAGTTTTCTCTCTCTACATATATATATTCATCACACAAACCCTAACCCTCCACCCTCATCAAAACCATCGGCCCCTCACTCCTTCTCACTTCACCTCCGCCCTCCTTGCGATTTCCGGCGGCCTAAGGCGCGGCGGCGCCGACCCTCCGAACAAGCACATCATCTTCCACTTCTTTCCTTCGTTCCCTCATCGAAACCCATCTTCTGTTTCACGCCCTTGCGTCCTCTCTCCTCTGTTGCTTCATCTCAGTGGCGGCGGCCGACGAGTCTCGGCGGGCTCAAGCGGCGACGAACGACGGCGGTTTCCATCGGCTTGAAAGTAAGCTTCCCTTTCTTGTTTAGTTTCCCTCCCTCGTTTCTCACTGTTTTCTTTTTCCCTCACTTTGTCTCTGTCGTTCTTTTGCTTTTCCGGCGAGATTATCGGCGGAGTCAGTGGCCAAAGTCACGTATGATCTCGGATTTAAGTTCAGGTGAGTGTATTCTTTAGTTCTCTAGCCGATTTTTAGTGTTCTTGGGCGAGTTGAGTGTAGGTCCGAAATTTGATTGGGGTTTCTAAGTTTAATAATCAATGTAGGGAGTCTAAAGCTTTGATTTTTAATGTTTGAAAAAGTATTTGAGGTGTTATTTTGAAGGTTGATAAGGGCTTAGTGCAAATTTTTGACAACCCTTTTAGTTTGGTTAAAGAAAACGGACGAATTAAAGGGACTTGGAATGTTAAATCAGTAAAAATGGATGCTTGAACTTTCATTTCTGTTGATTTGAATGTTGATTGAAGTTTGGTCAAGTGTGTGCAAAACCCTACCTTTTGGGGATTCTTGATTTGCCTTGTGTTCTTCAATTTGTTCTTGATGCTTATTTGTGTGCAGTGTTTTATATTGTGACTTAAGTAGAATAAAGGAAAGTGGACTGATTTGCCTTTTCGATTTCTGGGTTGATTATGTGTTTTTGGGTACTATGTTTATTTGAGGTTATAGACTTTTTTTATTTGCATTTTTTTATGGCCTGTGTTTAGTTTACTAGTGAGTAGAATGTAAATTAGTGTGAGGAATTATAATTGATGATTAGAAATTCTGTTGTTTTTCTCTTTTTGTGTGTAATCAGTTTTGTAGAAGAGAAGAGTAAAAAGGGATTTATGGATGAGAAACCATGATATTGTGAACCCTTGAAGTCATTGCGAAGTCTAAAATTCTTTGGTTTATGATTGTTTTATTCTGTTAAGTATTTGAGTGAGTTGTGGCCTCTAGGCTTTGGGGTGATTTAAAATCTGCACACTTTGGTAAATTATGGGACATTGTGGAGCTGTTTAAACTTAATAGATGTTGTTAATTGTAGAATGTTGACACTTGAGGATGTTTCGAGTAAATTGGGTTTTGGTGACTTTTAAAGATTTATTGGTGCTCGTTTGTGATTGGGAAATAATGGATTGGTTGGAGTATTGATTTAGTAAAATAATTAGGTGTTAAAAGAGAGGCGAATTTGCATGTTAAATGATTAGGATTGGCTGAATGAATGCTTGCTAAACCTTAAGTAGTATTATGTGAATTATATGGGAAATAGAGTTGAGAAGGCTAATTTGAAATTCTGTTTTTGTATTCCTTTGTCTGCCCTGTTCAATTTGGTCAGATAGTGAGAGGAGATATCTGATGGTTTTCAACATAGATTAGTGTTTGAATATGTGATTACATGATTAATTTATGTTTAGATAGAAAAGGCCAATTTTTATTCCACTTGTCTTGTTGTTCAGCCCTTCAAAAATCTAAGTGTGTTGTGTATGTGTGTGTGCACATAAATACAATGGTTGAGATTGAAATGGAATAGTTATTTTCATGTGAAGTTTCATTTTTTTTAACTTGGATACTAAGTTTTGGTGAAAGACATTCATAATGGGCAGTGATTTAGGCATGATGTGGGTAGCCTTAAGTAGTAGGGAAGTATATTTTGAAGGATATATATAGTTTAGAGAATTAATACATGATGGAAATTCGTTGATCTTGTGACTCATATATGACTGTAAGTGTTTAGGGATTTAATTTAGATTATTTAATTGATGATCTAAAACTGATTATTTATGAAGTGTATTTAGAATCATAAGAGGTTTTAAATACTAAGGTAGTCAAACTTAGAAAATCAGGAAAACGTGATTTATTAGAAGGGACTGGGTAGTAATATTAGGACTCGTGAGAGACGTCATTTAATCCATAATTTAGAATGATTATTGACCACTATTATTACATGGTGTAATAATAGGAATGGATGGTGATATAGAAATATTCCTCAAGACATGGTAAAGAAAAAGGGAAGAATAGCAGAGTGCTAAGGATCACAGGTAACCACTCTTACCTGACTATAACATTGAGATTGATGTTAGTAGAGATTTTCAAATCTCTTTTCTATCTATATATGTATGAAGTTTTCAAAATTAGTTTGATATTAAAACAGGCTATTGGGTGCCTTTAAACCACAAGTATTTTCATACAACGGTTTTAATATATATGTAGTATTCTGTTGATGGAATTGGAATGCAAATTGGTTATTGCATGACACTGCTTGTACCATCGGCCGATGTAACCGTTCGATAGCGCAATCGACGGTTAGTTGTACTGGTCCTAATGAGTAGAGATAGGGACTTACGGTTTCCGAGTAGAGACGGGCTCCGTTTATTATTTCCTTTTG
Source organism: Mimosa pudica (assembly GCA_029929735.1). Lineage (NCBI taxonomy): Eukaryota > Viridiplantae > Streptophyta > Magnoliopsida > Fabales > Fabaceae > Mimosa > Mimosa pudica. The sequence goes on from JAKELP010000024.1 coordinate 8,590,238, forward strand.
ATTATAGACAGGGGAAATATGCCTTTCAGAGTAGAGACTGGGGCACAGTGTCAATCATATTTACTTTGGATATTCGGAGATGTTTTGGCTTATTGAGGTTATGTATATTTGGAGATGTGCAGGTATTTATATATATATGTTATGTGTGTGCATGTATACTGTATACAAGTGAATTAATTTAAAACTGTGGTGCCCTTTTAGACGCTCTGCTAACCGCACTTTTCACTGTTATAGTGAGTTAAGTGTTGGTTACTGAGACATTATTTGTCTCACCCCATTCCCTATATTTTTGCAGGTGATTATGCACAAGTGCGAGGATCAAGGAAGGGGTATAGGTTATAGATGTTAGTATGGAGGTATATTGCCAACAGATTTTAGGCTTGCATTCGCTTCCGCATTATTATTACATTTAATTAAGAAATTAGTTATGGATTGAATGGGTCTGTTTTTATTAACCATGTTAGATTAATCCCTTCTAACATGGTTAGCGTTAGTTATTTATCTAATGTGTTTGTTTTTATTAACCATGTTAGATTAATCCTTTCTAACATGGTTAGCTTTTAATTATCCATGATAGTATTCATATGATATTAGGTGACTCTTTTCTATCATGGATAATACTTAAATTGTTAGAAAACTCTTTTCTAACTATGATAGGGATATAATATTAGGTTAATCATTTTCCTATCATAGTTAGCAAAACAATTAATTACGTGTAGGGTAAACGATATTGGTTAATTAGGAAATTAGTAACAGAATGTCACAACTTGGTTATCAGTATTTGGTAGACGATAACCTTGGACTGTGTTGCATTGCATATAGAATGGCAATATACATTCTCTGAATACCCCTTACTTTTGTGCATGATCACCGGCTCTGTTGGAGGTATATGTCTCGTCCCTTGGTGGGGAGGATAACGTCGGGAAAGACTTACTCAGGTAATGGAATAAGGAGAGTGATTAAAAGTAAATTTATTAGAGGTGGTCTAGTTTTGGTTGACATAGCTTTGCAGTAAAAAGGATAGATGGGAATTGTAGGAAGGTTAACTGAATAAAGATCCTCTCTGGGGTCGCGATTATAATTATGTGCCGGCCATAATCATAGTCGAGGCATCATGAGAGACTTTATTGAGTTAACAAAGGTGGAATGTGGCAAGTTGGTTTTATTAAAGGTAGAAGGATGATTTATGTGAATGAATATAGACATTGTTTATGTTTGAATGTCATTGGAGAGAGTTTTGACTTATATAGTTATGGGAGATTTTGAGTATATATTGGAACTTATAAGTTAAGGCAGAAATGACACTATGCTGCATGGGAATCTATAGGTTATCAAAGATTTCGAGATGTGTGAAATGTTTAAAGGTAATTAGTCAATTAATGGACAAAACAATTGGAGTTGAGGTTATTGTGAATATAGTATATTGAATTGTTGGTGATAAACTATTTGAAATTTCTTCCAAGTAGTAAAGGAAATGGTTATAGGCGATTAGTATGTTTTTTTTTTTGTTTAGGTGTCAATGATATATTGAGGCTGATGATTATTTTTTTTATTATTGTAATCATAAAGTTGTTTTAGGTTCCCAATGTAAAGTAAGTTTTACTAAAGGACAAATTTTCCCTGGTACATACTAGCATGGAGTTATAGAATGTATGGTTTTAATAATGTGAATTGGTGAAGTAAAAATTAACTTTATAGTCGTTGTGGACACAATTTGGGACTGACCAATTATATTATAAGGGTGATAGGTGTGTGTTGGAATTCATGCAGTAATATGGAAATATAATGTTTGATCTTGTGGTAGGAATTAAATTTTCTTTTAGGATGGGCTCTTAAAATTGTAAGATGGAAGATGTAATTGTGTAATAAGAACATGAGTGTCACGTTATTAAGGTTGTTGTGGATGTGAATATGATTTATATTTGATAACAAGAGACGATAGAGATTAAGTTAAAGCTTGGGTAGTTCATACTATCATTTGGTTGGAGATCAATGGCCTATTGTGGTGAATATTGTCAAGCTTGTTGTTCATTATAAAAGATGTAATAAAGTAGTTAGAGTCTTGAATTCAACTTTGAAAATTCTGGTGGTTAGTATCTTCTAATTTTCCCTTGCTATATGTGGTTGTTTTTGTATGTTCTGTTTCAAGTCAGACTTAAAGAAGCAACTATATGTATTACTATCCAGGATGGTTAAGTAGGATACGAATGGTGGTACATCAGTGTTTTTTTTTTATGTATGTGAATTTTCTGGTTACCTTATTTTCCTTCTTATGAACCAAATTGATTCTTGGCTTGTGGATGTTCAAAGTTACGAAAATGTGGTAACTGTAGGGACTAAAAATATTTTACAACTTGCTTGTCAAATCGTGAATTAAAGTTACAGTTGTGATGAGTAGTATTATGTTTTGTAATAGAGTTGAAGGAGGCAGTGTCGACATAATAGATTCTTGAAGTTAAAAGACGATTATTTTTATAGGGCTGAATAGAAATGGGGAAAAAGAAAGGCTGAGGGATGATTGCATGTGACTTAAAATTTCTGCTTTTCCTTTTGAGCTGGTTAAATTTGGTATAGAGAAGAATGTGGGAAAATGTAAGCAAGTATGGCCAAATAGGGATGATCATTTGAAGTGATAGGGTATGGACTCTTTGTGAACCTAATATTTGCTTGGTGTATATGTTGTGTGAAGCATATATCACTAGTATGATATGAGTATGATTGATTAGTGTGAAAGATGTATGGCTTAAAGACTTAATTGACGTTTGATGTAAGGTAGTAAAGGAATAGGTTGTTATGGTGGTTGAGTTTTAAGCATAGTGGAATTATATTCTACCTGGCATGAGATTTGTCCACCATGACAATGCTGGACCTATTAGGCTAATGCCAAAACCACGACACATCGCAGCTTGACGTTTTTCAGCAGGTATGACGGCAGCCATCATAATTTGTCTATACTGTGCCATATGCTCATCAGGATCTGTTTTTCCACTATATTTTGGCAAAACAGGAAACACAAAACGTTCAGGTAAGTCAATTAAAGCAATTTGATCGACAAATGGGCTATCTGAATAATTTCCCAATCTAGCAGACTCAAATGGTTTTCTAATTCCTGGGATTTGCAACACTGTTCTTTCGAGAGTTTGCACTTTCTTCTTCAAATACTCCGTTTCAGTGGCACGTGTGTCACCTGTATAAGTGGATGCTTTGGTGGATTCTTCTTCTTCAGATCCTGCATCATGACCAGAATTGTTAGGCTCAGTATCTTTCTTACCTCCTCCTTCAGAATCATGAGGAATATCATCCTCGCGCTCTTCTTCATTCTCAGGATGCTTATCAGCAATGGCATTTATTTTTTGGTGTAATTCTTGATTTTCCTTCTGCAACCGTTCCAGAGTTTCTGTTTGAATGGCGATGGCTTCGCTCTGCTGTGTAAGAAATTGCTCCTGCCTAGTCATCCTTTCAGATTGTTCAGTCAACTTTGCCAGAATTTGAGAGAATTGATCACCATGACTAGGTTGTTCCATTGTAAATGAATTGCCAAAAAGACGGTAGCTTATATGAAAAGACTATCGTCCCCACGGTCGGCGCCAAATGTTGATACACGAATATATCAAATCGAAGAATAGTGACTTTATTCCAAATGGGTGGACGAACCACTATGATAATACAAAAGATCAGTCGCCTAGACTTTAATCGGCTAGCGAAAGAATGAAATAGAAAGTAGAAGACTCAGAGAATATTGGATGCCCCTTTACATGGATTGAGTTTCTATATATAGGCTACAAATTTCCTTCCCGTTGGGATAATCAATTCCTGTACTTATGGATATTTCCGTTTTGATTCTCATAAATATGGAAGTTACAAGAAGTTAATTGGCGGTTACAAAGTATCTTTGACCAGCAATGATGCTCTTGTCGACCTTCTGGCGCTTTGGGCCCCTTCAGACTTGACTTCTCTTTGGGCTTAATGGGCCTTCTTCACTAAGCTGAATCATGTCGTAACAGAGTGTAAAGGGGTAAAGATGGAAAGTAGAAGTAAATTAGGTAATGATGAGAAAGTAAAGTTTGTGGTGTCCAATAAAATTGTGAGATTGAGAGAGAAATCTTGTAGGCCCCTGGATATGTGTAAATGGCAAAAAGAACTAGAGGTAAAGATGAAAATAAGTGTAGGCCCCGGGATATATGTAAATGGCCCCGGGAAATGAAATTGAAAATAAGTGTAGGTGTAAAGATGAAAAGTAGAGGTAATGGTGTGAAATAAAGTTTGTGGGCCCAAGGAAAAGTGTAAGATGGAGAGAAAAAACTTGTGGTTTAAGGATATATGTAAATTACCAAAAAAAACATCATTTTCAACTATTTTCATTTCTCTTCTAACATTCCATTTACAACCAAACGGACCCTTTAGCCTGTTTGGTTGCCCTTAGAAAGTGTTATGGAAAGGGAAAGTGAAGCAAATGTTAGTTTTTTTTTATAATTTACATATATCTTGTGGCCCACAAGCTTTCTCTCTATGTCTCATACTTTTCTGGGCCTCACATCATTTCCTCTATTTTCCATCTTTACCCTTTCACTTTCCATTTTTCCATTTTCCCTTCTTACAACCAAACAGACTCTTAGGATCCTTGTGCTTTGATGGAATTGAAAAAGTGGAAAAGAATGGTAATATATATGTGTGTGTGTGTATATATATATATATATATAGAGAGAGAGAGAGAGACACACACACACATGAGTACACACAAGTTTTCTCTCTTCATCTCATACTTTTCTTTGGACCCACCAACTCTACTTTAATCGTTTCCTCTATTCATCTTTACCCCTTACACTCATTTCCATTTTCATTTTAAACACAAGCCAAAGTTTGCCCTTTATCACAAAAAAAAAGATTCATAGGATCCACCATTTTGATTAAATCAAGCGTATTTCTGATTTGGATTTGAAACTAATACCTTTAGATAGATGCCAATGTTTTTCACTCCTCTCAAAAACACGTCTAAAAGGTTTCTCTCTATCATGACAATTGTTTCCCCAATTATTAACCTGTGTTATCTACTACCAAGGCAAAATTTTATTGGCAAAAAAATCCTTTTAGAAACACAAGAAACACTAATCCATTATATAGTTTTCCTTAGAAATAACATAATCTAAAAGGTATTAGTTTTTATTTTCCTCAGAGGTTTTTTCTCTTACCTTCTTGGACTGAACCTCAGAGGATGATGATATCAAGCTATCAGTTTCAATTTTTTGGCTGCTGTTGAATGTATTTACATATGTAGAACCATCATGCTGGTAACTGATAAGGAAACTGGAAATTTGATGTCCTCCCATAGAAACGAGAAATTATAGAATTGAAGATTATACTAAGACTATAACAATTCAGGTACAAAATCAGTCAAAGGTTTGAACTAAAATTTCACAGCTCACTATTTGTGTCATGAAAAAATTTCACAGCTCACTATTAGTGTCATGAAAAAAAGGCTGACTTTGTTTTGTACAAGGAAAAGTCTCTAGGAGACAATATCCCAAGATAAAGAGTCAGGACATCCTTATATAATAGGAAGTCCCGAATTGCATCTGTAGTAAAAAAAAGGTCATAAGTCTGTACATTGGATTTGTGAATCTTCCTATCTCAGTGCAGCAAATTTTTCAAGTAAAGCTGTATACAGAGTTCCATGAATATGCCATATACATTAGTTTGCTAAGTGATGCCGATTATAAGCTCTAAGCTCATATACAAAACCTGAGCTACAACAATATGATATACACTGAAAATATAAGCAACTTTTGGAATGCAAAAACATTCACCTACATGAAAGCTACATAGTTTGCTGCTTAATAACTTTCCAACCGAATCTAGGCGAGATACCGATACAACCTTCTGTCACTCTCATCACGCTCCAAAAATTCACGCTCAATGAGAGACTCTATCCTCTTTTTAACCTCTGTTGGATTTGCCAAGAATCGCGATTGCAACTGCTTTGTGACCTCTGCTACAAGATTGTTATGATCCAGACACTTCCTTGATTTCATGATCCTCACAACTGCAGCTTCAATCTGAGGCCTCCTGTCCTCCTCCACCCTTTGTCTAGTTTCCAAATTTTCAGCTTCTGATTCCTTTTGTGCTACTAAAGTTCTTATGTTTACCTTATAAGACTTGTAACTGAAGTTGTCATTAATGAAGAAATAATCATCCTCCAAAACATCTTTACACATAGGGTCCTTCCTGAGGATATTTCTGCCCTTAACCAAAGCCAATGATTGTAGGCAACTCTTCAAATCTGAAGCTGGAATCTCTGTTGCTTGTTCAATCTCCTTGTAGCTCAGTTTGTCAGCATCGTTAAACACCATGAGGACACACATTTGATAAGTGGAAACATTCAACTCATGCTTCTGATCTTTTCCAAAGTTTGCTTTTATTTCTGCAGATCCCATATTTGTTTGCCAGGACAATCTCCTGCCAGTATGGGTTCCAAGGTAATATGACTGAAACTTATCACGAAGAGTGGACACCTCAGCCGGTAGATTGCATGGAGCCCTAGGCTGAGTTGGCCAGGATCCTGTGGTCAAAACCTTGACCATAAGCATATGGCTATCTCCAAGCTCAGGGTGGCTTGAGTAAAAACCTTGCATTCTGTCCTCAGAAGTTTCCATGTCCATAAACATAGTCTCTAATTTAGAGGTATATTGGTACCCACATTCTGTCTTGAGCTTAACCAATAGGCTTCTCTCTGCATCATCAGAAACTGTTTTACCTGACAGTAGCCGCTTTGCCAGATGCAGTTTATAATACCTTTCAAACACATCTTTTTCCTGCAAATAGCAAAATAGCACCATCAACTTGTCCAGAGTAATCTCTACATCATCCTCACTAGAACCCATCAGACCTTTACGGAATTTATCATCTACAAACAATGAAATGTACTCCGGAGAACGCTGATTCAAGTTAATGAAATATTCAAACGAAGATTTCAAAGCATTCTGGAAAGATTTATCATTGTTGAATGCCAGATTAATAATCTTGTCATATTTATCTTTCTCATCCAAAAGCGTACTCACAAACTCTACAGGAACCTTTAACCTTTTTGGGCCAGTAACAAGCACTTTGCCAGATTCTCTGATGTGGGAAGTCATCACTTCTCGGATCTTCGAAAGACCGTCATTAACAAGACAAAACAAGTTATAAATTCTACCCAGATCATCATATTTATCATCACAAAGCATATTTACTAACCCAGAATTCTCCATATGGATTAATCTAAGCATAGGATATTCAATCATCTCCTTCACCACCACATTTGTTATCTTCTTTTCAGTCCTTAAATCCAAGTAATGGCTCACCCTGTCAATTTCCTCATTCAGATGCTTCTCAGCTTTTTTCAAATACTCCCCACAGTCACAACACTCTATGAATTTCTGGGATTCTGCCTTGTAGAACTCAGCAGTCTCTCTAAGAAAAGGAGCCTCAAATTCTTCAGCATAAACAGATGGACACAAATCTAGGAGCATCTTCACTATATTCTTAGTTGGCCCTCTATCAATAACTTCACCGGTGCGTTCTCTTTGAACAAATTCCAAAAGTATTGTCAACAACCGTGTTTTGATCCGGCTGGAGTAGATAACATTTTCTTTCCAAAGATTCAGCCCCAGCTTATGAACTGGGGTCTTGTGTGTGCTAGGGATGTAAGTTCTATCCATATACATTAGTATGTCTCTGATCATTTCCAACGCCCTATTATGAACATTCCATTTTCTGTTAAGTTCTTCCAGAAATGATTCACCTTGAGCTGTTTCAACAGAGTTGGCTATACCTTTCAGATGTGCAGTCATGGTTGTGACCAGTCCAGTGTAGAGCCTTTCACCAAATTTATGAAGCACCATATGGTATGCATTTCTGAAACCACAGAACACACAATGTTTAAAGGCATAAAATTAGTTTTCCCTCAAGCAAGAATAGATTAAGACAAAATCCTTTATATGCACACATATCCAACCAAAAAAAGAACAATAAGTTCAGAATATGTTATTGAAAAAATATAAATAAATCATCAGTTGAGTATAAGTATAAGCCAATACTCCACTAAATATCCAACTACAGCAGGGAATCTGTTATCCTCTTCAGAAGAATCAAGAGTTTCACTGAACGCAAAAATTCAATGCATTTAGTACTTATGTGTTCCACAAGATCATTTCCATTAAGTTGAATAGGAATAATAAGATAGTGTCTGTTACAAGACCAGCTGCACTGCTGGTTTAGTCAAGGAGAAATGGTGCTGCAAAAGAGCTTATTAATATTTATTGGTTGTCTGGTATTGTTGCTCCTATTATTATTTTGGTTAGTGTTCATTGTGCAATTAGGTAGTGGAGTCATGGGGAGTATTTAAGGAGCTAGTGCTATGGAATTGTGTTCAGTTTACTCTTCTCATTGTAAGTCTATATATTCTGCTTGTAATCCCCATTTATGGGCATGAATGAAGTATTAAACATGTCTTATATCTCTCTCAATTTCTTCCGAACACTCTGTCTAATACATTTTCATGGTGCTTAACTTCCTTCACTATAGCTACTAGCAGAGCCACTATCATATTTCACAATCTTCTTGACATAAAATTTAAATGATTACATCAATCTAAGCTCCAACAACTCATATATATACATTTTCTGTCTATAATCTAGAAACAAATGTTTTGACCAATCCAAAATATAAGTCATATCTCAGCAAAATCAATAGCTATCATTAAAAAGAAGTAAAACGTCGAACAACTAGTAAAATTTGTCAAAAAGAAAAGCCATGTTCCCTTCCAGCGGTACCCCTAAAAATTGCATTAAAATTCTATAAACCAATTGCAAAACAGACAAAAAGGAAAAAACACCAGTCAGCACCTGAACACAAATTATATTTTGGATCTTGGCAATATATGCTAACGTCTTTTAACCTCATGACTTGGTACAGAAGAGACAAATCCCAGCAAGTAAAAAATATGCAATAAAGAATTTCTTTTGAAACCAGAACACCATTTTTACCATAAACTCTAATGTGGAATCCTATGAAGGATGTATATCAGAATCCCTCATAATATTCTCACAAGTAAATGTTTATTCAATACACAACACACAATTTTTAATAAAGAATCCATGTAATAGCTCAGGTTTGGTCCCGACAAATAACATATGAAAAGTTGTGAAAAGAAGGGCAGCTGAATGATTAATATATATGAGCAACACAATACTAACTTTTATATTCTGAAGGGCTAGAGTGTAAAAATGTCCATGTAGCTGTCATGAAGGTGTAAAAATAACCATATAAAATTTTTCAAGCAAAATTACCCATCAAATTTTAAAACTGAGGCAAAACTGTCCATCACGGTTATTTTTTTTTTTATTATTCAAACAATGTAAAAAACTGCAAAGGCCAATACTTTCTAAACTTTGAATGTTATAAAGATGATGCAGCCAAGTGACCAGTCTCACAATACACATGATATCTATCCAGTAACACTTAAAGAAAACAGAATCATACATATATGTACGACAGTAAAGAAGAAACAGAAGACTAATGGTTACATGTAGAGATCATGATAACTGAGACCACTGGCGTTTTCATTGTAAATGACATGAATGGCATGTTCTAGAATCTCCCAAGCCTTCTCAGGGAATCTTGGATGCTTCACATCCACAAGCTGCCATCCCATTTTCTTCTTCTTCTTCTTCTCCTTTAAAGTGTTTAAGAAAAAGAGAGAGATTGATGGCAAGAAAATGGATCTTTTATCTTCTTCTTCTTTTTTTGTTGAGAAGAAGTTGACATTGCACAGTAGAAGTGGATGTTATGTTATGTTATGTTATGTTATGATGAAACACATTTGAAAGAAGAAGAAGGCATAATAATATAAGGCCTTGTTAGAGTTATGATATATTGGTCTCCCATGTTATTGCATGTAGACTACTTACTTACTACGTTGTTGTTGTTACTTGTTGTCCAAGACTCTCCTCGGGAAGTGTGGAAACAAATGAGAAATTTACTTTGGAGATAGACTTAGAGGCTTAGAGCTGGAATTTTGGGTCAGCCCGATTCCAAAGCGATTTATTAATATCGGGTCAGCCCGCTAGCCCGATTTGAAGAAAAGTCGGGCCAGCCCGCTAGCCCGATTTGTTGACAGGATCACAAGATAAGTAATGAGCAAATTAACTTTAAAGCATAATAAGGTTGGTAACTTTTAAAGTAAAAGTTGATAAGAGGGAAATGATGGAATGGAAGCTAAGCATGAGTGAAACTCTGAATATAGAGCATTGGGGGAAAGGGGAAAGAAGAGAAATAAAATAAATAAATTTGAGATGAAAAAGATAAGTGAAGAGGAGGGCGTTTAGATGCTTACCTGGTTACCCACCACGGGGGACGAGCGAAGACTGAGGAGTGAGCTGGGACTTGACTTGAGAGTGAGAGAGAGAGAGAGAGAGAGAGAGACTGGCAAGTGAGATTGGGACCCAAGAGGGGAAGACTAGGTGAAAAACTCACATTTTGTATAATTTCACTTTCTTTAGAAGTGCTATGGGAAAAAAATGCTATTGTGTATTTTGATTATGTTTTTTTTTTTTTTTTTGCCAAAGTATTTTGATTATGCTTAGATGGGAATTGGGTACGAGGTATAATTAAGGGTTGGTGGCATAGTGGCAAGTGGCAAGGGCTTTAAGTTAGAAGTGAGAAGAAAAAAACAGCTACTAGTAGTCTTGCTTTTCCTCAATCATGCTTCAACTTCGAATGAGATTGAAGCTGAAAGTGTTCCCAAATATGTTTGAAACCCCAAAAAGGCAAACGTAAAAATAAGCAACACTAGATCAGTGGAATCTTGCTTATTTTACATGCCAATTTTGAACCAATGTCACCAACCCGAAAGTAATAAAATGCAATTTTGCCTCTTCTAAATGTGTTTTTCCAACCATCAAGATTTAATATGCTACTCTGGTAATGGTTTTACTCCTTGTGACTATTGTTGACTTAATCATCGCATTTCCATATTCTTCCTTGACCTTTCTTTGCAATTCTAGTTTTTTTTTTTTTATAGAATTTCCATTATTTGTCATCCTTTGAACACATATTAATCTACGGTTTGTCTGGGGAGGGCTAAGGAGCAAACTTAGGACCTCAAAGAAGGGATGGAGGTCATACCTCACCTTTTCTGACCATATTACTACTAGCCCTTGGCAACAATTCCAAATTTTTTAAAACCAATAATTTGCTTTTTTATCACTAGATCAAAAGTTTGCTTTTCGAGAAATTTGACTAAATACAAACAACGCAAACCCTAGCTCCACTCCTCACAACCCTATAGAATGAAGTAGAGTTGTATTCTTTATTTTGTTATTTTATTTCTTATACATGGATTTTTTATTTAATTTAAAATATGTGACAAACTTATGTATTTTTTTGCCTATGTAAACACATGGCCGGTCACATGACACTTATTGGCATAAATAAACAATTGTTATCTTAAATTAATGGTGATAAGCACTTTTGCCTCACTTTTGAAATTTGACGAGTAGTTTTGCTACAAAAAAAATTTACATAGGTATTTTTGCATATTCGTGACAATTATATGGTATTTTTGCACTTTGACCCTATAATATATATTATTGATATTAGGCCTACCAATATTAGGCTCTACCAATAACTAATCATTCTTATTTACATGAATGTGTGTCCATGAAGGAAAATCCGGTTACCTTAAAGAAATTATCGTTACTAATTCTTAATGTAAAACATTCAGCTTGCGAATATATTATGAATACCATGAAGTGAAAACATCAGTGCTAGCCTAAATTGGATCCAGCCTAACCAGAATAGATGGGTTCAAGTTGACCAAAAAAATAGATGGGCTTGACAAGCTCATTCAAAGGGGCATCTAGTTGAATCCAATACCTATACCTATATATACAATGCATAGCCGGGTTCTAATGATATTTTTCATTTCCAAGTAATTCATTATTTGTATTCAAGATGCGGAGGAGTTAAAATCCATTTTTAGCTGTGAAAATCAATAAAATGTCACAAATCAACTTCGTTATGTTTGGTAAAAACTCCATTATGAAAAAGCTCAAGTTAGAGGGAACCAAAATTAGGGGAGGAAAACCCACCCCCTCCAATTCCCTCCAACCAAATTTGAGAAGAAAAGTTCAAACTCTATAGAGAATGATTATATTCATAATCTAAAATTAATGTGAATTATTCCCCTAATTATTTAATAAGTGTGAGACAATTTGTCGATGTTTTTGTTTTTTGTAATTATTGAAGTGAAAAAAACAATTCAGGCCTAAAAATGCCTCTTGAAATAAGGCAAACAGCAATTTGTTCTCTTGCACGTGACTATATGTGTGGATCTTCTAACTTTTAATAGAAAATTATGAACACTTTTGAACCCTTCTTTTTCCTGGTACAATTTTCATGTTTTTATTAATATATGTTTTGAAAAATGAGGGTAAAGGAGATAATAACTTGCAAGAAATAAGGAGGAAACTTATTTCCAAAAGTATATAAAATCAGACAATACATGATCAAATATGAAATGGTGGACGGGGAGCAATATAATTTATATTCCACTTGAACTTAGGGTCCTCCATTTTAATAAAATCAAGAGTATTTTTGAACTGGATTTGAAACAAATACATTTCAAAACTTTTGGTGCAAATGGTTTTCATATCTCTCATAAACACCTAAAAGGTTTATCCCTCTCATTAAAAATGTGTTTCCCCAATTATGAACATGTGTTATCCACTTCTTCTACCAAGGCAAATTTATGCTGAAAAAAAAATCTCTTAAAAACACTAATCCATTATATAGTAATAATCCTTAGAATTAACATATAATCTGGCATTTAAAAATAGTTTTCATTTTCCTCAGAGGTTGATAACAATTTTTTTTTTGGTCAGACAGAGGTTGATATCATGATGTCTTTCAATTTCTTCGCTTCTACTGAATATATTTACTTATTTAGAATCATTATTCTGGTAAAACAGAGCCTTTAAAACATTTGCCACAATTCAGTGCAAGTGTTGGGCAAAATCAAAACTTTGTTAGGTCCACCACCAACAAAATAATCCTATAGGACCTACATAGATATGATGGTTGAGTCATAATCATGTTCAATAGAACAGTGTTCCTTGTCAAACACAAAAGAAAGAGAAAGTATGAAGAGAAAGATAAAATCTTCTGCAATAATATAAATATAGATCAAACATGGTGGTATAAGCATCATATATGAACATCCTAAGCCAATAACAGAAACATAGGAGGTAAATAAAAATGCAACCAAAATCTGGATAATGTATACATAGATAGATACCAAGTACATAAACTGTAAAGTTTTTCCATGGCCCTAGGACAATAAATTTAAGGCCAAAAATTTAAAAAGAGAGAAAAAAAAACAAAGGGAGATCAGAGACAGATATCAATATCAATCATTTTATTCAGGATTCAAATCTTTGCTCAGCCATGAGTATTAACAGCTTCCCACAACAAATTCTTGGCCACAGGACTGGTAAGATCCCTAGCCTGTAAGGCTGCATTTCTAAGAGTCCTAAGAGTCCACTTATTGGCTTCCAAGAAAGACAAACTCCTATAAGGCAAATTATGCTTCTTGCACAGATCAATCACCAATGGAGAAACCTTCCTCAAATGACACCTAGGAAGCCTTGGGAACAAATGATGCTCAAGCTGAAACTGCAATCCACCAAAGAACCAATCCATCCAGCTAGAACAAGAAATATCCAATGTCCCACTAGTCTGCTTTTCAAACCAGTCATTACCATTTGGTGGCCCAACATAAACATCAGCAGCAAAATGATTCAAACAAAATTGAACATGCTGAATTGATGTCACAGAAAAGCTAGCCAACACAAACATAACCCTCTCAGGCCAATTTGGTAAACAAGAAACCAAAAGAGGGAACCAAGTCCAAAACACAAGAATTCCCATTATGTTCATTGCTCTATCAGGAACAGGCCTTTTTGACAACAAAAGGAGGAAAGTTTGGATGAACAAGTTGACCCTAGCAACACACATGACAGGGTAAAATGTCCAATGCTGGTAACTAATAAGGAATCTGGAAACAGCATCAAACTTTAATGTCCTCCCATAGAAACGGGAAGTGATTGAATTGAAGAAACGGGTGGAAACAGCAAAAACTGGGATATGCTGCAAATCAGGATCATAATCAAGACTATTACAAGCAATGTGATGAGCATTATGAGTCCATTTCCACCAGGCAATGCTTATACCAGTGAAGCAATTCCCAGAAAGAATCTGAGCAAGTTTTGTATACCCCTTTGTAGACATAACCTCATAGTGACCAGAATCATGGCCCACATAAGCACTTTGCATCCAAAGCAAACCCAACAACATAGCAGACCCCAAATGAGCCCAAACACTAGTACACCTCAAAACACCATAAAGCACAATGAGAAATATGACAGCAACAGATGTAAGAGTATAACAAGTGACATGTCCTTTCCTTTCAAAAAGACCCATTTTTGAGAACTCAGATTGAAGCCTCCTGTAATCCCTTGAAACCTCAGAAACCTTGAAATCTTTTAAATAATATCCAGTGAATAACTTGTCCAGATAATTCCATGCCTTGCCAGGATGATATGCAATGAATGCATCAGTCACATCTTGGCCTGCCAAGTTTAACAAAACAATCTCCCCACCAGGATGTTCTTTTGCCCATTTTGTTACATCATAAACCTTACCTTGTATAGAGATCCATAAATCCTCAGGCTTGTTGTGCTTTTTAAGCTCCTCAGAAGTAACATACTTCTTGTTGTTGTTGTTCTCAGCCTCCATGGTGAAATAAAACAGAACACAACAAATGTTACAAATGAATGAGACCGACCCAGATGAAAAAAATTGATTTTTTTGAAAGTTGGACAAAAACCCAGATGGAAAGATTGGATTTTGATTTGATCTGGATTGAGATTTTGAGATCCCTCTCCTACCCTTTTGTTGTTCTTCTCTCTCCTATGTTAATGTGCAGTTTGAGAGAGAGAGGCCCTTTAAATTTTGTCGGAGGTGTTTTTGAATGCACCCCTTTAGGCTATATGTACGTTACAGCACATAGAAAAGAAAAAGGAAAAAAGGAAAAAAGAAAAGAAAGGTTATGAATGGCTTTGTTGTACAACGAAGCAGCCTTTTTGAGAGCCAACAGAAAGATGCGGTTGTCACATTTTGCATTACCTGGAAACTTGCGTAAGATCAGAGATCTGTGATGGTGTGTTCAGTATTTGGATCTAACGGTTGGGAACTGAGGTTGTAAGGTAAGTACTGTGGGTTGCTTTGTAGGGGAGTTTGGTTTGTACGAGAATTTCAAGATATTTTGTTTTAGACTATTCGACCTCACGTGATGAGTTTACGATTACGGGAGGAGAGATTAGAGAGGGGGAATGAATGAGAGGAAAAAATATAAAAAAAAAATTGTTATTTTTTTGGACAAAATTAAGTTCTGAATTGATATGTTTGCTGATTCAACATTCTTGTTCTGTTAGATGGTTTCAAGGGAATTTAAGAATTTACTTTTTAATTTTTGGAAAAGTCTTTGCTGAAATTTCGGGGGGAAGATAACGAATTTTTATTTTTGATATTTTGCTATTTAAAGTTAATTAAAAGGCCATGTGAAGATGACTTTTTTCGAACTGAAATATGAAGATGACTTGAGTAATTAGTTCTCGTGTTATATACTCTACTCTTACTTAATAATTAGTTGTTGTGTATTTTCGTAGCGTCTTGAAATGGAATATGTAGCTAAATTATACGGGATGATTGTATATAGCTTTCCTTTAAATCTACACAAATAAAAAGGGAGAAGTTTCCTTGGATGTTTGATATGATTTTGATGATAAAATTATTGCAAAGATAAATTCGGTTTTTTGGTCGGTTCTCTGTTTGGTTTTTAAAAAATTAATTCAGTTATAACT
Source organism: Mimosa pudica (assembly GCA_029929735.1). Taxonomy (NCBI): domain Eukaryota; kingdom Viridiplantae; phylum Streptophyta; class Magnoliopsida; order Fabales; family Fabaceae; genus Mimosa; species Mimosa pudica. The sequence goes on from JAKELP010000024.1 coordinate 8,606,194, forward strand.
GAATGACTGAAATATTAAAAATATAAAAATTATTATTTTATCATATTTTTTTGAATAAGATAAAATTTAAAACTTCATTAAAGCTATATTTTTTGTGTTTCTTATTTTAATTTTAAAATGATATGTAATACACGAATATTTTGAATTGAGTTTTATATATTAAAAATAAAAAATTAAAGTTATTGAAAAGTAAAAAAAGTTCTGTTTTTGGATAAAAACAGAAAGCGAACCGAATTGTCTCGATCAGTTGAGTACCCTTATTGAAATAATTTGGTTTTTATTTATTTTCATAATATGTGCAATTTAGTTTTTGCTTATTTTGGTTTTTACTAAAAATCTAAACCGAAAACCGAATGTTCATCTTAGGTTGACACTAATGTAATAATGAAATTACAATCGGCATTAAATTTATAACTTCCCTTTTTTTTTTGAGAAATGTGATAATACCAACATAAATATGCATTTGACATGGTGTATCTAGTCCATTAAAGTCTTCAAAGATATTTTTTTTATAACAATCCCAAAATATCCTTTTTTTTTTATAAAACCGAATAGTCAAATATACAAATTACATAAAGTTAAGTTCATTTTTCAAGTCTCTCAATTATTCCATCCTTCAATTTTCAATGGAAACAGATACCAAGTGGCAATGGTTTTCATTAAAAAATGCTTGGTCCATGTGGTGTGTCTTGACCTTATTGCCTCTAGATTATATGGCAACAAGGCCACCTAATATTATATGAGACTATTATATGAGACTATTCCCTCTTTTTATTCTAAATTTAAATTTAATAGAAAAAAGTAACACAACTAGCTATAGTTAAATTTGAAAATAATGTATTCATTTTTCAATGACAATAGTTCTATATATTTAACCTGAGAGTAACTCATATCATCCAACGTCCTAAACTAACAAAAGATTTCACGAGACAGAGCAGTACTAACATGCACCGTCCACATGGCAAAAATTAGCTCTCATCAGATGGAGCCATCAACGGGCATTGTCCACTAGCAAAAATACGTTCATAAAAGGATGAAATCGCTAAGCATATGTTGCTTCCAATGTAAATGTGCTCCTTTATTAATTAGTTTAGAGCATTTGAATGGTCCTTCTAAGCAAAATGAAATATTTTTCCATTTCTCATTTCTCATCGATGTAACAATGTTTTGAATCTCATTTTAATAAATAAATGAGCATTTCTTAAAAAGAATCATTTGCATTTAAATTTCCAAAATAGTTCAAGTTTTTATTTGATAAAAGACGTATGATTTTAAAAAATTGATAACGCACAGTGCAAAATGAAAACCCTAAATAACAAGAGCAGTAATGAGTTGTTTATGATCTTAGCTGGAGTCATAGAATTGTAGAAGTCGGTGAGTGTGACTTGGCAATGAGCAAGCTAAGTTTTCAAAACTGAAGAAAAGTTTATATTAGGATGCTTCGCTTTTAAGGACATATATAATTTAATTACTATAAGTCAGCTTCTGATTGGGAGGACGCGGTGCTAAAAAGACAAGATAATCAGATTTGAAGCATGGAAATTAGGAAAATGACAATAACAAAATGGAAAAAGTGACGTGGCAATGATTAGTGTTAATAACTTATTATCAATAATTCAATACTCCCTCCGGTCCTATTTATAAGTCGCCAACCGCCTCTAAATTTTGGTCTTTAATATAAGTCATCAGCTACCACTAACTTACTCATTTATTAAAATTTTCCTAATATACCCTTACATTGGAAAATGAACATTGGAAGATGAGAAGAGAGAGAAGATGAAAAAAACACTTTTATAGATAGAGGATTAATGAAGAGAGAGAAAATGTAGTGAGTTATAGAGATGAAGGTGGGAGAGGCAAAAATGGAAAAGACAACAAAAATAAGACCAATTTAATGATCCAACTTCCATTAACCTCCATTCCTTGGTTTGTATTCCCTCCGGTCCCTAACGTAAGAGCTAGCCGCCAAAAAAACGCTTCTTAAGAAAACATGTGAATGTTAGTTGGATGTCTATAGTTAATGCTTCTTTTCCAAAATTGCCCATATTTATTATGGTACTTTTAAGAGAGAGAAATATATAATCATTAATAAATATGAAAAAGAGTTGGGGGTAAAGTAGGAAAAAATGCATTAAATGAGGAGAGAATGTGGGGTGAGCTCTTACATTAGGGACCAAAACCATTCAAATTTTGGGCTCTTACATTAGGGACCGGAGGGAGTACAATTTAGGCGGTTGGCGACTTATAAATAGGACCGGAGGGAGTACTTAATTAGGGTTAGGATTCAGGAACGAATTAATCTCCTAACTTCCTGTCTTCTTGCGTTATTATGGAATCCCCAAAATTTATGACGCTATAAATCATAAATTCATAGCTATAGTCCTAAATTAAAGATGTTTTGTTTACTTTAATAGTTTAATATCAGTCACGCTTAATTTAAGATAATGTTTCGTTTTTGGACAACACTTATTTAAGATTAATTAAATTATTTGCATCCAATGATAATAAAATTTATGCCACATTTATTTATTTTTAATTATGTTATCTTATAAGTTATAATCATAATATCACTCTTCGCCTTCTCCTTTTACATCATGTTACATATTCATAATTTTTCATAAAATTATTTATTATTTTTCATAGTCTACTATATACAATATTATGAAAGAAAAAACAACGACTTTAACTTATAATTTGGTAAAGAAATGTATAGATAAAACCTTTCTTCTTGTTTTCTTAACAATGAAGGAGGCTTAGCTTAATTAGCAAGCTCCAGACAGCACATTACAATCTTCAAGTAAAAGTCTAGGTAGAACTCATGGATAAAACTATTCTACCACTTCATTATTTTTGGTTTGATCAACCACAATGAAAATATTTTAGATCTAATGAGAAGATTTTAATTTGATCATACACTAAAAAAATATTTAGTTGAAAGATATTTTATAATTTGTTAAAGTAAAATAAGCCCAAAAAAGTATATAGGAGATTAAATTTTGGAAAAATTAATTACAGGACCCTATAAGAAACATAATTAATATGAGGTCCCACGAGTTGTAATTACAACTTCTAAATTTAGCAATAACAATTTATTGGTCTCGCATCACAGGTCGTGACACCTCACATTAATTATGTTACTTACAGGGACCTGTAAGTAATAGCTTTCCCTAATTTCTTTTGTCAGCTCAATATTTGTGTGTGCTTAATCAAATCAAAATCCTACATTAAGTTTTTATTTTTTATTAATGAGATTACAAATCACATGGCCAACATGTATTTCTAAAAAACTCTGACATTTGCCCAGGGGGCGTAGCTTGATGGTTTGAAGTGGATCCCCAAGGTGTGGATCCCGCCATTTAGCCCAAATGTGCCAAGTTCGAACCTCCGGGAAGTCAGTCACCCCGTTTATGGGAATCCCGGCTGACGACTCCAGATTAGTCTACACTCGAAGGGTGTGGGATACCGGGGGAAGCAATTCAAAAAAAAAAACCTCTGACATTTCTGATACGAAAACTGTACGATTAGGAAGTTGCAAGTTGCGTATTTGTCTCCATAAGTTAGATAGAAAAACAAAATACGAGTAGAAAAGAAGGGCAAGTTTATGTGTTCGTTTTCTCTTGGTTTTTCCCTTTAAACCGCATGTGCCAAACCACGTGGGTCACGAGGGGAGCCACAAGTCCAAATAAAGTAAAAGGTTAAAAGCCAAGGGTTTGGCGCTGGTTGAAAGAGGAGAGTAAGATGTTGTGTACTTGTTAGGTCTTGCGTTCGAAACCTGGGAAGTCCCAAACAAAGGGATGACTCCAGATTAGTCTGCACCCAAAGGGTGTGGGACACCGGGGCTCTAAGCGAAAAGTAAAAGGTTAAAAACTGTGAACACGTTGGGTGAAGTTCTATAATATTTAAAAGACAAATTATAAATAGATTCTTGGAGAGAATGAAAATTAATTGCTGATTAAAATATTAAGTTAATTATTTTTTTCTGAATTATGATGAAGCAGCATAGTCAAAAGGAAATTCGAAGAGGATGCATGGATCACAAAATAATGGTGACATATCTATTACTAGCTCCCTCTGTTCCAAAATATAGGAGCAAATTAGCTTTTGGAGAATTCTAAGAAAACTAAATATATAGATCGCTTAAAAATTGTTTTTCTTGAATTTTTTCTCTAAATTAGTTTATTTGATTTATAAGTTGACATATGATTATAATAATATACAAAATATGTTATGATTTAATTGTTCATTTTCGCTTCTTTAATTTCTCAAAAAAAAATCTACTAATTCTTATATTTTAGAGGGAGTATAAGATTGTCATATGTATCCAACTCTCACGTGGCACACATACACATTCAAGCTGAACTAATTAGTTGTTAGTAAGTAGTAACACAGGAGACTAATAAATAAATTAAAAAAATAAACGAAAAACAGTTTGTAAACATGACTGTTAGAAATAAAACGAAGAACACATACATACATGTAAACCATGGAAATTGCTATTGACTTGATAAATCATGTGATTGTTACTGTTTAATCAAACAAATATACTTACATAATTTAATTTTACAAGTGAGATCAAACCCACAACACAAATTAGGCCCATCGGACTTGTGATTTGTAGTGGGATTTTGATTAGCATTTTGTACATACAATATCTAGCTATATGCACCTAAGTTAAAAAACCATTCGAATAATTTTCTTTTAACAAAAGTAGAGAGACAACCCAGCTCATAAATAAGAGGATTAAGGGACAAAGTGCCAACCCACATTCAGACAACTTCTCTAGCCTGCTGTAGTTATTCAACGTCTACTCATCATTACTAGTATTATATAGGGGAGCTTTCATACTGTTAAGTCTAAAAGCAATTAACTAAATCAAGTAATCTTGATATTTAAATTAAACAAAAATTGATTAAATGCTGAACTGTATTATTAACAATATATGACCAATATTACAGCTCAATCACAAAATTATATAATAAGCTTTAATTTTTTATTTATTCAATCTGTTTACAGGTTTGAATCATCATACACATATACGCACACACATGTGTGTGTGAGTAATAATGGAAGAATGTTAAATAAAGCGAACAAGAGTAAAACGTTCTAACACGACCATCCCTATGTTTAAGTTTGATAGCATAGGAACACACGAATGTTTAGGTAGCATTAGGAATATGTGCTATTTGAGTGATATGATTGAGAAATGTGAATACGTGTATGGATTGTACTCTCCAAAGCATCTATCAAAGCCGAATAACTGTATTTGTAGGGGACCTTGTTAATCATGCATTACGATCCGTCCATCCACAAGAATAATAAAAGTGAAAATAGAGATTTATATTCTTGCTAGCACCAAGTAGGGTGTGTTTGGATTGCCCGAGGAAAAGTAACTTTTTTCAATTTGACTTTTTTAGAAGTAAGATTGAAAAAAAGTCCGATTGTGTATTGTGATTATGTTTGGATATGCAGTGGGTATAAGTTACTTTTTTCAGTATGACTTTTAGATTTATATTTAGATTTTTACATGAAAAAAACAAGATTATATTAAAGCATTAATTTTATTAGAAGTACATATGACATCAAAATATTTTTATAATTTAGAGAGAATATATGAATTAACATTAAAAATTTGAAGATGATAATTCAAAATAAAATACGTATATAAATTAAAATTTATACACACACATACTCCTTGCGATAAGATCTATTTATAATTCATAAAATTTTCTCAAATTATCCTTCTCAATGTTCCTCATTAGACAATAAGAAAGAAATGGTTAATGTAAACTGGATATCATGATATTTTAACTAACTTAACCAACATCCTTAATCTAATAAAATTAGGTATATAGGTCTTATATTTAGGATCAGAGGAAGTGTGTCTATACATACATACATACATACATACAGACACACACACACACAGAGAGAGAGAGAGAGAGAGAGAGAGTTTGAAGCAAGAAGCAAGAAAAAGTAAGAAAATGAAACTTCTCCTCCCACTTGCTTTTGACTCAAAAGCAATTTAATTTTACTTTGCTCCCAAACATGTTTTAAAACAAAAATAAGTTAGAAGTAAAAATAAGCAAAAAAAATCATGTGACACCTTACTTTTGGCACTCGCCAAACACACCCTAAAAATGGTCCACGGCAACTCGTTCCTTGAATTGGTAAGTCGTTTCGTTACGTATTAAACACGGAATATATGTCAAAGTCTTTAGACACGCATTTGGGAGATGTTTGTGTTCTAAATTTTGAAAGGGATTGATTCATTATGTCATGTCTAAAGCGATTTCGGAATATCACTTATGAGTAAAAGTAAATGCACTGCCCTCTGCAGAAAGTATGTGAAGAAGTGGATTGATGGCGTCTTCGTTATGGATTATTCCTCCATGGTAATGGTCCAAGGATGTTGATGTGGGATACCTTCAACCAAAGTTGGATAGCTGCTGCAGCAACAACTTTTCTTAAAAAATAATTTTCTGCAAAACATGGCTATACTATTATATATTTTAGATTTAGATTTGAAAATGGTAGTTAGTAAAATATCCCAAGTGTGGCATGTGGTATATATAGAATATAAATGAAACATGATACAAAACTAATCTCTACTCATGGATTTTGTCAATTGTTATTGTGCTCAATCGCTTGCTTAAACAAGTCCTTGATCATTATTTTAAATTAATAGTGTTTTCTGTTCACAGCTCTATTTCTCTGTTACCTTAGATATCGAGTGACTTTGTATTAAGTCTTCATCTATGATCATTTGTGAGAATTCATGTATGCAATAATTGGGATTTTATGTTTTCTTACAACAATTTGATGTTTTATATATGTATATACAAATTTATCTTGCAAGATATTCATGCTTTACAAATGTAAATCAGGCATAGCTGTAAGATTAAATTTACTTTAAGTTTGGATCCGTCCAAAATTTTTAATCAATGAAGTGATTCTTTGTTAAGTGTATAAAACATGGAGAATTGCACTTAGATCCCAAATAAGAAACTTAATTTCAAATAAGTCTCGGGGAGTTATTGATAAATACTTTTTTACAACTGTAAATCTACAATAACCTTTATTAACAAGTAGTAACAATTCATTGGGATCTCTTTGAAATTAAATCTTTTATTTGAGACCTAGGTGTAATTGTCCTAAAAAAAGTGATTCTTTTGCTTGCAAGAAATTGTTTAAGGGAGAATTAATCAGAAATACATGAAATAAAAATAATTAAGATGAAGTTTTATGGTTTTATTTAGTATATTAAAAATTGTTATTGTTAGGTCAAGAGAGTTGTTATTTACGACTCCGCAGGATTTTATCTTACTAAAATTTCTTTCATAATACCTTTAATTAATTTAAGATGTTGATGACTACTGTACCATTGCCACTTTGCCTGCCCACCTCCGATTTGGCATTATTGATAGAGATAAGATCTTTTTGCTTACCACTAATTACTTTTATGGATTGTTCTATGGATTAAACAAAGGTAAGTACCACAAACAACAAAGCTCGAGTGAAGGAATTAAAAGGGAGGAATGGGTTTATGTTTTTTAGTTAAATGACTTTTCTTCATATAATCTTCTTCATGTAGTAGACTCTATCAGGAGGTGTCCGAGTTGGGCAGAGGAAAAGTTGACGCATTTGATAGGCACATGAAAAAGAAAGAAATAAAATAGAAAATTTAATGTTTAGTTGGTTAAAAATAATGATAATAAGGAAACCCTTATATAAATATGTAGTTAACCATATGTTCTTAATAATGAATACTTTTTTAATAAACTCACTATAAAATTGTGAAATATTACAAAATTAAATAATCATAAAAATAAATCAATATACGTACATTATTTTTTCTAATTATAATTTCAATAAATATTAAATGTAAATATAAAATTATATTTGAAAATCCATTCTAAAGTTTCAAACTTGTTTTTACCCTATAAGAGTGAGTCAATTTCAAAGCTGACTATTCAATTTTGAATTTAATTACACAAATTCAAATTAAACTTATTTGAAAATCTTAGAACTATCCATCATGATTCACTACCAGATTATACAGTCAATTTATGTTCAAAACTTTGAGTGTCTACACAACTACACAAGCACACACATTATAGAAATGACAAATGAAATAAACAAAAAAGGCCAAAAAGAGGAAAATGCACAATATTCTTTTCCCCCTCTTCTTTTTAGGCACAATGAGAAAGAGAGAGGAAGATGCAAACAAGAAAAAAGAAATTCCTCTTCTTCTTATATACCTAGGGCCAGGAGCAATGAGAGAGACATGAAGACACATACATTTTTATCATCTTCTTCCCTTTGTCCACACATCTTCTTCAACGTCGACCCACATACACTCCTTATTATAAGTTTCCAATTTTAATCTAAAAATTGAGTGGCATTTTGGTCCTTCATTTCCATTAAACGTCAGAAATAGCATTCCCACCATTTCTTATGAAAAACATGTTTCAAGCGTTCAAAGCAGAAACAAACGAGGACGTGTTTTGGCTTTTAGAAGATCTTATTTTCCTTTCCCATCTCCGGTTTTTCCAAACGAAACAGACACTCACAATAAGTCGAAAAAACTCGAAACTTGTTATTTTCTTATACATAAATTTTAGACATAGGTTCGAGCGAGTTTTATTCAACCTAGAGTCAAAATGTTTGAGCAATTCTTCTTATGCCATATCAATAATAATGTGCATGGCAACACCTTTTATTCTTACATGTAAATCTTACTAGCCACGTTCTTAGGTGCTTTTAAAATAAAATGTCACAACTGAGTATTCATGTCCTCTATTATGGCGAGAATTTGCTGCTTATTGCCTCTAAATTAAACCCATAGAGGATAGATTTTAATTTAAAATTTTATGATCAAAGATATAGTGTAAGACTTCCAATCATGCTTCCTTTGGTAAAATCCATGACTCTTCCTACTTCTTACTACATTAATAATTAAAAATAAAAATAGTTTAAGAAGAAAATATTTGGCACAAAATAAAATATATTTTTTAAACAAAATTCTGAAAAGCATATTATTTATCTTTCTATGCAAAAAATTTAAACACTGGGGATTGGTTGAAATAAAATGCATGCTAAGAAGTATTCAGCTCCAATTTTTTTTGTGCGTATATTTTCTGTGTGCTTACCTTAATTACATGAGTATTTCGTAATTCATCACGTTTCATCAACTATCTAGGTGTGTCTGCCACCTAAACAAGTGAGGGACTGAATTTATCTTCTGAAAAATTACTCAATGGTGTTGGACGCACCAAAATCCTAGAATAATATAACAAATTTGATGAAAGAACATGTTAGAATAGGGATCGGAATGGCACAATAAATTTTTAGTGAAGTGATATGAAAACTCATAACGCGGGAGTTTGTGAATAATCTAAACCCACTAGATAACCCTGCTTTGTTCCTTTATTATTACAAAAAAAACTTATTTGTTAGGCATATATATATTTTTCAGATGGAGACGACCCTATTTGTTTACCTTTCTAGGAACTAAATATATATAAGCACATATTTTTTAACAAAAATTCAAAAAGTAATTGACCACATTATGAGATATTGGCATATTCCGTTTTGTTTACCAGAATTGACTTATCGGATCCGTTAAATCTAACTATAGTTGGTACTTAATGCAAGTAATTATGCCCCTTCTTAATAGGAGTTGAGTTGACCGTTTGACACAAAGTGAAGGGCGTGGCCGCGTAGGTGTTCATTGACCTAAACTCTTAAAAAATCAACGTTAATGAATGCAATATATAAGTGACCCAAAATCTGAACTCGTGGGCAAAACAACAATCGTATCTTAACAGAAATAACATTATTGAATGCAATGCACGGAAAATTGGTTGGAGTCGGATTGGATTGAATTCTACCTCAACGTCAAATTTCATTAATGCAATATTCAATAACACTACTGAATTGATTGTCATGCCCGCTACAACCCAGGTCCATCATGTTTGGATTTATTTAAAACAATTAATTTTGAGAACTTAGACCATTTTTTAAATATCCAAACAACTAATGTGGGGAAATTAACTATGAACCAAAAACTAATACCTCTAATGTCATCATGTTTTGCTGATAATGTGAACAACTTATGTCTGAATTTTCGAGTGGAATATAATATATATTACTATGAATAAATAATTTTACTTTTCATTTATTTTTGTATCAACCTTATTCTTGGACCGTGGGTATAGTATAGTGTACATTGAAACTAAAAATTGTAAAGTTATTGGATTTTAATGAAGAATTAATAAAGTTTAAAGTTTTTTAAGATTGTCAAACTCGTGAGTTTAAGTAAACTCATGACAAAAAAATAAAATCGGATCATAGACTCGAATCATAAACTCGTAAGAGTTTACCTTTATTAATAAACACATGTTTGCACTATAAAATTAAATAAAAATAAAAATAAAAATAATTTGACTTGAATATGTTTTAAATATAAATAGTTGATATTAAATATATTAATATTCATACTTTATCAACAACAATAAAGAAATTTCTATTAAATTTATATGTAAATTCATTGAGTAAGGTCAAATAAAAATAATTAAAACAAGTTTTAGAAGAAGTTAACATGACTTTTTCCTTTAATTCTCTCACTTCTCTTACTTTTTTTTAACACATTTTCGGACCAAACACAACAGCAAAACCAACTAACGTGGTTGGCAAGCTGAAGTGTGAATGTCCCACTTATATACTCACACACACACACATTCATGGTCGATGTGGGACTAATAGATCCCACAGGGACCCCCCAATACAGCACAAGCGCCACCCACACCAACATACGCAAGGCACATGCCACCCTCACTTCTCTTACTTGATGATTAATGTTAAGAGAATATCAATAAAGATAATTAAGAAACAATTGACATAAATTAGAATTATGTTTTGAATTTAGGTCTAAACTCAACTTTTAGATTAGATACCACCTACAATCCTAAATTAAGACATACTACCTCCGGTCCTAAATATAGGACCTAATTGACTTTTTTTTGGAGAGATTAAGGTTGTGAAATAGGTTATTAAATGATGACATATTTGATATATTTTTAGATTATATATCCATTTGTTTATAGGTAAAATAAACTAGTTTAAGGGAAAAAATTAGGTAAATCAATTTATAATTAACTTATTTTGCTTTTTTAAGGATTTTCTAGAAAAAGTCAATTAGGTCTTATATTTAGGACTGGAGGGAGTATTTACTTAATTTGATTAGAACTTAAAATCATCTAATACTACCAAAACACTCTTATAATCCTTATTTTTACTTTTCCATTTTTTGCTTGTTTATTTTAATGAGCATTAATAGAGACAATTTAGAGAAAAATTAGGAAAATTTAAAAATAGATTTACAATTAAAACCAAAGTCATTTTCCAAAATAAATCTTATATTTAACACACTAACACATAAGGAGAGAAAAGAGTTAGATTACATGTGTAAATTTAAAAGTATACTGGACCACAATAACACATCCATTTGTTCAAGTTATCAGTAAAACATGAAACACAACCTGTTTAGGATTCACAAAATCACATGTCAAAGATTTTTGTTACTTGGGGTTAACATACAGTAGTCTCAATTAATTACTGTATTACAAACCACGTTGTCTCTCGGAGGCTTCACCACCGCAGGGAACTCTGGAATTGAACTCGTTTTTTTAGCCAACTCTTGAATTGAACTCAGAGACAAATCAACCATGTTTTGCATATCTTTCGGCGTCATTTTATTATAATTAAATACAATCGTTTTATCCATTTATCATTCAAATTTTTATTTTCTCAAATTAGTCCTTCTCATTTGTAAACTGGTAGAGTATAGTATGACGTTAAATAGAAGTATCTTAGAAAGATTATGTTGCACATATCATAATTAAATATTTTATTACATCAGTATATGTGCACTGCTATTAAAAAAAATCAATATTCGAATGTTGTGTACACTAGAACTATTTGCTCAGTCGTCAAGCCTTCCTACAGAGGGCCCATGTATAAGCCTTATAGATGGATAACGGGCCAGGGGTCAACCCAAGTCTTGCCAAACTTGATGAATTATAGCATCTTATATTTTTCATAAAAATTAAGTAGTTTAATAGAATTGTTCTTTTATATATCTATAAATCATGTGTAATAAATTCACCTTTATTTTTAAGTAAGTATTTTATAATACTATTTTTATTTAAACTGTATATTGATCTATTAACTTGACGGTATATAAATATAATGCCTACTTATGGGATATTTGTAATTTTAAAAGACATTAATAACCTTTTGAAAAAATTAATTAAATCTAATTGAAATATCAAAACATATATTTTTTAAAATAAAATATCAAAACATAGATTGATGCCATATTTTTTAAAAGCATTCTAATAAGGCTAAGATGACTAGTTTTTAGAATTTTTGTAATCTAGTTAAATGACCACATTGCCCCCATTGACTTTTAAAGTCCTTAATTAATTTTCTTGCCCTAATTTATAATGTGTTCAAAATGCAGGTTTAAATATAGGTTTTGGTATTTTCACATGATTTAATTTTGATGTTTCCATCCCTTTCCATCTTAATTAAGTTTTGTTTGTATTGTTTAGCTATAAAAAGTACTCTATTCAATCCTAAACATACTACCTCCGGTCCTAAATATAGGACCTAATTGACTTTTTTTTGGAGAGATTAAGGTTGTGAAATAGGTTATTAAATGATGACATATTTGATATATTTTTAGATTATCCATTAGTTTATAGGTTAAATAAACTAGTTTAAGGGAAAAAATTAGGTAAATCAATTTATAATTAACTTATTTTGCTTTTTTAAGGATTTTTTAGAAAAAGTCAATTAGGTCTTATATTTAGGACGGAGGGAGTATAAGACCTATTTGGATATATGAGTTTGGTCTTTAATACTACCTCCGGTCCTAAATATAAGACTTAATTGACTTTTTTTGGAGAGATTAAGGTTGCAAAATAGGTTATTAAATCATGACATATTTGATATCTTTTTATATTATCCATTAGCTTATAGGTAAAATAAACTAGTGTAAGAGAAAAAATTAGGTAAATCAATTTATAATTAACTTATTTTGCTTTTTTTTAGGATTTTTCAAAAAAGTTAACTAAGTCCTATATTTAGGACCGGAGGGAGTATAAGATTTCTTTATAATTGTTCCCAACTTTTTCTCCAAATTACCCTTATTAATGCTCATTAATAATAAAAAAGTAAGAGAGGAAGGGTGAAGATGAAAGTAAATGGTGAGGGTACTTTGGTAATATCCTGTGATTTTAACTAACTTAACTAACTTCCTTCATATAATCAAATTAGGTAAAAAAGTCTTATATTTAAGACTAGAGGGAGTATTTTCTATAGTAATGAAAGGTATTTAAGTCAAAATGATGGGTCAACACTATAATTAAATGACCAACTAAATGTTAGTTACTTAGGGCCTGTTTGGATTTAGTTTTTGGAGAATAGCTTTTGGGAAAATAGTTTTTTGAGAATAGCTTTTGAATATAATAGCTTTTCTGAAAAATAGTTTTTCTGAAAATAAGAGTGTTTGGATAAAATGTCAGAAGAATAGATTTTTGAATGTCAAATTACCAAAAAGAATAATTTTCCCCAAAAATTTATTTTAAAGATTTAAATGATCAAATTTTATCATTCTTAGAAAAAATATTACAAATTACTACAAAAATTACAATAAAAACATAAAAAAATACAATCAACGCAATAAATAAATTTTTAATTGGTAAAACAAATTGGAGGTAAAATAAAGTCCTTATAATAATTTCATTGCTAAAATTTTATTTTATAACATTAAAAAGAAGACACTACAAAATACAGATAACCAAAATATAAAGAAAACACTACAAAATACAAATAGCCAAAATATATTTTTTCATGGGATAGAAATCATCATCACACAATGATAATGTATTTCACTAATTATGTGTCTTTTAATCATAAAAAATTCAAACTAAATTCACCTAATAATGTGTACAGTAACAAAGCATCAATTCACAAATCAAAGGAAATATGAACATTGAAGAAAATTCACAGGTTCCCTCCAAATCTGACCAAAGCATAGGGAATATGCAGAAAATTTATTTAGATCCGCAACCATCATCTTCCCCACTCTTCAGCAGAGGTTCCATTACAGAAATGGTGATGGTTCCATTTACATCACTTGAATTTTTTTTCTTCATTACAGAAATGCATAGCGAAATATGGGAGAAAAAATTGAGAAAAATTGCAAGCTCACCATAAATTTAAATTTAACATGCATACTTGAAATACCAACAATCTACATTTTGAATACTTAAATCACAAAATATATATCCTAATTCAAGTGCTAACTCGGACAGAAGGAAGAGAGAAAAAACGGAAGCTATGAAAGTGAAAGAAAGAACAAGAAAGAGTGGAGAGGAAAGAGTGGAGAGAGAAAATGGTGGGGTAGAGGAAAGAGAAAATGTTGGAAAAGTAGAAAAAGTTGGTTTTTCTCAAAACAAGGTTTTGTAACCCAAACTAAGGTTTGGTTTTGAAAATAGTTTATCTAATTTTTATGAGTGTTTGGCAAATTTTTTTTGAAACCTAGTTTTAACTCCCAGAATAGGTTTTCAAGAGGTATCCAAACAGGCCCTAAGTAACTAACAGTTGTTGATGGAAGTTTAAACTTGAAAGATTTGTATTAACAATTTCTCTTAGATTAAGCCAACCTTATAGCCCAAACCTCCTCCTTGAATGATCTCAAAATAAAAGCACACCTGAAGTCAAAATTTCCCCAATAAAATGAACCAAAATTGATAAACGGAGACGTCCTTGCTTAACCAATTTAAGCCAATCCTTTTGACTTGAGCATGAAAAAGTCTACTTATAAACAATGCCTTAAAGTTTCCATGTAACACATTAAAGGCTATATGAAAGTTCTGTTGTGACTTGTGTGTGAATATTTTAATAACAATTTTGACCCCAAAGTCACCATACTTCACGCCTTTCTTCATGCTCTTCTGAATTCTGATATGTCCTTGCAAACTAAAAAAAAATCCATTTTAACAACAACATAATAAATATGGCATGTAATAAGAAATAAATAAATATGGCATTTATCATGCTTTGTTATACTCAATTTTTTCGTTTTCTTTTCATGTTGAAACATGTAAAACATATCTAACCAAATTAACTAGACAAACCTTTCCTTTTCCATTTTTTTGTTCCCTACTCTATTTCTCTCTCTCTCTCTCACAATATATATGGCTTATCTTGCCTTACTAGTCCCATTGAAATTGCAGCCAACCATAACTATATGATGAGCAATAAGTTATATATAAACTTGTATATTTGTACAAGTCAATTCTGTTTGCGTATTCATATATGTCATTCTATTTGTTCCCTAATAGACCCTTGACAGAAATAAACAAGTTTTTACCTACTTGTGGTCTCCTACTGTTTTTGTCACTTAACATTTTTTATTACTATATATTCATAGCTTCAAAATAACACATGTAAGTTTTGTCATTCCCTGGTTCTAATGGATTCTTCACTGCCACTGGCTACTGATAGCTTTTCAAAAAGTTGGCTATCATCATCAGATCATTTCAGGCCTCCTCCTGATGTGAACTTCCTTGAAGAAAATCTCATATCCGCTTCCCAAAGCATAAACTTTGATTTCTCTGTCCCTCCCTTTTCTTCACCATCTCAAGGTTTTGCTCATGCTGATGAACTTTTCTCTGATGGATTTATCAGACCTCTTTGTGGTTGTGATTCTTCAAACATGGAATCTTGCAATAATAATACTTCTCATTCCACACAAACCAGGCCTAGTTCTTTGTTTTACTCAGGAATTGTCTCTCCTAGAAGTGTTGAAACTCATAATCACCATCATGGGTTTTTGTCAAAGTGGAGAAAATCTACACAGAAAATCTTGAGGAGGAGCTTTGGATATTTAAAGCAATTATGCAGGAGAAGTATTAGAGTGGGTGATCTTGAGAAGACAGAGTCGGAAGTGAAGAGTTGGAGCATTTCACAGCAAGCATCTCCAATATCATCAGTCAAATCTTCTTCTATGGGTGATTTGTTTGATTATGAGAATTCAATTCATGAAGCAGTCCTTCACTGCAAAAGGTCAATAGGTATGATATACAAATATGCTTCTTTATGTTATATATTCACTTTTTTTTTCTAGTATTTGACACACTTGAAACTTGTTTCCTTATTTTCCTCTCCTCATTTTCCAGGAAAATAATTTTTCAAAGAACAGAAGTGAGAAGCGAAGTGATTGTTCCTGATGTGCATGGAAGCTGCTCAGGCCTTTTAACTTGATCTATGTGTCTTTGCTGTCTTCTCTCTTGCCAGATTTTACGTGTATTTGTCTGCAGAAACATGTATTATCAGATTTTACTCACTGTATTGTACCCTTTTAGATGAAGAACATCATATTTTCAGTTCTTTCCAAGCTCCAATCAACACTCTTAATTTTAAATAGTTCACAACAGTTTCTGTTAAGGACATTGATGCTAGATCAAATGTGAACAAATTCCAATATCTCAATTCTCAAGTGGTGAATTTGTTGCTATATATGCGGAAAAAGATAGAAGATTCAATTAGTCAATCATGTCAATAGAATGAAAGAAAATTATTTCCCTTGATATGGGCGATCCCCATGGAATATCATATTGCCATGAATTAATACCCTATTGGAAACCTTCATCCCCATTATTTAAGATAAAAGAGAAAAAATAATAATGGCCTTATAAGGGCATGCTTTACTTTCAACAACAAAAAACATTGAATTTTATCTTATCAAGTGAAGTTAGAGACATAAGTCACACGATGAGGTTTGACTTTATCAACAAGTAATCTCATGCACATGTATATAAAATCATTCATCATAGAACTTTTTTTTTCTATATACCCTTGATACAAGAAAGATATAAAATCCTTTAGATTTGAGTGAAAGAAGGGAGTCTTTGTAGTGAAACGCAAAATCAAATATGAAATATATGTTGTCAACGACAAGTTATCTCAGTGACAATGTTACCTGTCACGTTTAAATGAGTTATCAGTCTCAAACCTCATGTTAACTTGTTTGAAAACAAAGAAGTGAAATATATGCATGTTTGAAGCATTTTGAATAAAATTGATGAAACCAAACATATTTAAGTATTCATTGAATTAAAAACCAACACATTAAGTCAATCATTAAAAAGAATTGAAGCATTGAAGTGCATTGGAAGTGAATCTCAAAGAGAAGGGACAAGCTAATCTTGTTGAAAGTTTCCTCTTTCCCTTGTGCATATATGATTAATCACTAGAAAGTGACCCTGACTGTAATGTGTTTCCCTCTTATTGCTTGCAAATTTGCCTAACAAGTAAAGACAATGTGTCGCTATGCACTGCATTTAATTGTTTGTGCCCATAAAAACGTTAACTATCTCTCTCACTCTGTCGTTTGTCAAACATTCTTTAGGCACTCATGGACCCCTCCTAAACCACAACCACCAACTATAATTACGTGATAGTAATATTTTTCTCATACCATATCCAACAATGTGGGCCCACATGTGTGAATAACCACGGTTTGGTTAAGAGTTTATATTTCATATTTGATAGGAGTATTATTGTTGATAATCATGATGAAAAGATACTATAAATTCCTCTTAAATAAAATAACGAAGCTTTTTCTTGGAAATCTTTAAATATTGTGATTTAGGCGAAAATCAAGGTTTCAAAAGAAAAGTATCATAATATAAACACTCTTAGTTTTATAAATCCTAATTCTAACAAAATGTTTGACTCACTCACAATCTAAGTACAGCGTTCCTTATTCATGGTCCACTAGGGCTTATCCCTGTGGGCTTTAGAGCATTACAAGCTAGCCCTTACTCTCTGTCTATACAAGTAGTTTTCGCCCAACTTTATATAGCCCTCAGACTCAACAACTAGAACCACAACTAAGTGACACTCCCCATGAATTAAACACTTGTTAAGATGATCAAATATCCAACCCTTTCGCCAGCTGAACTAACTAATGATGAGTGCATCAGAAACACTCTACCAAAGCTTAAAAATGTTTTTATCCCCCAATCATAATTTTGAAATAAACACATGGGGCTTTGTCAACAAATAATGGTCCAGTTGATAAGAGGTTTGCTCAAAACTAGCTACACAGCTGTATGATCACATTCTTCTATCAAGTGATGAGTGCTCTACAAGTCTTTGTGAGTGGTCTCTACATTTTTTCCAAAAATACCCTATGATACATTAATCTTGCGGTAAAAAGATTTTAACTCCAAAATCATGGTTTTCTTTATAATTCTTTTTCCAACATCTAATTCAAACAAGTTTTTGACATTCTCCAATCATTTATAGGTCAATTAGCACAATGGAAGTTAACAATTCTTTATAATAATTAAATCCATGTGAGAAGAAACCAAACTAAGATTAAGTTCATAAGTTCCAATATTATATTATCATTTCAAAAGATTCATAAAAATGTAATTCGATGGTCATGCTTGATGACACTTTTCCTTAGCCTTTTCACTTGCCATTGTTGCCACAAACACTAAAACCCTAACATTATTTTTCAATTGAGGATACGAATACCTTATATCGTTATTGGAGAGTTCAATTTTGCCAACCACCCACGTGATGAACAGATGCAGTTATATGCAAATCTGGGAATAGACAATGTCTTAGGAGCCAATAGTCATGTTGTTATGGAACCTTGTGAGCTTGCTAGGAATGGCCTCCTCGTGAAGGGTCCCAATCAGAAAACAACAACTTGGGACCATCTCTCTCTTTTCTTTTTCTTGAGCATATCAGTGTTTTTATGCCCATATGTAATATTATCATTGTCTCATCAAACAGATTCAGTTGTAGCATAAGATAAACACGAAGCTTCAATTTTGCTTCTGGATATTTTATTACACCAACAAAAGGAAAATGTTTTATGTCTCTTGACTTAAATCCAAACCAAAAGAATGTTCTGGATTGATTTTGCCTTGGATTCTCACTGATTTTTTCACATCTTGTCCAATCACACTCGCCTACTTGTCCTCTCCATTGTTTTTGTTATGTCGAACTCATCATTTTCTATCTTTTTTTTTTCTATTTTGGCAATTATAATCCATAGGCAATTTTAATGTGGACTATAACGTAAGAAATAAAGAGTGGACTTATTTCCGATGTATAAAAAAAAAAGAAATAAAGAGTGGACTTATTACGTTGACTCTTGAGCCTCAAAAAGGGTAGTGATTGAAATTAACTTACGGGTTTTAAAATTCATAAATAGAAGATTTTAACTAGTTAAGCATATATATTAACAACTAAAATAATTCCCCTATATGAGTTTTTGAAAGTTAGAAGGTATTAACCAGGCGGGTTAGGGCCGGCTCTCTTGAGTTGGCTCTATCCTCTCTCCCCCTCCCCTCAAACTGGGTGGTAGTGAGATCTCTTCTCTCGTCTTTGTACGAGTTTTTTCATCGGCGTCTCCTTCCCCGGTTCATGCCGTGGAAGGAGACGTTCGTCACTTTCATTAGTCTGTTTATGTTCCTTTCATTTTCAAATAAATTGGTCTAGGAGTTTCGACGACAAGAGTAATTTCTTCTACCCATCTTCATCTTATATGTATTAATTTTGTGTGTGCGTTTGTTTCCATAAGATCTACTCATGGAGCTTCCTTGAAAACCAAATTGATTGGTTTATTGCCGATAAGAGGTGTGGATCCTTTGGATGGTTCTTTGAACAACCACTACTCAATGGCGTTTCTACCAGTGACGATTCTTTTCTACCCACAAATTCTCATGAAGGAAAGATGAAGAAGATGGTAGGGTTTTTGCGACGGCGACGACTCACTCCTATCCATGTTTACCTTTTTAGGTTTTCTATGTATTATCATTTTAATTTTCTTTTTTGCAGACCTATTTTGTATTTTAATTCTCTAGTTTAATAAAAATTTATGCTTCTTGATAAAAAAGAAAGTTAGAAGGTATTTTCCTATTATTTCCATGTCTCAAAAAACGTAAATTGATTTTGATTCATTTGTTATAAATCAAATATACTTACAAACAAGTGTATTATTTTAATTTTCAAGCATTAAAATGAGAACTTTCTTTCTTTTTTTTTGATAAAAAAATGAGAACTTTCTATTAAGGCTAAAGTATGTTTTTGGTCCCTTAATTTTGGACAAAGTTATGTTTATTCCCTTAACTTTGAAAAACGTGTTTTTATCCTTTTAACTTTAGACAAAGTCATATTTTAGTTCTTTAACATTGAAAAGTGTGTTTTTAGTCATTTCAAATTGAGTTAAAGTATGTTTCTAGTCTCTTAACTTTGTAGAAAGCTATGTTTTACTAGTTCCTTACCTTTGAAAATAGAATGGACCAAAAATATACTTTATTCTTTTTTTAAAGGACTAAAAACATCACTTTGTCCAAAATTAAATGATTAAAAGCTCACATTTCAAAGTTAAGGGACTAAAACATGACTTTCTTCAAAGTTAATGGACCAAAAACATAATTTAACATTTTATTAATTAGTTACAAAACTTGGTAGTGTAGCATAGTAATTTCCAAAAATTACAATTTGGTCTTGCTATTTAAACTGCCTCTCATTTTCATCTTAGGTGAGCGAATACAGAGAAAGATTAATGAAAATAATTAAATTAAATTATTTTAATAATAACATATGTTCATTAAAAAGAAAGAAAGATAAAAAAAGTGTCAGAAGTGGGATTTGAACCCACGCCCTCTTTCGAAGACCAGAACTTGAGTCTGGCGCCTTAGACCACTCGGCCATCCTGACTTCTTTGAAAAAACAACTCAATTTAATATATAATACCGTTCGCGTTTATGTAATTGTCTTCTTTCCTTCTCGTCTTCTTCATTCCCTCCTCTTGCTTAATTCCACCACAACCCACAACCCCACCTCCATTTTCTCTTCTTTTGACGTGGGCCCCACCAAAGGTCCTTCCTTTACCTCCTTCCTTCTCTCCCTTTTCATTTTTCTTTCTATCTTCAACACTAAATTCTACTTTACATGTGTTTTTATTATTATTATTATTATTATTATTATTATTATTATCATTATGATCATGTATGTATATTTTCTACTTTCTTACTATATTTTCAACACTAAATCATTATGTTGCCTCTTTGGATCTTTCTCGTTTCTGTTTTTGCTTCTAATTCATATTTTTTTTTGATCGAAAGTTCAAATTCATATTTGATGAACACTGTTATTTAATCTACTACTGTATTAGTGTTATCAGCTAAGTATCTGTTTTTTTTTGTTTTATTTTTATTAGAAGTGCTGCAATTGATATTTGTTAATGTTATGATTTGCAGACTTGTGATTTCACTGAACTTTGCATTGACAATGAATCCATTTCCTTCACCTTCTTGGTTCCCAATGGTGCCACCTGACCCACCAAATTCAAGTGCTTTTTGGACCAACACAAATGTGCAACATCAGCTAAGGGAATTGCAAGACACTTTCAATCTTGCCTTGGCAATGTATGTTCTTCTTATTTCACCTTCATTAATTAATGCATCATGTTATACTACCTCTGTTCCTAAATATATAAGATCATTTTCTGTAATTTGATTAGATTAAGGATGTTAGTTAAGTTAGTTATTAACACATCATATCACCAATTTATCCTAACTATATACCTTTATCCCTACTCTTATTAGGGTTAATTTGGGAAAAAATAGAAAATGGTCTTATATTTAGGAAGAAATTGAAATTTGAAAGTAATTTATATTTAGGAATGGAGAGAGTATTATTTACCGTGATCTGATCGAGTGGTATTTCTATAGGCAAAAGGAATTGGAGATGATTATGGTGATCAAAGAGGGAAAAGGGTCTGAAGTAGATGCAAAAGATGGATCAGCTGAGCCATCTGTTTCTGAGTTTAAGAAATGTCTTGAAGCTACAAAGGTTTGCTTGGAATCTCATGAATCACGGGCGGTTGAAGCAGCCAATTCATTGATGTCAAAGCTAAGGGCTCATCTAGAGCCATTTAGATGTATTACTGATGAAGCATGTCCATGGGAGGAGAAATCTGCTGCTGTTAGACTTGAAAATAAATTGAAGAAGAATGCAAGGAATAAGATATGGAGGAAAAAGAAGCGGAAGCGTGTTGCAGAAATGTTGGCAAAGGTTGGTTTTTGTTGGATTCTTATACGCATTGTGTGTCATATATGCCTCACGTCTTCACGGTGGCCTCTGGCGTGAATTGCTTATCATTTTTTTATTTACGTTACGAACTTTAGGAGCGTGAGCGATTTGACCAAGTTGACCGAGAAGCTGATGAATGGAGAGCAAATGAGATTGCCAAAGACATAGCGAATAAAAAGGTAATCTAACTTTATGTGAAGTAAGCTGTTATTTTCCCTTTATCTGGTAAATCGAGAGTGGAATTTGTCTTGAGATATCTTGTGAAATTGCTAAATGCTTCCATCGTGTTGCCCCTTTTTTTATTTGAATATGTCCACATCCAATTTAGGTTCTGTTAGGTTTGGATTGACTGATAGTTTTTGAGGTCAGACAAATTTAACTTATGGTTATTCAAATTGGTATAGCCAGTTGGAGAAAAATGCTGAAAATAAGCATAGACATCTGGTGTCTCTGATAAGTCATGAGAAGTTTCACTATAGGAAGAATCTGACAATACTTTTATCAAAATTGGATGAATATATAAACAAACTTGAAGAATTATTTAGAACTTATCATTGTCATTGTTCCCCACTGAATCAGAAAAACTATATAGACTTTACCATTGTAATTTTCATATATTTGTATACTTCCACCATTAAGGGCAGTGCTAACTGGATACTTTTGGATTTTTTTTTTTTTTTTTACCATTGGATAGTTTTAGATCCAGTACAGTGAAACTATTTGGGGGAAAAAATCCAGTGACACTGCATCTTTTCTAGTTATCTAACTATGACTGCATGAAAATTTGAACTGCTTCGGTACAGTAGATTATTGTTTAACGGTAACTTGCCAAACATGAAGCTGTAATGCTACTTGTTTTAGCATCTGAAGCATGTATATTTGCAGGTGGAAAAGATGAAAGAAATAGCAAAGCTCAAAGCCAAAGAAGAGAAGAAGAAATTAGAATCGGAGGTGAGTTCATAAACAGCTTAATCATATTCTTCTTGACCAATAGGCAACTAAGGCACTGCTCATTTCATGTTTCTCATAATGTAGAACTTGGGCACTCATCGTGCATAATATTTTATGATTGCTAATTTTTTATAAGATTACTGAATGTTAACAAATTGTACAGGTTGATTTTTGTTACTGTTATATATAATCCCTGTCATGTTAGCCCATGTTCTTCTGCCATCTTGTTATTCTCTTGTGCTAGACTTGCATTTAATGTTTACTCATTTATATTACTGTTTGTTGCTTTTTCTTCCTAGCATCTATCATGCTTCCAGTACTAATTTATTAGGATCAGGACTATTGTTTAGTCCAAAATTTCATGCCCCTATATTTAACTTATAGTCTCCTCTCATTGGTAACATATTAATTGTGGGAACTCTCACCTTTTATTTTTAAGGATTCAAGGTTTCTGTGAATAATATAATCATGCTCATGAATTTTCTTTGTGCATGGACTTGCATTTAATGTTTACTCATTTATATTACTGTTTGTTGCTTTTTCTTCCTAGCATCTATCATGCTTCCAGTACTAATTTATTAGGATCAGGACTATTGTTTAGTCCAAAATTTCATGCCCCTATATTTAACTTATAGTCTCCTCTCATTGGTAACATATTAATTGTGGGAACTCTCACCTTTTATTTTTAAGGATTCAAGGTTTCTGTGAATAATATAAATTATAATCATGCTCATGAATTTTCTTTGTGCATGGACTTGTTCGGTTAATATGGGCCCCACATTATCTTCATTTCTTTTCCATCAATTTCTCACTCTTCATCGGTATCCCTTTACATTGTTTTATGTCTCAGCTTGAACTACTCTTGATGGTGGAGAAGCTACAAGAGTTGTGGTCCATCAGGATCCAAAAGTTGAAAAGACAAGGTATGCATGAGAAAATCATTCTGTGGATAATCTATGATGGCTCATTGTAGCTTTTTCTTGCATAGGTCAACTATACAACTTTTTCTACACATTTTCTGTGAAGAGTTTTAGGCTCATACAGAAGCTGAATGGGTCTTCTTAATAAAAGAATTCCCCAGTTAATATCTACAACAAAAATTCGTTACTGATTCAGAACTAAATTTTTAATTTGTTATAATAATAGTAAACTTGGTTCGATATGCTTTCTTTGTCAATTTTTTTAAATTTCCTTTTCTATAAATTCTGGGTTCAATAGAGATCATTCACATTTGGAAAAAACGCATTGTTTGGTTATCATAATACTTTTTTAATTAAATCTTTTCAGGCCACTTTCTTCCGGAGGAGGATAACAAGTTTCTTGAAAGGGTTCAAGCTGCAGTTGAGGAAGAGGAGCGCCAAGCTTTGGTTGCTGCTGATACAGAAGCTGCTAGAGAAGCGATTGTATCTGCAGAGGAATCCAGAAAATCTATTCAAAATCAAGGAGATTCATTAAAAGGTTCAAGCAATGATAATAGTGAACTCCACGAAAACAAAGAGAAGACTACCGAGGGATTGGATGAAAAGGGTTCTGCTGCTGTTGAGGAGAAGGAGACTAGTAAAAAAGGTTCTGATGGACAAAGCAGTAGGGGAGCATATGATGATTTAGCTAACTTACCAATTGAGTTCTATCATTATTATCATGGCAGCAACAATGATATGGGTACACTTATTGAGGTAATTCTTTTTTTTAATACATATTGAGGTACTTCTAATTGCTTCCTCTTTAATCAAATCCTGCATGGCTTTCAAAATAGTATTTCTCCTTTTGCTCTCAAATAGACAGTAGTTTATGGAAATATCTATTATCTAGGAATGAAGGCTGCAAGTTTTACTGGTAAGAATTGATGATAACCCTATGTGCTATAAGTTCCACTTGATTATTAAAGCTGTTAAATAATCTCATGCAGGTTAGAAGAGGATGGGATGCCTTTATCAGACCAGGAGGAAGGTAAAAATTTCCCCCCTGCTCAAAAACATATTTTAGGTTTCATTTCAAAGTTGGAAGACAAGTGGAGGATGACATTGGACCAAGGTCATCAGAATATTAATGTTCCATGACCTAAGTCACCACCACCTTTTACAGCAGTATTTAACCTTAGTTTTATCTGCAGTATTACATATTACCATTCTGTGCCAACCTTTAATGTTATAAATTAGGGACATGATAACATGAACCTGTAAATTATGAAGCATCTATATGTACAAGTCCTGTCTAAAGTCATGTCTTATAGATAGTGTGTGAGTTATCATATTTGAATATCAGAGAAGAATGGCTAGTATTGTAATTTTGAGTGTCTTGTTGTGAACACAAACGGACTAAAGGTGAATGTGTTGATTATAAATGAAACTGATGCATTTGAATAGCTCAATTATTTGATCTAATTCTTTATTTTCTGCATCTTCGTGCAGCCGCATACCTGGTCACTGGGTTCAGCCTCCTCCTCCAGCTGACGAGATATGGGCATCTTACTCGGTGAAACCAAATTGAATGGATATATTTGGTTCTTTTTGTTAGTTTGTTGTATTCTGGGGGTATCAGCTACGGGAATGTTCACATTGATGAGGAATTGAGGAAAGATCCAAAGATGAGCATTAGTGTAAATTTCATTTTACATGTGATTTGTGAGTCAGTGTTATATGTACAGAGGTACTATAGTAGTATAGTTGAATGATGAAATCCAGTCCCCTGTTTTTGAGAAAATATTTCATACAACTTAAAATCAATCACATTATTTAGGCAAAGAAAAAAACATGTAAAAGAAGCTAGCTTCTTACACTTTAAGCTCGTTCAATACGGTCTGAATCCATATTGAATTCATATGTATGTGGATTCACCTCTATATAACTAATTTTCAGGAGTTCCCTTTTTAATTGCATCAGTACCTAATAACCACAATCAATGCATGATTATCTTAATTAATGCCAATCAACGTTATACTTGGCAAATTACAAAAAGAAAAATAAAGTTATGATTTTAAATGTGCCTTAAACACACACACATATAATAAAGGGCCAAGGTGCAATGATACTAAATTTTACCTGAAATTGCTTTTCTAATACTTAAGTTTCGCGATGTGCAAAAAGAGTACTAACTTGGCGTTCAGGTGCAAATATAGCATTTTTACTTGAGAGAAATAAAATCTAGATATGAAAAGACTCTTATACTCTCATTCCTCCCACATTAAATTTTTATTTAACGAGGGACATAAGAGTCTTTTCATATCTAAATTTCATTTCCCTCATGTGAAAATATTATATTTACACCTAGACCCCAAGTTGGTTACTATTTTTGCTCCTTACAAAACTTTTATTAGAAATGCAATTTTGGGTAAAATTTAGTACTCCATCATTTTTGCACCTTCACCCTATAATAAAAATGATCTAATAACCCTAATGTGTGTTTAACCCTAGCAATTTCAGATTTTGGGACTTGTGGGATGGGATATAAACTCGGAAATTCCAGCTATCTTGAATCGATAATTTTCGAAAATATTCTTTGTCAAACTTCTATAATTTTTTATAAAAAATAATTTAATCCATATAATCTCTTTTGTATCTGAATTAATCTATATAATCTCACTCTAATTTTTAGATGTTTCCAATTTGATAGGCTCACTCCCTATTAACAACAATAAATTCATTTCATACAACTTAATGATGGGAAAAAGACAGATAAAGACTCTCATATGCCCAAAAGGACAAATAGGGTGTCTAAATTCCCAAAAGATAAGAAATGCCACAGACACCTAATTGACATTAGCAAATGTGGGCAAATAACTCAAAATGCCCTTAAAAAACTGGTTTGCTTCATAACAGTTAAGATTCATAATCCTGCTTGACTGTTTAACTAGTTTTTTAAGGACATTTTGAGTCTTTTGTCCACATTTGTTGATATCAATTAGTTGTGTGTGACCTTCTCTATCCTTTTGGGGATTTAGGCACCTTGTTTATCCTTTTGGGCATTCAGAAGTCTTTAACTGTCTTTTTACCAAAAAGTTCAATCACATTAAAGAAAATAAATTGTAAAAAAAAAAAGTTAGCTTACATTTTAAGCTCATTCCACTCCTTAAAAGAAAAAATAATACTAATTGAATGCCACCACACTAGAGTGTTCGTCTCTGTGAGGGTATCAATTTTTAATTTGAGAATTTTACTATGTTGAGAATATAAGTGTTAAGTGGTAGACTTTTGCTTGTCTTTCTCTTTGTTGTGTACCAGGATTATCTTACTGTTTTTTTGTCGTCTAATATGACACAAGACATTGTTTATGAGCACCCTTTATTTGGAGCCAAATTGTCAAGCACTTTTCCTCAACGTTTCCAGGTCTGTCCTTTCATTTTTCACATACCCTCTTTTTTTTTCTCTTAAAAAAATGTTTTTTTGACATTTTGACATGACCCTTCAATAATACTGTGTCAAGTTTTCATTTTGATCATGTTTATGTTTTGGGTTTTCTTTGAAAAAATGTTATTTTGACATGACCCTTTAATAATAATATGTAAAGTTTTGATTTTGATCATGTTTATGTTTTGGGTTTTCTTTGTATAGGATCTTAGTGATATTCGAGAAGTTCCCAATCATCAGGTTTGTTTTATTCTCTTTGTGTTTTGCTAAATGTTAGTGCTTGGTATTGTATTGATTTTTTGTTGATGATGCTTCACAGGAGGCATTTGCAGACCCTAGTCGAGATGAAAGTTTGATCTTTGAGCTTTTGGAATTCAAGCATGATGTTGCTGATAATGGGAGTGCTACATGGTTTCTTCAAGACCTTGCTACTGAGCAGAATGCTGAAGGAAGTGTGGTATACAATTATTTCATTTGATTTCGATTAATTCTGGGATTAGTTAAATAAATATCTGTCCATTGTAGGTACAGTGCTTGAATTTGTAACCCTTCAGTGTTTCTAATTATCCCTAGCTAGTTGACTTTTTTTTGGAGAATCTTAAAAAAGCGAAATGAACAATTTAATCATAACATATTTTGTATATTATTAAATCATATGTTAGTTCATAAGTCAAATAAACTAGTTTAGAAAAAAAATTTACGAAAATCAATTTTTAATTACCTTATTGAGCTTTTTTAGGATTCTACAAAAAATCAACTAGCTCTTATATTTAGGAACAGAGGGAGTAGTTCATTCCTAAAGTTAGTGCTCAATAGTTAGGTGGCAAAGATTTTAATATTTTGGCACTGGTTATGGTATTGTCTATATAGCCATATGCTGGGAATATTGTTATGTCTTACTTGTCTTGAATGTCTTATTGTGTGCTAGGAGGTTGTGATAGTCATTGCCCTTTCTAAGACTTGGAGTCTGCCAATTGGAATAATGTAGTATTGCTTAATGTTGCTTTTCAGGCACATTGGTGTCCGTCTTGTTAATTCACATTGCATCTTTTTTGTTGATGACGTCTTTTTGTGTGCCATGATCAGTTTTTCCCATAAAATTTCAGGTGATTGAGCAGTCTGGAGTTCTGCAAGCTCCTGGTTTAATATACAACAATGAACCTGCTGTGGTAACTACTGCAATAGGCCAAATGGTATTATATATAAATCTTTTTTTCTTTTGGATTTTTTCTTCTTTAGTCCTACATTTCCAAGTAATCTTAGTAATCCCAGGCCCCAGCATCGATAGTTATTGGTCACAAATTATTTTGGGATATCTAGCTTAAACACAATTTTCCCCATAAATTCTTCTGATGTCCTACATCGTTTCCTGCATATCCATTTGTTTCTCTATGGAGCCATTAATTGGGGAATCATTTCATTGCTTGATTTAACTGCAATCTTGCTTTTCTCTTTGCACATCACTTTCATTGAAAGATAATTTACTAGATATTATACAGCCTGGCCATTATATAGTTAACTCATTGATGTGCATGTGAAAGTTATTCTCTCTCGCAAACTCACCCTGTCCTGAAAGCAAGACCTTGGGAACTGGTCACATAATTTTCCTGACTTGCCTCTTCCATTAGATGATTTTTCCATGGAATCACTAATTTGATTGAAGGACCAGATGATTGTTTATGTGCAACTCCTTGTAATTGATATCTTTGTCTATTCTAGAAAACCATAGTTATGCGATTTAAATTATTGATTCCTTTGTCCAAATGAACTTGCCTCTCAGCCTAATATGAATAAATTTGATTGGAGATGGCTGTGTAGTGTTTAGTTGGATCAGAAAACCCCTTGTTCGTGACACTAGATAGCTTGACAAAAAGTCAATGTCTTGGATTGGTTACAAGGAAGAATTGAGCTGAGATTGTGGTGTTGGTATTGGACTGTTAAGTCCATTAGTCCACAACTGCTCACAATCTCAAATCCTTACTCTGGTCCTAGACTCTCCACTTTATAGTTTATACAGCCTTGTTGAAGTCATTTTGAATAAAAAATTCCATGGTTGATGTTGATGCTAGTTGAGGAATGGGGCATTGTTTCTGCTGGAGGGATTTGTGAAACATCTGCTTCCTTCTTGCTTCTTTGCCTTCGGTTGCACTTGCCTTATATTTGTGGTTTCCCTTATAGAGTGGATTAGTCTTGCTACAGTTCCCTGACAGGAACATCTCCACTTCGCTTGGAGTGATATTGTCGTCTTATTTCTCTGATATGGGTTCAATTGTCTTCATTCTGTCATTGGGAATTTACATTAGCAAGTAGGAGCTCATGCTGAGCCCTCTATCATGCCACGTTTGATGTTGAAAATTCCATGGGTGTATGACAGTTACTTGGATGGTAGAATGTGATGTGCTTGTGTAGCTAGTATAGGTACTTGCAAGACTGGTCCACTGTTGCGCTTGACAGAGGTCCAATTGCAGACTTTAAATATGGAAATGGCCAAATTCTTTCAGCTGTTTGGCCTTAATACTTTGATACTATCTGTGCTGATCCGGCATGGGCTTTTGTGTTGCAATTTGAGTTACCAAGTTTCTGTGAATATCAAGGTAAGATGAGACATAAGATTATTGTCGCAATATATCATATAATCAGTTGAGGAATGGTGCTGGTGAAATAGTGGGTTCTTAGGGACGACCATTTTTTATTTAATCCTACCATTCTCTTAGTTGTAATGTTATGATAAGCAACAAATAGGAACATATCATAACATGTAACAATAGAACATAGCAGTTAAATAAATTAACTTCTTTCCACTATCCTATTGAGCTTCATGCTTAATCACTCTTTCACCCATTCAACACGCTAGTCACCTCACTTCAGACATGATTAGCCCATGATCCACTGTCAATACAGTGCACTAAGCATTTATCATTTTGATTTGAGATTCTGCTGACCACCCATGCAGCATTCCTCAGTTTTAATTAAAAATGTTATATCTTCTTTGAATAATTTTGCTCAAGGGGCGAGTATATATCCTGACACTTTCTGTGGGCTTAACTGATCGGATTGAACTTTGAAAATGCTCATTCTTGTAATTCTTTATCTTTAATAGTAAAAAGGCTGAAATAGTCTTGCTTTAGGGGCATGGAGTTACATCTCAAGCGCTGAATAGGAAAATATCCTTTGTTTAGTGCATTGCAGAGCAGCTGAACTCTGACAACCTGTCACTTCCCATCTTTCTTCCTTCATGTTGATCATATTTGCAATAGACATTAGCTTCAAGAATTTCTCTCCTGTCAGACATGTTTTCTTTTGAAGCTGTACTATTAGCCAAGATAATGCATATATTGTTTTGTTAAGGGTAATTGTTTCCATTATTTTTAGTTTCTCATTTTCGTCATCTGCAATAAACTGTGAAAAATTGCATTTCATGTCATTTTAAAATCTCAAGTTAAAAAATGGGATATTTATATGATATGTTCTTTTACTTTGTGACCGGTAGTTATTTTTGTGCTCATTAGTTTCTGGAAGAAAAATAATATAATGCCTCTAGTTATCTCCATGTTCCCTCCCTGTTTTGGTTAAAAGCTTGATACACTTTTATTTTCCTTGTTCACTCATTCCCATCACGTGTTTATGGTCAGGCGATTTCTAAAGGCCGGCAAGGAAGGGAAGCACAAAATATCGTGAAAGTATGTTTATATCTTTTAGTTGAACTGTTTAAGAGTGTTGCAAATGGCAATTTGATGTGGTTCCCTTTGTTCAGGTGTATTTAGCTAACCTGCGTCTTAAGGGAGTTGGCACTGATGTCCTAATCACTGCATACGAGCCCATTGTTATAAAGTAAGTTTCAGGAGTAATTTTTTTAACCACTAAATTACACAAATAATTCTATTTCTACTGGATTCCATATTTGTATTGTTGATTATCGATGCTGAGTTGAACCATGGATATATGATAATTCAATTTTGTTTCAAAGTGCTAGTGTGTATCATCTGCAGTTCAGTATTTATTTTCTATGTTTTTCAGAAGGCAATTAAATGTTTACTTAATGATACACTTAAGTGGAAGAGAAGCCATAATAATGAAAGAAATGTCTAATTATTTGCAATTCCCCTCTTTTCTTGTGATTATGTGGAAGCTTTTAAATATCCAAAACACTTGTGCATTACTTTATCCGTTGCAGTTCCTTGAGCGAAAGCGCTGGCACAGTTGGTGCTGGTTTAGCTGTTCCTGCTGTGCAAGTTGGATGTTTGCCCATGGCTGAGGTCTTCAAACATGCTGTAGAAAGCTTCAAGGTTCATGACTGGGGTCTTTTTGGCGTATGATCCTTGGTTTTGTTAGGTGTTGAGATTGTAGGAGTATAGTTACAGGACTAAAATTTTTGGTACTATTCCCAACATGATCTATATGAAATCTATTGTTGGTTTTCTTTTTGCCCCCTCTTATTTTAACATATTGTCATGGTTGTGAACCGGGGTGACTTTGAAAGTAATATAGCTATGCTTTATTGATTTTGCTGTCTTTTGAATCATAGCCAACTGGTTTATGCATGATAGGTGTATTATTGAATCGGTTCATAGACAACTTGAGTTCCTGCTGAAATGACCAGGGCATTATTTTGCTTGTCCCTTTGTTTCTTGTGTGAACATCATATTGTGGCCTAAAAAGTGTATAATCACTGACGAGACAAGCATGGTCTCTTGATGTAAATGTTGCCATTTACTAATTATGCTCCTTCAACTGTATATCTCACAGATAGCTCATATTTGTGTATATATCTCTGTTGAGAACATAAATTGGACATGTTTCCCCACAAAGGTGCACCTTTACTGTGAGTTGAAAGAAACACTTCTGTATACAACCAGATTTATGGGAGTTTTGTTACATACGGTTCATGAAATGTTTCTCATTAAAATTGTTATTTTTAAGTTCAGCTTGGATAAGTTTATCAGTGAGTCTTTTTTGAGTAATTTAGTGTTCAGATGAGTTGCATCCCAAATCTATCATTGGGATGATTTGGATTAGTCTTAAAATTCAAAAGGCTCTTTATTTACCACATCTACACTCACATATCCATCTCCACTAAACCTGAACACGCGACTTCATCTTTTCTTTAAGCTTTAAGTTAGAAGCAAGATTGAAGTCACGTCCTTACACTCATAGGGAAACTTTTATGCTACTTGGTTATAAGGTCATTGGGTGTGTCCTCATTTCTTTGATGTTGATACATGCCATCATGACAATCTGTCATAAGGCTAATTTTTGGGGAAATCATTAAGAGGTCTTAAAGAACGAATGTCATTATAAATTATAAATTAGTGAATAACATATAATGATATGCTCTAGTGCTGGAAATGATAATAAATGTATGAGGTTCACTTGTCATTAGAACTTAAGTGATTATATGCCTTCTTCAAAACTTGAATGTTTTCCCCAAATTTTAATACACGAATTCAAAAGAGGATTCAATATACTTGTCCATCATTCACTCTTAACCAATTGTCTGGGGTTTGATCCTTAGCGTTGGGTGTGGAGAGGTACTAAATCTCCTAAGCCAGTTGTCCCACCCTTTGAGGTGCCTACAAATCAGCTGAGGATTAGTCTCACTTGTCGAGTGGGGGATACCTTGATCATGATTATTGATCAAACAAGATGGCGTCTTGTGATCCATGTAGTCGATCTCACTTAGTTGGGACAAGGCTTTGATGATGATGATGATGATTTTGATGAAGAGTTTATCTCCAAGCATGACTATTGATCGAGTACAATGACGCCGTGTGATCCATGTAGTCGACCCCACTTAATTGGGATAAGGTTTTGTTTTTATTGTTGTTGTGCATTGGAAATTCTCTTTGATGGGGAACCAGATCTTTCGATAGAAGGATTGTGCCAACTGATAAGTGATTACAGGTAGAAGCTATTGCTGCAAGTGGCCAATCTACTGAAGAAGAGTCAACCACGTGGCAACAGGCACTAAAACAAGTTTGAAAATAATGCGTTATGTGGGACCAACCCTCCCAAAAAATAAACTACCATATGGGTGTCTTCATAGGACACATGTTTTCACACATTGTGACTGTGAACAAAGCTGCTGGAAATTATTGGTGAGCAATCAACATCAAATCATTGCTCAATCTTTTACAGACAGTTATTGCCATAATGCCTCAAGATTAAACATATTACTATCTCTTTTTTAAAAAACCAATTAAATTTTGCTTTTGTAATATGGAAACTTTTAGCCATGATATATCTGTCCACAATAGACCAGTCAGTTTCGTGACTTATTATCAGGGAAAATATAACTTTATTATCTTCATTCAAAAGAAAAAGAATATGCAGATTGAATGCACATAATTCTCCCATGCCCATCTGCTCTGAGAATGGGAAGCTTCATTTGTTTCTGTCCATGCTTCGAATGTTCCCATCTTTTATTCACATTGGACAAAAAAAGATACAAATTTTGATGTAAAATTTTTGTAAGTATCTATTTTCATTTTTTAAAATCAAAGATAACAATAAAAATGTTAGATAAGGAGTATCATACTTTTATTCTTTAAAAAGATAATGATATGTTATTTTTAGAAAATTTATATTTATGTCTGGCTCATAATTGAGGAAACTGGTGCACATCATCTAGTCAGACATCAAAATTGACGCGTTTGTTGTTATTCTGATTTGATTAAACTTTTGATTGATACCAATTGAGCATAGTTGATAAAAAAAACTAGCTAAATCAATTTTAAAGAAATTTCATCACCTAGCCAATATAATATTCAACCAGGTCATGATAGATTTCCAATTCATTCTGGTCTTAAATTAAAGCTTTGAAATTTTCAGTAAAACATTTCAACTGCTTTTGGAATTTTGAAATGTCTACATTTATAGCAGATTTTTATTTTTATATAATATGTGTATTAATTTGAGTATAAAATTATTCAAAATGAAGGAACCTGGTGTGCAAATATTTGCCGCAAAAAAGGAAATGAGTTGAATTGTAGGTATTGAGGAAATTGGTGATATGACAGCTTTGCTATTATTATTGCCCACTACATATCATTCAAAGTAAGATGACTAGTTTTGTCACTTTATCACCTACTTTCTCTCTAACCTAAAAGACATTATTTTAAAGTACATTACTTCACTGCGTTTACAATTCAAACTTCATTGACTTAACTGGCATTCCCAAGTGAATACTCTCTTCATCCAACCCTAATCAATGCCTCTTCAAAAGTAACTTTCTTTAGCTTGAAGCAATTCCCTATTCAATTCGTGAGAGATAAATATATAAGACAGGGAATTATAGTTACATCCCAAAGTATCAATTTAATGATAGGGGTATTTCAAAAGTTTCATTGAAAGATAGTTGAAAATATCGATTCAGATAATATACGAGCGTCTCTTTTGCAAATCATGTATTTAGTTAAAAAGTTATGTCTATCTTATACATATTGACTCAAACTTGCTAGTATTACTTTCACCTACTACTTGGAACGAAAGGTGCCGGTTTTTCTTAATTGAGCTATATTCAATAACCAGTTACTATCACGCCAGCTTAAGGATTATCAATTCTGACCAGGTGATTGTTAATAGGCAATGATTTTGTAGCATTTGACATGAAAGTTCTTTATAAGTGATATGTCACAAATTCATTCGCATCGATAAGATCAAGTTGTTAGTGTCTGCCCTTTTAATTAAAAAAGAAAACATTAGCTCATTAATTCTTTATAAATGGTAAGGTAGTCAATCTCAAAGAATTGGATCTAAGTAGAATTTCTTTGGAAGTGTTGGATTGATCCAAAATGATTTAAGATCTACAACAAATAATTGGTGCACGAAGAAATGACTGAAGTAGGGGTAGACAAAAAATACAAGCATAGTACGTAATAAATTGAAGAGGGTAATTAATTTTGAAGCAGAGAGTCGTTGCCATGAGGGAGAGGCAAAGTCATATGTGTTTGTGTGTAAATGAGAAATGAATGGAGAGAAGCCAATAAGTTTTGTGGGCGTGTCTTGAGTAGTATGAGTAACATCTAAACAATAAAAATAAATAAATGTTGACTCATTTATTAAACTAGGGTTGACCCCGCGCGATGCGCGGGATACCCGACTATAAAACAACTTGACAGGTAAATGCTAAAAAGGTATTCTAGATAGATTTTATCTTGTTTATGCTTTCCTGTGGGTAGCTCATTTCATACTATGCATGAAGTCTTTTGGTTTTTTTGGTATTACAATGCAAATATTTTGTAAAAATACATGTGTAGTTATTCAGTTCACCTGGATAGGCCAACATTTTGAAAAGCTTCTACAAATACAATGTCTGTTGTATTTTTTTTTGTTTTCCTATCATTGTCAAGAATAAGGACCTTCAACCCGGTAATTGATTTGACTCTTGATAGATCGACATATAGGAAAACATATCCCAACGTTTTTCAATGATTGCCCTTGGCTTTTATTCAATTCATATTAAATACAATATTTTCAACTTGGTAAAGAATTAAACCCGCCTATATATAAAAATAAAAGAAGAGACAAACTTTATGCTCAACTTTTCTCATCCAAACCCCCACTCTAAAAGAAAGCAACCAAATTTCCTCATCTAAAAATCACTCTAACTAAAATTTTTTAGTAATTGATCTTTCAAATAATTTAAATTTCAAATATACTCGTGGTCTAAAAATATCCATAATTAAATCATTTACTCTAATTTTCCTTATTTTATTTACAACTTATTATTAAAAACTTCCGTGCATATGAATATTGTTTTTTTGTCATCTATGCATTTATATTGAATAATGAAGCTCAAGTATTTAAATAGTTCAAACATCTCCTAATAGTAACAATTAATAAGGTAAGATAGAGCCTTAAAAAAATGTGACGCCATCTTATTGATTCAACTGTGGCCATCAGATAACTATTCTCCAAAAGAGTTTTTCCAACTTTTTCCCCAAAAGCTATTCTCCAAAAGTTTTATCGAAACAGACCTCTAATAAAAAGGAAAATATCTATACCAATTCCTTATATATTAATATAATTTTTTGTCATAGCTACAGAAACCCCCTCTATTTTGTAAAAGTAAACAAATTTTCTTCAAAATTTAGTTAGATGTTACATAGAAATGATGTCTGTGTAATGAAAGAAAAACAAAAGCATGTACTTCAATCTATATCTTGTCATTAAAATTGCTTTTAAATTCAAGAGTGGCCTACCATATAGGCAAAAATAACATTTCCCCATATTCACAAATATTTTAGTGAATATAGAAATATAATTTCCCACTATTCTGCTATCACCTTTTTCTAAGAAAAATTCACCCTGTAATAGCAAGACATAAGGCATCAGTTCAAGAAAGTACTAACATAACAAAAAGACTATTAAAAACTTATAATAGATATTGCTTGGTGAATACATGATGTCTATTTTTTCGGTACAAACTATAACTTAAAAGTTACATTATTAACATTCACGCAAACATAATAATCTACTACCAAAATTCTTTTACTTAAGAGTCATATCAACAACACATTCTTATGATGCAGCTAAAATGACATCATTTCTCTTGTTTCACTATCTTCAACAATGTTCCATTAGTTTGATCAGTTCCACCAGATTGAGTGGTACTTGAAGAAGGGAAACATCCAATACCTACAGTGTTTCTTCATTTTCTTTTACCTGTTGGCTTGGTAGATGATCCAGTAAGACTTACAAAAGGAATGTCTGCAGGTGACAAATTTTCTTTTTATTATACAACTTATACTTACAGTTATTGTATTTTAAGCAAAGAATGAAGACCTCAATTAGCAAAACATTCCTCAAAGCAAGTACGAAAGCATATAACAAATTAAAAAAGAACAGAAATGAAGAGGGATTAAGAGACGAATGACCTCTCTTAAGCATAAATGACCATAGTCATGGAATCCAAGGATTTGAGAAAAAACAACTCATAAACAAAGCTTGGTGGGCGCAAGTGTCAACATTTGGCCTTGTACCTAAAGTACAACAAAACCTGTATAACAGTGTGAAACAACCAAAAAAACGGTGAGCCACTGAAATTACACATCACATAAGGATTAAGTAATGTCTGCTGCTACTTATGAAGTGTGATATGTGATTTTTGCAATATTGAATATACAACTTAAAAATTTAAAAATAAACATATAAATGATTTGGGGGGGGGGGACTTACTAGAAAGGATATTCAAGTTCTGTAATTAAGTGATTGGTATTAGATGTAGATGTGACTGAGACTACAATGACATAATGAATTCATTAAGTAAGATTAATTTGTACAGTGGGTACTCCATTATTCTAAATATAGGGTCTGGATTTTGTTGGTTGTATGTTTTATGCAATAGTCATAGTTTTATATCTAGACAAATTAGTTGGATTTGGAATGCTAAACACCATTATGTCTTAACAAAGGACGGAAGGACTGAGAAAAAATGAACAACCCATGACATAATAAATTCATGAAGCATCAAAGATTAATTGTTACAGTTGGTATTCCATCAATTAAAAATAGCACATAGGAAAATATAAACACAAATATATGGTCTAGATTTTATTGCTTGTGTGTTTAATGCAATCATAGTTTTGGACCCAGAAAATAGTTGGACTTGGGATGCATAAGTATATTATATCCTAACAGTCTGATGGATTGAAAAAATGGAATAAACCATGTAAGCAAGACAAAATATGACTAATAGTTGATGAGGGAAGTGGGTTGTTGGCACAAAATAGTAAATGGATGTATGATGACATTAATGGGTTATAAATAACAGCCACCGAAATTACACATGACAACAATATTTAAAATTCTTATCCATAATTTCAAGTTTCAACTATTTGATGATAATATTATGGGATTCTAACAAAAGTTAAAACCACTTCTAGCAAAACCATCAAAGTATAACCTAGATTAAAGAAACCTCCCTAACCATAGATTCAACAATTTCCTGTATATTGAACATAGGAGAATAGGGATTAAACCATTCTGAATGATGCTATAAGAAATCATGAGTACTTGAAGACGCTTCTTAGATTAGGATGTGCCTTTCTCAAGAGATAGTCATAGTACTTCTGCAATGAGCAAAGCAAAGCAAGCAATATATTTTTCCAAGAACACAGATTAAGAGTCAATCTTAACATAATCCTATAGGATTGAGTTACTCAAATAGAATTCAAATAAAGTTGGAATCAGAGGGAGAATGGATTATGGTCATCATATTCAAAGTCTGATCATTCCAAGTGTGACATGGGAAAATGGATTATGGTTATCACATTAAAACAATGTGTTAATTAGGGTCAACATATTCAAAGTCTAATTATTCCAAGTAATAGAATATTGAGTGAATGTAAAGGGTGTCATAGGCAAAGAATTTTAGAACACAAGTGGATTTAATGGCCCAAATAGTTACTTTCATATGAGCAAACTGATTTTCAGGATAAATGAGCGCATAGAAATAAATTCAGAAGATTACTTACATGAGATGAGTAAGTATGCTCATTCTATGGCTTGTAAGGGGCAATCTTTAAATCCCTAGAAGAAAAGAATAAGATTGTAACCTTGTAACATTGAGGTGATTAAAGTTTACACATGTTGTAACAAATATAATTGTGGGCAATGCAATAGATCACATGGCAGGTGTCATCAGATGGCATAGTAGCTTTCGTATGATGAAATTACACCAAAATGAACGGCAAAAATAACTTGAACCAAAAAGGTAGGCAGCACTTACAATTTCAATAATAACTGTGCACAAAGCAATACATATGATTCAATTCTTAGATAACATTCTCCCTCATATTGTATAACCATTCCAAAATCCACTCCTCAATGAATGTCATATCTGAATCTCCATGTTTCCTATCAAAGAAAGCTTAGAAGTTATGTCAATTCAATATGCAGTCCAGAGGGACTACAAATATACAGCAAAATATAATCTGCAAAATCATACAATCACATTTACATGCAAAAGCTTCTAGCCAAACACAACCATGCCCCTTATTTCAAACCTTTTTACTATTAGTTTATGTTGCACAATAAAGTGTCAATTCATCCTCAAACTACTAATTATATGATACTTTGTGAATGTGCTAAAAAGATGGCACTGAATCATGATAATTGATATCATTAAAAACAGACCATATGTTTCAAAAGATCCAGGTTGAGAGCTCACTATCTGCAAGAAGGGCATGCTGCAGCAGTTGTCCTGACAAAAACACAGTCAATGCAATTTTGTATTCAAGTATTTATTGTCTTGAAAAGAAACATGATAGCATACCATTATTTAGTAGCTAGTAAAGAAGCATATACCTGGTTTGCAGTTTCCTAGAAATAAATACATATGTTTCTAGGACAAACTCATTGCCAGCGATTAAATGCACAGAAGACTGGACATGTATATTGTGGAAACCCTTTGATTTACTCAAAATTTTGACATTTGAGAGGTCCCCCACACCACTGAAACACATGCCAAAAACACAGAAGACTATAGTCATTCACATACCAATTATATATAAACTTTGTATTTTAAATGGCCCCATAATTCAGCTACGATCTCATTATCGTGAAGCTAACAACCATAATGAACCTATGATAATTCTTCCATACTCATATAGTCAAATTCCATTACTTATCTTTACTTATCTTTCTTATGAAAACGATCGAAAGTACACATGAACTGATTGTTGGATCCACCAGTGATACAAACTGCTAACATCAATTTAAGTCAGAAGCATTGAGGGCAGAGTAGTTCATGCCATGAGCATAAAAATCTCATGAATCAAAGATCCATAACTATGTTGGCAAATATTAATTATCTTGTCCAGCAGTAATTAAGTATATATTGCACTATTTTGGGCATCCCTCAGACAAATTTTAACACTAATTCACATTACTTACTGACTCTACTGCATAGCATTGAACCACTAAGATAACTCCAATGAATATTTTTCCATATCTGCAAAAAGGAAACTATCTAAGAAGTTAATAGAGAGAATGAAACTTTCTAGGAAGAATTTTATACATCATCTATTAAATAGCAGGTAAAAAAATTGCTAGAAAATATGCAAAGGAAAATCATACTCCTTCACAATTTGTACAAACAATTTCTAGGAAGAATCATACTCGTTGCTAGTTTGTTGGCCATTGAGCTGCTTCCCATTTCAAACAATTTCTGAATCCCTAAACAAATGACCCTAATTGAAGAGTAGAAATGAGAAAAGAGTAATTTGAAGCTGCCTACGAGATAGGAAGCGTCTTCGAAGGCTCGCCAGTCCTCACATTAAATTAGGATGATCCCTCACTTATCTGGCAAGAATGGATGAATATTGAAAAGTAATGATAGAGGAATATGAAGTGATAGGAATTGGGAAGGTCAAGGGAGAGAGCATTGAAGTTGGACATTAAAAACCCACATTCAATCGGTGTGAATGCACTCAGCAGAGGATTTTATATTTGATTTTCTAAGGTTAGAGCGTGGAAAACTTAGGTAAACCCACATCTTAATCTGGCTCAAGTGTGAACGCGAGGGAGATTCTCCACGGGAATTACTTGATATATTTGATTGATTGA
Organism: Mimosa pudica; assembly: GCA_029929735.1. NCBI lineage: Eukaryota > Viridiplantae > Streptophyta > Magnoliopsida > Fabales > Fabaceae > Mimosa > Mimosa pudica. Next base: position 8,647,251 of record JAKELP010000024.1, read on the forward strand.
ATATCAAACTCAATGGTTTCGGACTTGACCACGTCGACGACCTATAAGGCTACAACTCATCACAATTTCTGGCTTGAAAGAGACCATATATATGATGTACTCATCATACTTGATACTCTTCTCAACTAATCATCACAAGTTCACAAGTTCATCTTATAGTTTAATCAATCCTCTCATCACTAGAGATCAGGATACATTCTGCATAATCTTCCCATACTTGTGAGAGCACACGCACACTTAAGTTAAAATATCTAATTGTGATTATTATTATTATTAGAAGGCACCAAATATCAATTCTTACTAAGTAATGATAATTTGGCTGATGGATTTATCTAAAACTCTCAATTTTTTTTTCAACTTACTCCTATTTAAGTGATATATGATATGTCCATTATAAGAGGTAATAAGCCAAATCACATAAATTTAGGAAGCATATATAGTTAAGTCATTTCTTATGTCCCTGGGCCTCTCTCCTCTCTAATCTAATCTAAGGCTAAAAACGATGATTTAAAATTTATTGTCTTAACTTTTTCATGTAATCGTCTATACCACTTTGTTTCTACTTATAAGTTTACTACTTTAACTAATTATCGCATATAAAGGAGTGTAATAAGTTATAACTTTAAATATGTAAATATGTCCACACATATATAAATGATATATACAGACAAACTCTTCTACCCGTTTGCTTAAATTTGCAAGGGAACCCTAAGATAGGAAAGAAACAATTATTTCGTTCTTAAATATATGACCTATTAAGGTAAGCTTGTAGGTATATATAAAACAGTTTTCTAATTTTTCTGAACATTTTCCCATATTCCCATTTTTAATCTTCAAAAATAAACAAATAAGAGAGGGTGAAGAGAAATAAATGTAGGTGGTTATGGTGATTTGGTACTATAATGTAATTTTGATTAATTTAACTAACATATTTAATCTAATTAATTAAATTACATAAATATGTTTTATTCGCACACAATCACACACATATTTCAATCCTTTTATAAGTCTGAGAGAGAAATTTTTATTTTGTCCTATTTATAAAGCACCTCATTAAATTTTCAGTATAAATTTAAAATCTTATCCTTTATTTATTAGGTGTTGATTTTATTTTCGTGTGGTGTAGAAGATATTAATAATGGGTAAAATTGGAAAATGTCGAATTCTATATAATAACAATGATATTTAAGATTTTTATTAGTTTATCTAAAACATGTTGGAAGTAAGCTAAGGACTTGACAAATATTTAGAAAATGAGGGTTTATGAGAGTAATATGTGTCCATGTGAGAGAGCCAGAGAAATAGAGAGGGATATGGGAATAGGAGTACACAAGAAGAACAGGTTGTGCCATATGAGTGCATCACTTTTAGTGCAGAGGCTACGGGTAAAAATAACATTATAGACATCAAAAGAAGGGCTTTTCATTATTATAGTGCCCTCTCATTATGATATCTATTTTGTCCTCTCACCACCATCTATACCCCTCCCTTTCTTTTTCACTTTATTTTTAAAAGTTTTTCTTTTCTTCTGGGCTTAACAAATGTGACCTCTTTATATAGTTCTAACGAGATTTGATTTTAGTTCATACAATACGTAATAATATCGAAAAGGTTTGTTTTCTAGTTCCACAAGGATTTAGATATGAGCTTAATATCGTTAACATTCTTAATGTGGTGTTAACGTTTAGTGAGTTGATGTAAACTTTTAACTAGGACTAATTAAATATGATTTATATCATATGTAGACCAAAACTAATTAAAAACGCAGGGATGAAAACTAATAAACAAAATCTAGCACCGTTAAAATTAGATTTAAATCGTTAAAATTAGATTAAATCCTGAGGCAGTTTAATGCCATTTTGAGATATTATTATATACTTTATTGATTATTTATGATATATTAATAGTTCACTAAAACTTTTAAATTTGTATCATCTTTCTTGTTTTGCTTCCGCCAATTCCCGGTTAGTCCCACTTTATCATTCAATTATTTTCTTATTATATCTCCATATATAAACAATAATATTTCTAGAAACACTTTGATTTTCTTACCTATTTATTGTATTAAACTAATTTGTTAATATACATACGTTATTCCATAATTTATATAATAACAAAGATTCGAGAGAGTGTTTCACTATTCTGATATTCCTCCATACAAGGCATTTTTTTCATGATCTTTAATAGTTAACAAAAAGATAGAGCTTATTTTTCAATCTAAGTAAACTATATAAGAAAATAAACAATTTTTAGTGAAAAAAATTAACGAAATTTAACATACCTTCAATTCCATCTATGTAAAATAGTTAACAAATCGTTATAGTTAAAGCGGAAAATGTGATGAAAAAAAAGCGGAAAAGAAAAGATAGAGCTTATTTTTCAATCTAAGTAATCAATTTATGTTGATAACAACTCAATATAACATCGATGCACCAAAAAAAACTCAATATAACAATCATGGTAAGGGTGCAACTCTTTTTTTTCCAACCGTAAGGATGCAATTATCACCCTTTACAGAGGACATGAATTCTCTTATTAACACAAAATCTTTATCATATAAATATTTTTATAAAAACACTTCACGTTAAGAACCCGGACCAATAGCTTGTCAGGATAGCCCAGATTGGCATATGATAACTCGGACTAACCTAGGAGCAACCCGTGTAACTCGGTGAGTTGCTGGGTTCACGCATTTGCATTATTTTTAAAATTATTATTTTGAAAAAAAACCATCAACCGTGTTTTTTTAATTTCACTGATAAATTTGATAGTAATGACTATTAGTTTGGTGACAAAAAAATTATTTGTAGTAATATTTTTAATATTATTTATTTCAAATTTTATTTGGAAGAATATTTTTTAATTAATGATTTTAATGTCAATGAATAATAGATTGATACTATTAAGTCAATATGTCAAAGAAATCCTGAAAACTATTGGATACATATGATTATTTTGTCAATACTTCATGTTATTGAATTGGTATTTAATATTTTAAATGGTGTAATGGTAAATTTAAAATTTAAATTATTTTATTTCTTTCCGGTCTGACTCGTGAGTAAATTCTGAATTAACTCACTAATCTTTGACCTACTGTCTTAACCGATCTAGATACCAGTTTGAATTTAATTACCTTGGTCTAGTATGTTGTGTAATCTACTAACTTATCTTTTTTTTCTAAAGAAAAACAACAACATGAAGACAATATAGTAAAAGATTGAATTGTGTTTTAGTTTCTTTTTCTTTCTTGGGATTGAGAATTGTGCAATTCCAACCTGTCATTCCATCTTTTTATTTTATCATACGATCAATTAGCTTCCTCTCTTTATTCTTTTTCGTCTTTGTCAACCATCGTAAAAATGTTAACATTTTTAACACTACTATTTTTATGGGGGTTAGATTGATTATGATATTTTGAGTTATTTTATGAAAATAATATTTATTAATGACGGTGAGAAAAGCCCATGACCCTAATAATTATGAAAAATGAGGGAGGCGGCGGCGTGTGGTTTAGCTAACTTAAAAAATGATGGGAATACAATGGCAATATAGTGAGTTGATAAGATATTTTAAGAACAAAAATAGATTAGAAATCACACACAAGAATCGAAGTTAGATTTGGAAGTTTGAAAATGAAGATTATGGGATTGACGAAATTCAATTACTCCTCTGCTCCTAAATATAGGATCTAGTTGATTTTTTTGGAAAATCCTAAAAAAGTAAAATAAGTTAATTATAAATTGATGATTTACCTAATTTTTCCTTAGACTAGTTTATTTTACCTATAACCTAAGGGATAATCTAAAAATATATCAAATGTGTCATGATTTAATAGTCTATTTCGCAACCTTAATCTCTCCAAAAAAAAGTCAATTAGATCTTATATTTAGGACCGGAGGTAGTATTAAAAAGGAATCTGGTTAACCACCAACATTCTTACAATAGTGTGTAGAGAGAGAGAGTCGCATAACCAGCATACCATGTGACCTACCTTTGCCCATTGCTTCTTTGTCATCATCACTCTCAGGTACTACTTAGTCCTTTTCACTTCTCATCACCACATTTCGTCGTTTTGAGAGAATGGTAAAATTGAATTTTAAAATCATTTTAACTAGTTAAATAATAGAATTAAGTAGTGATATTAAGTATTAACTACTCAAAAACCCTTTTTAGGATTTTGAAATTCATCAGTCTTTTATTTAAGGTTTTCCCTTTCATTTCTCAATGTAATATATTATGACTATTAATTCAGTTCTTTAAAATGCCACCTTTCAAAAAGTCATAAACCATGGTACCTTGTTTGTTATACTTATGAATTTAGGTCATTAATTAAGTCTTAAAACTGATCAGCGGAGTCTAAGAATGTTTCAAGGTTCAAATAATGCACAAAATGACATATTGTCTACTCATAATGTCATTTTATTGATAACAAATTTGATTTGAACTTGCGTGTTTATGAGATATGAATTAGATTAATACTAATTAGACTAACCTTTTAATAATTTATGAATTTTTATGGTATCTTTTGCGAAAAAATTGTTATGGCATGACATGTTTCTTTTTAGCCACAAAAGGAAAATTTGGGGAAAACACCCCATTGAAAATTTTCTTGTGAGAAGGACTCAAAATAGATTTTTACACACAGAAAGCATGGATATACTTTATTATTATTGTACAAATAGAGCTCCAATTTATTTATGTCCTTCTCACCAAATATTTTTAATGGGAACTTTCATTTCCTACAATTTCTACAAACTTATTGTCAAGTTAAGTCATACTTCATAAAACATAGAAAAACGAATGACAGTGTTATCTTAACACAATTTCCCTCTAAGGTAAGCTGAGTTGGCTTAAAGTACGGTAAGCTCGCTTGTTGTGGGGGTTTGAGGTCAGGAGTTCGAATCAGCCTCTTTACATATATAGAATCTTCTCTCACTTTTTTTGTTCCCCTTTGCATATATATAAATGATTGGTCTTTAATTTAAACTATTATGTTTTGAACAAATATTTTCTAATCTTAAGGATTACAATACACCAATGAGCATTTGCTCGTTGGTGTATATATGTGTTTTTTTTTTTACCAAAAGAGTATATGTGTTCAAATCAACCATTTTCAATGCTATTTCATCTTCTAATTTGTTAGTGTTTTCAACACTATATTCACAATTCACAAATAATGAGTGTGTGAGAGAAATAATCAATATACTCCTATGTAAATTAATATGTGCGTGGGGCCCGGGAGAGAAAGAAAAGAAATGTTATTTATAAATGGAGCAAAAAGATGGGACAATAATACAGTGTTAAATCTAATAATAACCAATCTCTTCAAATTGATTTTTAGATCTCAAATATATCTTTTATACACATATCTGAAATATTTAACATTGTATAAAATAAGAGCTTATAAACTACGTACACTTGATTTGTCACTCTTTATTTTCTTTGTGAGCAGCTTTCCTTTGTCGCTTTAGCCCCCTAATGAGAGCACCAAGTTTTTGAGTGCAAGCATAATAAGCTACGCTATATTAGTGATGAACAGTGTAATACTCCCTACGGTCCTAAATATAAAACCTAATTAACTTTTTCTAGAAAATCCTAAAAAAGTAAAAATAAGTTAATTATAAATTAATGGGCAATGACCCTATTTTATACCCAAAGTAACCACTCTGGACCACCCACCACCATAAACTAACAGCTGATACAGGAATACACCCAAAGTAACCAAATTGGTCCAAAAATGCCCTAACCCGACGGTCTTCAACGTTTGACCGTTAAGTGGGTGATATGGAGCCCACGTGTAATTTTTTTTCCACGCGGCACTGTTATCTCGCCACCTGGCTGCCAACGTGGATTAAGAACCATACTTAGAGAAGAGGGAGTGCGATTTAGCTGAGGCTGAGGAAGGATTAGGGCACGGCGCGATTTAGAGAGACGATTTAGAGAGGAGGGAGTGCGATTTAGCCAAGGAGGGACTGCGATTTTGCTAAGCGAGTTGTCCATTTTGATTTAGCTAAGCGATTTAGCCAAGGAGGGAGTGCGATTTAGCTAGCCAAGGAGGGACGGCGAGATGCATGTGTAGCTCGAGGCTTTACATAAGAGACAAGGTAAGGAATCTTTTGATTTTTCAAATGTCACTTTCTCTGTTTAAGGGCTGATCTGTCATGTTCCCACTTTGCATGCTTGTGTTTTTTAATTTTCCTAATTTTCCCTTTGTTATATTTTATTAGGGTTTTTGTTAAATGGGGAGTAAGGGAAACAGTAGTGGTCCAGAGGTTGTGGGGAAAGGTGAGGTCCGTGGGGCCAATGCTTTAGTGCAAAGTGTGCTTGAGTACATGTCATTAAGGAAAAAAATAATTGCTGAGGGGAAGGAAGACCTTGAGCGCGAACAACGTGAGCGCAGGCGTAGGTGGGCATCTTTGGGTGTAGAAACTTTGAAAGCTGATGCAGTGGATGGTGTACAAGAAGGGGGAGAGGGGGCTGCTGGTGTGAATGAAGAATCGAATTCAGAAGGGGACAGTGAAGAGGTGGTTAATTTAGAAGGCGACGGTGAAGAGGGGGCTGGTGGTGGTAATCAAGAACCCAATTTAGAAGGGGACATTGTGTAACATCCCCAAATTTTGATTAAGGTTAATGGGAAATTATTGAGGTGTTATTTAGGAAATTTGAGTTTTAGGGAGAAATTTATGGAGATTTATTGTTATTAAATCTTAATTTTTGGAATTTAAGGAAATATAGTTAAAATAATTATTTGGAGTTAGAAACTTTCATGAACAAGTATTTGGGATAGTAGATAATATTATGATGGAAAGAAGGAGATATAGTAATATATACAAACTTCTGGGCTAGAAATATAATTACGAATAAACCTTAGGGTAGTTAATTGTAATTTTCCCTAAATTATAAATAAATACATCATCTTCTTCCTTCCATTTCATTTTCTCTCTCTCTCTCACTCGGACTCCCTCCGCCTCCGACCCCTCTCCTTCCTCTTCCTCTCCTCCGCCCTCGCGACCTCCGGTGGCCTTCAGCGCGGCGGCGCCGACACCTCCTCCCTTGTCATGGTTTTCACTTTTGCCTCTCTTCCTCTCAACCGAACCCGACCACCCTTCCCAAAAACCCCATCCCTTCGGCCCCTCTGAATCCGGCGAGGGTGGGCTCCTCCGGCGACGGCGAGTGAAGCGGCGGCGCGGCCTCCCCTTCCCCTTTAAACTCTTCTCCTTCGTTTTCCTCTTTTTGCTCTTCGTTTCTTTATGTTCTTGTTGCAACTCCGGCGAGTTTTCCAGTGAACTCACGGTGGTTTTGGCGGATTAAAGGTAAAGATTCGATTTTTCTAGTACATCTTGAGCTATACTTTCATTTTAATGTTTGTTCCCTCATACCTTCCGTTTTTCTTTTGATTTTCATTCGGCCTACACATTTGAGGCGATTTCCGGCGAGATGAGCGGCGGCCGGCGGCGAGCTGCTTTTTATCCTCATTCTTGGAACTTCGTAAGCAATTTGTACGCCATTCTCTCATTTGATTTCTCGTTTTTGGCCGTTTGTGAGGATGGGTTTGATTTGGGTTTTAGGTATTAGCCATGACAATGAATCAAAACTAAGCTAAAGTTTCATCTTTTAGTGTCCTAATTGTTAAATTGAATGTTGTTTAAAGTTAGGTGAAGTTGTTGCAAAACCCTAAATTTTGGGGCAACTTGTGCCTTTTTCTGTTTGTTATTGCTTGGTTTGATTATAATGAAATACATACTTGTATGGTGGGTTAAAAGGTGATTGATGCCGGTCTGATTAATATCTTTTTGTGTGAACTGAAAGTAAGCGATAGATTGATGCTTTATTATGGATTTTGGTTAGTTAAATGAGAGAGAATTCGAAATGACTAAGGTTGTTTGGGGTTTAGGAAATTTTAAATCTGTAGAATGTAGCTTGGGTTCTGGAGTTGATTTGTCTAGTTGCAATTCTTGTCTTCAAGGGAATCAAAATCTATTTTGTCTCTTATTTGATTTCTAGATTTGGATGCTTGTAATAGATGAATGAAATAATACTTGAATATAAGTTAAAGATGGTTTGTGTTGGATTTTTGAGTTAGAGAAAGAAGAATATGCTATATGAGGTCATTTAGAGCAGTATAGTTGGTGAAAGCTCTTGAATCACATTTATCCTAGGCAATTGGTGTGCATGGATTTTCAGTTGGGTACATAGGAACATGGAGTTGATGTTTTAGTTGTACTGCTTTTTAATGTTTCACTAACTTTGAAATTTTGAATACAAGTTGCAAAGAATGTATAAAAGGATGCTTTGAGTTTTACAACACTGTTTAGAATCTTCTCAGGATTAAATATGGAACTAATCTTTGATGATTTTGGTGTTTCATTGATGATTAGAATGTTTGAGAATATATTTGAGTTTTGACATTTTGTTCGCTTCCTTTGTTGGAATACTTTCATTTGTATTGGATGTTCAAGTTGTGGTTTATGTATGATTGATTTGTGGTTGTTGGATGTACTGCGTGATTGAGTAAAGGAGGAAGACTATTGAAGCATATAAGTGCTTTTTATGCATACTTTAAAATAGGTTTTGAATCATAGTTACCTTTCTACGCTTGTGTGGACGGTTTTGGCGGAATGAAGTTGGAAGAATCTAAAGTACTTATTTTATTGAGAGGGATTTATGTGATCTTTGATTTAAGAAAGAGGAATAGGATGTGTTTTTTTGTAATGTGTGTAAGTGGAAATTAGGAAATTTTGTTGCTGCTGTTTGGGGTTGGTAGAAATTATTGCTTAAACTAAATGCTATGGATTCATGTTTCTAATTGAGTCAAGATTTCAATTTAATTATGAAAGCTGGAAATATGTTTATATTGGTGTGTGTGTGGGTGACTTTATAAAAATGAAATGAGTATGTCTTAGATGCTTGCATGTTGATTGAAATTTTCTGCCTGTAATTCTAATATTGGCTTACTTGGTTATTGATGATTGGAAGTGTTCAAATTGTCATTAAAGTGGAAATTGTTGTTTTGTTCTTGTATTATCAAAATTCTGAAATGAGCTGCAAGTATTATTGTATGGTGCTCTCTTGTTTTTATTAGAAATTGTTTTGATTTTCTTTTATGCAATTCTTCACTTGAAATGAAGATAATAAATGAACCACTGAAGATGCTTTTATGTTGTATGTGAATCCAATTGAGCTTGATGATTTTTGGAAGTTTCAGGTTTGGTAATGGCGCATGTGTGATTGTTTAGGTTTTGGACTGTTTGTTTGATTGTGTGATTTATGTATTTAACTGCATGTTGGTTTGTGACATTTGTTTTGAAATTTGGAACTCAAATAGTCCTAGAATGTTTTGTTTGAGATTTTTGCTTAATGACTATAATTGGTTAATCGAATAAAGTTGAGAGTATGAGATTGCTAATGTTTGGGTGCTCTCCTTTGTGAACCTTGCATTGAACATGGTATTGATCATCTTGTTAATACGGTGACGATTGTGAATGTTGTTTGATGTGGATTAGTTATATTTTTGGAATTGAAATGATTTATTAGAAAAATGAATGTAAGGGGAATGGGTAGTAATATCATACGAGAGAGACGTCAAAGTATTATAAAGTGAAAATGATATTAATTTATCATTTTGTATCATATCATTATAGGGTATATAGTGGTGATGATACTAGAAGGAGAATCTACAAGGAAACGGTAAGGAAAGGCAGTGGTTTGCAAAAGGGCGACAGGTAATCACACTTACCCTTGCTATAACAATGAGGGTGACGTTAGTTGGGGATTTCCAAAATCCTTTCTCACCCTCTATATATATAGTATCTTTTAAAACCTTACCTTGATATAAAATAGGCTATCGGGTGCCTTTCAAACACGATTATTTTCGTACAAAGAATTTGACTTACTATATTTAGTACCCTGGCTGGTGGTATTGTGGAATTGTGTATGTGAGTGTATAGATATTGAAATGTTTATACTTTGACAGAGATATTGAGAGGTATCATGGATTGGATGTATCATAGGTTATGAGATGTTGAATTTGAGATTGTGGGGAGAATTTTTAGGAAAAACATGTAATATTGTGGATGATGGATTGAAAGGTGATGTGAGAGTGCATGATGTTAATTATTGAGGATGTAATATTGATAGGGATATGGTGAGGTTTGCATGACACTGATATTTATGTACCATCGCGCGATGATAACTGTCGATTGGCCAATCGACAGTTATTTGTATTGAGGATCCTTTTCAGATTGATTGGATCGGGGTTCATAGGTTGACTTATTGAGAGAAGTGACCTACGGTTGTTTGGCATTGAAGAGCCCAACCGCCCCTACGGTTGTTTGGCATTGAAGAGTTCAACCGTTCCCGTTCTGTAAGGGAAACAGAATTGGGGTTCCCTCTCTGGAGATTGCCAGAGAGGGAAATTGTCCCCTCATTATGGAGAGGGACACAGTGTCAAATCATATAGTGAAGAATAGATGCTTGAATGCACCGTGGTGGCACAATGCATCTTTAGGTGAGTGTGAGGGCTGTTGTGGTAGTATTATTTGATTGAAATATAGAAAGATGAAATTTAGTTAGTGTGGAATTGACTGAGGGATGTTGAGTGATACATGGGAAGTAGAGATGATGAATTTGAGTTGATTGAGACGTGAGAGAAGGATTTAAGTGATGGATGAAAGGAAATGAGAAATATATATATGTATTATTGATTTTAAAACTGTGGTACCCTTTAGACGCCCTTACTACCGCATATCTCACTGTTATAGTGAGTTAAGCGGTGATTACTGGGACAAATTGTCTCATCTCACGATTACTGACATTTTTGCAGGTATTCATGCACAGGCGCAAGCATCAGGAAAGGGAATTAGGTAGTAGAGGTTATATAATTTATTTAGAATTGTATATTGCCAATTTGTATAGGCCTGCATCTGCTTCCGCATGTATACATATTTATTTATTATTTAATATCATTTAGTTCTGTTTAATAACCATGTTAGGCAAATCCTTTCTAACATGGTTAGTAATAAATTATCCATGATAGCAGCTGTGCTGTATTAGTTTATTCTTTTCTATCATGGATAATATTTCAATCATTAGGATATTCTTTTTCTAACTATGATAGAGATGTTGATATTATTGCAATTCCTTTTTCTATCATAGTTAGTAAAGATATTATTGAACTAAAAGAGATGTCACAGGTTAAATAGGGAATTAGTAACACACTGTTACACATTGAAGAAGAGGTGGTGAATTTAGAAGGTGACAATGAAGATGTAGCTGCTGGTGGTAATGAAGAGGTTGATAGAGATGACATTGGGCATGACAATGGAGAGAATGATGGTGTGGTGCTTAGTGAAAATGAGGTTGACGATGATGTTAACGAAGATGAAGTTGATGATGGTTGTCACAGTGATTATGAGACAGAAGAGGAAGATGAAGGAGATGATTTGGGCATTGGCACTTCTGCTGGGCCAAAAGAAGTGAGGGTTCGACCACCTCCTAATGTTTTACTAGGAACTTGGTTTTTTGAGTTGGGCAAGGCTTATGCAACCAAGCAAGAGTTGGTTGATGATGTAAATTCATATGCAATAATGGTTGGAGTAGGCGTGACAATAGGTAGAAGTGAGCCTTGCAAATTCAGGGCACTCTGCCAAGAGGATTGCCCATTTGAATTATATGCGGCTAAATCTCGTCGCAACCCAGGGCTGGTGGTGAGGACGTTAAACCTGGCGCACACATGTGGAAGGGTGTTCTGCAATGACAGGGCACAAGTGCGGTGGCTGGCTAAGCACTGCAAGCAAAAGGTGCAAGAAAGACCTAAATATCGAACCACTGACATGATGCGCGATTTGAAAGATGAGTTCAAGCTGAAGGTGAGCAGGTCCAAGTGCAAGAGAGCAAAGAGACAGATTCTTCAGGAAATGCATGGGAGTCACAAGGATCAATACAACAAGCTCCAGGCATACATTAATGAGATTATGACCGCAGATAGAGGGACAGATGTATGCCTCCAAATCAGTCAAGAAGCCTTGGAACGGGAGAAGAAAAGAGTCAACATACGCCTAATGTCTCACAATATTCATTACTTTTTTCATTGAAGCATACGCCTAATGTCTTAATTGACATGGATACGGGGACCGCTGAAGAGTACCTCAGTCAACATGGAGACCCGGATGTTGAGACAAGATTTCCTGTCCCTAATGAGAGGAGAATAAGGACACGAAGCATGTCTGATGGGGGAAGTAGCACAAACAATGTTGCAACGAGAGACATTCAATATAGAGGCACCGAGCATGAGGTTTCCCAACCTACCAACCTCTCATTCTCACCTCCTGGGCTGACATGGAGGGGGCACCCTGCAGTGACACTATCACAGCTCCAGCGCATGGCCAGCAGGAGTAGAGGGGCTGGCAGGGGAAGAGGAAGACCACCTTCATCTGGGATGTAGCTGCTGAGAAGGAACTTGCTATTTTGTAATTATTTTGATAGCTAAGAAGAAACCTGATATTTTGTAACATGATGGTCACAGCTGGGCTGTAACTTATTGTTTTGACAACTGGGCATATACTATTTGTTTTGTAACAACTTGGCATACTTTATTTTTTTGGAAGGCAAGTGATGTTATGTAACAGCTGGGCATACATTTATGTATACATTTTGGCCAAGTAAATGGAATGTTTTGGAGAGCATTATTTGAAGCCTTATGTTTGGCCTTATATTATTTAGTCCCTCTGTTTAGGTTTGGCCTTATAGGGCAGCAGTATATATAATTGCATTCTGTTTGCGGGCATTTTGTCCTTCTGTTTATGTTTGGCAGCATTATGGCCTTGCATTTTAGCAGCATTATGTCCTTATAGGGCAGCATTATTTGAAGCCTTATGTTTGGCAGCTTTCTTTTGGCCTTATGTTTGGCCTTGCATTTTGGCCTCAGGTTTGGCCTTATTATTTTGGCCTCAGGTTTGGCAGCATTATTTTGGCCTTATGTTTGGCCTTATGGCTTATATTTTGGCAGGGCAGGGGGTTAAATTTTGACCTGCATTATGGCTTATATCAGGTTGCATTATGGCTTATATTTTGGCAGGGCAGGGGGTTAAATTTTGACCTGCATTATGGCTGCATTATGCCCAAATTTTGACAGCATTATGGCTGCATTATGCCCAAATTTTGACAGCATTATGGCTGCATTATGTCCAAATTTTGACACCATTATGTTCACAATTTAGCAACCCTTATCTTGCCCCTGTGCCCTGCATTTATTTAGCAATTTTTACCTGCATTAAGGCATTATTTTCACATGGCAGCCATATCACACATACTTCACATGCCATTATATATCAGCCCCTGTGACCACATCACACATTTTGCCTCTCTTTATCAATTGCCAAAGACTTACAAATCAAATATTCTAAAATACAAAAAAAGGTCTTACTAACAACAATATGATTACATTAACTTCCATAATAGGATCTCATTACATACATTACATACTTAAAATAAGCTACACATTTTTCTTAATGCTGAAAAAGTCATACTAAGTACACAAAGTCATCCTAATTGACATACTTAATGCCGATACATATAACCAAAAGCCCCAAAAGCTAACATGATACAATCCAACACATTGTTTCCCTCATACAACCATACATCCCAACACCAACACTAAAGTGCCTAGCGACACCACATAAAAAGCCAAGCTACAACCATGGCAACAAATACAATCCTCATTATTCCCTTGTTCTTCTTCCCAAGTTCTGCCCTTGCTGCAACCAGCTCACCTTCTAGCCTTTCAACAGTGCCCATCAGCTCCATGATTACCTCAGTAGCTCTAAAACCCATCACCCCATCATGCCACTTGAAAAACTCACACATACGCCCCTGACCCTACACAATTTCCACCTTTTTTTCACAGCCCCAACAAGAAAATACATTAATAAATACAAGGAAACAAATAAAACAACAAACCTGGCTAAAATTAGCACAACCATAGAACCTACGACCAGGATTCTTGTCTTTCCACGAGGTGCGTAGCGGGGCCAGCTCACCACAGTAACATCGAGGAGGTGGCCCACCGTCGTCGCCCTCTCCAGCTCTTAACACTGAACCCATTCATCTTCGGTTGCTTGTTGCTGTCGATGCTGCTGAATCCATGGGAGTATTGCTAAAATGGAAGACTTGAAGACTTGAAGCCCTCCCTCCTTTTATCCCAAATCGAAAACCCTAGCCAACACAAGGGGAAAACATGCTTCTTATTCCACGTGGGCATCCACGTGTCATTTAGACAGGTCCGCGTGGAAAAAAACGTGACACGTCGGCGCCAACTCACCCACTTAACGGTCAAACGTCGAAGACCGTGTGTTTGGGGTATTATTGGACTACTTTGGTTACTTTGGGTATATGAGTGTACCACCTGTTAGTTTATGGTGCTGGGTGGTCCAGGGTGGTTACTTTGGGTATAAAATAGGGCCATTGCCCTAAATTAATTTACCAAATTTTTTCCCTTAAACTAGTTTATTTTACCTATAAACTAATGGATAATCTAAAAATATATAAAAATGTCATCATTTAATAACATATTTCGCAACTTTAATCTCTCCAAATAAAAGTCAATTAGGTCCTATATTTAGGACCAGAGGTAGTATTAATTTTGTCACTACTTGTTCTAAATCTGGATAGAAAATTATGAAGCCATTGCTTTTTTTTCCCGTCAAATGTAAAAGAAAAAAATAGCTGATAAAGATTATATTGAATAATAAATAGGGAAAAAGACAAATAAAACCCTCTGAATATGTAAAAGGACAATCAATGTCGCTAAATTTCCAAAAGGACAACCAAGGTCACAAACACTAAATTAACCATTGCAGCATCTCATCAACAATATGCATATTTAACCATTGCATCATTCACATTAACAACTAGAGTGTAGCAATTAATCACAACAGAATTCTCATTAATCACAACAACATCTCATTCCCATTAACCACTAGATCGTTGTTAATTTAGTGTATGTGACCTTAATTGTCCTTCTGAAAATTTAGCAACTTTGATTGTCCTTTTACATATTTAGATGACTATATTTGTCCTTTTCCCTAATAAATCGAGTATTATTTACCGAGTTAACTATCTTTTGATTCCTCTCTTTGATATATAAAATTGGTAAACTCGATCGAGTTATATTTTGGAGGGGGAGGAAGTAAGAAAAGAATGAAATGGAAGCGAAATAAGAAGAGACATATAACTTAATTAAGGTTTCATTTTTCAGAGAGGAAACGTGACAATGTGGATGGGTCCATAAACATTGCAAGAGAGACATCACTAATTGCTTCCGTCTTACAAAACACAAAACCGTACGTACGTCCTTTGCTTAAATGCTTTGGTTGGCCTTAGTGTGGATAGTGTCTCTTGTCTACTATAACATTTCAAATTCAAATTATGTGCGCATCTCCAACTAAATTGGAATTATCCCCACATGAGATACATCACTTTAACTAATTAATTCCCGAATCTGCTTCTACTTAATTTATACTCTATGTAGTTGTTTCCCTACTAATATAAAAAGATAAGTAAGAAGAATTAAATATATCGAGACAGTTTAGTAAGTATCATTGGATATGATTTTTTATGTACTAACAATTATATTTTTAATAAAATCATATTTAGAGACTATCCATAGTTTAAATATGTTTAACTCTCTTTACTCACTTTTTTATGAGTAGAATCACCTTGAGGGGGCTAAAAGTGGTGAATTATCATATTTCCTTTTGACTCGAAATATAGGTTGATCGCCGTAATTAACATTTCAACATAATTAATGAAAAATGATTACTTAATTACAATATGTCTTCCAATTTACCCCTATTCAAATCTTCTGTCTCACTTTTCTCCCATTTTTGGTATTCAACACACACACAAACATCACCAATTATTGTGGATAAAATTGAAAAATAGTAGTATAATTAGTCTTAAGACGACTTATTTTATATCAGCTTGTAGGAGTACCATATATATTTTGGACAAGGGATCGAATACTACAAATCTTTAGCTACTCCCTCCAGTCCCTAATGTAAGAGTCCAAAATTTGAATGGTTTTGGTCCCTAATATAAGAGCTCACCCCACATTCTCTCCTCATTTAATGCATTTTTTCCTACTTTACCCCTAATTCTCTTTCATATTTAGTAAGGCTTATGTATTTCTCTCTCTTAAAAGTACCATAATAAATATGGACAATTTTGGAAAAGAAGCATGAACTCCAGACATCCAACTAACATTTACATGTTTTCTTAAGAAGCGTTTTTTTGACGGCTAACTCTTACATTAGGGACCGGAGGGAGTATTTGTTAGTAGGAAGTAAGTAATCAGTTTCAATTTAATCTTAAAGGGTCATATGGGACAATTATATTTAGGTCCCAAGTAATTTAATATGAAATGAATCTATTGACAAATTCTTCACTTGTTAAGAAAAGTTTTTTTAGTTGTTAGTAATGGTCATTAACATCTTAGTTGTTAGTAATGGTCATTAACATCTTAACTGGTCAATGCCTTTTCTTGATTAAGTTATCATGTATTTGAATAATTAATTACTTAGTTTCAGAGTTTCGGAATTCATGGCTTTACCTTCCGACATAAAAGTCTCTTTTAGGCTCAAAAACTCCCAAAGGATTTAAGTGAGTTTTACACCGTTAGACTAATTGTGTGCGGTATATATATACAACAATTCTCTCTTACTCGTCTATTTTTTTTAATGTTTTTTCAAGTATGGATTAATGGATTACACATATATTAAGATAATTTTCATCAAGGTATTTTGTCTCACAAGAAAATCAAGAAATAATTCCAATAATGTTGATGACTAAAAAGGAAATTTTAGATAAATCAATGGATATGTATTACAAATAATTAAAGAAATAATTACGAACCAAAAGGAGTACTACTTATTATAAGAATTATGCATAATTCTTTATATATTGAAATTTTGAGTTAAAAAATCATGCCATATATTTATAATGGGGGACTACAGACAACAATAAATTGTCATTGTCGTCCAGCACGATCTTACAGTGACGTGCCCACCCTATATGTCATTCCCACTATAATTATCCATCACACTTTTCATTCATATATAACAAATTTTTTTTTCTTTCTAAAGTTCAAATTCAAAAAACCAATCATCAAATCATGTCAAGCCTAAATTAACAAAATCATATAATTTTAAAGTGTAACAATCACATTCATCTTTATCTACAACGACAGTATATTTGTGTGGTCTTAATTAATCACACAACTTATCAACTTTCCAAGTTAAATAATTAGATGTGTGTGTGAGAGAGAGGTATGATCATTATTAGTTAGTCATGTTGGTTGGTGAAATGTAATTGTACTATTTCATTTTGCACAACAGTGTCGTGTTATTTCCAATTTATTGTTTTGTTCGCTTTTAAGTCACACTTTGTCCCTTTGGTCACATGGGCTTACATGTGCCATGCTTCATATATGAGAGCTAGTGCTCTAGTTTATTAAATGATTTTTTGGGCAACCTGGAGTTTAAATGATTGCACAATGTTTAGAAAGATAAAAATTTAGTATATATAACTACATATATTAGATTATAGGGCAAAAGTGCTGATCTAATAATTAACTCTTTCAGTTTGGGCAAAACTAATAAATGACTATTTCGCGGTGCATAAATAATATTTAACTTTGTGACCCGGTGCAAAAATGATAAAACCGGTTCTGAATGTTAATTTGTAGTTATGTGGGACCTTTCTGATATTATTTTGAAAGTAAAAAATACATTTTTCCCCTCCCAATTAAAACATTGCTGATACTAGTTAGCATAGGAAGATGAAGGGCGGAAGAAAGAAGGGTTAAGTTTTAATTGTGAGAGGGTAAAATGATATTTTTACTTTAGAAAATAATATCAGAAAGGTTCCACAAAACAACAAATTAACATTTAGTACCGGTTTGATTATTTTTGCACCGGGTCACAAAGTTGGTTATTATTTATGCACCGCGAAACAATCATTTATTATTTTTGCCCAAAGTGAAATAGTTAATTACTAGATTAGCTCTTTTGCCCTAGATTATATATCACCTTAGTCAATAAACAATTATCTAATCAAATATCTGAGAATAATAAAATGTATAAACAATGACTAAAACAATAAAAAGTATCATTTCGGCCAATACTGTCAAATTTTGCCTATTTATCGTTAGATTGGTCAATGACGTAGCCAATGACTTAGACAAGTGACAACTATCTAAAATAAGGCAAAATTTCACAATATTAGCTAAAATGATACTTTTAAATTGTTCCTAATTAGACATATAGTTTTTTTTAATCATAATTAGACATGTAGTTGATACATTAATTTAAATGGTATAATAGCAACTTAATCAATTTAAATAGCAACTTAGTTGATACAGTTTTTTTTAATCATAATTAAACGGCTCAGATTTTAAATTCTGCTAGCATAACCAGATTGTTAATATATAATAGCAACTTAATCAATTTAAATGGTATAAAAATAAAAATAAATTAGTTAATTCCAACAATTTTTTATTATATTCTTAAAACATCTGTGTGTAATATTAAACTATAGAGTAAATTCGAATCTCACATTGATATGTACTAAATAAGGCTTACTAGAGCGACGTCTTCTAATTTCTCGCTTAGTCTCGATTAGATTGGTCGGTTCTATAAATATTTTGTAATCTGAGTCAGAAAAAAAGTCAAATATCAGATGACCCAAAGAGTTATAAAAAATTAGATTATAATTATAACTTTGTTATTATATGAGTTTGATGAAAATGATAAATATATGGGATATTAAAATATATTAAGATCTTATATTCTACAACAATTATAATTGATTAGTATATACTTTTCAACCTTAATTCCTTCACTATTATTAATAAACATCGGGGAAATGTATAGAGCGGAATGATTAATAGATGTATACGGGAGACTAGAATATAAGGTAATAATTTGAGGGGTCAATATAAATTTTTCTCCTTAAACTTTCAATTAATTTTGGTTTTAGTTTCTATAATTTAAAATAAATGATTTTGATTCCTAAACTTTCTATAAATTTTGGTCTTAGGCCATTAATTTTCAATTAATTTTGGGCTTATTCTAGGCTTTGAACTCAAGTTTTTTAAAGCCCATAGATTAAGACTAAAATTGATCGAAAATTCAGTGATCAAAACCATCAATTTTAAAGTTAAAAATCAAGACTAAAATCGACCAACAATTCATAGATCAAAACTATTGATTTTAAAATTTAAGAACCAATCCAAAATTATCCGAAAGCTCAAGAATCAAAAGTTATAATATAATAACCCTGATTTGAAAACACAAAATTAAAGTTAAAGTGAGCCTCATATATTTCCATGGAATTCTTTGTTCGTCTAGTTATTTATTAAAAACAAATTCTCTGCATAGGAGGGTTGATGAAACGAATGATGTATAAACAGGGACGCACGTGGAGTCTGTTTCAAGCCACCTTCTACCCTAATCCAATTCAATTTTACGCACCATTCTTTCTCCCAATTTTTTTTACCTTTCTTAATTAATAATTCATTCCCTCCTCAAAAAGAAATCTCCTTTAATTTATCCTTTTAGATCCACACCATATCATCCCATTGCTAAACTTTTGATATTATTTGTACTTTTTATTGATGAGCAAATACCGTGTTAACATTCTTTGATAGATATAAAAAAGCGGCATGTAGCATAAGGGTCTGTTTGGTACGAGGGATTTGGAGGGAAGGGGAGGGGAGGGAAAATTTTTGTAAGATGAATTTTCAAACATTGAAGAAGTGGGGTTGTGATATTTTAATAAAGATAAGATGTAAAATATAAGAGTCATATATATTAATTTAGAATTTACAACCCCACTTCTCAAATTTTTATAAATTCACATTACAAAAATTTTCCCTCCGCCCATTTTCCCTCCCCTCCCCTCGTACCAAACAGACCCTAATGGAAAATACAAGTTTAATTAACATACATCATGAAATTAAGGAAGTATATAGATCGATCTCTATGTCTTTTTTCCTTCTGTATCTCTCAGAAACAAATCCAAACATCGATGCTTATAGAGAAGTTTTTGTCCTTAATTTATGATAGAGGTTCTATATATATCCATTACTCTACGTGGATATATGTAGTTTCAAATATAAAAAAGGTTACGTTAGATGCATTTTTTTAATTTTTTATATTGATTGTATGGATATGATAGATGTTTTGGAGGGTCGGATTACAAGAAATATGCTATTGATAGAGCCTAAACCCTGACTTTCTGGAAAAAAGCATTTTGTTGTGGGTCAAAATTATTATCAGGCATCATTGATATACCGATAAAAACTAGTTATAGGAAAGCTATGTGAATTATATCTCTACGTACGATATAATTTATTGTTAATTGCCTGTATAAATATCTAAGGTTCACTCTAGTGTTAAATATAAGATCATTTAATTTTTTTGCCATTTATTTAATATGATTAGATTAAGAATATAAATGAACTTAATTAATATATTATGTTTCTCTTAAATATCTTAATTAATTATCATGTCAAGGGAGTATCAAATATCAGTATATGGGGTTGTGTGAATATATCAATTCTTCAAATTAATCATGCAATAAAGATTAATAATCAACTATTAATTTTTCTTTATGCACATGTGTTCTAATATTGGAGGCAATTCTACCGATGACATCGTCAAATAATAAATGTGAATATCATTATTTATTTATTTGTTTACCTTTAATATCATTATTGTTGATAGGTAATAAAAAACATTCGCTTTTACATTTTGTAGGTTGACGTGAGTGACAAATACTATTGTCCCTTAAGTAAATGGTTAGAGTTCGAATCATCATCCCTTGTGAAGTCAGTTGTCTACCCTATATGCAACTTTAAAACAACCAGGACCTTATATATGGGTGGGGATACCCTAAAAAATTAAAAACAAAAAAGTCCTTCTCACATTTGTGTCAACCCCTTTTACTAAATTCCAATTTGTTTTAGTTTGTGTGTTGTAATTAATAATAGGAAGAAATGACACTTTATTGTTTTTGGCCAAAACACTTTATTTGTAATACAAGGAGTATAGTACACCATAAACTAATCATTAATTTTGTATTCACGTATAATATAATACTATATATGTCCCTTTTTTCTTTCTTTTTTCTCCTTCCCCTGAGAAAAGTTCCCAATTTGTCGATTCATTCCAAGGAGGCAATTTACCCAAATATCCCCTACCACCAAAAATATACAAAAGAAACTAAATATATTTTTCCCCAAATAAAAACATGCCACTTAACAAAGATAGCCATTACATTCTTTCTTTTATTTTGGTTACTACTCCTACTTTTCCAAATTATAGGATGACCCCCTTATTATTCCCACTCATTATTCTTGTTCCTTAAAGCTTGTCATCCTCATCCCCTCACTCTCTCCCTCTCTCTCTCTCTCTCTCTCTCTCTTCACTTCCACAGAGAAACTCACATCACTTAGAGCAATTCTCACAACACACTCCCACTAGAGATCTCAACACCCCAACAAAAAAAAAACAATTGTTTTTATGTTCACATCCAAAATTAATTAAAAAACCCCATCTTTCTTTCCTCAGATCATATGATCATGGAAGAAGCAGCAGATCATTCCACTGAAATCCGCAGACCCAATTTCCCACTTCAGCTCTTAGAGAAGAAAACCGCCGGCGCCGATGACGGCGGCGCCGCCGCCGGCGCCGACCAGTTGAAGAAGCTGCAGCCAAAGCGGGCATCGACGAAAGACCGCCACACGAAGGTCGAAGGACGGGGCCGCCGGATCCGGATGCCGGCCGCCTGCGCCGCTAGGGTTTTCCAGCTCACCCGGGAGCTCGGCCACAAGTCCGACGGCGAGACCATTGAGTGGCTCCTTCAACAAGCCGAACCCTCCGTGATCGCCGCCACCGGCACCGGGACAATTCCGGCCAATTTCACCTCACTTAATATCTCCCTCCGTAGCTCCGGTTCCACAGTATCAGCACCCTCACAATACTTCAGGGGTAATAGTAATAATAATGGTTATGGTAGTTACTTCAGTCCCACCTTGTTTTCTTCTTCCTTGCATTTGAGAAATACAATCATGGATGATTCTAGAAGATTGCTTTTTCCGGCCGCCGGCGCCGGCGCCGGAGTAGGGTTTACTTCGTCGTCTCCGCCGGAGAATAACAATAATCATAGTAATAATAGTAATGTGAGTGCTATGTTACAATTATCAAAGCAAGAGCTGCGGGAGGAAACCGGGATTGAATCGCCGGAGGGGGAGGCGGAGGGGAGTTTAGGGAAGAAAAGACGGTCATCGCAGTCGCCGGAGCAAGAGGAGATGCCGCAGAGTCATCAGATGGGGAGTAATTACTTGTTACAATCGAGTTCCGGGTCGATCCCGGCGAGTCATTCGTCGGTTCCGGCGACATTTTGGATGGTGAGTAATGGCCCGGCCGCCGGAAACAACCAACCGGTAGGCGGTAGCACCGGGAATGGAGGCGGTGATCCAATATGGGCGATACCGTCGGTGGGGAATTATGGAAATATGTATAGGAATTTAGGCATGACTAGTGGTGGTGGTGGTGGAAGTGGGATTCATTTCATGAATTTTGGGTCACCAGTGGCTTTAATGGGAGGAAATCATCATCATAATCATCAATTAGGAGGCAATAATGTTATGAATGAGAGTAATTTAGGCATGCTTGCTGCTCTTAATGCTTATAGGCAGATTCCGGCGAGTGGAGTTTCGGAGTCTCCGGCGATCACAGGCCATGGAGGTGGTGAGCAATGATAATAGTAATGGAGAGATCAGATATAGTAACGTCATCAGGTGTATGAATTGAATTCTCTCATATATATATATATTTTATATATATATTATTTGTTTTTTTTCCTGATGCTCTTCTACTAATATCTATATTGGTTTCTGAGCCTATATATAAATATGATTAAGTTTTCTAGTATGTCTAGTTTGCAAGTACAGCAGCCGCAAGTTTGGTGATTGCTTTATTAATATTCGATTTTGGTGTTATAGAGGTTGGTGTTGTTAGGGTTTGAGAAGAGACTTATACCTATATTTGCTTTTGTTAGCTAGCTCATCAAGCTTTGTAATAATTCTCTCTTCATCACAAAGTGATTTAATTTAGTTATGGGTTTTTTCTGATCTCTATCAACAATGCATTAGAATATGTACTCTTCTCTATAGTTTTGTTAACTGCACATACATATATGTATCGCAGAAGTGTATGGTTAAAATACTATTCTTCAGAAGAAATGTCAAAGTTCATATATAAGAGATATGTCCCCTAATTATTCAGTGGTTCCAATAATACAGGTGGTTGATGGTGGAAGTATATATGTATTGATTTATTATTGAGAGGTAAGTGTCTGCGAGGTCTGGGGAAACTGCAGAATGCAAATAATGAGCATATAGATAATGCATGGTAGGTACACAGTGGGGTGAATTATATGGGGGTTGTACTTGTGGTAGCAGCAAGGGACCATGAGAGAAGAAAGAGGAGTTAGGATGATGGAAAGGAAGAGGGAGTTTAAATTTGGAGGTGTTAAACTTATCAGGTTGGTGGTGTGCCCCATTGGTTTTGGCCATTTTCCCTAAAATCTATATACAAACTCTGCTTCCACAACACACACAGTATGTCTAGTACCCTTCATTCTTTCCCCTTCTCTCATATTATAAACAACCACTATACCATCTATATATATAGATTTAGCTTTGGCACATCATATAATTGTATGCAGAGCTAGAACCTACTGTATATACTGTAGTTGTTGGTGGCAAACCGGTAATTAACTACTACATAATGTAGTTTTGGCTGGTGAGACAAGGAAATTGTTAAACGTGATAGATGCCGGTTTGATCAAGAGCTTTGAACGGGTCAACTATGTGTTGGATTAGATATAATTTGTCCTTTCTTTTTAATGAACCTAAAATGATGCTGTTTAGAGCTATTAAAAGAAATAGCATGTCAGATTGTGTTTCATATTAATAACTTTATTTTGTTAGATTATTCTGTGAGTTATGTGTGTGTGTGTGTGTGGATGTTTCATTTAAATCAATTGGTAATTAATATGTTTTATTCAAACATAAGTCCCTCTGATTTTTATTATAAGATGTCTTCTAAAAGAAAAATTCCTGTTATGTAATAAAGAGGTTGAATTGATGATAATTATTTCATGTTTTGCTTTCACTTTTACACTTTGATACAAAATATGTAAAATTAAATATGAGTAAAATAGGAAGATTTCATCAGTTTTAAACCGAAGTACTCATCAGTTCTTAGGGTTGCATATCATTGTAATGGTCATTGGGTTTACTTTAGTTCGACTATTGTACCAAAAACCTTTACCACCTCTAACTATCTTTGTTTTTTTTTTTTTGAACGCCCTCTAACTATCAACTTAAACTAGTTATGATTTTAACTGATTCATCGTGTTAAGTTGCCTACCCATTATATAAAGTGAGTTGAGTGTAACTGTGTAAGTGACGTCCATGCATAAAGTGCATGGCTTCGTACTTGACGAGTTTACTTGGATAGGGGAAAGACAAAGGTAAGGAGGTGCTATATTACCTATACCTAGCTAGCTGTTACCTGTTGCACCACTATATATGTTTCTTGTTATCATTAACACGTTATATATATATTTGGAAAGTTATGGTTTTCCCTTTTTCTTAGATTATGAGAAATAACTTTTATTATTTGTATAAGAGATCGCTATCCGATTTGACGGTGTGCAAATCTCTTTTCACCAATAATTTATAAAATTCAAACGTACTCATTAAGCCCTACATGCAATATTTTCAAAGACGCGTTTTTCAAAAGTGTTATTACTGGATGGTGGCGAATTTTCAAATTCTATATCTTAATTAAAGTTTTGTAATATTATTATTTTTCAATGCGCACTATATACTTTTCTTATCACATCTTTTCAATTCAGGGTCATGAGTGTTCATTTAGTGCCGGACAACTTTAATTTGCTGTATTGTGTAACAGTGATAATAAAAAAAGTATATAGCTAGGTTGAAATGATGAAATATGAATCAGACATATAATTTTTGACGATTACTACCACTAGTACGAAAACATGCACGATGGATCCTAAAATAGAATTTCCCACTCGCGCACATATTCTTTTTGCACAGTTATGTATATGGATATCACAACTTAGTTAACATAATTTTTAATGTAAAAATTAACTAATTAAGTTTCCACATGATCTTTAATCAATAGATTCTGTTTGGCATAAACATGATGATCATATAGATAACCTTGAATGTGTTATGTGAAATCAGTAGACACTGTTCAATACGACTATATACATATCAGATGATACAATGATCCCTTCTGCAAAAAATCAATCAAAACGCGTGGAGCCCACCATTGTTTCCTTTATAGAGATGGAAATTTAGCTTGTGTACCTTAAAATTTCAAGCGAAGAGGAAAAGATTCCTTTGCGTGCAGATATACAGACACAAATTATAGAATACACACACACACACATAACACACACATCCAACAAATCAATAATGTCTTCATGTAATAATCTTCAGGAAATTGAGTTCGAGTAAATTAATATCTGAGTTTAATACCAAAAATTAACTTGATTTTTGGGGAGTCACTGATGATCATTCCTACACTGAAATTTTGACTACTAAGAATGGCTGTGAAATCTTTCTGTAATTATTACATTCATCCCTTAGTATTTCATAGTAATTTTCCTGTTTATCTTTTAATTAAAACAACAATAACTTATCTCATGACGATACATATGGATATCCAATTAATATTATTATAATTTGATCCTTACATTTTGAACGAATTTTGGTTTTAGTTCTCATGATTTTATGTCATCCCTATAAGTTTATAGACTTGTTTTGAGTTTAATTATATAAACTTTTAGTTAACCACATTAATTTTAACCAACATAAAAAATGTCAAAAGCACATAAACTGATAAACCAAAACAAAATATCGACTAAGAACGTACGATAACTTAATTAGATCGATCAAGTCTTCTTAGAATCATGTAGACAAAACTGTGATTTTGGAAACGTAGATATATCAAAACGGTAAGGGCCAACATTTATATAAATTCGTGGTGTTAATTTGTATGATATATTATTAAAATGTAGATATATGGGGGAAAAGCATTAAATATGGTGCAGTGTAGGGGACTGCTTGCATGTATATATAGGCCTAACCGTACAGCAGTTGGTCTTTATTCTGCACAAGATACCCATCCTTTTATATGTCAATCTTGTTACACACTCTCATATACAAACAGAAACTCATTAAGGATCAACAGTTACACTTATCAGAACGTGGGTCCTAAGCCCATTAATTCATTTCCCTCATCATCATCATCATCACAATAATTCATCTCTTTCTCTCTCTCCCCGATCTTCAACTATGCAATACTATTATTTACTGCTGTAACATTTTAGGTTTTACTTCGTACGTACGTAACCACAATCATATCCTGTAAGCTTCAATTAATAATTTGTTAAATCCCAGATGGAAGTTTCCCATTTTATAACATTCATAATTAAACTGCAACCTATAAATGTATGATTCAACTTCCACTTCAGGTATACAATCAATGAGAAAAAAATATTTCTGAGCTTAGGTGTAGTAATACTGTTGGGAAGGAGTGTGTGTGTGTGTAATATAATGCAGCCAAACAAACTAAGGATATGATGGTGTATATGGTTATAAAGTGTAGCCAAATAAAGGTACAGCTGGAGCTAGATATTTTATTTTTGGGAAAACTTATTGGAAGGGACCAATGCTCATTAAATGATTTAGGGTTTTGTATTTGGAATTATACATGTGCATTGATTCTTTGTTTCCCTGATTCAGTTGTCAAGTTTAATATGGATAAGCACTGTACGCACTAACTAGTGATCGAAAAGTATGTAATACACACACATATGTATATGTATATATGACATTTTAAACCGTTTACGCTGGGATGTTGTTATTCTGTCTTATAAAAGAGTACTTATAATTTGTGGATAGAAATATCTCATTTCCCTTTCACATATAGAACAAATGATTAAGTATTCGTTAGGTAAATAGTGTGAAGAAAAAGAGATATTTTGGGCATTGTTTGGTTACTGCTTTTCGGAAACAGAAAGACTATTATCTCATTCGGGAACATCCAAACGTTTTCTTTTTTTGTCCATAGCAATCAAGTGCTATTAGCTAACAACTGATAATGTGATTCGTGGGAATATAGGCTCACACCTAGGGGTGTAAATGAGCCGGACCGAGCCAGACTTTACCTAAATAGGCCTAGGCCCGTAATGCAAAAAGAAAACATAGGCCTAGGCCTAGGCCTGGTTGTAGGCTTTTTTTTCAGAAAAAAGTCTAGGCCTGCGAAAAATATTAAAGGCCTGAAAGCCTTTTTAAAGGCCTACTTACAATGTAGACCTTTAAAAGGCTTCAGGCCTTTTAAAGCCTACTTCGAATTTAGGCTTTTAAAGACCTACATATCAAGTTTTAAAAGACCATAAATATTATTATTATTTTTTGATAACACTAGGGTAATAGGTTTTAGTTTCACTAATAATATTATTATAATTTTATTATTACTTATTAGTAGTATTATTAAATAGGCCAGGCCTGAAGGCTTTCGAGCCAGACTTTAGTGAAATAGGCCTGGCCTTTTTAGTTAAAAAGGCTTTTAAATGGGCCTGAATATGGCCTATTTATTAAAAAGGCTGAGTCAGGCCGGACCCTAAATAGGCCGAGTCATAGGCCGCCTGTTTATGGCCTGGCTCATTTACACCCCTACTCACAGCCAAAACCACACTACTTTTAAGTAATTATTATATTGAGGCAGCATATATCAAACTCGAACTTGAGATCATTGATAACTTAAAATAACTCACAACCAATTTTTCTAAATTTTTAATTTGGTGTACCGTTGCTTAATTTGTTTTTAAAGATACACACTACATTCTTTCATTCATTCAAAACAAAAACAACATTCAGTTAAAAAAAAGGTAATGAACCTAATCTACCCTCCAAGTAACCACTCAGGAGCACTGGGCACCCTAAACTAACAACAGACCCTTATTTGTACTTGAAGTAACCAAAGTGGTTAAAAAATACCCCGAGTAGACGGTCAATCACGTTTGACAGTTAATCTACCCATCTGGCCGCCACGTTGGTTAAATTTTTGTCACGCAGGATAAGGGTGATAGACCTAATCTACCCTCTAAGTAACCACCCAAGAGCACTGAGCACCCTAAACTAACAAAATGCCCATATTTGCACTCGAAGTAACCAAAGTGGTTAAAAAATACCCTCAGTGGACGGTCAATCACGTTTGACAATAAATTTGCTCATGTGGCCGCCACTTGGGTTAAATTTTTGCCACGTAGGATATGTCATGTGGGGCCCACATATAAAAAACAATTCCCTCTGGGGTGGGGCGGTGGTTGTGTTGGGGGGAGGGGGTGAGACTGTTTGGAAGTGATGAAGAGAGAGAAGAGGAATTGTATTTTTATTATATGTGGGCCCCACATGACAAATCTTACATGGAAAAAATTTAACCCACGTGGCGGCCACATGAGCAAATTAATGGTCAAACGTGATTGACTGTCGACTGAGGGTATTTTGTAACCACTTTGGTTACTTTGAGTGCAAATATGAGTCTGTTGTTAGTTTAGGGTGCTCAGTGCTTTTGGGTGGTTACTTGGAGGGTAGATTATTAGGTCCATTACCCTTATTCTATGTGGCAAAAATTTAACCAACGTGACGACCACATAGGCAGATTAACGGTGAAACGTGATTGACCGTCCACTCGGGGTATTTTTTAACCACTTTGGTTACTTCGAGTACAAATAAGGACCTGTTGTTAGTTCAGGGTGCTCAATGCTCCTGAGTGATTACTTGGAGGGTAGATTAGGTCCATTACCCAAAAAAAACAAAAACAACAAAAGAATAGTATCGCTGCAAATAAATGGCCATTATGGAATCCCTCATTTAGTCACGGAATTTCTTCTTTTGGGAAGACTAATTTATTGACTTTTGGTAATGAAATATCTACTGTGTTGCTCAAATGTAATTTGATTCTTCAACTTTGTCTCATTGCAATTCAGTTCATACCATTTCAACATTTATTAGTCTCCAATCTTATTTTTTAAAATAAGATTATTTTAAAATATATGAGTGAATGAGTTATAGCAGTGAGTCAATGTTTAGAGATTTATTTATTTGAAATCAAATCAAAACTATATCGAATGAATTATACCAAATTAAAGTGGAAGGATTGATTTAAAATTAAGTCAAAATTATACAAATAAAAAATTTAGTTTATTTTTCAATTTCTAATCCAAAGGGTCCGTTTTTCATTGTTTTTAGAAGTCCGTTGGCCAGAAGCTAGAGATTTGTTTGGATAGAGCTTGATATCCTATAAAGTCTCTTGTGAAGGACTTCTATTTATAAAAAAATAAAAGAAAGCTAAATTTGATGAGTTAGCATGAGAGTTAATTAAGTACTCTTGTTTATTAAATAAATGGTTGAGATTCAATCCCTAACTCTCATTAATGGATTAAATTTACAAGTCAACTATCTATCCTCATTTCAAAACAAGAAAGGATTTATTTCATTTAACACACGAGTGGAGATAGCCTAGAAACGAAAAACAGAGAAAAAAGCTTAACTGAACATAGTTATGGGGAAAAGTTTATCTTTGTTAGTGCTCTTTGCCAATAAAAATAATTTATACCTTTGAATGGTATAACTGCAAATGTAAGTGATGTGGATGCACTAAAAACTGCACACAAAAAGAACCGGTGGAATTGAAAGGAAAATCAGGGTGATAGCTTCGATAAAGAGAGTGACGGAAGAGGAATTGATTCACCATTTCTCGTTAATTGGAAGGAAGATTCCAAAAGCCTCAATACATAAAAGAAAAATGTAAGCATGCAGATAAGATCATATTCAGTAACATGGCAGATTTCTATTCGTCAGAGCACAAGTTATGTGGTGCTCCCAGAGCACGCAAGAATTTCTCTGGACACCACAAGTCCACGATATATTCTTATAGACAGTTGCCACGTAATTTTTTGTACTATGACATGCAAGTAGAAAGACGCAACCTCAAATAATATCAAGCCTATGTGTCATATTCTCTTTCTAGCTAGTTTCTACTACTATGTAATTAACTCTATTCAAATTTTATCTTGGGTAAAGGTGTAAAAATATGATTAAATTTTACCCTAAGTTGCATTTCTATGACTAAAGTTTCGCAAGGAGTATAAATACCACCAAACTTGGGATCGAGGTGTAAAACTATGATTTCCGTCAACTATGACGGTGTTGACCGTTAGTCTTCGACTTGTAGGATGTTATGTGTACAATAATGACCATGTGACATGCTGAATAGACTTTTTATTGGTGTTATGTGGAATAAGGGGTAAATGTACTTTGAGTGCAAATATGGGTCTGTTGTTAGAATAAAATAATCATATTTTTTGCATTATTTTAAATACATTTACCCCTTATTCCACATAACACCAATAAAGAGTCTATTCAGCATGCCACATGGTTATTATTGCACACTCAGCATCCTACAAGTCGAAAACTAACGGTCAACACCGTCATAGTTGACGGAAATCATAGTTTTGCACCTTGATCCCAAGTTTAGTGGTATTTTTGTTCCTTGCGAAACTTTAGTCATAGAAATGCAACTTAGGGTAAAGTTTAGTCATATTTTTGCACCTTTACCCTTTTATCTTTTATCTTTTTTCTTCGAATAGTTTAGATAGACACAATAAGTGCAGCATGTTAAATTTTCAAGAGAGCTTGCATTAGATTAATGATGATAGATACTCCTTATAAATTCTATAAAAGAAGAAAGCAAAATATTTCATATCTTAGCTTCTTGTCTTTGGAATAAGTGCTTTTGTCCACAACAATTAAATGAAAAATACAACTTATCAATTAGGTAAATTAGAGCGTGAGGATATTTTTCTTGGCTACTCTAATTTTGGTAATGCGGTTATCTTTAATAAAAAAGCTAATACATTGCACTAATTCTTTTGTTTTTTGAAACTTGAAACTAATTTTACAGTATCTTGTGCTTTTTTTCTCTCCCAAGTTTATTATTTCTAGATTATTAGAGATGCCTAATCAGTAATAATCATTAATCAATATCCCCATGTAGTATCGTGCTATCGTTGATTGGCCCAGAGAGAATAAAGAGGATATGGACTCGGAATATCACTTATGAATATATTGGCCCAGAAAAAAAAACAAAGACACAGGCGATATAAGAATTCTAATACACAAATCATACAAATACAACTCCCTATGTTTTATGCAGGGGCAAGCGGTAAACTGTACATTACAAGGTGTAAACAAATAAAAATCATGTAAAAAAAAGGGGAAATGTCATTTAAATCCCTCCGAATATACAAAATGACAATTAAGGAACCTAAACTTCCAAAAGGACCATGAAGGAACTAGGATCTAGTTGACATTTTAAAATTGTATGAAAAGTCAAAATTACCCTCATACTAAAATACAAATTACTTAACACATACTTCTCCATTCCTCTTCTCCATTCACATCTGAAACTTCAATTCCTCTTCTCCATACGTCTGAACCCTAGTGCACACCCACATACTTCTCCATTCCTCTTCTCCATTCACATCTGAAACCTCCATTCCTCTTCTCCATAGTCTGAACCCTAGCGCATACACACACTTGCGTCACCTCTCTTCTCTCTCTGCAGCTTCGTGTGCTTCGTTTTTCGGAGTCGTCAGCTTTCTGCGGCGACGGCGGCTTTGAGCTCTTGTTCTTGTTCGTGTTGTTGCTTGTGTTCATCGTGTTCCACAACATTTTGGTTAGAATTGTTAACAGGTGCCCTGTAAATGTTAACACTAACGTTGTTATTAACAAGCAGGATTACTCGCGCGATGCGCGAAATATGTAATTGACAAACGACAATGAAAACAAAAGAAATTGGATGGATTGAAATGAAAGGAGAAGGTAGGTATGGCTGGAAAGGTGTAGAAAACTTGGGAGTGTGGTCCTACAATGGATTGAGAGTGGAGGAATTCAAGTGCTAACACTTGTAAACATTTGGCAAGTATAAATCAAAATACCACTAAGGTTACATTGATAAGCAGAAAAGATTGTTACTAAAAATATGCAGGGAAAAAAGACAGAGTCAACAATTGTAATAAGACAAATGAAATAGAGGGAATACAACAAAATAAGCACAAGACTAAAACTTCTCAAATGAGTCTCTTGAAGAGAACGTAAAACAGAGAAATTATTCAAAGCATAAAAAGGTACAACTATATTAAAAAGCGAAATTGTCAAGAAAGGCAAAATTTAGAAGTGTTATATACACTTCATTATAATGGAAGTTGTGCCAAAAAGAAAGGGAGATATTATATATGTATGTTATACACAATTTTTAGCAATGCAAATGATGTAGTCAACAGCAAATAAATAAACCCAAGAATAAGCATCAATAAAACAATGGAATTGCATTTTGTATATGAAAAAGTACAAGACAAAAACTGTTTTGAAAGGAATATTACTACTTGTTAATATTGGTCCTTTCCTACTCCACTTTAAAACAAAGAGATAACCTTTATTTTATTAAATAACAGACCAAAATATTCTCACTTCTCACTTCTTTCACAGGCTGAGTAATCTGCACAATTAATTAAAGAAAAATCAAAGGGAGAAATCTGGTGTAACAACGCTGATTCAACAACCAATTTAATGAAAAATATGGTTAGAAATACAATGGATACAACAAATCTAATTCAAACATCTTATCGAGATAGCTACACCACAACTTTGGTCCAAAAAACTGGTGCAATTTAATACAACACCTGAATCAAATTATGATTTAATTCTGGTCCAAACAAATGAGAATCAATTCTAGTTCAGATCTAAGTGATTGGGCAAAATCTGGTGTTATGCTAACAGTTCACTTATTCAGCATGTGCCTAGCATTGTAACCATCGATATTTTTTCCTTCTAGGAACTTATTCCATGTAAAAGTGTACGAAACATGGTTATACGACAAAATATAAAACGAATTATGATACCACCATAAATAAATCAGCATCTAAATCAAATTTATGTCTGTACTACTTTAAAATTGCTAAAACATGAATATATAAGAAGATCCAGACTGTTCGCACCGCAAGTGCACGGGTCGCGCCAAGTAATAAAATGATAAGTAAAGATCGTTCCCACGAGGATTGGGATACAAATCTGGTCAAGCAAGAGGCCTAATGATTAAATTAAGTTGAGCTAACAATAAAAGTGATTTGATGAGTAAAAAAAAAGTGAAAACTAATTTCTAAAATTAAAATTGGACAATAATGGCAAATTGCTCTTTTCAAGGATTAATTGGCACCTAGGATTATTTATCCCCCTTGTATCTTGTAACCTTTAATCAACTCCTCTCCTAATTGCTTTTATGTCTATACATGTGTTAACCTAGGGTTCTAAAATACTTGTAAATGCTCCGTCGAGTCAAGAACAAGTGTTTAATTCCATTAATCATGCAATGTCTTGTCACAATTAGTAAAACCCAATTTCTATGCTTCAACCCTAATGTGGCTATGTGAGGCTAATAAGTATATGTCTATCTTATTAACAAAACTATTCATTTGTCATGCAAACTTCAAGTTCTCACACTATTTTACTCAAGTTCTACACTCAACCTAGCTTTCTCAAGTCATAAGTCAAATGAACAAACCAACTAAATGGTGATCAAGCATTTAGAAGCATTAGGGCTAGAGTAAAATAAACACATATATATACATTCACAAAAGGATAGGAGTTTTAAAGAGTTACTCCATACAAGGGTTCAAAATAATCCTAGATAAATAGGTTTAGCTACTCATATTCAAATAAAAACTACAACCCCAAAAGGAATCCATAGTCATAAATGCATACAAGTAAAGAGAGATGAAGAGAAAACCAAAAGGAGGGAGCTTTAAGTGTCCTTCAAAGCTTTCACCAATTTCCCAACCTTCAATCTTCAATCCCCAAGCAACCCCAATGCCAAGAGATCCAAGGAAGAGTGTTTTTCTGCCCTAAAAATTGCCCAAGTTTCTGTCCAGGTCGAAGAGCTCTCGGGCCTTGCATTTTCCCACCTTAAATACCTCCAACCTTTCAATTTAACAAAACTATGCGTTTTGCAAATCTGATGAAATTTCGCCCAGGCCACAAAATTTGGCCTAGGCCTTGTGATGTTCGCAAATCTGCTGTTCTTGTCTAGAGAGGTATTTCGCCTAGGCTTCAGAATTTAGCCTAGGCTCTGCAGACCTTCGTGAGTTCCTCTGGTTCCAGGAAGTGATTTCGCCTGGGCTTCAGAATTTAGCCCAGGCCATGTGACTTGTCTGATTCCTGGAAGCGATTTAGCCTAGGCTTCAGAATTTAGCCCAGGCTCCAAGAAGTTTCTTTTGTCATCCTTCGTAATGCATCTTATCTCCACTTGATGTTTCCCTACTCTTTCAACAAAAAATAATTCTAACACTAAAATTTAATCAAAATATATATATTTGAGCAAGAAAGTGTATTCCAAAATCAAATGCACAAATTATTCATTCTAACCCAAAACATGCACCAATATGCAAATTAGGGCCCAAAAATTAAGTAAACTTACTGAAATGTCATGAATATCTCAGAGTTAACACACCCCAAACTTGGACTTTTACTCGTCCTCGAGTAAACAAGTAGTAAAACATTTAGTTTGCTAAATTATCCACTTTGTGCATGTATGATATTGCCCTCATTGGTTGCTACCGAGATATGCAAAATAGGAAAAGAAGGGAATACATAGGGATGCAGGATTCATATATTAGGAGCAGTTCTCAAAGTGTGAGTGTGTGTGTGAAGTTAAAGAACAATTGTTCGGCCAATGTAAAAAAATTTTGTAACATTTCAATATGTATTTAACCATCTCAATATTATTGAAACTTCATATGCCTACTCCCTTCCTCTCTCTCTACCAAGATTTTCCACATAAATTCAAAATCCATGGGACTTTATAGGGTTGTAATGTGGCCAGGGGTTGAGCTACAAAAAGAACGGATACGGGATTTCAAATATCTTGAGATTATCAATTATATGCATTTGTGATCACCCCACTCTCCCCTTTCTCTTTTTTTTTTCTTTTTTTTTTTGAATAGGGAAGGAGTTGAATTTAAAATGACTTTGGAGTACAACCTATTGAATATCATACATTCATTGCATTCCTCATCCCACTTTTACTATCATGTTCACACCCAAATCATCATACCATTCCTTACCATCAATCACATTAATGCAATAATCAATAATCTCAAGATCAAGGTAATTCATGGTTTTTCAGGCTATAAAGGTTAGGGTCTATTGGGGTTTCAAAAAAAATATTCACATGGTTTTTCAATTAAAGGCTCAAAGGGGAAGCAAATGGGAAAATTGCATGGGTAGGCTTGAAAGGCTCAAACGCATTTTTACGAACGCCCATATCATTTTTCAAAAGTATGCAGAAGTTATCACACAGTCTCAAGAGATTCCAAGATAGGTTCTAAGAGTTTCTCAATTGAGAAAGAAAATACATACTGAAATGCTAAAAAATCTCCACACTTAGGCATCCCAATTATCTCCAACTTTGTGCAAAACTTTATTTGAAAATGTTTGAAAATTTTCAGAAAATCAAATTGTGTCCTAAATGTCAAATCACACATCCAAATGTCTTAACCAGACGTTCTTATTAGGCATATACTCTAAGCAACCTTCTATCATTGGACCATACATTCAACTTAGAAGATAATTAATCAATCTAAACCAAGTAATGGAGCAAAAATGACAAGTGAAAATTCCAAGTTTGTTTAGAAATCATGACATATCTGCAAGTATCACTTGATCAAAAATACCTTCACCCCCAAAGTTAAAATTAACAGTGTCCTCACTGTCAGTAGGGGGAATTAAAGGTCTTCCCTCATGCAATTGAACAAAAAGGAGGGGGATTGCACGAGAGGGGCAAAAGAGTGAGCCATCAAAGATATCCACATCAAGTAATCACAAAATAGGGGTCAAGTATGCATTCAAACC
The DNA here is from genome assembly GCA_029929735.1 of Mimosa pudica. NCBI lineage: Eukaryota > Viridiplantae > Streptophyta > Magnoliopsida > Fabales > Fabaceae > Mimosa > Mimosa pudica. Next base: position 8,683,384 of record JAKELP010000024.1, read on the forward strand.
AAATCATCAAGAAAGAATCACCAAAAATTAGTGGTATCCAATTCAGAATTGACCAACATCAATTAAATTCTCAAAATCAATTAGGTTTCATGGACAATGAGAGGCCACAGTTACCCAAAACCACCAAGTGAAGAACAGGGGCTTCCATCACACACCATGAGCACACATGTCTCTATTCACTCCTAGTTAAACCAGCAAATTACAGTTCAAGTCTCAATCTGAGTCCAAAACTCCAAATAGCATTGCTAACCCAAAGCAAACATGCACCTTGACTACATTCTCAAAAAGTACCCTTACTAGAAAGCCTAATTTGAGCATTTTAAACAGTGTTATTTTCCTTCCCACAGTGCTAGTTTCAGTAAAGAGCTTTCAAAAATCTCAAAATATCCTACACTATTTTGAACTGAACTACCCTAAATTAAACATAACTCTACTAACTAAATAAATAAATAAAAATCAAAACAAGGGTAGAGACTACCTATTCTGGAAAACCATGAAAGCTGACTGAAGTAGTATGTGACGGCGGGAGAAGAAACATTGAAGGTTGGAGGAGTTTCACTAAGAACATGGAGGAGTGTGACCGTCGGGGTGGAACAGAGAGGGATCACGGCGACGATGAGAATGAAAGGTTGGTGGTGGTGGATTGAGCATGATGAGGGTGAGTGATTGTGTGGGTGAAGAGATGAGTTTGAATAGATTTGGGGCAAGGGTTTTGTGCTTGTTGGACGAAGGATTAGGGATAGAAGGAAATGTTTGCTTATTCAGATTTCTATTTTTTTTTTTTTTGAGTTAAGAATGCCTAGACCATTTCATTTAGGCTTGGGCTTCAATTCATCACATTCGCAATACATCACCCTGAACTCTACAGAGAATATAGTCTGGGCCAAACTTGCGAGGCCTAGGCCATTTTGACCTCTGGAGTGTCTAGATCAAAATACGGCCTAGGCGCTATTTGTTTAAGCCTAGGCTTTATTGTGTCTGGTTTATATCAGCAGCAGAAAACCAGCAGACACCAGCAAAATCAACAAAAACTATGTCAAACAAGCAACAACAATTATTGACACCCTTTCACGCCTAACAGCAAACATTCATCTTTCCTTCATCATGCACACTAATAATCATTCAAAGCAAGTTGAATCACACTATTCAAAGTCATTCATCATCACATATACCACTGATCATCAACAAAAATTAATTTCTCTTCCATCACTAGCCCTATCACAAAAATCACACCAAGTCTCATAATTCAAGCCTCATATCACCCCAACTTACATCCAACACAGCCACAACCAGTGAATCAAGTCAAAATCAAACAAGTGAAAAATAATGAGAAAGTGAATACTCCCCTTTGTGGACCTCCTTTAGCCTTCCAGAACTGTAAGCTCCAACAATCTCCATCAAAGGCCATCCAAGTATCAAGGGAAATATTTCTTCCTACAAAAGAGAAAAACAAGTGCAAATCTACCAAAATAAACTGATATAACACAAAAGCCAAAAATAAAAGAGAAGAGTTGAGAACTTGGGTTGCCTCCCAAGAAGAGCTTAATTTATAGTCTTTAGCTAGACTCTTCTCTGCTTTAAGAGGGATCAGAGAGGGGTAGTGAGACTGATGCACGATCTATCTCACCACTCCAATAATGCTTCAACTGTTGACCATTAGCCTTGAATCTCCGTCCTTCATTGTTCTCAAGTTCTACAACACCCCGATCAAGAACTTGGACCACAGTGAACGGTCCTGACCAACGAGACTTAAGCTTTCCCGGAAACAACCTCAGTTTAGAGTTGAACAAGAGGACTTGTTGCCCAACCACGAATTCCTTAGGTAAAATCTTCTTGTCATGCCACCTCTTTGTTTTCTCCTTATACAACCTTGAGCTTTCATAGGCATTGAGTCTAAACTCTTCAAGCTCATTTAGTTGAAGAAGCCTCTTATCACCCACAGTCTTGACATCAAAATTGAGCTTTTTGATAGCCCAATAAGCATTGTGCTCCAACTCTACCGGTAGATGACAAGTCTTTCCAAACACAAGCCGATATGGAGACATACCAATTGGAGTCTTGTAAGCAGTCCGGTAAGCCCATAATGCATCATCAAGTTTCGTGGACCAATCCTTCCTTGTTATGCCCACTGTTTTTTCAAGAATTTTCTTGATCTCGCGATTGGAAATCTCAGCTTGGCCATTTGTTTGAGGATGATATGACAAAGAAACCTTATGCTTGACACCATACTTTTCCAAAAGAGCTTGAAATTTGTTGTTGCAAAAGTGAGTACCACCATCACTTATAATGGCTCTAGGAGTGCCAAAGCGAGTAAAAATTTGCTTCTTCAAGAACTTTACCACCACCTTAGCATCATTCGTGGGCAAAGCCACCGCTTCAACCCACTTTGAAACATAATCAACAGCGACTAAGATGTACTGGTTGTTAAAAGACTTGGGAAATGGTCCCATGAAGTCTATGCCCCAAACATCAAACAATTCCACTTCAAGCATGTTGTTAAGAGGCATTTCATTCCTTCTTGAGATGTTACCCAACCTTTGGCATCGATCACACTTCAAGGAAAATTCATAAGCATCTTTGAACAATGAGGGCCAATAAAATCCACTTTGCAAAACCTTAGCTGCGGTTTTGTTACCACCAAAATGACCTCTATATTCAGAGACATGACAACACTTCAAGATCTCTTGTTGCTCAAATTTGGGAACACACCTTCTGATCATTTGATCGGCACATCTACGGAACAAATATGGTTCTTCCCACCAGTACAGCTTGACATCATGGAGAAACTTTTTCTGTTGATGACATTTCAAGTCTGGAGGCATCACACCACACACCAAGTAGTTCACAAAATCTGCATACCATGGTGTAACAGAAACATCAATGGAGAAGAGTTGTTCATCCGGGAATGAAGTGTTGATTTCCCGAATAGAGTCTTGCTGCGTTTCAGAACTCAACCTTGACAAATGGTCAGCCACTTGATTTTCAGTCCCTTTTCTATCAACAATTTCCAAATCAAACTCTTGCAACAACAACACCCAACGAATCAAACGAGCTTTAGAATCCTTCTTGTTGAAAAGATACTTAAGTGCAGAATGATCAGTATGAATGGTCACTTTAGTGCCCACAATGTAAGCTCGGAACTTCTCACATGCAAATACCACTGCTAGCAATTCTTTCTCAGTAGTGGTGTAATTGAGCTGAGCATCATCAAGTGTCTTACTAGCATAATATATGGGGTGAAAGAGTTTGGCCTTTTTCTGACCAAGAGCGGCACCCACTGCATAGTCACTAGCATCTGCCATAATAATGAATGGCAAATTCCAATCTGGGGCTACTAAAATAGGAGCTGAAACAAGCCTCTTTTTCAATTCATCAAAGGCCTTTAAACAATTTTCATCAAACTTGAAGTCTACATCTTTCTCAAGCAAGTTGCACAACGGCTTAGCAAGTTTTGAGAAATCTTTGATAAACCGGCGGTAGAACCCCGCATGACCCAAGAAACTTCTAATGCCTTTAACATTGGTTGGAGGTGGCAACTGCTCAATAATGGAGATCTTTGCTTTGTCCACTTCTAGCCCTTGTTTTGAAACACGATGGCCTAAAACAATTCCTTCTTGCACCATGAAGTGACATTTCTCCCAATTGAGAATTAAATTAGTTTCCTCACATCTTTGCAACACAGCATCAAGATTATCCAAACAACTATCAAATGAAAGCCCAAACACAGAAAAATCATCCATGAACACCTCAATGGTCTTCTCAATCATATCAGCAAAAATAGACATCATACACCTCTGAAATGTTGCAGGAGCATTGCATAAACCAAATGGCATTCTCTTGAATGCAAAAGTACCATAGGGACAAGTGAATGTTGTCTTTTCTTGATCTTCTGGAGCAATTGCTATCTGATTATAACCTGAATAGCCATCAAGGAAACAAAAGAACTCTTGCCCGGCCAATTTATCAAGCATCTGATCAATGAATGGCAATGGGAAATGATCCTTTCTAGTAGCTGCATTTAACTTTCTATAGTCCATACAAACCCTCCATCCTGTCACAGTACGAGTAGGAATCAACTCATTGCGGGTGTTAGCCACTACAGTCATGCCGCCCTTTTTGGGGATGCATTGGACTGGGCTCACCCAAGCACTATCAGAGATCGGATATACAATGCCGGCAGAAAGCCATTTCAAGATTTCTTTCTTCACCACCTCTTTCATAATTGGATTCAACCTCCTTTGGTGCTCAATAGAAGTCTTGTGGTTGTCTTCCAAGAGAATCTTGTGCATGCAAATAGAAGGGCTTATTCCCTTAATGTCAGCTATAGACCACCCAATAGCCTTCTTATGTTCTCTCAAAACTCTAAGTAGCTTCTCTTCTTGTACTTGGGATAAATGAGAAGAAATGATAACTGGCAAAGTATCAGAGTTCCCAAGATAAGCATACTTGAGATGAGGAGGCAAAGGTTTCAACTCCAAGATTGGAGGTTCTTTAATAGATGGCTTCAAAGAAGAGCTCAATGCATTAGAAACATCTAGAGGTTCAAAAGACTTGAATCTAGCATGATTATGACTATCCATAGCGCAAACTTCCAACACTTCATCATTTTGAACATCAGTGACACATGTTTCACCCATTAACAAGGCTTCCAATGGATCTTTAATCAAAGAAGCATAGAATTCCTCTTGATAAACAGAGTTAAGTACATCCACAAAAGAACAGTTAGGAGACTCATCTGTAAACTTCAAAGCTTTGCCCATGTTGAAACTCACTTGATCATCATTGACCCTCAAAGTGATTTCACCCTTTTCCACATCTATAAGGGTTCTAGCAGTGGCAAGGAATGGCCTCCCCAGTATAATCGGGATGTTCCAATCCACCTCACAGTCAAGAACAATAAAGTCTGCAGGGAAAATGAATTTATCAACCTTCACCAAGACATCATCAATGACCCCTCTAGGACGAGATATACTCCTATCAGCAAGGAGCAATGTCACAGTAGTGGGCCTTGCATTTCCCAAGCCCAATTGATTAAAAACCGCGGAAGGCATCAAATTAACACTTGCTCCCAAATCACAAAGGGCCTTGCCATGAAAATTTTTCCCAATGTTGCAAGGAATGTAGAAACTCCCAGGATCCTTCAACTTAGGAGGAAGCTTTCTTTGTAGAATAGCACTGCAATCTTCACTCAAAGCAACTGTTTCAAATTCACTGAACCTTCTTTTCTTGGACAACACATCTTTCAAGAACTTGGCATACTTAGGCATTTGCTCAAGTGCTTCCACAAAAGGAATGTTGATATGCAACTGTTTGAACATGTCCAAGAACTTCTTAAATTGCCCATCCTCTTCTTTCTTCTTAAATCTTTGAGGAAACGGTAGTGGAGGCATATAAGGAGGAGGGCCATTTGACTTTTTTCTTGGTTCTTGCACCTTTTCAAGCTTTTGTTCCCTTTCATTAAAAACACCATTACTCAATTTCTCAGCTTGCTTTGTCTTTTTATTCTCATCACCAACAACAATCTCTTCAATAACTTCATCATCCTTTTCAAAAGCAACATCGCCTGGAGGCTTCGACTCATTATCAACTTGTTTTTCACTCCTTAAAGTGATCACTTTGCATTCTTCTTTACCCTTGTTCCTTGGATTAGGAACTGTGTCACTTGGGAGACTTCCTCTTGACATAGCATTCATTTGAGATGTGAGTTGCCCCATTTGTATCTCAAGATTCTTAATAGATGCGTCATGACCCGCGAGCCTAGCATCATTCTGAATTCTCGCAGCTTCTTGCCCTGCCAAGATTTGTGACAACATTTTCTCCATCCTATCCATTTTGGAGTCTTCTTCTTTTTGAGGCACTTGCTTAGTTTGACTTTAAAAACCCGGTGGGTGTGAAGGTGCAACACCTGAAGAAGACGAAGGATTCACAGCTTGTCCTTGACTCCATTTAAAGTTTGGGTGATTCCTCCACCCTGGATTATAGGTGTTGGAGTAAGGGTTGTTGTTAGGATTCTGAAACTTCCCCATATAGTTAACAGACTCAGAAGCCATGTAAAGAGGGCAGTGGTCTGGGAGATGAACATCTTCACATTGATCGCACACAATTGGGGTCATATACACAGAATGAACACCCTGAGATTTACTTCTCTGAGCCTGCGACTCAAGCATATCAAAACGCTTGTTTATAGCAGAAAGAATAGTAGCCATCTGTGAGGAAGAAGTGAAGTCATCCTTTGGAGTAGTAAGAGGCTGTGAACGCCTGTCTGTACCCTGAGAATTGTTAGCAGCTAGCTGATCAAGCAGTCGGAACATCTCATTAACAGGGACATGTCTGTATCCTCCATTTGTCATTGAGTCAAGCATAGCTTGAGATTGAGGATTAATGCGGTTGCAGAAAATCTGAAGGATGACCCACTTGTCTACTCCATGATTAGGGCACTGTTTCATTAGCATTCTGTACCTTTCCCAAGCAGCATAGAGATGCTCATCAGGATATTGCTTGAAACTCAGAAACTCATCTCTAGCTTCAACAGACTTATCATCAGAAAAGAACCTTGCTCTGAACTTATTCTCAAGAGCATTCCAAGAATCAATGGATCCCTCTGGCAAATTATCAAACCACTCCCTAGCTTTCCCTTGCAGAGAAAAAGGAAACAGCCAGAGTCGAAGAACATCATCAGGAACTCCATTTTGCTTGAAAGAATTGCACACTTCTAAGAAATACAACAAGTGCTTGTTCGCATCTTCCTTGTGAAGCCCATGGAACATTCCGTGCAATTGAAGCATAGTAATCATGACCGGCTTAATCTCAAAGTTGTGAGCTCGCATCTCTGGCATCCTGATACAAGACTGAACACCACCCATGTTTCTGGTAGCAAAGTCATTCACAGTAGCCCGATCATACTCATCATCAACCATGGTTTCAGATTCAGTGTCTGTCGCGTCAACAAAGTTTTCAAGCTCCAGAACTACTTCCAAACTCTCTGAATGCACTGGTTGCATAAACCTGTAGGACAACTAGAGGAAGAACAACACAAAGATTGCACTAACAAAAGTATTAGTAGACAAAGAAAAGAAAAATTAAGTAGATATATATTATGCTCAATCGAAATTTAACAACCAAGCCTGGGGTTGACCAAGGGATTTGTTTCCAAATCCCCGGCAACGGCGCCAAAAACTTGTTCGCACCGCAAGTGCACGGGTCGCGCCAAGTAATAAAATGATAAGTAAAGATCGTTCCCACGAGGATTGGGATACAAATCTGGTCAAGCAAGAGGCCTAATGATTAAATTAAGTTGAGCTAACAATAAAAGTGATTTGATGAGTAAAAAAAAAGTGAAAACTAATTTCTAAAATTAAAATTGGACAATAATGGCAAATTGCTCTTTTCATGGATTAATTGGCACCTAGGATTATTTATCCCCCTTGTATCTTGTAACCTTTAATCAACTCCTCTCCTAATTGCTTTTATGTCTATACATGTGTTAACCTAGGGTTCTAAAATACTTGTAAATGCTCCGTCGAGTCAAGAACAAGTGTTTAATTCCATTAATCATGCAATGTCTTGTCACAATTAGTAAAACCCAATTTCTATGCTTCAACCCTAATGTGGCTATGTGAGGCTAATAAGTATATGTCTATCTTATTAACAAAACTATTCATTTGTCATGCAAACTTCAAGTTCTCACACTATTTTACTCAAGTTCTACACTCAACCTAGCTTTCTCAAGTCATAAGTCAAATGAACAAACCAACTAAATGGTGATCAAGCATTTAGAAGCATTAGGGCTAGAGTAAAATAAACACATATATATACATTCACAAAAGGATAGGAGTTTTAAAGAGTTACTCCATACAAGGGTTCAAAATAATCCTAGATAAATAGGTTTAGCTACTCATATTCAAATAAAAACTACAACCCCAAAAGGAATCCATAGTCATAAATGCATACAAGTAAAGAGAGACGAAGAGAAAACCAAAAGGAGGGAGCTTTAAGTGTCCTTCAAAGCTTTCACCAATTTCCCAACCTTCAATCTTCAATCCCCAAGCAACCCCAATGCCAAGAGATCCAAGGAAGAGTGTTTTTCTGCCCTAACAATTGCCCAAGTTTCTGTCCAGGTCGAAGAGCTCTCGGGCCTTGCATTTTTCCACCTTAAATACCTCCAACCTTTCAATTTAACAAAACTATGCGTTTTGCAAATCTGATGAAATTTCGCCCAGGCCACAAAATTTGGCCTAGGCCTTGTGATGTTCGCAAATCTGCTGTTCTTGTCCAGAGAGGTATTTCGCCTAGGCTTCAGAATTTAGCCTAGGCTCTGCAGACCTTCGTGAGTTCCTCTGGTTCCAGGAAGTGATTTCGCCTGGGCTTCAGAATTTAGCCCAGGCCATGTGACTTGTCTGATTCCTGGAAGCGATTTAGCCTAGGCTTCAGAATTTAGCCCAGGCTCCAAGAAGTTTCTTTTGTCATCCTTCCTAATGCATCTTATCTCCACTTGATGTTTCCCTACTCTTTCAACAAAAAATAATTCTAACACTAAAATTTAATCAAAATATATATATTTGAGCAAGAAAGTGTATTCCAAAATCAAATGCACAAATTATTCATTCTAACTCAAAACATGCACCAATATGCAAATTAGGGCCCAAAAATTAAGTAAACTTACTGAAATGTCATGAATATCTCAGAGTTAACACAGACCTATGGAGTTTTACAATCCAATTGAACTAAAGAAAATTCAAAGATAAAATGCAAATGTAATCAAACTATGAAAGAAATATTCATGAATATGATATGATGGCAAGATATGTAGAGGCCATTTTTGGCATTCAATCAATTCACACACCCGATTTTGATCATGAATGAAACATCACACCTCTTGGCATATAAATCACAAATATCAATAAATTCTACTCAAACTTTTTGGAATGAGTTAATTATAAAGCAATCTATTAGACCTTTCCTTAGCTCTATTCGTTGAGCACATTTTCTCCATGAAAGAATAAATAAGTAGCATATAGAGAAATATGTAGTGATCCTTAAATTCTAAAAACAAAAATATATGGATTCTTTAAAGAAATTATTTTTACATGTTTCATAGGATAGAATAAATAGAGAGTGTCATTATTTTTCATACACCATCTACAAAGAAGAATGAAGCTAAAGGCAGTCCCCATATGAATAAAACCAGTCTAATGCTCGATGAATTGTGACAACACAATTAATTATAGTTAGATTAAAATACTGCCCAAGAATTAGGCATAGAAAACTAATAAAAACCAATTTACCAAAGCATCTTTAACTTCTCTGCTCTGATCCATTTGAACTTCAAAAGGAAAAGCAGCCACCAATAAATTAAGCAAAAAAGCTATGCATCAACACTAAACCTGAAAAAAATATTAATGAAGATATTAATACTCACATGAAATTTACTTACATTCTACAAGGTTTTTAAGCTTAGATTTCATGAGTTTTATGAGAATAAGAACTGTGAGGGCTTTATCTAAGCAGTCAACTATATCCCACATGTCACATCAATCCAAAACAAAACTGAAAGATACACAGAGCAGAAAGTTGTTTCAGATTTCATATGTAATGAAACCATATGAATGGAGTTATAGTTATATACCTTCACTAATGATTTTAATAAATCTACTGTTAAGGGAATCTACATGCATACTAATGTGACCATCCTCTTCCATTGCTTAGCTTCACAATGATAGGTTATAGTTTACCAATTCCATTTTTAGTTGGTAAATAAACAATTACATATCCAGTCTAATGTAAACATGTATCACATCTACATTAAGCAGCAACTGAACCATTAAAGGTCAAATAACCAAAGCCTGAGAATTAACATGTTATATAAGCAATATCTCCGGCGATCAGACTAAAAAAGAGAATAATAAATTAGCCACGGCCAAATGGAAGATCTTCATATTACTTTTTTATATTTGCCACCCAAAAAATATCTCTATACCATTTTTGCATGTTGCACCAGCCAGCAATTGATGACATATGTCAGAAGTCTGTGCTAATTATTATGAACATGAATAATAAAAACAGCACTCAGAAGTTACAAATACAAAGTTAGAGGAAAAAGGAAACAATAAAAAAATATTTAAAAATCATAGCAATCAGAGAGCTTTTAGATGTGTCAACCTATAAATATGCATTTGTGCAAGTGTTTAACATTTGTAAAATCTGAAACTGATTCAATCATATGAATGTAAATGTGCAACAATTCCTCCTAGGAGGTAACCTATCATCCTCCAAGTTTCTTAGAATTTCTGAAACTTGAAAGTTGTATAAGATGAATATAAAAGCATTGCATTCACAACTTCACAAAAGAAGAATTCCTATTTAAATTTGATTTAAATAGAAATCTCCTACACATTTGTGTACATCTTCTTCCCAATTTTTTTTCAAGACACTGTCTATTATGTGACAACAACAATTTATATATACCTTCTTCCGGCAACTAAGGTCCAGCACAAGCCTCTGTTTTCCAACAATGTTTACAAGATCCTTAAGCCTCTCAAGATTCATTTGTCCATTGTTAAATACATACTATGAATTCAGAAATCAAATAGCTTCATTTGCTGACAATTATTGCTGCACTGGTGGCAGTGATTATGAACCAACATGCATATATGCATAATATAAGATTGGAGGCTCCTTTTTGTCTTTGTTTCAATGTTATTTCTTCTTCCAAACATTGCCATTGCAGAAAAACTATGCAGTTGAAAATGCAAAGTATATTTCCCTTTTCTCAACAGAAAGAAATATATGTTTTGATGTTTTAAATCTCTATACTGTAAATACAGTGAAAACTAATGGAAAATATCAAGCATGACATAGACCTAGAACTGTCATATATATTGAATAGGAAAAGCAAAATGAATTTAAGGAGTAAGTTTGTAGATAAAAAGCATTTGGCAAGACATGTGTTAGTAAGGAGTTAAAAGTAAGAAAATCCCAAAACAAAACAAAGACATACAGATGTGACAATGACGTGGCTTGCTCCTTCCCCAATGTATTTTAAACAACTATCACAATTTATTCCAACTCCGACAAAATAGGAACAAAAAAGAAAGAATAAAAAGGATAGACCTTGAGAAATCTTTTTTGGGGCTCCACGATCATGTCGTTATAGGGAATAATAGTTCCTCATATTCACTAGAATTCTACACCAGAGGAACCATGGAAAAGTCAGAAACAAAACAAAAATGGGAAGGAAACATACCAAGGAAAATCAACGGAAGTTGATGGAGTAGAGAATGTGTCAACCTAGAAACCCTATAGCCTTCCCCAAAGCCTTTCCCTAGCTCTAGGACAAAGAAGACAGTAATGGTGAGGAAGAAAAGGTGATGTACTGAAAAGGTAAGAAAAGGGAAGACAGCAATTGGGAGTAGAGAAAAAGAAATATGAGAGGATCGGTGGAGGAAGAGTGTGGAGAGGGACTCTAGAAGGATCGATGGTGGCAGGGAAAGAGAGAGAGATTTTTTTGCTGAGAAAGGAAAAAGAAACACAGAGAAAGGAAAAAAGATGAAGAGATTATAACGCGGGCCCCACAATAAAGCCAGCTAAGTAGGCTCAAGACCAACAAAGGAAAAATCTTAAACACGTTATTTTGGTGAAGATTTCATCGGCTAATGAACAGTGCAAGCCGGCTAAAAACCCAAGCCACTACATGAGCTAGCCTTTTTTTAATAATTATTGATTATTGATAGAGAGAACAATTTAGGTGTGGAACTGTGGACAGAAGCCGATCAGAAAAACTGGGGGCGAGGGAACTTTATATTATAATAGATGAAAGCATATGTTCATGAGGAAGTTCCCTTGTTAATGACCATATTCACACTGTTATTTTTATGATATAAATGTTGCACTAAGTTCATATGATTAACAAGTGCTGTGTAAATGTCATGTTAACGCAGAAGTTAGTGCCTATGTTCACAGTGTTAATCAACAAGGTTCTGATGTTACGCACCACAGTCGACATGTTAACAGGTGCCGTGTTAATGTAAACCACCAATATTATGTTGTAAACGCAGACGCTAATTATTATGTTCACATTGTAGATTTTGAAGTCCACATTGTTAAATACCTACGTTTTGATGTTTATAAAAAAAGTTCATTTGTTAACGGGTGTTGTGTAAATTGTTCACACCAATGTCATGTTACTGAGGAGGTTAATACGGATGCTCGTAATGTTAATCCCGGAAATCATAATGTTAATCTTGAAGTTCCATTGTTAATGAGAAAGTTCATAAGTTAAGTTGTTAACGCAGAAGTTAATACTTATGTTCCCACCGTTAAACCGTAAAGTTCTGTCGTTAATCTGCAAGTTCAAATGTTAATAGGTGCGGCGTAAATGCTAACACCAATGTCATGTTGTTAACGCATAAGTTAATACTCAGGTCCCCATTGTTAAAGTACATAGTTCTGTCGTTAATTAACTAAGTTCAACTGTTAATATGGGCTGTGTAAATGCTTTAATACCAATGTGATGTTAACGCAGAAGTTAACACCTATGTTCACATTGTTAAAGCCGGAAGTTCTGTCGTTAATCGTGGAAGTTCAAATGTTAATGGGTCCTGTGTAAATGTTAATAGGTCCTGTGTAAATGTTAATAGGCACAATGAAAATGTAAGCAATATACACGCTGGACAGCAAATAAGGTTCAAATATAACATTACTTGAGAAGCAAATATTGATTGTTACACAAAACATATGCCCCAAAACACAAAACACAGTTCCATGTTTCTATCCTAACATATACCCAAACTAACAATCATTTTTTCCAATCATACAATTCTCGTTCTCTTTGGCTGCACAGGGTCACTGATAGCACTTTCCAAGCTTTTAATGCTTCCTTGTTCATCTCAGGCATAAATTGCCCTGGTTTCTTTCGCTCCTTGTACCACTTCTTTTTGAACAAATTCAACCCCGTCATCCCATGACTTTTGCGGTTACGGCTCGAAGTTGAAGCCATGAGCCTACAAAAATGATACTAAGCACAATAAATAAAACTATACAGTGATTCACAAAGCACAATTATAACCACCTATTATCCCTACTTTTTTTGGCATGCATGCACCTTCATTGTTGGCATGTGGTATTTGATTAATTAATGTTTGGAACTGAGATTATCACTCATGGGCGCTAAGCATCCAGTGTACACCACATTCAGCTAAAAGTTTATCACTCATGACCTTTAACAATTCTGCTGCAAACAATTACACCATTCACTTCAAACAATTCCACATTTCAACAGACATAACTCAAAACTAAACAACCAAAATCTCAAATTTTAATTGTTCAATAAGAACCAACTTACAAAGCAAGATCTAGTCATATTCTACTCCTACCAACATTTAATTTTCACAAAAGAATACATAAAAATCATACCAGCCTTGCAATTAAACATATAAACAGAGCAATCATATCCATATTCTAGGTTTAAAAGGAAACTTGCAATTCTAACCAAAATGTAGTGCAACACGATGAACACACGAGCAAGACGAAGCCGCAGAACAGAGAAGAAGCAAAATCGAAGCCGCAAAACAGATGACCCCCAACAAGACAAAGCCGCCGCCGCCGTGATAGAAAGAACCCGAAAACCAACAACCCCCAACAAGACGAAGCCGCAAAACAGAGGAGAAGCAAGCGGGTTTCAAGATTTGGGTGGTGGTGTGAGACGATACGAGAACGTGAGGGAGAGAAGAGAGGAGACGCGGCTTCAGAGAAGGTGTGGTGGCTGACTAGGTTTTCAAACGTGAATGGGTATTAGGGTTCAGAGAAGAGAAGAGAAAATGGTGGGTGCAAGGGTGGTTAGTAATTTCTGTTTTATGATTAGGACAATTTTGTCTTTTCACACAATTTTAAAATGTCAACTAGGTCCTAGTTCCTTCATGGTCCTTTTGGAAGTTTGAGTTCCTGAATTGTCCTTTTGTATATTCGGAGGGATTTACATGGCATTTTCCCAAAAAAAAACTTAACAGAATCCTGAACGCGTCTCTAAAACATACACATCAATATTCAACAATATTCAACAAGTATCGGCTTCTATTGCTAATTTACATGTTGAATATCAACCATATGCATCAAATCTCCCTTGATTATATTTTCAAGAATTATATCTCAATTCTCGTACGTGTAGATTATTATTTCTATCTTTGATAAGTTTAACTTTCACCCAAAATTTCAGATATGCTATTTGAAACTTCTAGGTTTTTTTTAAAAAATGTATTGTTTACTTTTAAAAATTAGCAAAATGAGTTACATTTATAAACAATGGGAAATTAAATTAGAGTAAAGGACTAGGTTTGTTAACTCATTTTCCTCTAATAACCGTGATCTCATCTGTCAAATTGTCAATTATGTGACAGTTACACGTCTATTTTTCTCTTCACCATCTCTGTCCCATTTCTCAGCTTTCTGAGTGTCGGTACTCTTTATTTCCTCTATAATTTCATCTTCTATGACTACTTTCACTATCTCTATCTCTCTCACTCTTCGCTGTGAATCTACATATGCAGTCAAGATAACTGTTGTATGTGTACACGACAAAGAAAATAAACCAATTCAACCTGCGTTTCTGACAACAAATGGGCTACTTTAAACATTAAAAGCCCACAAATATATATTCGAACTGAATGCAAATGAATCCATTGCTCTCTTCCACTAACAACAAGCTGATAGGTGTAATAATAATTTGTAAGCAACTTCAGCAGGTAAGAAGAATGAAAAAAATCAAGTTTGTATTTAGGAAAAATATTTTTATTGAGAGAGTTAGGAGAAAACATTTTGTACTCTAAACATAAAAGATGATTAGGCTCAAATCCAAAAATCCAAAATGATTTGGAGATAACTGGAACGTCAAAACTCACACTTTATTAAGGGATTTGTGGCTGTTTTATATGTAAGTTTACTTTGTTTCACCATCTAATAATATCAAATATGCGCTCAGTTATATACTTTAGTTTTTGGTCCTTATAGATTAATAACTACAATTTTTAATATGCTTACTAATAAATTATTTTATACAGGTGTTCTATTATAACTTTTAGTTGAAACTTGAAACAATTGCTTATTCTGACTTATAATGGGAGAAACGTAGGATTTTAAGTATAGACGGGAACATGTTGGGAAAAATTAAAGGCTATATCAAATTCTAACAAGTAATACTAATCTCTGACTCTTGGATCATTTGACTCTCATATTTTCACCGTAAATTAAGGATTGATCAGCGTGCGAGGGAGCGAGGGGAGGGAGGCTTTATATAGGCAAGAGGGTATGCATGTCGCGGATTTGCATTCCAGGCTCATCTCCCCCACTTCTCATCCCTCACTCATCTTCAAAACTACATAGTTTTGTGTGCAAAACCCATGTGCCTCTCCCTCCTTCAAACTCTTCAGCCTTCTCTCTCTCCATGACCCCACCAATCAGACTGAAATGGGACGGATTCCCTCAAAATCCCTCACTCAAAACCCCTCCTTTTCATCTCTCACACTCACATGTCTTCTTATATTGGACCATTCAGATTCATTTAAGAGCTCCTAATTTGCTACTTGTACCATTAAAAATAAAAAAACATTATAAAATAAATGAAGCAACTTAAATTTTTTTATTTTTGAAAACTTTTTAGCATAAAAAATTTCAACTATCTAAACCTATTTCATTTCAACAGATGGATCTATTAGAGATACAGACTTATCCAGTTAACTGTAAAATTATTTTATAGTTAACTGGATAAGTCTGTATCTCTTATAGATCCTTCTGGTGGGGTCAAGGAGAGAGAGAATGTGGCTTGTTTATTTTTGTCAAAAGGCTGAAGAGTTTGAAGGAGGGAGAGACACATGGGTTTTACACAAAACATTGTAGTTTTGAAGATGAGTGAGGGATGAGAAGTGGGGGAGATGAGCCTCGAATGCAAACCCGCATGTCGCACGTAGATATTTAATTTAGTAGGTCTACATAGTTGAATACTCCATGCATCAAACTTCCACTCCTTCCTCCTTTAAAAGGGTAGAGGTTCAATTCTAAGTATGAGTATTATATATGACAAGTTATAAAGTTCAAAGGGCAATGATAAGCGAGCACTAATAGTCTAATAACAACTCCGTGTGTAATATAATATTAAATACAAAATTCATGCTATTAATTTATGAATGATTTATATTTGAAAATATATAGAACTCATAAAAACCTAGAAGATGAATCCCATATCTTTTGGGTTATTACATAGACTTGATATTATTTCATATCATACCTATCAAATTATTATAACGCATTTATATAAAAGAAAATATTCTAAATGGTGAATGGTGAAATAAATAAAGATAATAAATTATTAGATTGGTGATTTAATTGAAATCTTCATGGACCCGATAATATCATTAAACTACCATAAATGAACATTCATGCGCCCACCACTTAAGGAAATGAATAATTTTTTATATATGGATGGTAAAGAAGGAAATAAACTAATTATAAGCTTGACACATTGACCAATCACACATATATGTATATCGGCATATATATATATATATATATATATATACTTGCTACAAGACTTAAATGTATATATTTGATCATTTTGGTCGTGGCAAACTAATTAATTTTAGGGAAAATCCTTTTAAAAGCCATTCGAAATATTTTAACTTCAATTGGGAAATAGACAAAAAAATACATTACAATTTTAAAATCTCAAAAAATATTTTTATATAGGTATTAATAATTTCAGTATAAGTATTAACAGCAATCAGCAACTCAAAATGACCAATTTAAAAGAATTAAACTCGGATGAAAGACTTCCTTAGACATTAAAAAGGTTTAATAATGCCTGAAAGTCTTTTAAAAAACATGCTTAAAATAAAACTTTTGAATAAGCTTAAAATGTTATAATTCTCATTCCATATATTACTTTTTAATAAATTTAAATGTTTATATGTGTCTTAAAAAGTTCTTAGGACCATGAAACTCAATTCTACTCTTATTTAATCATAAAAAATGTAAACCACTACATGAATAATATAGTTGTGTATTGTGTACGAATAATAAGTAGTTAAACTTAGAATTAAAGTTAAGTAAATAATGCTATAGATAATTTAAAAATAAATAGGTTGGGCCTGTAGGCTTGTAGACTAGGTTGCTTAGGAAAAAACTCTACTCATTTATACAAGTAGGCCTAACATCAGATCTGATAAGGAGCCATACCTATGTACTAAAATGGTCAGATTTCTCAGGCTAGCTGTCACACCCTTTGAGGTGCCTACAAATCAGCGGAGAATTATTCTCCCACTTGTCAAGTAAAGGATACCTTAATTGTCGACAAAAAAAATGGTCAGGATATGTCTAATTAGGCTAAGACGTAAGTTGACAATGAAGGTATGTCCTATTCATATTACCTGTCTTCTTTTTCTCTCTAATCCAATTTAAAGATTGTTTTTTTTCATTCTTTTAGTAACAGAGGCCATTTCAGTCTCTCTCACACACATTTAATTTCATTTTAACATCCCTTTTTTTTTATATCAAAATTTTAGCCATTGCGAAATTTCAGAATCATTAGAGGTTGATTGGAATCAAATTGCAACATTCGTCATTCCTTAAATTTCTCACTGACGATGATATCTTGTAAAAAAATAAAACCAATGGTGAAAGATGATTATTATTTTTGACCAAAAGAAGAAAAATGAAAAATCAGTGTCAAAATTTTCGGTGCCTTATTTTTCGAGCAAAAAAGATTCATTTTCTTAAAAAAATCAAAATCTTTCAAGTTTGCAGAGACCCCATTGCCAACTTTCTCGCACTTCCTTTCCTTTCTCACCTTTTGCCTTTTGGTCTTATTTTCATGTCTCTTCTCAGCTAAACCCTCATCTCACCTCACTTCTACCACACATGGGTGCTTCTGGGAACAACTTACTTCAAGTCATTGCCAACAACTTAGATGTTCTTTTACTGTAAGTTCATTCCTTTCCTCTTTTTTTCTTTCACCATCTTCCTTTCATTCACACTCAACAAACAAAGTAAAGTTTCATTTTTTATTTTTGGGTTTCAGGCCTCTTGTCACCCTGGTATACCCTTTGTAAGTATCCTTCTTTTTTGTTTGCTGGGAAGCAATGTGATGCCTTAACTTTATGTGGGGTTTGTATTGTCTTCAAAAAAATGTTTTTTAATAAAAAATGTTTTTTTAACAAAAAATTTTTTTTTTTTATGTTGTTTACAGACATGCTTCGATTAAGGCTATAGAGACGAGGTCAATTACTGATGATCAACAATGGCTTACTTATTGGGTTCTTTATTCCTTGTTGACACTCTTTGAGCTCACCTTTTCCAAAGTTCTTGAAGCGTGAGATCATTTTCCTTGTGCTTGAAATGTAGGAATGCTTTTGGTTTTTACAGTTTGTTTTATTTTTTGTGAAAATGCAGAATGTTTAAGTGTAGTTTGAAAGAGTGACAATATGATTTATGCGGTGGTTCTGTATGTTTTCTTTGAAAATTACATGTGAGTAAATGGATTGGACTTAGGATGAGCTTTCTACTTTAAAAGAGAAGTTAAGCTAAATGAGAATGATTCAGTGTTCTGTAAGGTTGTTTCTTTTAATAATAAAGAGTTGGTCTTGTGGTTGAGTTTGTATTTTCGATTCTGAGAAGAGACCCTTGAGCTGGAAGGAGAAGCCATGAACTTACAATTTGGATTAGTCGGTTACTTAGATACCTACAATACTATAATTTAGTTGTTAGTTTATAAAATGTTGTTTTCTTTTCCTTTATCAAGTTTTAAAATTAAAAGGCTGGTTCGACTCAACGGTAAGTTCACTTGCCGGGGTGTCTGAGGTCGTGGATGCAAATCGGCCTCTCTGCATAAAAAATGAGTAAGACGATGGTATATTCCCTTCCCAGCACACCCACCAAGTGGAGACTAGAACTGGGTTGGCTGGCCCTTTTATATCAAGTTGTAAAAGTGATCAGTGCTATTTCTGTTTCTGAAGAGTTATAATCAAGCTGTTATTCACAGGCTTGCTATTTGGCCTTATGCCAAGTTGATTCTCAGTTGCTGGTTGGTGCTTCCACAATTCAATGGGGCGGCACATGTTTATAAGTACTATATTAGGCCCTTCTACATGAACCCACAAATGCCTCAAATGCCCCAAATGCCTCAAGCTGCTCAAATGTGGTATTTTCCACGCAAGAAAGACATATTCAGTAAACCGGATGATGTTCTAACAGCTGCTGAGAGATACATGGAGGAGCATGGAACAGAGGCATTTGAGAGACTTATCCATAAGGTAAGCATAGTTTCCAATGTTTTACAGTTTTACTGTGGAGTTGTTAGAATTATGTTTTCTAATATTTTAGTAGAATCTAAGTCATAATTATAGATTACAAGAATAAGTAAATGATATGATTTGATTAAGAGAATAAATTAGGGTAGAATCTTTTTTTATTTTATGTATCATGTAAATCTCTCTAATCAAGGGATAAATTGGGGTCTCTTGTACTATATAATGAGAGCTAATACTAAGAGAAATGTATCAGACTTTTCCCATTCTCCTTTGTTTCCACATGGTACCAGAATCAGGTTAAAGATGTTTAGGCTTAGGTCTGATCCCTAGGCACCCATTCAAGTTGCCTTTGTAGTTTCAAACCCTAAAATGGGTTCTTCTCTTCTCCTATTCATCTCTCCAAAACCCAATCACAAAACCCAGTCCAGATCCAAAACCTCTGAGAATCTGTCCCAAATCAGCCTCTATTCGTGCTTGTCATTGTCTTCCACATCACATCTGATCTCGTTCTCGAGTTCGTCTAATGGAGAATCGCGACCTCCATCACTGTTCGTCACAGATCTTAGTTTGAGGCCCGTGGTTCCAGATTAAGTTCTCAGTTTTCTGAATCTGAAATTACTGTTCGAAGTTACTGTTCATCTGGGTTCATTGTTTTTATTTGAAGTTTGCGTTGTGTTTGAGTTGTACCAAATTGTTGTTTTTTGTTTTCTGTTTTTTCATTTCGCATCTTACTTTTGTACTTCAGGAATAGTCTATTATTGTAATCTGTAAAAAAAAAAAACTGTAAAAAAAAAAAGCCCTGTAAAAAAAAAGACTTTTTTTTAAGGGGTGAGAAGAGAGAGAGAAAAAAAAAGAGTTATAAAAAAAAAAAGGAGAGGTGCTCTAGTTATTATTGATGGCACTGTTGTGAATGAGCAATTAGCTCAATATGTTAAAGAGCATAGTACGATGGGATGGTCATTCCCCACGTACATGTGCATGTGAATTGCGAGCGATGGGACAGTCATTCCCCATGCATGTGTTTTAAGTGAGATGGTAATTCCTCACTTTGTTTGCGATGGGACGGTCATTCCCCACGCATAAGTAGTGTTTTTTTAGTGAGATGGTCATTCCTCACATATTGTTTACGATGGGATGGTCATTCCCCACGTGATAAAAAAAAATATATATTCTGGTTGAAAATTTACGATGGGATGGTCATTCCCCACGTAAAAAAAAAAAAAAATTGGCTTGAAGATTTGCGATGGGACGGTCATTCCCCACGCAATGATTTTGTTGTTTATGTCCATCTAGTGGTAGTGGTTGTGTTCGTTGTTCCTTTTCTATTGGAAGACTAGTTGATCAATTGAAAAAGTTTTGAAGAATGAAGATTATGAAGATTTGTTTGAAGAATGAAGATTATGAAGATTTGTTGGTAAGTTGGACCATAGTCCAACTTGAGGGGGAGTGTTAGAATTATGTTTTCTAATATTTTAGTAGAATCTAAGTCATAATTATAGATTGCAAGAATAAGGAAATGATATGATTTGATTAAGAGAATAAATTAGGGTAGAATCTTTTTTTATTTTATGTATCATGTAAATCCCTCTAATCAAGGGATAAATTGGGGGTCTCTTGTACTATATAATGAGAGCTAATACTAAGAGAAATGTATCAGACTATTTACCAATCTTTGTTTCCACAGGAGTGTAAGGAAAGGAAGGATGCATAAATTTGGGACTTGAATATGGCTAACAATTCTAGTCCTTGGTAACGTTGTGGCTTAAAATAAATGAAGTGGAAGAGATAAGAAGATGAAATCCCATAGGTTTAATGGTAGGAATTTCAGTCCTTGGAAACATTAAATTAGATGAAGTGAAAGAGTATGGTTGCTGTTGCATTAGTCACAGGTTTATTTTGTTGCTGTAAATTCTGAATGTGTCAACCAATGCTGCTCATTCAAGTATATTGGGATCTTAAATACTACCTCTGGTTCTTAATATAGAAGTTAGTTGGGGAGTTAGATTTGGTCCTTAAGTACAAGACCTCAATCCACTTAGTCTCCCAAATTTCAAAACTTTTTACCCAAAGTATCCATAATGATTATCATTTTCATCCAAGGATTGTTATGATTAAAGGTCGCATTTTAGGAAAACCAACCCATATTTGTTACATATAACTATAGACCTCATATTTAATAATTAAGTGGGTGAGTCTTGGAGCACTGCCAAATGTTGCTACCATGTGGCTAAGAGGTGACAGGATTAAATCCTAAAAACAAGCTCTTCGCTTGTGTGGGTACATCTGACCCTACTTAGACCAACCCATTAAGATTAAGGATGGCACTTATGAAAACCAACCCATATTTGTTGCAAACTTTGATAATTACAAGTTAAGAGGGAAAGCCTTGAAGTAATGGTAGCTGTTGCTACTATGTGGCTAAGAGGTGATAGGTTCAAATCCTACGAACAATCGCTTGGCTTGTGAGGGTAATTCTGACCCTACTTAGGCCAACCCATTAAGATTAAAGATGACATCTCAGGAAACTCAACCCATGTCTGTGACACATAACTCACTTTCCTTGATGCTTACAAATTAAGTGGGCAACCCTTGAAGCGATTGTAAATGTTGCTATAGTGTGGCTAAGAGGTGACAGGTTCAAAGTCATGCACATCTGACCCTACTTAGACCCCTCCTAGTGAGAGTTTTATATATCTAGCTCCAATATTATGCATTGTTAACATGAATATGTTGATTTTTTTTGTGCAGACTGACAGAGAGACTAGATCGAGAAGGAATAGCAACTACATGGTCTTTGATGATGACTATATATATTGAAGGGTGTTTCTGGATGTAATTTCCTAATCTGTAGTGTTTACATTTGACAGTTGCCAATACTGCAATAGCTATGGCATGAAAACTAAATTATGAACTCTTTGCATTAGCTACAATTCCCACAACATTTGACTCTTCAGAGTTGTTTCCATATGCCGAAGATCTATGAGAAGCATCTTCAGCGCATCAGTGGGACATTGGAGGAAAACATTATATTGATCTGTATAAGTTTTTGATGGTTTAGAAAACTCAAATGATTTCCTCCAATTCTCACATGTAGTTTCTTTGGGTAAGTCTAGTCAAAACTGAGACGTTTCAGAGAATTGAAAGTCAATGTTGTAAAGGGATGGTGGCTTTTGGGTTAGCTTCTCTCTTTTTGTTAGCTCAGTAACAAATGAAAAGTGTGGGGTTTGTTCTTGCTTGCTTCAATGATCATTGGGCTATGGTACCCTATGAAAGAAAGCATGAAAAGTTTCATAACTAAGAATGGCTAGAGCTCATGTGAGCTTGTTGCAAATAGGCATGTAAATTTGTACTTATCACTTGTTGTGAAAGTAGGACTTGTTTAACTAATTTGATTAGATTAAAAAAGTTAGTTAATTACATTAAACATGATCATTTATGCAAAAAAAAAAGGAAAAAAAAACATATGTTGTCATGTAGGATATTCTTTGGTTTCAAGTATTGTTACAAAAGAAAGTTTGTCTTGTAGAGGAAGTAACTAATAATAGGCGTAGTTTGAGTGGAAAATGTTTGATATAAAATAAGGTCTTGCATTAACTTCGCAAGTTGGCGTGAGAGGTAAGTACTCTCGTCTCTTAAGCAAGTGGTTAGGGGTTCGATCCCTAATCCTTGTGAATGGAGTAAATTCACAGGTCAACTGTCTACCCCCTATATGAGACATTAGAACAACGAGGAATTAGTCTCATTTGACACACATGTGGGATACTTTTGGGTAACCAAAAAAATAAGGTCTTACATTTAAATTCAAAATTAACTATTTAACTAGGCCTTAAGTTAAGCAATGCACGGGAGTGTTAGGGGCTAAGTATACAATTCAGGCAAGGATGGCAATTTAAAACACCAATGTTCTATACCTAATTTTTAGTCCTTTTTTTCCTTATGCCTTCTAATAAGAATTTAGAGACAATCATCCCTACTTAAAGAGTCTCGTTAAAAGAAATTTGTATGGAATATACAAATGTTGCTTTAATTTTGTTTGTTGTGACTCCAAAAGCAAGTAGAGGCCCATAATAAAGTAGAGAAAGTATTAATATTATTTGTTATACAATAATTCAAAAAAATGTGGTTTGATTGTAGTAGAGGAATTCTTTAAGTGAGTCATTTGTGATCTGATCAATTAGAAGTAAATATGTAATGTCTTATTTGAAAATTTTAATCTGATGCCTGATGGGCATAAAAAAGAACTAACTGAAATTTGTTTTTTCATCTAATAAAATAAAAACATTGAAAATGTGCTTTTAATTTTTTATTTGCTGGTTAATTCTTTTTTTATCGACGGTTAAGGTATCCACCCACTCAACAAGTGAGACATTAATCCTCCCTTAATTTGTTGACACCTCAAACAGCTGGCGTGAGAGATTATTTGATGGTTAATCCTTTTAAGGTGCCAAGTAAGATTGAAAATTTTACACTTGGTCATCTACAATAATATGCGGTTCGGGACCCCTCCTTTTCTTTTCTCTACGTTTCTCCCCGCTTCCCCTCATCTCTGCCGTCCAAGTAATCCAGTGCTTCACACCTCTCTCACACCCCACATTCCACTCACACCATATAATTCCCCCCCCCCAATGATTTCCTCCTCATCAACTCCCAAATCTCTAGCATTAATAACAAACTTTATTTTATTGGCATCTTCTTCCTCTAAGCTCAACAAATAACACCTTTTATTTTATTGGCAGTTATGACTCATCAATATTTACTATGGTCAATTTTTATTTTTTTTGTAATGCAACCATTTTATTCATACTTCCCCATATGAATATACAAAATTATCAAGTGATATTTTGTTTTTTAGCCACTATAATGCAAATAAGTAATGCAACCATTTGTTTTTTAACAAGTAATTTTATGATTAAATTCTTGAAAGGTACGTATAATGTTGATATTCATACATATCAATATTATACTATCAATTTTATCAATGGAAAAAACTTACCTCAAGTACTTGACATCAATTACATCCATTACCCAAATTTGACACATGTCCAACTAACCCCATACACAACTAACACATGGAGGAGAGAGAAAAGGAGGAGAAAGTGGTGTGGGTTAGTTGGACATGTGTCAAATTCTTATTGGCTTAATGGATGTAATTGAGGTCAAGTACTTGAGGTAAGTTTTTTCCTTTATCAATTTGCCTGTTTATTAATTAATACTATCAATTAATTTATCAATCAATGCCCGTTTATTAATTTATACTATCAATTTTATTCTTGCATTATAGCTGGATGCGGTAACATTGATAATTTTTTTGATGAAATTCTTGAAAAGTTTATTCTATAAATTAAGGCAATACATTCCAAAAAAAGGCTACTATATCATATATTATTATTTAAAATAAAGTTTGTTATTAATGCTAGAGATTTGGGGTTGATGAGGAGGAAATCATGAGGGAGGGGGGAATTATATAGTGTGAGTGGAATGTGGGGTGTGAGAGAGGTGTGAAGCATTGGATTATTTGGACGACAAAGATGAGAAGAAGCGAGAAGAAAGGTAAAGAAAAGAAAAGAAGGTCCCGAACCAAATAATATGAGTCTCATTTTCGCTTTAGTGCAATAATATATTTTTTATTTTTTTGCCTGCTTCATTTTCGCTTCTTTTTAGGCAAGTTACTAAACGACAATGCCTAGGGTCACGAGAGCTGTCGTTGTCCTGGACCCAAGAGGACCGTGTTTGTCTTTATGTTATTATCCTTACTAGTACTACAATCAAATTAATGTTTTTCTTTGCTGAAGAAAATCAAATTTATACTTTTTTATAAAAATATGTAAGTTGGCTATTGATAATTAATCGGTAAGAAATTCATGATATTGTTCTCAAACTAAGTATTTTCTTTTTATTGAGCAAATGAGTATTTTCTTTAATATTGAAAATTTAATGTGAAAGAGATAAAAAAGCATCAATAAAACAATTTTATAAGAAAAAATGTAAATAAAGTATACATTAGTCCGTTTATATTTTTATCATTTTTAATTTGATCTATTACATTCGTAAAGTGAACAAATTAGAATGATGATTCTATAATTAAATGATAATAAATAAATTTTAAAATATAAAATATCATACTAACAAATTAAAATTTAAGTATAAATGTCAGGATTTATTTGCACAATCATGGTCTAAATTATTTAAGTCATTATTTGACTATTTTCAGTTAAATAAAACTAAAATGTTAAAAACTGACAAAAAGTGTATAATTTAATGTGTATAATCTAAGTCACAATCAAATGCACATTAAAAAATATTATTGTGAAAGACAAAACAATATAATATTTTATTTAGGATGAAATCAAAATTTATTGACAAACTTGTATTTAAGAATGAGAAAAGCGTTCTGACAAATAAAAAAGAATGAAAAAGAGTATTTTTCTTTTCGCACTTTAGCATTTATTTTTGACTTTGTTCGGACACTTTTGGTCCCATTAATCTTATTTAAATATTCATTCATTTAAATAAAACACAAAATCCGCGCTGCGAGGAAAAAACAACAAAAGCAAGTAGAAATTCGGTGTGCTACATACCATGGCAGTAAGACGCACCTTCACAGACTTGCCATTGCAAGTTTTTTTAAACACTTCTCCTATTTCGGTGTCTATTTTTTTTTTCAATGTTTTTTTGTTCAAATTATTTCAGTGTCTATTAGACATCAATTAATCTGAACTTCATGAGTAAGAGTGTTGCTCACATAGACAATGTTGTCGACTCTCTTAATAAGGACACTTAGCGGGATTCGAATATGAATGATCATTCTTGCCGGGATTGTAGCTCACTTACTATATCAATCAATTATTCATTGGTCAATTATTACAAGGTTATTTTAGATAATGGATTACGACAAGCTTGGGCTTCGGTGACTTCTGCTAATGCTCTAAGCTCGCTTTCATCTTGAACAGTAAATTTTGAAATCCTACCGCCATATTTTTGGAGTATAAATAGCTTGGTTTGATAGGATTGACTTGTTTTCCTTTTTGCAGTTTTTTGGTTTATTGATTTTATTTATGTCATTATCTCACTTAATTCTTATGTATGAATAACATGATGAGTATCGAACTTCGGCATAAAAAAAACATGAATATCGATCTCGTCTTATCAGACAAAAAAAGACATGAGTATTATCTCAGACATTTTTGTCCTTCATTTTTAATTTTATTTTGATATACTCTCGTCAATACTGCTAAACTAAATTGTTTGATGAGACTTGAAAGAACATGTTTCATAAGAAAAATAACAAGTAAAACGAGGAGATGAGACGGACATATAATTAATCTTATGCTGACATGCACATGAATTGGCTAATTTGAGTTTAGTGAGTTCATACAATTTTGTAATCAAAAAATGATTGATTTAACAATTTTAGATAATAAGTTTATATCTAAAACGAATTTGTACTCGAATTAACAAAATTTTGTAAGTTAAAGCATACATAAACAATAGACTTGATAAGTTAGCCCGTGAATTTAATTTAGCAACATTTTTTGCATGAAACTGGAAATTATACGTTACAAGTCAGCCAAACAAAAATAATTTCAATTTCATTTTAAAGCAGTAAACTTGCTTTGATATTTTATTCCATGCTCACATGCTTAATAGATTATTGGCTTGTTATGAATTATAAATGTAAAATATATTTAACTAAATTAATAAGATATAGTGATAGCTAATTTATTCCATGGTTTTTTTAAAACACCATAATCATTTTCCTTAATTCCCTTATTATCTCCCATAGTTAATTAATGTTTCGTGAGCATCAATCAATAACATAAGTTATTAAGTTAAAAGGGGGCAAAAGTTACCAATGGATAGTTGGTTAAGCTAGTAAGTGAGCTACAACCCCATAAGAATAATTAAACCGGACGGTGATTAATAAAAAAAATGGGGCAAAAGCTTAAAAATATCATGTGATTGTCACCAAACACTCAACCCCATTTAATTTTTTTAGAGTAAAAATAATCATGATATTTTAAAATTATGACAAAAGTTACCATGACATTTCAAAATTAAGGCAACAGTAATCATGACTTTGCTCCAATTTTGAATATCATAGTCACTTTTACTCCAAAAAAAAATTTCATGGTGTGTTGAATGCACATTTGTCACAATCACGTGTATATTTTTGCACATTAACCCAAAAAATGGTAACCATAAATAGGCATTAACAACATTTAAAAATAAATCTCAAATTCTAGACCAATATTTACTACTCATGTATGTCACACTTCACAAAATATTAGATATATCAACCGATGAAAAAAATCTAAAAATCTAAAATGAGGCGTAGGAGATTAAATTGAATAGAGACAAGCATAAATTTACTATAGTGAGGTTTCCCTGATTTCGAATTAGAATAGACATAGAAGCTTAACTCATTCAAATAAATTTCCATTTGTTAACCTCCTAATGAGGGGTTGCGTGGTCACCCACCCTTTCAAGGAGGTCATAGATGAAGCAAGGTTGTTATTTGGCTGTGATTGACAAGTGATATTGAGTTATTGACTCATAAGCAACGTGATGAGAACACACAAGCGGATTGGCTAGCTAATTCATCCCACACTATGCAAGATAACTTTTGCTATTTTAACTGACCTCCTGCACCATTACAAGGAGCCTATTCCAGGGACATCTCCCGTCCCCAAGTTAATTCTTAGACTAGTAGAAAAGCTCATGTGAGCCGTGTATCCAGTTGTACTAAAACAAATTTTCCATTTCCTTTTTCATTTCTCGTTTTTTCTTAAAAAAAAGCTTGCATAGTATGAAGTTTTTAGGCAAACATGATAGATCATATTATCTATGTCTAATCAATTACAAATATTATGGTAAAAAAACCAATTACAAATAAACATTGAAGAATATTTTAAGGTGACACTTGTGAACAGTTAGTTAATGCTCCACTAACATTTTCTTTTCAAGAAAAAATCAAGATTTTATAGTGTTACACCATACAATATATAAATGAAGTGTTTACTTATATTAAATCATACCACTTTATTTCTTATTACAAGTCCATTTTAACAATTTCTCACATACCAAGAATTCTTAGTTGAACCATGAAATATGTAATAGATTGATACATAAAAGTTTCCAAAACCAGCTTTTGTTCAAAATTTCTATCTCTACGACTACAATTATAAGTCATTCTCACACCCTCTCTACTATTTTTCTCTTTCCACCAATATTTAAATAGGACTATATTTGGAAAACAATAAATAAGAATATCTGAACCCATTTATATTTTCTGGTGAAAAAACCGTTTTACATTTAGTAACCATTTTTTTCGACAGATAGATTTAAATGACAATCGGTAATACAAATAAAGTGACAAGCCTTGGTTCATTAAAGATACTTCCTCTTATCCTAAATATAAGACCTAGTCACCTAATTTAATTATATTAAGATTAATAATTAGATTAATAGTTAGGTTTACTAAAATCTCATGATATTA
Source organism: Mimosa pudica (assembly GCA_029929735.1). Taxonomy (NCBI): domain Eukaryota; kingdom Viridiplantae; phylum Streptophyta; class Magnoliopsida; order Fabales; family Fabaceae; genus Mimosa; species Mimosa pudica. Next base: position 8,712,169 of record JAKELP010000024.1, read on the forward strand.
CTAATAGATGCTACTCACTCTTTATTCTTTTTTTTTTGTTCAAATACTTTCTACCTTTATTCCCACTCTCCCTATCTTATTTTTTTATTATTTTGAACCATCGATAAAGATAAATTTAGGAAAAAACTAAAATAAATCATAAAATGATCTAATATTTAAGATGAAAGGGAGTATAACAAGAATTTCTCTAAACCATGAGATGATACATCATATACATGGAAGAAATGTGAGCCAATGGGAAATAGGGCATACCATAGGGTGCAATGCAGAGGATAAGTCTCCAAAAAAGGGAAGTAATAATTTTTTAAATAAAATTGGACTTACGTGTCCCCTCCCTTCAAACTAAAGAAAAAGACAAAAGTAGGCATCCCTATCTCAGAAGATTTCGGCTGCTGACGTGGCCTTCACCGGCCAAATCACCTTCTTCTCCCTACGAGCGAGAGAAGCAAAACACAGAGAGAAAGAAAGAAATAACGAAAACCTTTCACACATAGAGGCTCACGTTAAGGCGCACGTTAAGGCGCACGCTAGCATTCCCCCGTGGCCTTCGAATTTCTTTCGCAGCTCACAAATCAATCATCGCATTGTCTCATTTCGTAAGCTCTCCAATTTTATTTTCTTTCAAATTCGCTCACGCAAATGCCTAATAATAATAATAATACCTAAGCCTTTGTTTTTCTTGCGACGTAGGTAATTAATTTCGTCATTTCTCAATTTAATTCTCACATTCTTGGAGCCACATTGATTAACTTGGCTGAAATTTGAGCATTGATTTTGGATTATATATAGGTGACAAGAAGTTTCCTAGGGTTTATAGGTGAACGTTGTTGTTGTGGCATTGTGAGGGATTGTTGAGTTGGTATAGTATTATGAGGTGTGACCATTGGCTATGATGTGAGAGGTGTGTGTTTCATAGCTATGGGGTAGGTTTCATTGAAGGAAGATGAGGAGAGTTTTGGCTTTGCCTTGTGGTGGTGTTTTCATTGTGTGCTGTTGTTGTTCAAATGGGCGTTGTGATCAAGTTACTGATACTCACATTGCAACTTGAATGGCTGATCTTCAGAGAACCGTTTTTGGCGATAGGAATATTGAGCAGGTTCGCCATTGCTTTGTTTAGCTCTGTTTATGAATATTTGTTTAGTTTACCTCTATTGGCATTACAACGTGTTTGCATGCATTTTCCTTTGTTGAGTTTTGATTGTATATGCATGTATTTCATTTTGAGAGCCCATTTGGCTCAATAATAAGCTCACTTGTTGTGGGGTTTGAGGTCGTAGGGGTAATGCTGCTTAGTGTATTCCCTTCCCCACCACCTTTACTTTGTGGGAACTAGAACTGGATTGACTATTTTTATGTATGTATTTGAATTTCATTTGTATTTGCCATCCGCCGAAGAAGTTGACATTAATCATCTTATCAATGTTGGTGGTTCATTTTCAGTTTTTATTCTTTTAGACTAAGTTGGTTGCCTGGTTTTCTTTGTTTTTTTAACCCAAAATGTTTAATACAAATCTCACTTCTATGCGTGCATGTGTAGACTAGATAATGTATTTGTTGTATGAATCTTCTGTAAAAGCTTATAAACAGAATTTTCTTAACTCCAATCTAGTTCACTTGCCTTTTTGTATACCATAGGTCACCAATATGAGGCTTATTTATCAACCTGGTCCAGAAGTTTAATTATGTGTCATACTCGTCTTTTTCATTATGTTCATCAAAGGCCATACCATTTTAGCACACTAAATTTGGGAATGAAAGTGGTATGTAATGAAGGTTAAGAAACTTATTGAAGCAAACAAAATAACCAAGGGACCAAATAAAAACAACTAAGCCAGGGGGACTAAAAAGGTGGTTAAGCCTAGTTCTAATATTATCGATATTATTATTCAATTCTTTTGAACATTAGGGGGTTTTCCAGGTTGGTAACAGAGGTCCTCCCCTCATGCATTATTGGTTTTTGCAATTACAAGGTCATGTTTTTTTATGAAACCCTTATGTTTTTGTTCATATTGCAGGCAATTACATCTCTTAAGAAAGGTGCATATCTACTAAAGTATGGGCGGAGGGGGAAGCCTAAGTTCTGCCCATTCCGGCTTTCCAGTGTAAGTTGCCAGGCCACTTCACCACCTGACAGTTCTATATTAGCCCCTCAAATGATGTTAAACTGCCTCCCTTTTTATGTCTCCCTTCAAAAATGAATGTTACATGCATCATAAAATTTCCTACCTAATTATGAACCTGTCATCTAAAGTTAGGTAGTGAAAAGTTAATAGCTGTTGAAGTTCCTTCCTTGATTAGATGTGAAATCAGATTCATATTTACTTGCATTGCCCATCCTTGTCTAACATTACTATAATTGAAATTTAACTAAAAAAATGCATAATAACTGTGTCTCAAGCTTTATAATGATGGGTATTGGACAGTATAGGAATAAGTTTCATTTTCATGGTAGAACAGAACATTTTGGATGATATTGAAAAATAAATATGATGAAGAGTCTTTATTTTTGAAATTTGTATGGGATCATATTTCAATAATCAATTGATGTGATGTGAATTAGTTGGTTATGATATACATCTCCTGTTTCTTGTTATTGAGAACCACCCTTCATTCTTCACCTTTTACCTGCAATGCCTATTATGTTTACTTGATTGTTTCAGAATTCAGCAGCCAATTCATTCACGTATCAATTATGTAGCATTGTGTTCATTAGATAAAATCAAGATTTGAGTAAAATGATATTCTATGTTCTAATCTATTCAATGCCCTTGGTTTTCTTTTCAGGACGAATCTCTACTCATATGGTATGTTGGAAAGGATGAGAAACAGCTAAAACTCAGTGATGTTTCAAAAATCATCCCTGGGCAGCGAACTGTAAGTTTTTATGGTCAAATTCTTCACAACTATAGCCTCCAAATGATATTAGATTCTCTGCCAAAAATTCAATTCAACTTCGATGTGCCCTGCAGCAGAGTTCAGTTCTTGACCTCTAAGGACTTTTAACTTAATGTCTATATATAGAGCAGTATGGCACATGTTTGGATTGGATTACATCTTTATCAACAATTTACTGCTAAATTTGCATAACTTCATTTGGTGTTATTCTTCAGGCCATATTTCAGCGCTACCCTCGGCCTGAAAAGGAGTATCAGTCATTTTCACTCATATATGATGATAGGTCCTTGGATTTGGTGCGTGTTATTTCTACTATATTTTACCATGACATGAGTCTTCAAATATAGTTAGTCTAATAGTTTTGAAATGGCAGACTGAGTACACATAGGAATTCCGGTTAACCTCGTAGTTTGACTTTGACTTTCCAATCCATGGACAGATTTGTAAAGACAAGGATGAAGCAGAAATCTGGTTTGTTGGGCTTAAGGCATTAATTACTCATGGCAATGATCACAAATGGAGGTATGAATCAAGATGTGGAAGTGCTGGTTCTGATAGTCCACTGCATCGCGCCAGAAGAAATTCTCCAGTGGTTGCACCATATGTCTGTGAAAATTGCTATCTTGTTTCAGATAACCTATTAAAGTATATAAATTGCCGTAATTTTTACTTGTTTTCCTTCAACTGCAGGACCTAGTGGATACAGAAGAGTTTTCTTTTGACAGTTCTTCAGAAAATAGATTGGGAAGGGCTTTTTCTGAAATTATTGCATATACTGCTGCTAGAAGTCCCAGTCAAGCTGAATCAAATGTATTTTCCTGTTTGTCTCCTGGGTCTGGGGATAACTCATACAATCGAAGTTCTACTGCTGAGCCAATTCGAGTTAGTTTATCCAGTGCTGTTAGTTCATCCAGCCTTAGTTCTTATCAAGACGATTTTGATGCTATAGGTGATGTTTTTATTTTTGGAGAAGGTATTGGTGATGGAATCCTTGGTGGTGGTTTGCATAGACTTGGATCTCCATCTCGTTCTGAGATGGATGCATTTCTCCCTAAGGCATTGGAATCAAAGGTTGTTCTGGATGTTCAGAGTATTGCTTGTGGTTACAAACATGCTGCTATAATTACTAGGCAAGGAGAGATATATAGTTGGGGGGAGGAATCAGGAGGTAGACTAGGGCATGGTGTAGAAGTGGACGTTTCTCACCCTAAACTCATTGACACTCTTAATGGCATAAATATCGAATTAGTAGCATGTGGAGAGTACCACACTTGTGCTGTCACATCTTCTGGAGATCTTTATACTTGGGGTGATGGCATTCACAATTCTGGATTACTTGGTCATGGAAATGAAGTCAGTCACTGCATTCCTAAGAGAGTATGTGGAAATTTGGAAGGCGTTCATGTATCCTATGTATCTTGTGGACCTTGGCACACAGCGATTGTAACATCTTCTGGCCAGTTATTCACATTTGGGGATGGAACCTTTGGTGCCTTAGGTCTAGGAGATTTTAGTAGCACAAGTACTCCTAGGGAAGTAGAAACTTTGAAAGGGTTGAGAACAACCAGGGTCTCCTGTGGTGTTTGGCACACTGCTGCTGTTGTTGAGGTGGCAACGGAATCTATGGAATCTTCTAGGCACTTGCCTATAGGAAAATTGTTTACCTGGGGTGATGGAGATAAAGGCCGACTAGGACAGGGTGATAGCAAACCTAGACTTGTTCCCCAGTGTGTTATTGCATTGGATAATCAAAATATTTGTCAAGTGGCTTGTGGTCACAGTCTCACTGTTGCGTTGACAACCTCTGGGCATGTATATACAATGGGCAGCACTGCTTATGGGAAACTCGGCTGTCCTGCGGCTGATGGCAAATACCCTACACGGGTTGAAGGCAAAATTGCTGGTAGTTTTATAGAAGATATTGCTTGTGGTTCATATCATGTTGGAGTCCTGACTTCAAAGTCGGAGGTTTACACCTGGGGAAAGGGTTCTAGTGGGCAGCTAGGTCATGGAGACAATGGTCACCGAGAAACACCTACACTTGTTAGGTTTTTTAAAAATAAGCAAGCAAGGAGCATTGTCTGTGGTTCCAATTTCACTGCCGTTATATGTCCACATAAATGGGTATCAAGTGCTGACCAATCTGTGTGTTCTGGTTGCCACAATCCTTTTGGATTCAGAAGAAAACGTCATAATTGTTACAACTGTGGACTTGTTTTTTGTTCAACATGCAGCAGTAGAAAATGTACTAAAGCTTCTCTTGCTCCACATTCTAACAAGCCATATCGTGTTTGCGACGAATGTTATTGTAAACTTAAGAAGACTACAGAATCTGCTTCCCTAACAAAAACTTCTACATTCAAAAATTTGCCTGACTCGTGGGCTGGTAAATTACAGGAAAAACTATTAAGGATTTCATCTTTTGGCTCTACTGTTCAAGCAGAAAGCAGGCACCATTCTCCAAAGAACCCAGAACCACATCATGGCCATGTTTTTCCAGCTCTGAATGGAAAACTACAGTTGGGGGGAATCAGTCCTCTAAATGCATCAATTTCTCTTGCTGGGGCATTAGAAAAGCCCCTGTCAATTTCTGTGCTTGCAAGTGGTGTGAATTCCGAAGCTTCATCTCCTGTTTCAGAAAAATTGAGCCCACGATGGTCTTCTGAAGATGTCCAGGATGATTCAAAGCACAAAAACATCATTTTAAACCAGGAGGTTATAAGTTTAAGGGCACAGGTAAGGCTGATAAAAAAAGTATTTGATTCACATGTTTTCTTTTTGGAAAAATCACTGAGATCCCAAGGAAGGAATGCAATCACCAAAGAGTTTCGCAATAAGTAAGCAACATGCAATAACAAGTTCTGGTGTAGATAATGACTACAAGTTCATGCTGCTTACTTGTGGGACTAGCACAGTGTTTTCTTCGATGAGAATTATTTAAAACATCATTTTAAAACATAATTTATTAGTTAACTGATAAGCAGTTAGTTGATAACCAAAGTTTTGCTTGGCATTCTAAAGTTTTTTACTACATTACCATTGGTTGCTTATTTATTTTTAATACATTACCATTGGTTGCTTATTTATTTTTAGGACTTGCTGTTGGAATTCTTATGTGTTGCCTGAAACATGTGTCCCTTTATCTCCATCTGATAGGTTGTGCTCATAGAATTGAAATCTAGTCCTGTATAATTGTATAGCTTACTTGGAAAAAGGGTTGATTAATGAAATCTAAATGGTTAAATAGTTTCTCGAATTGTTTTGATTACTTAATTCTGAGTTTGATGCCAATGTTTTAAGCTTGCTCCATCTTGGAACTGATTGAATAAATTGATTAGGTTGAAGATCTTACTCTTAAGTCAAAGCATCTTGAGGCTGAACTTGAGAGGACATCAAAACAATTGAAGGAAGTGAATGCAGTAGCAGCAGAAGAAGCCGAGAAGTGTAAAACTGCTAAAGAAGTTATAAAGTCATTGACTGCTCAGGTTGGGTGTGACAGATTTTTCTCTTATGCATAATTTTTTGTTTTAGAGTGGTGGCTGGCTAACTCACTTTGTTTATGAATATTAGGAAACTGTACTTTTTGTGGGGGAGGGGTAATTAATGACTGTCTCATAGGCTTTAGCGGACCTAGTTTATAGATGAGATGAGATGAGATGTAGGACGTAAGATGATATAACCTGCATTCCGAGGACAAGGAAAAGCATAACTTAATCTATACATATGAGGTGGGAGAAGGGCGGCTCGGATCAACGGTAAGCTCGCTTGTCGTGGGGTCTGAGGTTGTGGGTACGAATTAGCTTCTCTGCTTAAAAGTAGGGGTAAGGTTGTCTAGGTTTTTCCCTTCCCCAGCACTCCTACTAAGTGGGGACTCAAATTGGGTCAACCCATTTTCCCGTATACATATGGGGTGGGAGGTTTGACTGCATGCATCAATCATTTTATACCTAATTTTACATATCATTACACACTCTTTTCCATAAAAGCTTCAGTTTTTGATGATATCATTCACATTAACTGGACCATTCGATTGCTATGATTTCAATTGATTGATAGACTACTCGTGTATTGATGGCTGATCATTTTGGCTGACATACTTAAGTGTTGGATTGCTATGATTTTGATAGAACCCACAAAAAACATAAACAAACATAAGACAAATGGATGGAAAGGAGAGGAAAGTAGGGAGATTCTAGGATCCAGAATCTGAAAATCCTAGAGGGAAGGGGGCTAGAACTAGGATCTAGTTCTAGGGAGACAAGAGGAGCAATCTCCTATATCTTAATTCAATTCTTCATTCATATCCAACAATTGTACAATGAGTCTATATATATTAGACCTTCACATGACAACATAACTAACACCATAATTTAAATTTAAATACAATACAATAACTGACTCAAAGATTCAAACACATTAACTAACACAACAATACAATAAACTGCCACATGGCAGAATAATAAACACTGCCCTTTGCAACTAAACTAACGTGGGATTCCATCAGATTTGTATTGATAGGTTACTCACAATATCTGCAGTATGAGTGGAGCCTTTTTATTTTTTATATTTTTAATTATAATTTTCTGTTGACTTTGTGGTATTATAGACCACATGTTTATTATTATCGTCGTTTTTTTTAAAAAAAAAAGGTGTGTTATGAACTCAGTCAATTTGCAGGATGACTAACTATTGTGTACCTTGCTTCATATAAAGTAAAGAAAGATATGACAAACATGTAATATGCTCCAAAGTCCAAACATGCTTGGACCTCTTGGATATTCAATACGACGACAATGGAGCATATTCTAATTGTGATAATGTATCCATTTTTAATATCTTACCTCTTTTGCTAAGAGTAGCAGGATGTTGGATAGCTATTGATTTTTGAAACCATTAGGTTTAATTAGTCATCTCTGATGTTGGGAATGCTCAAGTGTCTTACAGTTGAAAGAAATGGTACAAAGAGTATCTGAGGGAGGTAATGCGAGCTGTAGCGATGACTTCCCTGCTGAAAGTATCTCTAATGTTCCAAACCAATCTTTAAATGAAACCCATATAACAAACAGTACCACTCCTGAAATTGGGTCCAATGGCAATGCTGAAAACCGGATATTGCCCAGTATTCCCAAAGCACAAAGTGGACAAACAGAGTGGGTGGTCCAGGATGAACCAGGTGTATACATAAGTTTGTCCTCCTTACCAGGTGGTGGTAATGAACTTAAACGTGTGCGTTTCAGGTATGGATGTCTTGCAATCCCTTAATGGTTGAAATATGTCCAATTTAACTTAAGTATAGTCTTATCTTTCTTAATAATGGTAGGTTTTATCTGATATTTACTGCATGGTTCGTAATGTGAAGTCAAGATTATCACTCACATATGAAAATTGGTATCAGCTGATTGATTACAAGGCCATTTTATTTTTCTAGGTTTTCCCAATGGACAAGTTTTAGTTCTTTCTATATGTTCAATAAAAGCTTAATTATGTCGATATTTTTGGCAACTCATTCATGCAGTGACAGAAGAGATCATTGTCAGTTATTTTATACTATCATGATGTTTCCATTATTTGGGAGTTAGGGTTCATGATATAGGGCAATCAGGGTAACTCAAGATTTGATTAGAATTTGTAATTTTAGTCAATCTTGTCAGGAAATGTATAAATAGTCAATTGTAGTGGTAATATTTTTTTCCATTATTGAATATCAAAAATAAGATTTTAGTTCAAATATTTCATTTTCCCGAAATTCTCATTTGTTGTCTGCATCACTCATCTTTTAATTATTGATTCTGTTAGAGAAAATTCTTTTACTTGTGATTTTTAAATTGAAGAACTTGTTTGCTAAAATTTAGTAACTGTGCTTATAATTCATATTTTCAATCTGAAAGCCCTATGGTCGATGAATTTGGTTAAAAAATTATTATAGAGGATGCAAACTGTAATGGCTTTATTTACCTATAAAAATATATAACTATTAGTTAATTGTGTATTTTTTTATGATAAAACACAATGACGTCGTGCATTCCATCCACGTTGCGAACTCCACCCAGTGTTTAAGGCTTTGTTGTTGTGTATTTTTTAGCAAGAAAATAATGTTGTATCATATTTCTTAACTAGAAGATAATGCTCTATTCTTTCTAATCTACTGCTTGGTATTATTATGTTCACTGTGCACTTAATGCAAAGTTAATTTTTGCAGCCGGAAACATTTCACAGAACGGGAAGCTGAACAGTGGTGGGCTGAAAATGGGACCAAAGTTTTGGAGAGACTAAATGTAGTTGCTACATAGAATGCAGAGAGCAACAGCACTATGTGTTCCTGAAACAACAGAAAGCTTCACGCAACCTGTGCTTCTGAGCCTCTGGAAATTGTAAATTCTCTTACATTCTCATTCTCATTCTCATTCTCCTCCTCTCTTGAAATTGAAGGTCCGTGTTGACTGTAGGATATGAAAGTTAGGTGCAAACGTAGGAAAAACTTTTGATATTGCTGATAATTGTAAACTAAGATGGGAACAAATTATATGTTGAAGATGAGGGGGGAAGAAATTTTGTATCCAATGTTGAGTATAGCTGCATTTTAGCTTTGTGCACTAAATTGTCTACTATTAAATAGTGCAATTGCCTGTGAAGCATCCGTTCCATTCACTTGAGCCTTCTATATCGCATACAAAATTGAAGTTTTAAGACTGTTATATCAGGTTTATGAAATGTGAAATATTCGATGGTTGATATGACATCTAGATAACTAACTAATTTGTGAATATTTAGAAAATTAGTTTAGTGACAAATGTGTGTTGGTTTTTCTAGAATAACTTTTAGAATCAAGTGCATCGTAAGTATATATCAGTAGAAATTCCTTCACTATGTGCAATCAACAAACGAAAATGCCTTGCATGTTAAAAAGACTAATGGCTTGTTTGGTTGGTAGGGAAAATGTTAAAGAATTAGAAAGTTTAGAAAGTTTAGGTTTTTGTGTAATTTACATATATCTTGGGGCCCACAAGTTTTCTCTCTCCATCTCACACTTTTTCTGGGCCCCACACATTTTATTTTTCATCATTACTTAATTTATCCCTACTTTCCATCTTTACCCCTTTCACTTTCCAATTCTTCACTTTCCTTCTCACAACCAAACGGACCCTAAAGCTTTTGAAGAGCTTAAATTTTGCTTACTTGTTTTACAAACCGTGATTTTCGACTATGTACTCACTTCACATGGCTTGAAATAACATTTTCAATTTCCTAATATATGCAACTTCCATGTCACCTTTAATACACTTAGTACCATACGTCTTGTAAATTTCATGATTCAACTTCAGGATTAGATCTACCGCTCGACTTGAGCCAATAAAACGCAGTCTTGATTTTGAAATGAAGTCTAATTTTAAAGCAAGCATGACATATGAGCTATCTTTGTTATCAGTGGTATGAAAGGTGGCTTGCAAAGTCGGGTGTTATGAGTGGCAGGGACGTAGTCGTTTTCACTTGTTAGTCACAGAGTACCCTTTTTTTACAGCTAAGGCATATTTGTAAAAGGAAATATTTAGTAGAACTCTTTTTTGTTAAAATTGATCAATAAATGCATGACAGTAGTGTATAACTTTATAATGTAATTATGGTTTTTGTTGAATAAAAAAGGATTTTGATAACAATAATTATGGTTTTTGTTGAATAAAAAAGGATTTTGATAACAAAAGATGTATAGAATAGTCTACATCATCTGAGTTAAAGTTGAAGGCAAATGAAATGCCCAAATGAAGAAAGCCTAATGAATGAGGAATTGGATATAAAGTAGAAATTGTGAATTGGATGGGCACGGAACCTATTTCTCATTTCTTGTCTCACTATGTTGTATGTTGCGTCTGGTTTATTGTGTGGAGTATTTCGTTGAAATTAGAGCTTGTTATGGATTTTAATGGGTTGGATTGCCCCTCTATCCAAGGAGTGTGTTCACAGCTTATTTCAATTTCAGCAACTTCTTTATCCTTCTGATCCTTAACATCCCTTTCTTGGGTCACAATCAATAAAAACTTGGCAAATTTTGATTGCATGGACTTTTCTTAAGAAGCCACTAATAATAAAGTCCCTTCTTTTCTTCATCATTCCCTTTTTTACTAACAAAGCTGTTATACTCTGAATTTGTTGGTAAGTTTATTAATTGTGTTTGGCCTGGTCAAGGTCTAACTAAATAACATGGATTCTTCATTCTTGTCAGATTCAGTGGAATTTTCAAAAAATGATGTTAGGAAACTGAAGGTTTCTGTTGTCAGTCAATGATGGATTATTTTGGGGTTCCCGAGTCAGTTAAGTCAACAACTTTTTTTAAATGAGTTCAGTCAACGACTTAAGTCTAACTAACAAGTGAAATCAACTTCTTTTTTCTTTTCTTTAATTTTTTTCCTTTTTTCCCAAAATAGTAAAAGAAATTTCTTTGAAGTATTAATTGGGTGGTTGAGTGAAGAAAAGAGAGGAAAGACTTGACTTGGGAATATGGCGGATACGGCACGGTGCTTTTGTTTTTTTTCCATGGCCTTTTTCCTCCCCACCTCACGAGTCAGTGAGTCACACCTCAACCTAAGTCAAGGTCAAGCAATTAATCAACTATATTAATCGCGTTTTATAAATGAGGTATATCAGATTTTGAAAAGAAAGGAATATTATCTGATATTCAAATTTGAAGATTATTGAAAAAACCGGTCAATGAAATAATATCTTCTCTAATGATACTAAAATGATATAGCACAAATCAATTTGAGTTAACCGAGTAGTCAGTTCACCAGGCCAATTCAATTAAGCAAGTCTCGAGTGTTTAATTCCCACCTTATGTATGCAGCAACCAATTGGTCAATAGCAAACCCTTAAATGGAGCTCAGATCAACGGCAGATTAATTCCTTACCTACCGGGCCAAGGGATACTATGAACCATAACAAAAAAGAATATAGCACAAAAGACTACTGTAACTTGTTTTGCAATGAAGTTTCCTCAAGCCAACTTGATCAGACAAGGAAGTTTCCGAAAGCTAACAATTTTCAAAAAGTTTGAGGGCGAATTTCTTAAAAAAGTTATAATTCTTTATATGCATTCCTACCGACACGCATATGTTGTATGAAGATTAAGGATATCAAATCCAAGAATATAAATTATGAAATGTATTAACCTGTTGCTAATTTGATATAGGTTTGATAATTCATATCAATATTTATTGGGTTATCGCTTGTATTCTTTGATAGTGTAAAGTAAATTGCAACCTTATGGAAAATTGGGGATAAATTCCCCTTTCAAATAATTAATTGTGCAATACGACCTACATCAAGGTGAAGCCATGAAGTATTTATTATTTAAGGTCCTAGGTCTTATTTTATTAATACCATTACCCAATTTTTGTAGGCCAACGGTATAACATTTCCCCATAAATGAGAGATTGTAGGTTCAATCCCATGCATAACTTCTAACCATCAGTAGTACAGAATTAAAATTAAAATATGAGGGAAAATATAGGTAGTGCAAAATAGATTTCTACTGTAAAAACACACATTGACAAAATAGGTAAGGGAGTTGTACCCCTTTAATTATCACCTCTGGGGTTTGATCCTTGGGGATGGGAATATAGCAAGTGTGCTTGGGAGGGCTGCCCCCATTATTTTGGGCCTGACGGTACCCAAAAAGTTATTTATCAAGCTCCCTCCTGTGCATACCCTGGTGTCTCAAAAAAATTAGATTTCTCTTGTAGTACTTCCTCTAGTCTTATTTATAAGACCCCTTTAATTTTTTTTGAGAAATTAATAAGGATGTAAAATTAATCATTTTAAATTTTCTATAGTTATATTTTTTCCTCAAAACTAATTTATTCTACTTATAAACTAATTAAAATAAATTCTAATTACACGTGGTAAATGTTATATTTTGGTGGTCTAATTTTTTCCTTAATTACTTCCAAAAGATAGTCAAAGGTGTCTCATATTTCGGATTGGAAGGAACATAACTTTTTCTATTCACGTGATTTCATATTAAAACTAAACTGGAAAATATTAAATTCCTTCCTCTTGACTCAACTGCATTTTATGGTAGTTATTATTTTTATCGATTCCTCTTAAATAAGTATCATCTCGAGCTGTATGAAATGAACTTTAAATCTTGAAAATCAAAATAACCAACTAATAAAAGGAGGAAGCAAAAACATGTCATATGATTATTGTTATGATTTAATTAGGTTTAAAGTTAAACCTTACTTCAAAGGTAATCAAAATTCATTCTATTCGAATCTTCTTATTATCATTTATTGTGTGCTTTAAAGATAAACAGTATTGATTAGTCAAAATCCTTTATAACTGATTGGCCTCATCTTAAGGTGTGAAATTGATTTATAGACACTAACAACAACAAAAGTTTTATCTCACTACATAGAGTCAATTATACATAGATCACACAACACATTGTATATAAAACAAATACTCCATTAACATTCAAATCTTTAGATAGTGTCAACAAAAAAGTCTTACTCAATAGCTTCATTGAGTAGCCAACAAGCTACTCAATAATTAACACAAGTTCAATGTCTAAGAATGAGAACACAAGTTCAATGTCTAAGGAACAGGGTTATTAAGAGAAAAGAAAACTCTTTGTAGTCTAAACCTTAAATCTAAAGCAGCTTGAGGATATTTTTTACAAATAAAAAGTAACTTGAGTGTTCTAATTATATTGATGTGTGTGTGTAAGTAAACTTGGAAAAATTAGTTAAGAAGCAAGAATATATCAAGTCCTTTCAACGAAACTATTATCAAATAACATTCGATTCTTAACTTCAACACAATTTAATGATAAAGTAAACATGGTGAAGCAAAGAGAAAATGGTTGATCAACGTATTGCTTCAGTTAATTAGGCCATTAGCAGAACATACCGTTCCATTATCATATCCCATAATCTTTATACAAATTAAAAGCAGATAATTAAAATTTGAGAAACTAAAAAAATTGGTCCTATCTTTGTGTCTATTCTTTCTGAGAGAGAGATCGATGGATCTCATCAGCAAAAATTATAATAATAAGAAGCTAGAGAAAAAGCTGAGACTGCAACAAAGCATAATAGTTAGCAGTCTCATCTTCAAACTCCCACAAGCCATCACAAAAAGAAGCAAACCCATTAATATCTTCTGCTTCATTAACATTCAAAAAACTGTCACCACTAATAAACCCATTATTATTATCATCTCCAAAATCCCACCCTGCTGTACTGTTTGGGATTCCAAGCTCATCATCAGATGCTTCGAGAAGATGTCTCATCACAGGTGATGTAGTACAAGGTGTTGCTTTTTCATCAGAAGCAACTTCAATGGTGGCCGGAGAATTCTCTCGCAGTGGCTGAGCCAAAAGGGTATTATCATCATCAGAAGTGATGATTTCATTTTGGAGAGTTGTGATGAGAGTAGAGAGATCTTGTGGGGATTCTTCTTCTTCTGATTCAAGGAGAGATATTATTTGGCTGTAAGGCTGTTTTTGTCTCTTGGATAATGATTCTTCACTATTAACTTCTTCTTCGGGCCTAGGCCTCTTTGGTGCTACAGATTCCATTTGTGAGATAGGAAGACGTAGAGATATGTATGATGATAAGAGAGGAAATGAAGTGGAGGGGATGGAGATGAAGGAGGATGTGTGATGAGGAAAAGGGAGAGAAGGCTAGGGTTATATAGGGGCGATGGAGGAGAGAGAAATGGTCAAAATGAGAGAAAAAGAGATAACATGGAGGAATATTTTAATACACAAGTGTTGTAAAGTTTGTGTTGTTAGATACAATCATACAACATGTGTGTGAGCGAGAGGAGGGGGAGATCAGAGATGGCTAGAAAAGTCATAGATAAATAATAAAATAAAAAAGTATATAATAATAATAATAATAATAATAATAATAATAATAATAATAATATTATTATTATTATTATTATTATTATTATTATTATTATTATTTGTAGTTGGTGTTGGTGAAGGGTGAGACCGTTGGATTTGGAGTATGATGGACGGTGTGGAAGAGGAGGGGGAGAGGGGGAAAGTGATGGACATTGAAGAAGGAAGCAACGCATGAAAAAGGCTTAGAGATAATGACATTTTTTTTTTGGCCGAAATGATATTTTTTTATTTAACTCAAGGGTGAGGGAAGTTTCAGTTTTACCCAAGAAAATTGCCATTCCATGCTGTAGCAATTGGGGTAAAGTTCTCTCTCTAGATCATTTCACAATGGTCATTTTCAGAAGTTGATGGTAACGTTATTATTAGGCTAAATTTGAAGTATCGAAAGGTCTAATTAGAATTTTCTACAGATGATTTTTGAATGGAGTACCTTACCTTTCACTCCCAACCCAATTGTTATGAGTATTAAAAACTCACTTTTATTTTCATTAATAAACAAGTGAATATCAATATATATCAAATATGAATTTATAGGTGTCATTATTTACAAATTACGAATAATAACTATTATCATGATCCATGTTTATACTGTTTGATGTAGTTGATGTCGATGGTGCTGTGAGATGAGAGTCTCATATGTCCCTAATTCAAAAAAATTTGAGAATGTTATATATATTTATAAAATACATCATTGTTATTCTATCTTGATGTTTTCCCAAAATTATTAGGAACTAATTTGGTTATTCATAAAAACTGAGTGGAAGGTTAAGTAAAAGTGGGAATATACTAGATCATGAATAGGTGGCCTATGCCCTGGTTTGATTAAGGCAATTTAAGGCCTATTTAGTTTTTACTATCCTTATTATGTAAATAGAGTTCAGACCTATTTCATAAAAGTAAGTCCTGCAATTATTTATTTTTTAAAATTTTATTTATGGCAATTGTTTATTTTACAATATACACACACATTCAGCACAAGCAAAACTAATACTCCCACTAATCCTAAATATAAGACTACTTTTGAGATTTAATTTGGTTATAATTATAATACCCATATTTTTTTTGTCTCATATATTTATCCTTCTTTTTCCAAAGTACCCCTCTATGTATAATTACTTTACATATGAATCACTCAAGTCCTATATATAAGATTTCCTTTGAGATGAATTTAAGGATATTTTTGGAATAGCGGGTAATATTAACTAATTTAATTAACTTCTTTAATTTCTACAAATGAGTGTGAAAGTGGTTGTATGATTAGGATTGGAGAGAGTACAATTATAACCAAAAATAAAATACAAAATACAATATAGATAACAAACAATGCAAGTTACTACTCTGATATTATTTAAGAATTACTTTTAGTATAGTTTACTATATATGATAAAAGATCTTAAATCCAATTAAATATGTTTAAAATTTTGATAATTTTTTAATGTTACCTTACTATAATATTTTTTTTGTAAGATATACGGTATCTAATAATAAATGAATGATAAAAATTATACACATCTACGTTAAAAAATTATAAATATGATTTATAATCATAAAAAAAACACGCACACACTCTTTCCTGTAAATGAGACTTTATACTAAAATGATTTGAAAAATTATAGAGAGAAGTAATTAAACAGAAATAAACAGAACTTGTAAAAGAAGTAAAGCATAGACTACTCTAACCCCAACAAAGTGCTCACCGAATCATTTCATTCTTGAAACTCCCATTTCTTTTAATTACTACTCTTACATTATGCATCATGAAGCACCCAACAAATATACTATTCTCTTCAGCTCTGATTCGATCTTAAATACTTTCAAATTAAATTATATGTTTTATCCCCTCCCTCTCCTTCTTTCATTTTTCTTTTTCACAAATATTATATATATTGTCCTGTTAAGAGTTGTAAGAAGTATAATCGAAGTTAAAAATATTTGCTTTTGAATTTTTTCATTGTTTTAGAGAGATCAATTAAGAGTTGTAAGAAGTATACTCCAACGATCTCTTCATGCATATATGAGTAGTCACTTATAACTATAATTCAATTCAATTGAGAAAAGTTTGTTGCATCATTTAAGTTGCCTAAACATTATTCTGGTTTTTATTTTCTCATGGGAAATTAGCAAAAAGATGAAATACTTGAATTAAAGTAATTAATGACATGCAAACTATATTCATAAATTCTTTTTTCCAAATAGAAAAATATAATTGACAATGGAGACTAATTCTTTTTATAGCTTACGATTTCCCCAGTTTAATGGGCCAAGGACTAATCTACCGCAGTACTAACCTCCATTTAAGGGATTTAAGGAACAGTCGTTGACCAAAGGGTTGCGGCATATAAGTAAGGCAAAAATCAAACCCCAACACTTGCTAACATAACCAGTCCAAAATAGTTCAATGGAGAGTTATTCGATCTACATAGGGTGCATGTTTTTCCAATAACAGAAAGGTGCTTATATGCAACCAAATGCTAACAGAATAATATGAAAGTAATTGTATATTTTATATTACTTTAAAAAAAAACATTTCCCCCGCAAAACAAGAAAATCCTTTTTGTTGAGTTGCTTGACTGGACCAAGAAATTCGCCACAAGTAATGCACTGTTCGAAGACAAAATTGTAGGGTAATATAACCTATTGAGCTAGGGTTCCTAATTTTATAATGTTGGAAATTTTTTGAGATTCATTGCTCCTATTTGTAGATATAATTAATTGTGGGACAACACACAACTGAATGCCTTTTAAATATTTTGTAAATAAAGGCGTAAGACGTTGTTCATGTACCCCGAAAAAGTATATCATCAATTAAAATTTAACATACTCTACCTAAAGATGCTTCATCATATATCACGTGCACTGTCATCTAAAACGTCTACAACACCAACTAATAACGCTAATTAATAATTCTAATTTGTCAGGATTAGGGCTACGATCTAGATCATATCCCAATTGTTTATTATAATTAAATAAACTTTCATGATTTGTTTTTATTATTTTGTTTTCCGATGGACAGTGAGAGTAGTGAGTCGTGCAAATTAAGAAAAGAATAGTGTTTTATTGCCCAAGTGCGGGCATCGTACTACGTGGTGCAATAATTAATTAATAAAATATTGAGGAGTTCTAAAATGATAAGAGAATAATTATTTATTCATTAAATTAATTCACTAATAAATGGGGAGAACAGCATCCTAAGTAATAATCCAAATTAAGAAATTGAAAGTTGGCAAACAACCTGCGGAAAACTGAAGCCTCGTTGTATGCATTATGTCTCTTCTTTTCTTGGCTTTTGTTGATATAAGAAAGTACTATTTAATGTGAATAAAAGTATTCAATGCATTAAAATCAAAAAAAGAGAAATTAATTTAAACAAAATTTTAGTATGGAAAAAGTATTAAAACTAAGGCATCGAGATCCATCTTTCTTCTTGTTTTTTTATTATTCATGAGGGATCAATTAGAATGGTCAATCAAATTTAGTCAAACTTGAAAAACTACATCTTGTCTTGCCTTACATTGATCCAATCGATATTTAATAACGAAAATGAATATTATGAGCACTAATAATTATGTGATTTTAACCTTTTTAACTGTGAGTTATATTTCATGAATGTTTGGATTAAAAAGGTAGGAAAAAACTGAGAGAGTATTCTATTTCGGTACTAATTAATTATATGTCTTAGATAAAAAAATATAGCAATATTTTGATTGATAAAAGTGATTTTTAAAAATTAAATTTTCAAAATATTAATTAATGAGTATACAAGATTGTTTAAAGATTGATTTATAAGTTATGTAGAAGTATTTGGTTTTAAAGATAATTAAATTGTAAAAATTGAAGAGTAAAATTCAAATTTGCTTAAATTTTTACTCAAGAGGATTGAATAGCCACAAGTTTTTTGTAGATGAATTTTTTATTACAATTTGCAGATCAATAATAACTATAAGTTATTTAAGAAATATTAGGACAATTATCAAGCTTTTTACTCATCATTAAGACGGCCATGTCCTAGAAAGGGTTTACTGCAAATATAAATATATTTAGGGTATGTTTGGTAGCAAAAATCCAAAGAAATGAGGTTGTAAATAATTAGAAAGTTAAGGGGTAATATGGTCATTTACATATATCTCGGGACCCACAAGTTTTCTCTCTCCATCTCACACTTATCATGGGGCCCACAAACTTTACTTTCTCATCATTACCCCTACTTTCCATCTCTTACCCTTTCCATTTCTAATTCTTTACTTTCTTTCACACAACCAAACACACTCTTAGTAAATAAATCATGCTGATATTTAGGCTTGTCGTTCCATATGATAAGGCATTTAAGCAAACAAGCCATACATTTTTCTTTAATACAAGTCTAGCCTACTGTTTTATTTTAATTTATACTATTATGCATAATTTTATACCTGATAAAAGTTAATTTTAACTAATTAAGTGTTGGCAAATGAGCTTCTAGCATATGTTTGAAAGAGCTCTTGTATAACAATAAGCTTTAAAAAATGGATCACATATTGGGCAACACCATCACGAAGCAACTAATAGCCTCAGTGAATGCTGATGTGGTATGACACATGGAGTTGATGTGTACATGTGGCGAGCCACATATGAGCTGACATAATTTTTTTTTTTTTTTTGAAAAAGTGGAAGCTGATTAGATGGATTACTAGGCTTCCCAAATATTTTGTTACCGTTTTATTTAAAATAAATGGTTTTACAAAATCAAATCCAATTGTTTGCCCTCATTCTTCATCTTCTTCCTACTCATCTGCTCCATATTCTGCAATTTCTCCACCTAACAAGCCTCATGAACGTATGCTTGTTCTAAACCGACCAATTCCCGAACCCGTCGCTCTAAATGATATTTTCTCTGTGAAAACCTCTGATTTCGGGCTAGCTCAGATGAAATCTAAATCCTATATATTATTTTTAGATTTTCAGTAGGCTAGATTGATTATTTTGGGTCAATAGTGGAGGAAACAAATCGTGAATACTTGTTTTGCGACATCGAAATTCCATTTATATATATATATATATAATATCCATTTTCAGAAAACAAAATTATATTGTTTTTTTTTTTTTGTTGATATGTGTTGGGGTTTCATTATGATCTATGATGAGCTTCATTGTGAACGATGTTGGTGGAGGAGAAGATAAACAATGAGTGCAAACAATCAGGATTTTTTTAATATTTTATAAATACAAAATATTCCACTTCTTCAAAAAAGCCACATCAACTAATATGTTACTTGGCACGTGTGCACATCAACTTGACTTTACCATGTCACATCATCAGACTAATGGAGGCGTTAGTTGTTTGCTAATGTCGGCCAATATGCTCCATTTTAAAAGCTTTTTGCCATACAAGAAGAACCATTTTTAAAACTTAATTGTGACTCATGCTCTTTCGCCAACGATCAAAATGCACGATAACCCTGTAAAATAAATCAATTATATAAATTATTTAATCATTCATTCACAAAGTTCAATCCTTTTTAACTCATCAATACTTGTTCATCTCTTCCTTATTGCTTCTATTCAGCAAGTTAAAATGCAGTGGTAGCTCACTTGTCTACCATTTATAATTTATATGATTTTCTAAAATGTAAATTTTTTCAAACTAGCAAGTTTATTTCATTTGTGCATAAATAAATTATTGTTATATTATTATTAATAAGAATAGTTTTTATAGATTTTCTTGTAAAAGTAAGAAATATATATAGTTTTATTCGCTAATCTTACTAGTAATTTTCTTTCGATAAATCAATTTAGTAATACATTTTTGTCAATAATTAATTCACTGATTTTCCGGTATTGTAGCAGGTATAGTAATATGTCTGAAAATAATCTCCTCTGCAACCATTACAGTGACATACACGGCATGAAAAAATAACACAAATTAATTTGTCACACTAAGATCATTGCAGTTGGAGGAGGAAATGTGGAGATAAATGTGTTGAAAAGCAATGCATCTTTCTCAAAATAAAAAAACTTAGGTCCGATCCTCGACAACTACGATGATCACTTGGAAGGATATTTAGTCTTTCAAAAGTTTTTTCCAACAGTACAATTCATTAAAGTTAGTCATGATATTTTGTACTTCATTCAGTATTAAAAATAAGAGCTAGTTTTGGTTGATTTTTTTGTGATAATTAAATATATGGCTTTTACTTTTTATTTCATCTCTCTCTCTCTCTCTCTTATATATATATATATATATATATATATATATATATATATATATATATATATAATTTTTCTGTCTAATTTGTAATCCCATGAAATTAATAATATAATTAAAGACAATTTTTTTCAGAATATCATGAAATATAGATTAGAGGTATTAGGAGTATAGGTTTTCTACTTTTAGTTATTGTCCCCTTACCTACTCTTTAATTTGTTTTATTATGAATTCACTGTCCTTCATGAAAAAAATAAATGAATGTTGTTAGAGGAGAGAGATCCATTTAGCTTGGTTGATAGAGGCTTTTCTTCATTTAAGAAAGTAGTTGAGAATTTGAATCTTAACTTCATATGCATATTTTCAACCTAATTAGAAGGAACCTAACTTTTAGGGTCTGCTTGGATGGAGGGAAAATGGGAGAGGAAAGAAAATGGGAGGAGAGAAAATGGAGAGGAAAGAAAATGGGAGAGAAAATGTTATCCCTCATCATGCTTGGAAGGATGAGAGAAAATAGAAAGGAAGGAAAATGGGTGGGTGAGGTGGAGCATGGTCATTGGACAATGATGTGTAACTTTTCTCTCTCCTATAATCCCCCCATTTTGGGAGGAAAACTTTGGGAGGAAAATGGGGCATGTGGCCCACCCACTTTTCCTCTCCCCTTTTCTTTCCTCTCCCATTTTCTCCTCATCCAAGCAAGGGAAAATACTCCCCCTCACCCCATTTTCCTCTCCCATTTTCTTTCCTCTCCCATTTTCCCTCCATCCAAGCACACCACTTTCTTTCCTCTCCCATTTTCCCTCCATCCAAGCACACAATTTTACCCATATTAGTCTGGATTGTCTGTAGAGTATACATCTAACAAAAAAATTATTGTCACTGGTAAAGACTGTTTGAATCTTGATTTAAGATTAGCAGATTATTTCGTATTTTCCAATATTGGCTTAAAAAATGGTTTTATCTAACAATATGATTTGTAATATTTGTAATAATGGTCACAAAAGAAAAATATTATAATTTGGGGAGAATCAAATAGAAGTTCTATAAAAGAAATATAATCAAGAAGAAGTCACTCACATTTAATTTGTAAATAATAATATCTAGCCTAATACAATAACAAATTTTGCTCTGCTGATGATTATTAACTCATGAGACCTAGCTAATGTTAATTATGTTTCTTTTGCTCCAAATATACTAACTACAAAAATGTTGGAAAAAGAAAAGATGCCACGTAAAACTATAAATATCAAAATTTGGTACCAGTGGCACATTCTAACCTAGAACTATTTTTCTTTAATTAGCAAATGGTGTACAAGTTACATGAGTGTTATAAATAGTACGGAAAGACTTGGATTAAATTAAGATGAGATTAGATTCGAAAATCATTCCAGTTTTACATTATTGATTATTTTGAAGAGTGAAGCAGATTAATCAATTTGGATCAATTAGAAGAAGTGCTTCAAAAAGTTATTCCATTGCTAAGCTTGATTATTAGCTAATTAATTAGATAATAACCTCATTTTGCTGCTGCGAACTTGCCTAACTAATTAATTGGTATCAATAATTCATCTTGTCTCTATTGACTACAGAATATGAATTTGAGACGGAAATTAAACTAGAACATTTCTCACAAATTTGATATCGTGAAAAGTTGCTCCTTATATATAAAAGTTTTGTAAATTTTGTACGAGAAAAAAATTATAAAGAATCAAACACCACTTTTATATAATTTTTTTTGAGTGTATTTGAAATGACTGACAGTCTGCTAATTTAAAGGCCGAATGGCGAAATTGTGTATTTTTTGAAGAATTATACAGTAGCTAGTTTTACCACACCTAATATATCAATTTATCTCTAAAACAATTGTCAAAGAACTGATAGATAGAATATCCTAATATAGTGTTTTTAAAAAAAATTAAGACGGCACAAAAGTTTATACAATTTTTTTTGTAGTCTACAAATTTATTAAAATTTAGAGGAAAGATAGTGCAAGTTATACTCTTTGAATTATTGGTTTATGACAATGCATTGAAAGTAAAATAAAAGAAAATTCTTGATGGCCTTCCACAGCATCATATGCTTCTTCTTTTTTATGACTCATCATATGCAATTCTTTTGCAATAATTTTTTTGGCCAAATCTTTTGCAATAATTGAGAGCTTCAAAATTAAGGACAGACATAAAATATAAATTAATATTAATTCGCCAAAAATTATATACATATATTATTAGTTGAGTTGACCACACTCAAAGCACAATTATAAGTGGAAATCACATATATAGTTGCTCAGTATTAATGGAATATTGATTCTTTACTTAATTAATTTGGGTTCCGATTCAGTAAAATAAAATTAATTAGTAATAATTAATTTAAAGCATATTACGAAGAGAATTCAACAAATAAGCCCTAAAAAGAAATAATTTAAAAAGGATATCCAGATTCATATGCCCACAATCCACCTATGATTTCTTTTGTTGAAGCAATCAGACAAACATAATTGTTCTTCCTTGACGTTTCTCCACCGTTCATGTCAATTTTCATTCATCACTTTCTTTTTTCATTATCACAATTCGTCTTTGATGATAAATATTGATATTTCTTCACTTTATTCACTCTATTTTCTTTTCTTTTTCTCTCCAAAATATTAATCCTTTTCCCAAAATCATATCTTATCATATCTTTTCCCACTACCAAAACCAACCAAAAAAGAAAGTCGCCCCAATTAAAAATTGTTTGAGTGTTCATATGTTAATATGCTTCATAGGACAACCCATACCTAAAAATAAGTCTAGATTTGGTGAAAGGCTAATATATTTAGTATTGAAATATTGTGAAGTGGTTGTTATTATTTGTGTTGAGGCCAAGCTTGACGTGAAATAAAATTATAAAAAAAAATGTAAGAAAGTACTCAGAGATCGATGATGATGAGGTAAACACTAAGAAAAGAATGGGACGGAAAATTTTAGTTACAAAAGCAACCAACCACAGTACAGTATTACAAAAGAGGGAGTATATTCTAATTTAGTGAAAGTTTTCCATGATTTCTCGATTTATTCTGTTTTAAATGCTATTCTTTTTTCAATATGTCATTTTTATTTAGGCACGATGAGTTAAATTCATTATAAATAGTATATATTCCCTCCCATCCCATATGTAGGACGGTAGTTTCAAATTTTATGTGTGTATATATATAAGAAAATGATTATAATTTCTGACAATCAAATAAAAAGACAATGTAACTTCACAAAAAATGGGATTGAAAATATATTTACATATGAGATATGGTGGCGAAATTTCTCTTTTAAAAGGACAATCGTTCGTTCATATAGTGTGTGTGTATTCTAAACCGTAAAGCTCTCATTTTCATTTTTAAAACATTCACTTTTGCCATGTCATCTGTGTTTATAAATAATGCTACCTCCGGTCCTAAATATAAGACCTAATTGACTTTTTTTTTAGAGATTAAGGTTGCAAAATAGGTTATTAAATGATGACATATTTGACAGATTTTTAGATTATCCATTAGTTTAGAGGTAAAATAAACTAGTTTAAGGGAAAAAATTAGGTAAATCAATTTATAATTAACTTATTTTGCTTTTTTAAGGATTTTCCAGAAAAAGTCAATTAGGTCTTATATTTAAGACCGGAGGGAGTAATACTAATCCTGTTATACCTACCTATTTTCCGGGGAGAGAAAACAATATCACAATCTAAAGTTATTATCATCCGAATGTGTTCAAGCTTTCATTACACTAATGGCTTAGTGCATCAAAAGTTCTCCTTATAAAGTGTTTATGTGACAACACCCAAGCATATAAAATATCATCGCTCGTGCTATCTTAATCGATCAACTAAGCTCAACTCTCTCATGTGCTAGGAGTGGTGGACTAATTTCCTGGGTGGATAAAAAATTGATATTTGAAGCCAATTTGCATCTCATTACTTCAAGTGGAAAGGGGTAAAATTGAAGTGAGAGTGTGAGATCAGATCTTCTTGAAGGTGGAGGAGCAACCATTATGAGGTAGATGAGATAAAGCTGAACCACTAAAAAAAGCGGGTTATTAACAGAAACTGGTTATCACATTGTAACATAGATTATCACAATTTACTTTGTCTGTAAACTGAATTCCAGCACTAAATATCTGCAATTACATTTGCAAATACATGAGGTAATTAATTTGATAAATTTGCTTTTGTTGAAGTTATTCTCATTGTAGTCTGTTCGAGCTTGTTTGCATTCGATTTATTGCTTAATTGGTGCATCTTAAGTTCTACTTCTCACGCCATTATGTGACAAAAATCCCCAAAACATAAAGTATAATATTCCTTTCTTATTATTTGAACTCAACTCTTAAGTCTCTCAAGCATTATTGAGTCAATTAATTTGATAATAAAAATACCATTACAATCAAGTTATCAACAGATATCCTGGTCAAGCTTCTTTGTACCAAAATCTAAAAGTTCTACTTATAAAGTGTCTTATTCTGTGTCAGTAACTGAGACCAGCCCAAAAGATAAAAATTTCATCCTCGTTGTAACTAACTGAACCAACATATATAAATCTGTTGTAACTACGTACAATATATATCGTATAGTACACACTTGTTTGATATTTATCAGAAGTTTGGGGTTGGAGTTGGAGAGATGATGGTTGAAAAGGAGACAAGAAAGTGGTGGGAGGACATGAAATCAGAGCCATTGAAAGAGGCATATAAATATGCAGAGATGAGATGATAATGAGTCCAAAACTGAACAGCACCACACATCACTATAAGAACTTTAATCTAGCCAACTAGTGCACTTTATACTGCTGGTGTTTATGTGCCATCTCCTCTGTGCACTAAACTAGGGGATATTGTTTTGTTCCCCTTTCCACCATGATGGCTTCTCCTCTATCTCAAGCTGTACCTCTTTGATTTGATGCCATCCCAAACTCCTCCACAATTATTGACCAACCTCAAGATTCTCTCTAGATATTAACCCAAATCTTGTTTGGCACCTGGGAAAGGGTACTAGACAGAATTATATGTTGGGAAAATTTAGTTGAAGAAGTCCCCTTCTAAAAAAATTTTATCGACTAAAATGAACTTAATTACTTGAATAATAGTGTTCCCTCTTGTCCTAATTATACACTTTAAATTGTTTTAAATTTTCTTTTTTTCTCAAAATTAATTTATTATACTTATAAAATAATATAAAATCTAATTAGATATAACATTTATTTAAATTTATTATGGTCTCTTAATCTCCACAAAAAGAGTCGTTTGACTCTTATAATTAGAACTAAAGTGAATATTATAGTTTTCAAATACAAAATCTTGTTAAAGTACTAGTATCTTATATGTAATTAAAAACACGTGAATACCTTCTAGCCATTAAGATTTTCAAACAAGAATTTTGCACTATTTTCCGTGCAGGAAAGGGTGGGCATTAAAACAATATTAAAAGTTGTTGTCATGTGGCATGGGGATTGCATGTTCATATACTCCCTCCGGTCCCTAATGTAAGAGCTAGCCGTCAAAAAAACGATTCTTAAGAAAACATGTGAATGTTAGTTGAGTGTCTGGAGTTAATGTTTCTTTTTCAAAATTGCCCATATTTATTATGGTACTTTTAAGAGAGAGAAATACATAAGCATTAATAAATATGAAAGAGAGTTAGGGGTAAAGTAGGAAAAAATGCATTAAATGAGGAGAGAATATGAGGTGAGCTCTTACATTAGGGACCAAAACCATTCAAATTTTGGGTTCTTACATTAGGGACCGGAGGGAGTACTACACACAAATAATCTTGGCGTTGCGGGATAAGGCCCTGAGGAGTCTTGCGCATCAAACTGCAGTTTATATATTATCTATAAAAAAGGAGAATTAATTAGAGATCTCATAGAAAAAATATAATTAAAATAAGGTTTAATACATTGTAAATAACAACTTCTAAGCTAACAATAATAACTTTTGGCATAGTGATTATAGCTAATTGGACCTCATCCTTAATTGGGTTTCAAAGACATCTAATTGGTTCTAACCTAAAGAAAAGGTATAAAGTGTAAGGCTCACATGGCTAAGCTTAGTTGGAGAGACGACATGGTAGTGGAAACCACGTATTCATCCTATAACGGAATTGCCAGAGTTTGGTACCTGTCCTTTGTCTCAAGAGAGAGTGAAAGAGATATGAGATTGAAAAGAGAAAAAGAGAAGGGATTAAAATGGATAGGTTATTCAAATATTTAACTAAAAATGCCCAATGTGAATGAAAGAAAACAAGGTTGTGCTGAATAGATCAAGTGCAGTGCTGACAAATATAAAGTAAATAGTGGACCTCTGTCAAATAAACAAACTTGCATTCGTGATGGTGATGATGAGTATGAATTGACGTGATTTTTATGCTTTTCTTTGTTTTTGAGTCACGAAAAAGTTGTAGGATAAATTCATCACACACTATTTTAGTTATTAACAAACTTTATTGGGCTAAATTACAAAACAGTCCAAATTAATTCTACATCAATTGCAAATAGCTTCCTTCACGTTTAAACTTCTTTACACTTTATATATATACTTATATACACACCCTCCTTAACTTTTAAATTTTGAACTACTTCCACGCTGATTTTTTTTGTTTCGCTCGTGAAAGAAAATATTTATAATCCAAATATCCTTTCAGATTGTTTTTTTATAGGCACCACAAATTTGGAATCACATATAAATATTTATTTAAACAAATTAGACAAGGGCTAAGGGCGAGTCATCCCTCTTAGCAGCTCTTTCCTAATTAATCATCCTTTATTATGCAGATGAATTCCTGTTTCATTTTATTCCTTTTAGTGAAGTACCACGCAAATTAATTGCAAGATTTATTTGCATATATTTCAGAGTTTGGGAAGCTCTATAGATTATCTTTATATAAATATTCAAATTTCTAACATGGTTCCAAAATGTCTCCACCAATTTGGGCCTCTCAAAGTCCAACAGTTTCTCCAAAACAAATATGGTCTAAAATTTTCCAGGTCCAAGAATGAAATCTGAGAAAGCTACAAACACAGAAATCATTGCACAATGAAGCTAAGCAATGGTATCTAATTAGAGCATCCCAAAGACCAAGCCAAGTTTTTTTTCAATTGGGAAAAACGTGTTGTAGTCGACCAAGCTAAGTCTTCGGCTGTACAAAAGACTTGTGAACACAATAACTTCTTAAGATGCAATTCATTCGGCCGGCAAATACTAATCACTTAAACATCGGTTAAATGATCATGAATTATAAGTGCAATTTCAATTTTATCTACTCAAATTTTACACTAACAAACTGGCTCTTAGCATGAGACAGATTTATTTAATTTGGAGAGATTAAATAAGTCAAATTAATTAATTAATTAATTATAATACACAATATAATCTCTCTGAAATGCTTTTACATACCATTAAATTATATATTAGCTTGTAAGTTAGGCAAATTAGTTTAGAAGAATTTTATTTAAAAAATTATACTGAAGGCCAAAATTGACTCTTAAAATAGGTTTTACATTTTTTTGGAAACTAAATAGATTGTTTTGGCCAGAAAGGATACTAACTAGATTTTACATTTAGAATTGGGTATTATATAAAAACACAAATCAAACATTTGTCTTTCGAAGTCAAATTGTGTCAGATACAAGTCAAAATTGTATTTAATTCCGTGAGACATGTTTGTATCTATTTTTCTTACTTGTAGCCTATGGGTAATTTTGCTAAGGGAAAAAGAGTTCCCTAGCTTTTGTACTGGTTAGATTTATCAACATAATGCCATGAACCATTCCTGGTCTTAGTTCATTGCTTCAACAATCTTGATCTACCAGTGAAAGAAGGACTATGCAATATGAGAATTAAAGGGGGGCTTTGCAAATTCACAACAATGGAGATAGTATGAAGAGAGTTAATTCAAATTTTGGATGAATTTGTGGGTCAAAATAAAAATCTTCAGATGAAAGAGGCAAAAATAAGGAGAGAGGCATGATGCAAGTAAATGTTGATGCAACATAACCAAGCAAACATAAAGAAGACAGAGCAGAGCACAATTTGTTTAAGTGATATCAATAAAAGAAAAGCTAAAACGATTATTGTACAAAAAGCACAATCAGAGAAAGTAACAGCAAGAATGAAATCATAATATTACAAGAAACCTAAGAACTAGTACAGATCCATATCATACAAGTTGTACTACACTTCTCTTTCAACACTCCTATCAATGTCAGAAACCTATAAGTAAAAGATATCAACACATGACTTTACAGAGATAAAATAATGGGACCCATTTTTCACATCATAAACCAAATAATTTGACTGTCACAAGTATTTAGCATTCATACTATATAGCATATTAAAACTTGCTTTGCTAGATTGACATCTGATAGCTCTCTAAGACACCTATAACAAGGTTCACAGTTGTTCTACCATTATTCTACCAGTCTCATTTATTTGACAAATCGAAAATCATAATTTACAGAAGGCAGAATTAAGGCACCATAATTTTCAACAGAGAAAAATTGAGATATAAAAATCATATTAACCTTCTTCTCGGAGATTTACTTCTTTCTCTTGGTAGATTTAATACAAGTGATATTATATGGACTCTGGCTATCAATATGAATTGGATGACTAATAATGGTGATGCAACCACCAAACAGAATAATTAAAGCATCTCTGCAGTGCCAGATGGAATCTGGACCATTACCACATTCTTATAATTGAAAGATTCAAGATAAACATGTAAATAGGATTAAAACTAATCAGATAAACTCATAAAAGCATAATTCAATAGATAACAATATTTACACGTACAGAGAGAGACTATAATAGCGGTATCCAAGCATAGACAACAAGAAGTTTTATAGTTTCAGAACATTCAATAACCAGTGATTTAGGGGAAATGATAATTGATACAGCACAACTTTCCATCAATGCTCATTTAACAACTGTATTCTTCCTCACAAGTCCCAACACCTGATGCCAATTATTTTCGAAAATTACTGTTCAACAGATGTGGGGAATATATATTTAAGGATGCAAATCTACTATCATAGTTAGTGCATCTGTGCTGTCTTAACTCTTATACCAAAATCAATAAGTGAACCATTGAGAATATGATTTTGATATTGATTGGTCATATACTGTTTTCCACACTAGAGAAAGCTAAAAAGATACACAGTTCTTGAGTTCAAATAGCAAATTTAAATTGATACATAATACAAAAATTAATAAAACAAATCACAGAAATTATTTTGTCATTTCAATCTAAGAAAATGTATGATCTTCAAATCAAATGTCTAGTTGTATGTTCTTGAAAGGGCTTGGGCAAACGCTACTAACAACCTACAATTGTGTTGGAATTTCAATTATTTAACCTATTCTGAGCTGCATGAAACCAACTTTTGAAAATTTCATGTCAACGGAAAATGGGGGGAGATACAATTTCAATGGGGAGAAAATATAAATTGAAATTTCAAAGCTAAAAGAAAAAGACCCAAGACCTCCTAAAGTAAAACTTATCAGCCAATCTTGAGCAAAATCTGAATCTCTTCCCCTATCCTGCCCCACCTTTTCAAGGAAATACTTAGAAAGAACGGGGAAGGTACCAATTAGAATTTAGCAATAACATCCTGTGTCAATGGTTGAATGAATGTTTGTGCATCTCACTGGATTTTGAAGCATCATAGTGTGTGGCCCCTGACAATACAATCCTTCAACATCCCATGACAGCACAATTATAAACAAAGTTACCAGAACGCTTTCTGGCAAGCAGGTGCCATTGTGGAGGTCCTTCGCTGGGAACCCACGCGTTGAGTTCAATATAACCCTCACCGTGTGTCCTAGGCCCACCGATGACAATAAGGCGATTGCCACAGGCCCTGAAAGCAAGACCCCAACCATTCACAGACACTGCCCGTTCAGGCAGTCTCCCTATAACAGACCACTGTTTATTTTCCTTGTTATATTTCTTGACTTCCATGTCAGCATAATCAGCAGCATACAATTCATCATTTACAACAGCAACCAGAGGTGGAGCCTCAGCAGTAGCAGGCATTTCACCGGCCCTAGCACTACGTCCAGGGGACATGCTAGGAATTTCTGTCCATGTTCTTGTCTGTAAATTGTACTCCTCACCACACGTAAGAAGCTTTGATTCTGGCCCTCCAATACCACCAATTACATAGAATTTCCCATCCATGAACACCCCAGAGCACATTTTCCTGGGCTTGTTCATGCTAGGGAGGACCTCCCAAGTCTGAGTCTCAGAATTATAGAGCTCGGCTGAGCTGAGAATACGCCCATCTGAGTCACAACCACCGGCCAAAATCGCGACCTCTCCAAGGCTAGCAGATCCAAACAGGCATCTAGGAGCATTCATTCTCATTCCAGATGTCCAAGAGTTCGTCAAAAGACTGTATCGGTAGATGACATGGGATGTGAGTTCCTTCCCAAATACAAGAAGTTCTGTGCCTACGGCCAAGGACTCCTTATCAGAACACATGAAGCATTCATTAGAAGCCATCCTAGGTAAATGCATCCACCGCTGGCGAATTGGATCATAAGCTTCCCATTCAAGGAGCTCGCATGAAAAATAAATCCAGTGCTCAATGATGCCATGCAGTCTTCTCCAAGTATAGAGCTCACCACTTCTGATTAAGTTCCAAAAGCTCTTATTTAGTTGGGCAAGAAAACCATAATCAGACCGTGAACATCGGCTAAGACAGGTAACCGAACTGTCCCGATTCATCCGTGGGAAAAGAGAACCAGAAGCAGATGAATCCCCGGCTTGCTGCTGTTGCTCGTCATCAGATTGCTGGTTACCAGAATCCAATGAATCTGAACCACGACGCTGCTGCTCCCCCTCCTCCAACTTCTGGTCACCAGAATCTGAAGAATCCCCACCCTGCTGCTGATTATAAGACTGAGAATCAACAGAATCTGATGAATCACCAGCACGATGCTGCTCTCTTTCATCAGAAGGTTTGTCAAACCCAGCTCCATCCATTTCAACATTTCTGAAATCATTGAACAGCTCACAATAGTTTTCCCCTTCAGGGATGCTAGATCCGTCCTCATCCATTGGGGAAAGGACAGAAGAAGAGTCCAATGAATCTTTATCTAGCAAAGATTGCTGTTCATCTCTATGGTCCAATATCTTGCTAAGCTTGTTCGACCGGAGTAGACCATCCTCGCCATCATACGGGCGCTTGCCATTTTTAATGTCGAAATCCGGCAGATATTTCATGAAAGACCAGTTCTCTGCAGGGCAAGTGCTAGAAAACAACCTTGGAAATACACAGGAACGACCTTCCAACATGTCTATATCACAAGAACAAGAAGCAGCAACAAAGTTTTCTCAAACCCAATCCACTTCCTCCTGTCTTAATTGTAAAGAAACAGATTCAACAGCAGAAAGAGGAGCAATAGCAGACCTATTCAAACAAATTCAATTCAAGAGTTAATTTTTCTTTCAATCCCCTTCTTCCCAAATCAGAAAATTTGCACACAACATTAAACTAAAAAGCTCAAAAGCCAAAACAGATGCCAAATAAAAACACGATTTCAGATCAGAATCCATTCAGCAAAATCACACAGTCACAAAGGAAAATGCCAAAAGCAAAAAACCAAATTTTGATAATCCCAGAAAGCAAAACACCACAAACAATTCTAACTTCAATTAAACTATCCACAACATCAATACACTCAAAACAACAAAATCAACTATCACAAGAAACTAAAACAACTCCAATATCCCAATGTATAAATCAAACAATCAAATTTCAAATCCACCCCACTAATCATATCACATCCAAACCAACCAAAAACCAAAAATTTAACTAGATCTCACAAAAAAATCCTCCCTTTAACCCAATTATTCACAACCCACATAACAAAATCTCAAACCCAGAAATTCAAGAATGCAAACAAACTTACAGATTGAATATCCAAATCTAAGAAACCCCGATCAGCAAATTTCAAATTCAACAAACAACAATCTTCAATCTTGAAATCTCCCTCTCTATATATATAATAATATGACTACATGTATATATATAAATATATATATATATATATAGTTATACCCAGAAATTGAATTGAAATCTGTTTGATTCTCTCTCTAGAAATTGAGTGAGGAAATCAAAAATGGAGGTTTGGAGGAAAATGTCTGAATAGAGAGGACCCCTCTAAGCATGGCCTTATCTCTCTTAAATCATATCAGCCTAATTTATAATTTATAATTTAACATTTTCCTTAATTTCTTTTGTTTGCTATGAAATTAATATTTATTTTCTTTTCTTTTCTTTTTAACTGACGGAGGCGGTGGTTTGTGGGCCCCACCTCAAGGTTCGCCGTGCCAGTCTTCGTTATGTAGCCGGTAGCAGGTAATCGTAATAGTCTCTCTGCCACGTGGCAACTCAGGAGAAACATGGTTTTGCTCTCTCTCCGGTTCGCTGACTCGGATCATTAAAAATGAGGAGAGAGAAAGTGATTTTCAGCCGTCGGATTTTTATTCTTAATCCTTGGATGGTCTATTAAGAGTGATTAAGAGTGATGATTCGGTTTTGGGTGTGATTGCAATGGCCAGTTCTTTTTTTTATTCAACAAAAAATTTAGATGGGTTGGGCCCGAGAATTCAACAGGGTTAAGGCAGGCCTCCGGGCTCAAAGAGCGCTTACAGAGAACTACTTACATATCACCCACTATCAAAGTTCTCAATCAGTGGGATTTGAACTTATAACCACATAGTTATTAGTCAAACCTTTTTACCAACTAGATCAATCTTTATTGGTCAAATGACAAGTTTTCATTGGTAAGTAGTGTTGTAAGAATCGAATCAGATGGTCAAATTGGTCTAAGTGTTAATACTTCATATTTCGACTCAATGGTTCTCTGTTTGATTGTCAGTATGACTATCGGTCTGAGCAATCTGATCTGGTTGAAACCACGACTCAAAGTCTTGTCTGGCTCGCTTTCGGTTCGGCATTATTGGGTCAAACGGAAAAGGTTTGAGTTTTTTTACGTGGGCAGTTTAATTAACCTGATGCTTAGGTTAATATTAATAATAATAAGTGGTAAGTAACGCCATGGGATGGGATGTGACTTTTGACTGGTCAATTTTGGAGCAAACGTAGTAGGAGTAATAGCAGCTGTTTTCTTTCGGTTACGATCAAAAGGAATTATGATCATTAAAAGTTTGATTGTTTTCTTTTGTTGTTTATTATTATTATTGTTATTGTTACTGTTACTACTACCAAACACGGTTTAATCAAACGAAAAACGCTTAAGTCAAAAAGGCGGATTTAGCTGCAATTTGCTGTTTCCAAATCTTTTCTTTTTTGTGTTTTTGGCATGTGGCCCTTTTGCCCCCACTCGTTCCCTTTGATTTTACTGTCTTGTCAAAATTTTCCATCTTGTGTTTTTTGCTTTTTTTGGTCTTGTGTCCTTGTAACGAGGATGATTGCACTAATTAGTAACCTCAAATCGAGTAAATTAGGGTCAAATAACCGTGCTTAATGAGGGTATTAAATAATAATATCTGGAATTTAATTAGGGTGTGTGTGGGGGAAGGGAATGAATAGTGTCAAAGATTAAGACAGGTCGGCAAATGAAGCAAATTAATGGAGCACAATTTTCTAGCGTACCACTGTATGTAGATTCTCCTATACATAATCATTTCAAACTTTTCTTTCTTCCTTTCTTTTCTTTATTGTAATTTGGGTTAGTGTGTGTGTGTGTTATAATGTGCTTAATTAAATAAATCTATATGCAGTACTATCTCCAGCTTACAATTTTAAGTCATTTCTATAGAATATTTTTTCCACAGTAAGTTACTTAATGAATAATTATTGTTTGTTTAGTATTTTTTTCTTTATATTTAATGCTTAAATATGACCCATTATATTTTTTCTTCTTCAAAATCTTTAAAGTATGGATTAAAGTAAATAATAAATTTAATTGAAATGAATTAATTGGGAATAACATAGAGTATTGTGTGGGTGCGAGGAAATGCTCTCGGGATTGGCGTTGAATTTTAAAGGGAAAGGGAAAAAGATCAAAATGGGGAAAATAATCACATCAAGCTTTTAATTATGCTTGCATGTGTCACGATTTGAGCAAATGAAGAACCAAAATCTTGATTAGTAGGCTGAAGGCTTTTTTGCTTTCAATTTGTAATCAGTCTCTTTCTGTCATCCCTTTGTTCTCTTCTCTCTGTGTTCCTTCTTATCTCCCAAAAGTGGCACTCTGGTCGGCATTTTTCTCCTCCTTCCAATATTATTTTTTTAAAAAAATAATAAAAAATTATCTTAAACACAAGTATATGTGTGCTTAATAGCACTTTTATTTATTATTAATCCTAGAGGTAATGATATTGTTCTCATATATGAGTGGAAGGTCCACAAGATTAATCCTAATTTTATTGATATCTTTTAATTAATTTTGAAGATCTGAGAGGGATGGACAAAATAGGATATGTATGAAGCAGCGGCTGATTTATTTGTAAAGGTCTACGGGCAACAAATTTTGAATTCAATTCCGTGGGCTGAATGATCGTCTATTCGTCTGTGCATATTGGCCAAAAATGGTCATATATGCCAGTTTCTCACTTTTTCCTCCCTTTTCAACTTATCCCCTAAACAAATACTATAATATTTTTAGTTCAAGTTGTACAAAATTCATATATTATCATAAGTCATAACTCTCATGGTGTATCAACAAAGACTAAATTAAAATACTAGTGATTAGTAAAAATAGTCTAACTGCACATTATAAAAAATAACATAAAAGGTCAATATAATAAATGTTTAATTTCCATTATTATCTTTAGATAGTTTTGAATATAAAAAGAAGGTAGAGTTAATGTTATTATAAAATTTAAAAATTAGATCAATTGTATCTGTAATAGATGACATAACTATGATTTCTGAGTACAAGTTGAATTTGATTGACTAGACAGAAGTGAATATTAGGATTGAGTTTGAGGAAAATAGGGAGAGATTATTTAATAGTGGTCATGATTTTTAATTTGAGTTTCCTCATTATCAGAGAGAGAGAATTTTGGGGTGAGAAAGGAATGAGAAAACAAAAGGGGATGAGCTGTGATGGACAACTAGCATTCGTTGGAATCAGCTCTCTGGTCCTGTCATTGGTCCCCACCTTCCTTTCTATTTTCACACCCACATTTTCTATATTCTCTCTCAACTTCCTTACCAAAGTCAATATTTATCAAAATTCATCATAATCCTCTTTTGTTTTATTTTGAATTTTCTCCAACTCTAGCCATCCCACCATTTTTTCCTACATTAATACTGCTATATTCTTACTTTCGTTATATATAATAAGTTGTAATTTCACAATACTATATATATATATTTGAACTTTCAACGACTATTTAAATCTTTGAAAAATAAGTCATATCATTTTTTAAAAATGCTATATATTTTAAGAAGGGGTAGTTAAAATCAGTTTAATCGGTTTAATTAGGTGATTGAAATTGTCCAAAGTACTTATTTTTCCCTATGGTGCATTATTTATGAAGGCGGCATGCCTTAATTGCACTGCTCCACCACACATTGGTATGTAACTATGTTGGAGGGAAAATAATAGTGAGGCATAACTAATATTGAACATAACGATTTATTTTTAAAATGATGGTAGCACTATAGTATTATGCTATGCTTGTCATGTGGTATTGAATAACTTTCTGCTGTATAAAATTTTCAAATATAATAGTCTCCACTCTTCACAATGATAAATAAATAAATAAAGAAGACTACACACTATCATATATTCATATTAAAATAATGACTTTCAATTCATACATGATAAAAATGCTAGTTAACTCCGGTTTTTAATATGAAATTTTGTTAGTAGTATAATTTGTGTTAAATGTAGTGTTTACAATTTGTTTATATTAATTGATAATCAATGTATAATCTAGATGATAGTATGAGGTATCCGAACAAGCAATTGATAATAAGCTAAGGGTAATGAAATATTTTTTCCCCTTACAAATACAGCTTAAGTGAGAGTAATACGGAGTGGTAATATTTATGAGAAAAGAAGGTACTCATTTGGATCCATATACATAAAAGTTAAAAATTTAAATGAATTTGTTCAATGACAATAATGCCCTTATGGATATTGTTAGAAGGGGTACTTTTTTTTTTGGCCAATGTTAGAAGGGGTACTTACGTATAAATGGGGGGATCATGAGGAATAAAAGGGAGGAAGAGAGGAAATTAAAGACGACGTCGTGTAGTGAGGCCGAAAGTGGAGGGAAAGGTGCGCCGCATGTGCTGATGTGCGTGCATTTTGCGATCTCAATCTCTTCCTCTATCTTTTCGTAATCACCAAACTTTTGTTCCCTTATTTATTTTAATCACATATTAACTCTCCCCTAATATACTTATTTATTCATTCCATTTTATATTACTCCCTCCATTCCTAAATATAAGATCACTTTAGTAAATTTGGAGAGATTAAGAAAGACATTCTAATGATTTAGGATTACATGAAATTTCCAAAATACCTCTCACTTATGTTTTAAAGATATCCTCTCACCTTCTTCAAACAGCTATTTTTTTTGGGTAAGGGCGTATAGGGGTAATTTGGGGAAAACTTGAGTCAAATTAAAAAGTGATCTTATATTTAAGAACAAACTCTCCTCCCTAAAGTGATCTTATGTTTAGGAACGGAGGGAGTATTTTTTTACCCCAATTTTATCCATACTTACTAATAATCAACTAGTTTAAATTACATTAAGTTTAAACATGAGATTAAGTTCGAATATCATTTACATTTAACATATTACCAGTTGATCTAAACTCGTTTTGGTGATATACTAGTACTTTATTTGCTTTATTAGAGTTTTGGGGAGGTAACCATTATTTAAATTGCAAACACGTGCGCCACCGTGTAGGTGTTTCCGTTGGATTCTCTTGGATAAGCGCGCGCCCACAGTTATCAGTGGTGCACTCCCATACGCTACGACACTACCTCGCCATTTTCCTGACACGTGTCCGCCAACCTTCCTTCTCCCTCCTTAACCCTCATTTCTCCATTCCTTTTTTTTAATAACATTGGAAGTAATTCCTCCATTCCTATATGTGGCGATTAGTCAGAATTATAGTGACTTGGATATTAATTTTCTAATTAGCGTTTTAGATGGGGTGCTACTTAACCCCTAAATTTTTACTTGTCGCGACTATATTCTTATGGTTTTAACAATTTAATTATAATTTAATCCTTGTACTGCGTGTTATAAGAAAAATTATGGGCTAAATTTTAAAACAGTAAGAATATAAAGAACGCGTTACAATGTGTCAAAATTCAAAAATTAAGTTATAATTGAGTCCAAACTATAGGGATTTTTTTGGACTGAAAAGTATAGGGATTGAGTTATATTAACTCCAAATAAAGGAATTGAATTGCAATTTAGTCAAAAATATGTTGACTAAAGGATTAGTTTTCTAATTATTTTATAAATATAAAGTTTGTATATAACATTGTATTGAAACTTTTGAAATTAATATTTATACATGTATATATTGACAATGAGAGTTATGAGACTATACAGATGTGCGTATGTCCGTGTGTGTCGGCTTTTGTTTCCATTTGCTATAATATATTAATCTAAAGTATATATAATCCATAATCATTGAGATGACACATTGTTTACCTTAATTATGACTTTTAAGCACTACTAGGATATTGCCTCCTCTCTATAATATTGTTCTTCTATCTTTCATTCATGCCTCAGCTCTGAAATAATAATGAAAAACCTACGAAAATCTTGTAGTGGTCTGAAAAGTGTGAAATTAAAAAAAAGGAAAAGAAAAAAAGGATGAAAACAGATTAAGATTGAAAGATATATAATAATTATTGTTGCAATTTATCTAAAATTTGTATCATGGTGCGATGCGAGCAATATTATGATATTATCCTTTACTATTTTGATTACGTTGACAAATGACAGGAGATAATTATGTCATTTGAATTAATTATATGTTTTTGACCCATTTGTTTGAAATTTTATGTTCGTACAATACCGAGTACAAATAAAGGAACAATTAGCATTTTCAAGCAGCGTAATAATATAATAATAATGCACTATAAATTATAATTGTATTATCTTTTTCTTAATTTCCCCACTTTTATAATATGATTTCCTTTCGCCAACAACTGTAGTACATAATTAAGATTAGCCACACACTATATTAATTTCATTTTTAATATTAAGAAATCGTGAAAAGATAATATCGAGGCTGTGTGTGTGTGTAATTGTTCTCTAACTCTTATGTATTTTCAGGCCCTTTCGTAAGTAGTATTATTTTCTTAATTGAATTAAAAGAATCAGTTTCTTAACATCAGTCTTATTGGACTCTTGAATTTTTTTTTACATTACTAATCACAACAAGTGGAGACAAGAAGTAGTGATCATACAATCTAAGCGTAATCTAAGTTAATATAAATATGCAACTATATGTATTTGATAGGATGAAGAAGACATAAGAGGACAGATTATGTGAAGCATAAAACAGAAAAGGAAAAAAAAAATTATAGGCGATGAGATGATAGGTTTATTTTCTCAAGCCAAACAAGAAAGCATGATGGTATAATTAGATTATCTTTTCTTGGTGTGGCACATACAAAAAACAATAACCAGCCGCGAGAGAGAATGTGACTCTCCACAAGATTAAATATATCATAGTAATTTAAAGAGAATAAATTTAGAGGAGGAAAGGTGTGTGGGTAATCATCGGATTTCTATTACGTTTGTCTGACCCAACCTAATGCTCGTGAGACTCACTCCCCTTTTGCACTTTTACTTGAGTTAGGACACAAAGTGTATTATATATCTTTGTATCCTCTTACTCTCAAGTAATGTGAGACTTCTTTATTAGATACACCCACATATTTTTATGGTTGAAAACTCCAACATTTATTTCATCCGAATTAAAAAATATAAAAGCGATATGTAGTGTGTTAATTCTTAATTATAGAAAAGATTGCATGTCTACCAATAACATTACAATAATGCAAGAAAAGATAAAGCTAGTAGTAATTTTTGGCAAATAGGCTTTTTTGATTGATTGAAATTGTAGGAATGACCCGAATTAAAAAATTATAAAAAATATAATATTTTTTAAGAAAACAAAGGAATTGAATTAGAACAACAAGGGCACGTGGATGGGCCACTTTTGATACAGTAATCATGATGAAGAGATAATCGTATGTATAATTTGATGATGATAATAATATATTATTTTTAAGAAAAATAAACAAACTTCAAAACCAAGCAATTCCACTATGTCCAACCTACAAAAAAGATTCTTGGCGTGCACTAAGCAATTATAATAATCCAAAGGCTCAATAAACCCAAGGCTACATTTGCCTCCAATGACATCCGTCCACGTGTTGATCTATCGTGTAAAGGCGTGTGGCCATGTGAAGCATTATTGGAGGTTGAGAAAAACTTCTCAATGCACAAATCAAACCGCACACTAAACGACGTATAATCTTTTTTTCCTCAAAATTATAAAACCCAACAACAAAAATAATTAAATATATGATTTTCTAAATACTGTACTACTCCTATAACGCAAAACATTGGACTAGTTCTAGGATGATGTCCCATATATCAGCCTCTAGTTAGCTTGAAAAATCAAAAATCAAAACTCACACACATGACACATGCACAACAGATTCAGGATTTGTACGAGCTATTAACTTATGATGTGCGTCTACTATACACGTGTGTGTGTGTTGTGAGCACACATAAGTTGACGAGAATGTGGTATGCGGGCGCGTGATAATTTTGATTATTTTAATTTATGGATTTTAATTAGACACATACACGGATATATGCTACGGGCTTAATTCATTTGGGTTCGGCCAATACTACTTGACAAAAACTGCTACCTAATCTTTTTTTTTAAAAAAAAGAAAATAATTTAAATTTTGAAAGTTTGAAATGAAGTTTTGTGATTCGAGACACAAATGAAAGGCCATTAATGTCTTAATTAGGTATATTTGGTTATGTCGAACTCAGATCAGAGTTGCACCCAAACAAATCAACTTTCATATTTGTACGAGTGTGTTGTCGCTAGTGGGGTGCTTTAAGATTTTCTGGTACAACATCAAAAGGTTTCTGTCTATTAACCTACATTAAAAGAAAAACGGATTGGACCATGCATGGTTTGAACTAGCCAATAACAATAACAATGACTAAATTCCGCGGTTCAACTGGTCGAAGATATTTCTATGGAGAGAATTATGGTGTCTTAAAAGAGGAAGGGCTAAAGGTGTAGATTTAATAATGAATTATAGCGCCAGATATACTAAACATAAAAAATGAATTTTAAGAAGTAAATGTGGTAATAATGAATAAAAAGGTTGGAAATTTGGTAATGTCTTAAATCAATTTAAACTTCATTGAAAATTTGGGAAGTGGGTGCCATGACATTCTAAAATAAATATTTAAAGGAGTTTAGACTGATATAATATAATGACATCTAAATTTGCAAACTTTATAATTATTATTATCCCATTTACTACTCGAAATTCATTTTTCTGTTCAGTAGTGCACTTGGTGCAATAATTTGTTTTTAAATTTGCACTTTTACCAGAGATTAAAATATTCACAAAAATGTGCTAATCCCTCCATTTCTAAATATATGATCTGCTTATCCAATTTAATCACGTTAAGGATTTAATTCAATTAGTCAAAATTACTTGTTATTATCAAATAACCCCTACTACATTCCTTTATTACCTTCACTCTCTCTTGCTTTATTTATTATTAAAGGGTATATATTAATAAAGATAATTTAGGGAGAATGGGTAAAGTATAAATATGAATATCATATAATGACATATTCTAACTCTAAACATGATATGTTTATAGATTGAACTCACAATTTGATTTACCAAAAATATTTTATACCATTAATTAAACTAGAAAATCTTTAGTGTGGCTATTATATTATTTTTGTGACCTAGCTTCATTTATTCCTCCAATCTTTATAGTAATTAATTATCCTTATTTTTTTATGTGAAAGTATTTGGTGGAAGTGATTTTAAAAAAAAAGAAAAAGAAAAGAGGGAGGAAGGATATATGAGAAGGTGGGTGTGGGTGGTGGAGTGAAAGAGAAGAAGGGAGAGAAGTGGAGGGGCTATACACCATGTGACATGTATGTTGTTTACATGACACATATTTGCATATGAGCTCCATTTTTAACTGTCACTGGGCTCCACTTCCATCATCATTTTGTAAATACCCTTGTTAATAACTACTACTTGGTAGTACTGGTAGTACTTACTCACCACTTGAAATTATATAAGCGCGCGCGCGCGCGCAATATATACGCACACATATAATGCAGTGCCTTCATCGCTGCTATTTCAATATAAATATATCAACATTAAATTGGGAGAGAGGGTTTTGATTTGAAGGATCAGAGTTTGGGGGGGGGGGGAGCAAGCACAAAGTTAAATTGTAATTAAATTAATATGAATGTGAGCATCTATATCTCCCTTTTGCCTCTGTCACCCACTTTCCATTTTAGTTCCACACCAACTACTTCAAACTATCCCCTCTCAATTATTCCCACCTTCCATTTCTACTTTTTTTTATCAGCACACCTTCTATTTTTACATATCGCTGCTAACTATTTGCAATTGAATAATTGATCATACTCCACACTTTCCATATTATATTGCATTACATTTCATTCAAATGTATATGCGACCCTGAATAATGTATTGATGAAAGCTAAAAAAAACACTTTGCATGACATTATTTTAAACATTCAACATAGTCTGTTAATATTTTACTTTTTCATTTGTGTCGGTCATTACAGTATTGGTATTGATGAATATATATAATGGTTTCGAGATTTAGTGGCTCGGCACTCGTCAAAGTTATGATCAATCCAGTCATTAATTTGTTCGTTTTACAATTCATTTTTTTTACCAGAATTATTACAATTCATTAGAATATTTAACATTAAGCATTTTTAAGCTTTTCATATTAGACTGGACAACAGGTTAAGAATGCATGCTACACTTGATTAAGCCAAAAGGCGGCCAAGAAAGGTTCACATGACATATATGAATGACCATAGTAAAGTTTTTTAGTTAATGATTTAGTTTTCTCTAAAAATATTTTGTAGTTTAAAATTGACCTTATTACAGTTTCAAAATATTGCAATATCGTTCTATTTCGTCAAAAAAACTCATGTTAACTATTGAAAGGTTGGTGTTTAACGTTAACATTATAACGGAAAGAAGAAATATTGCTTCATTAATTCAAAATTTTCAAAGCAAAATTAAATAAAGTAGCGGGGCAAAATAGATCCTTAACCATTTTTTGTCATTTTTTGTCATGTCACAAATAGTATTTATCGAACAACTTCTTCTAGTTATTATGTTTCTATTATATTTCAAGGTTCAAACGTTACTACAAAATATGACAGCGCAGACAAACTTCTTCCTCTTCTTTGAAAAAAAAGCATAAGAGAGATTTTGGCAAGAAAACAAAAGAGTTAGGTCGAGATCAACGTTCTAATTATGAAAAGGGTTGGTTATTTATTCATAGTAATTATCATATGATTATTAAAAAAAGATCAACCCAGTTTGATCTAGTGCCCACTTTTTGAAGATGTTGAGGAAGAGAATATATTAGACAATGCAATCTTACCAATACTTTTTACTAAGAGGCTGATTTGAACTCATGATCTCATACCTCATGGCAAGCGAGTTTACTGTTGAGCAAATTCGGCCTTCTATCATATGATTTATTATTAATTTAAATTTACATGAATGCAAAAAAGATATTTTTTTGAAAGGGTTACTTTTATTTAAAATCCAAATCAACTCAAGCTAGCTTAGATTCAATAGTCGGCCAATAGTTTGCGGCATGAAAGAAAGGTAACAATCGACAAGAGTTTGATTATATTCCCTTAAGCCGTTAATACTATTTACTTTTTAATTAAAAACTAAACTAAGTGTTTATTTAATCAAAAAGGGTAGGAAGAGG
Source organism: Mimosa pudica (assembly GCA_029929735.1). Classification (NCBI taxonomy): domain Eukaryota; kingdom Viridiplantae; phylum Streptophyta; class Magnoliopsida; order Fabales; family Fabaceae; genus Mimosa; species Mimosa pudica. Next base: position 8,756,190 of record JAKELP010000024.1, read on the forward strand.
AAGTAGTGTAGCAGCTTAAGAAAAAGAGGTAAGAAGGAAAGGAAGAAAATGTTGTTGAAGAGACGTATTTCTTTTTGCTTCATTTCTCATATCTATCTCATGCTTCCTATTTCTCTATTCTATCTCATTCCCACAAGGAATCTCTCAAAGCTGTTTTATATTCATTTATATTCCAAAATATTTAAATTAGAAAGGGAAAAGGATATAGTTAGGGAAACGTCATTGTTGAAGTTAAACACCCAATCAGGTTTCTTCTGGGTTTCTCTGACTCTCATTTTTTTTTACTTTCTAATTATTAAATACATACAAACACGCAGAGAAAAAGAAGAAATTTCAAACGGATAGAGAGATAGATGGAACAAAAAAATTAAAATTAAAAAATTAAAAGGAATAGGAAAGAAGGGGTGTGATAAGGTGGTAGATGTGAATGCTTTTATTTATGTCCTCTTCACATTTAATAAACACCTTCTCACCCCTCTCAGCCAGAGATATCCGTGAATTTCGCTTTAAAAAATTAATTCAATTCACTTTATTAATTTACTTATTTATTTATTTCTTATATCACCAGTTCACCACCAAACTATACTATAACTATACATGTTTCATTTTAATTTCATAAGCCCTCTTTTTGCTTCAACCACCTCTCCCTCTTTTTTCTTTTATGACGGAAAAAACTAACTTTAATTTGTATCTTTAATAATGGCTTCTTCAAATGATATGTGAATTAAATTAGGTCACTGTATTCAGTAGTTTAATTCTTTTAAATTAAATATAGACCTCAAATGTTGTGATATAAATATCGAAAAAATATACGTATCATGAATAATCTGTTTAGCTAAATATTTTTATTTATTATATTTTAATTATTCATATTGATTTTGATTTATTCATATAAGGAAATTACAATATGATTTTTAGATGCATAAATATACATATATAATATGCAGAAAGTTTGACATAAGAAAATCGTTATAAAATATTATATAACTTACAAATCATTTAATTAGAAAGAATGTTCATCTTTTTAAGAACAACGGTGAATTCGAATTGTACAAAATAACTTGAAAAAACACCTGATTAATAAAAAGAGAATAATGGGAATGGCATCAATTACATTTCTCAATTGTTAATTGATCTCATCAGTAAGTCTTTTCCCGTCTCTTTATTTTAATTGCATTCCATTATAAGTTGCTTTCGAATAAAAACGAAAAAAATATTATAAATTCCCTCCAATATTATTTTCCCTACTTAAACTTGCATTGTCAACAAAATTACCAATAATAACATCAGATGCCATTTTTCTTGATGTTTCCGTGCAATTAATCATTTGGAAACTTGGCCTAACAATAGCCACAGACATATTTATACACACGCTTGTGTCTTGTGTTTACCCTCACACATAATATTTCCTTTACATACATGCGTCCACTGGACGAGTCCAAACTGTAAAGAAGAAACTCACTCGGATATTGGATGTCATCCATGATCTTCCCGTGTCTTATAGGCACACCTGGAAAAAGCTGAATAGGTGATATAGAGCTTGAGAAGTTGACCAAACTAAAAACTGTAACATGATGGAGCTGAATGCAAGAACGATTTTGATAAATTTTATACCTATGGCCCTCTTATAAGGCTTGTTAACGTCCACCTCTTAATGCGTTTTAAAATCGGGGTAAGGAGGATGTTAAATGTGGTATCAATGTCAAGTTTAGATTGACCTCCCTCTCTCAAAGTATCGACCTCAAATATATTTATTTGTTCTATTTTCATTATTCATATTGATTTTGATTTATTCAAAACTACAACATGTGTTTTAGACACACACATATATAATAAGCAGAAAGGTTGACATAATAAAATGATTGTAAAATACTATATAACTTAAAAATCATTTAAGTAAAAAGAATGTTCATCTTTTTAAGAACAACGGTGAATTCGAATTGTGCAAATTAAAATAACTTGAAAAAAACACCTGATCAATAAAGGAGAATAATGGGAATGGCATCAATTACTTTTGTTAATTGATCTCGTCAGTAAGCCTTTTCCCATCTCTCTATTTTAATTTCATTCCATTATAAGTTGCTTTCGAATGAAAACGAACAAAAAAATATTCTAAATTCCCTTCAATATTATTTTCATAACTTTAACTTGTCATCAAAATTTCCAATAATAACATCAGATGCCATTTTTCTTGCTGTTTTCTGTGTAATTGAATCATTTGGAAACTTGGCCTCACAATCGCCACAACTATATATAAACATACACAGACGCTTCTGTACGTGTCATCTATATATATCGAAAACAACACCTTTTTATTCTTTTTTTATTATTTTTTTAAAGAAGATTTATTAAAAGTGGCGTGATTGATTCGTGTGTGTGTGTGTGTGTTGTAAGAAGCTTTAAAAATATAAAGAAGGGAAGAATGAGAAGCCACGACAGTGTAATGTTTAAGTAGCAAGTGGAGAATCTTGAAGGTGAAATATAATGCATGAAAGAGTCAGGAGCGTTGAATTGGAATTTTATTCAAAAATTAGGTTACATGGCAAAAAACATATAAATGTGTACTGTGTATGTATTGGGAAGATAGCAAAATTAGCACTTTGTTTCTCATATATATATTTAAGAACTCACATATATGCTATGGGTGTTAAAATGCGAATTAATTGCGTGTATTAGGTTAGTCTCTCTACAAAAACTACTTGACCTAATGATAGAGGATCATTTCAACGTTATATACCCTTTATTCGTCTTTCAATCTTTCGTTGTATAAGACTTATTATCTAGCATTATATTCTCCCTACAATTTCTTATCTCTTTAATTGCCTAAGCTTCTACTTTTTTTTTAACAAAGTTACGTTCAAAAAATTAGATTGGAAATCGAAACGGATGATGCATTGGGTCAAGGGTCAATGGTTAGATAAAGATCAACTCAGGGTCTAATTATTCATATTAAAATTATAAAGTGTTGTCGAAAATAATATTAATAATCACTTATATCAAATATATAAGTTAATATTTCTATATAGAGAAAAACATAAAATGATTAGTTGATTACACAAAAATAAATATTATTCTCTAATCCATATACTAAAATACAAATACTAAGAGTATAAGTATTAAACATATGCATATAAAATAGAATTTAAAATATTATACATATACGCGCCTTCAGTGATAAAGTGAAAGATAATAATTAGGTGAATTTTAACATGATAAAAAAATAAATTTGTCAGAACAAAAAATGCTAGCTAATTCAATCTTTTTCAATCAACTCTCACTCCACTGACCCATTGCTTGATTCTTTAATTGAACCAGCCTTGACAAACCATGGTTCCCCGGTTTCTTGGTTGAACCACCTGATTCGTTCTGGGCTTTTACACCATGTCTATTAATCTATATGAGGCTTAAGGTCTACAATTTTTTATTCAATTGATCAAATGACTATGATAATATGTTATAGTATAATTGTATTGTGTATATATACATACATGTTAGTTAGATTTTTCTTTATACTACATAACTCTAACACAATGTGAGAAGAATCACCAAAACGTTATACTATAGGTAACTTTTTAGATGCCAGTAAATCAATTGAAATACACACACATATATAGAATATTAGTAGTGACATATAATGATTAGATAATGGGGGTTTTGTGGATGAATATATACATGAATGTGGATTCATTCTAAGGAGTCATTTTCATTTGATGTGCTTAAAGTAAAAAATATTCTTCTTCTTGAATTGTTCCCATTAATTAGGCTTAGTGCAAACCAATATTTGGTCTATGATCAACATCTATAAACAAGAATATATGAAGGCAAAATAGTAAATATATGAAGGCAAAATAGTAAATATATATATATCTGTACGTATCTTATATTAAGAAATCTTTAAAAAAACATTCGTCGTCGATTGAAATGAAGTTATTTCGTTAAATATGACCCCCAAGAATAATCGTTTAAAAAAAACATATAGTATGAATAGCAGTAAACATTCAAATGTTATGCATATATTAAGCTAATTATGATAATTACTTAAAACAGGCAGATATGGTGTTTAGTTATACTATATTCTTGAGAAAATAGTGTAAGCTTCGAATCATATCTACGAAAAATTATATGTTAAAAGTTACTTTTAATTGAACTGGACATTGTTAATATCTGATTCCATTATATTATATATAAAAAGTCAATAGAAAACAATAGGAAAAACAGAGAAAAGAAAGAAAAGAGATGAGATTAAGGTGGTTGGAAATGGTAGGCATACAATAATAACAAAATTTCCAAAAGGGTAGGCACATATCACTGTTTTTTTCCTTACACCATATTTCACTTCGACCACGTCTTTATTCTTCGTTTCTAGCTACCTTCAACATCTTCATCACCTATCAATCTTATAAATTCTCTCCATTTCTAAATATAAGATATTTTTTCCTAATTTAATTAGATTAAGAATGTTAATTAAGTTATTTTATATCACGTGATATTATTAAACACAATAACCTCCTATCTCTCTATTCCTACTCCCTCTAACTCTTGTTTATTATTAAGGAACAATTTAACCTCCTCAAATAGATCCTTGAATTATCCTTTAATTTGTATTTCAAAATATTAATAATGAACATTGGGTCTTGCATATAAGAAAAATTAGGATCAATTTAACCTCCTCAAATAGATCCTATATTTAGTAATGAGGGAGTATATATATTATGTTTCATACCTTAGGATATGTGTGTGTGTAAATTGATTTTTTTTTCACAAATATAGTAGCTAGTAGATATTGAAAGACAAATATCACTAATATTTAAATAGGTAAACACTATTGACTTGAGTTAACTATGAATGAAATTAGCCTTTCACCTCTCACTAATTTTTTTTTTTCACCATATTTCACCTCTTACAGATGAAAAGGCTATTATATAATTAGTTAGCATAACTACAAAAAGACATTCAATTAACTACAGAATGTAGAGATGAAATTTCGTCAGTAAAGACACAATTCCATGGCTAACTTTTTAGCAACAGCCTACTTACAAATGGATTTCATGGCTAATTCCTTGGCTAATGCACTGTTTTTTTCATAGCAACAATAATAGGTCATTTAACAATCACTATATATTCAATTTATTAAAACAAGAAACAAAATATTAATGATGAGCATTGGGTCTTGTATAGAAGAGATAGTATCTTATAATATGAATGATAAAACAATGTTTTGATTCCTCACCATGCATCAGATGTGTGCATGTCTATTACATTGTTCATAAAGAATGCTTCCTATAAAAAGATATGTGTATGCAATAAAAGAAAAGGGAAAAGAAATCCAATTCAAATTATTATTGTATATTTAAAAATCAAAGACAATTTTCTCCAATCGTAACAATTCAACCTATTATAAAATCAGCAATGTGTGCCAAACATAACTATGTGAATAGTTTATAAGTTTCTTGTTTTTGGATATATATACCCTAAAACAAATGGAAGAATAATGATACTTGCCCATGACCCTAAACAAACAAATAAACAAAATAACATTAAACAATATTTAAGAAGGATGCCCCATTCAAACTTTTTTTAATTCTTTTATCAACGATAGTTTTTTTACTCATGAAACAGTGGGAAGAGGTTGGTTGGTGTCTTTTTGAAAGTGTTTATGATTTAAATTGCTATATATTATTTTCCTTTTTGTGCACATTACCTCCATTAATTGCGTGAATCATAAGCTCTTCTAAAGTTCCTTCTTTCTTTCTTTTTGGCTTCCTTTTAGCCAAAGTCATTTTCAGAATATGGGATAAATATTGCACACACAACTAAATATTCATACACACAAGTATATATATGTTTTAGCCGACCCCACTTAGTTGGTATAAACCTTCATTGTTTTTGTTGTGCATGTGTGTGTCTGTTTGCTTAAGAGTTTTAGAAGGCCTTATGCTTGTATCCGACAATAACAGTGAAAGAAACAACACATATCAAACAACACATAATCAGGTCATTGAAAGATCCAATATTTAATAATTAATTTTGATAATACTGTCGTTATAAGTTGTTAATTAATTACATATAGAACAATTAGAAAAAGATAAAAAAATTAAGTATAATTAATTAAGCAAGAATATTTAATTTTGTAGTACATTTTATACTATCCAAAACATAAGCCATTTTTAAGTGGCCTGAAATGAAGAACACACGCTTCACTCATTAAATGCATTTTACATTATTGTTTTTAGTTTTGTCCATATATTTAATTATCTCATATTTCTCTGCTTCTTGGATCTCAATTGTGTACCGCAAGTAAATCGAGATAAGTTGGAAATTAGTAATCAATAATTGTCTAAGAATTGATCTTATAAACATAAACTAGGGTGATTTTTTATGGAGAAATTAACATAAAATAATGTAATTATATCGATTGTTTTTTCTCAAAACTAATTTAACGTAGTTATAACTAGTGAATAATGTAATTACTTGTAATATATATTATCTAATTAATTTCTTCAATCTCTAAAAAATAATTTGACTTGATCAATCTTATAGTTAACTATCATTTTGGTTATGAACTATTACGCAAGTATCATATGATACAAATACTAATAAAAGACATCAGTTTGTCAATTAGTTTTTAAAATTGAGCAAAATGACTAATATCATCAGATGAAATCAAATGGTTATTATGTCCTTTCACGTGTCAGTATATACTGATCCATGTCATTATTTTGATCCATTCGCAAATCATTTGGATGAGTGACATGTTAATACATGACAGAGACATAATGTCATATAACTAACTACACATGACATGGTCATTTTGCTCCATTTTAAAACTTGATTGGCCTAAAGAATTATGTTTATTAGAACCTATACTAGATGATATTTACACAATAATTCATTAACCAATATGATATTTAATATGATTTTTTCAGCTTATTTCAATTTTTTATTCACTATCTTTTTAAAATATATGAAGGCTAATTGATTGTGAAAAATTTAACTCAGAAAAATCAAGCTGATTTGTTAAAACAAAAGTCGGTGTTCAAATGATTTGACCACACGTATGTAATCTAGAAAGGATAATTAATTTGAGGTCCCACTCAAAACACATAACATAGATAAGGTCTAACGAAATATAGAAATTAAAATAGGTCTTAAAAGACCTTACTTTAATTATCTCCCAAGTCAAGAAACATTTTTGTCATCCTTATTAGTCTAAGTTCAGATGTTGTAACTAGTGCCCAATATCTTGTTATGCGTGTTCAGAATGTTGTTATTCACAACTCAAGCACTTGTTTTTAGTTAAAATGTAAACTCTTGTGAGTTGTGACCGACGTCCAATAACTTATTACACGTGGTCAAAATGTTGTTATTCACTGCTCAAACACTTGTTATATTGTAAATAACAAAATAAGGGCAAAATTGTCTTCTTAAAGTGAAAGATAATTGAAGTATGGTCCCTCGAAAATCTACTTTAATTTTACTATTTCTTATGATCTTCTCTATGTTATTTGCATGTGTTGGATTGAGACCTCCAATTACTTACCCCATGAAAAAATGTATGTAACCGAAAAAAGGTAATAAATATCATTAAAATGTAAGATCTGAACATGTGGGTTCATAGTGCATACTTTAAAAAGTTATCCTTGATATATTTATATGCATATATTTTATTATTAATTATTAATGAACTTAAAATATACAGTTGCCAGGTAATTAAATGTGAATGGTTCAAAACTTACTATCTTCTTAATGTAACTTCATCTTTTGTCTAACTTTTCTGCCTTCTAGAACAAATGGTCGGCTATCACAAATCATTAATTAATTATTTGTTAAAACGTGTTTAAATTTGAAACGGCAATTGTTCATCACCACTCATAGAATTAACTTTTATTTTGAGATTTTTAGTGGCACCATGTTTTCTCATATAATTTTGAATATGTGGTGACTTGGGTTTGGTTTAATAGGTCTAAATCTATATATCTTAAAGTTGACCAAAGCAAACGGTAAACCTTATCATTAAGTTTTGTTGACCCTCAATCTCTCAATCCATTTTTAATATGTATAATTTGATTTTTCATTCCAATTTAGTAAAATCTGCACCATATTATATAGAACCCGATGTTTAATTTATTTCATTATCATCACCTCAATCTTTCCTATCAACATATTTCTTTGATCACGCTTTTCATTCTAATTTTTATTTATCTATTTCTCTGCCTAATTTTATATGTAATGTCTTTTTAAGCCATTGATATGTCGTTGAAAATCGATACTAAATGACAAACAAGTCACTTTCCACCGAATCGTTTTTTTGCTTTATACAAAAACGAAGGTATGAATAATGGGCCTGGCTATTGGGCCAGAACGAAGTGGCACTATGTAACATGGACTGTGGAACACATTTTATGGGCAATTTGATTAATAGTAAACCGAAGTATTTTGAATTTGAAAATAGAGTAAATATTGAATATAGAACAAAACAAAATAAAGAGATTGTGTAGGGAATAATAAGGTCGAGATTAGAGTGAGGAATAGAATAATATTGTGAGTGACAACACATGCAGTAGAATTAGGACAAGTAGTTGGGTTTAGTGGCATTGCTGGCCGAAGTGTGAATCACAAAAACTCGCCATCATCATAATGTGGAACATATGCTTTCTTTTTTAAAAAGGAAGAAAAAAAATTCTATGTCTACTTCAACAGAGAATTTTATTTCAATTCTAATGTTCTATGGCCTATTGCATCCACAATTTCCAAGCAAATGTATTCTTTCTTGAATGAAAAAAGGTTTCTTCCTTTCAATTCTTTGAAACTTCTTCCTCTTTGGTCCCAATTATAATTCGCACTCTATGAAATATTATAACCCTTAACCCACGTAATGCTTTTTCGATAGATATTCTCCCTTGATCTCAGATGTGGATTCTAAGTATATAACCAATTCTTATATATTTAAAAAATCAGTAAAATGAGTTGTTTATTAAAAAAAATTATTTTTAAAATGTTTTTTTCAGTCTATCATTTACGTTGTAACTTGTATAACACTCTTAGAGAACTAGCTTGCTCCACATATTTTGGAGGAAATATTTATTTTCAGTAAATCCCTTCATTAGGAATTGTAGTATTCGACCATTAATAATATGACTTCGATTTCTCAAATAGGTGAAGGCCGAAGAGAAAGGTAGAATTATGTTATTTGTTTTAAGACCATGTATTCGACCATTTATAAGGCCCTGTATTTTGTTTAAGGATAGTTTTGTGAAAAGTTTTACATGTTCTTGGCCCCAAAAAAATCAGAGAAGAGTTTTACATGTTTTTTTGTCAAAGATAATTTTAAAATCTACCAATTTTAACTACTCTCAGCGTGTGTGTTTAATTAAAAATGACTATTAAGAAGGAACTAAAAAGAGTAAATAAAATATAATATGCGTGTATTCCATGTGCAATTAATACATCGTTATCGGAAGTAGAGTCTACACTGATGTCATAAACAACAATAGTGACAGAATAAATGTAGTGAAACATGATATAAAATGAAAAATTAATCAAAAACGTGAATAATTGACCCATTTATAAGTAGGGCATTTCTTCATTTCATTGAATTGGCTATATATATAGCCTTCAAGGTTTCAACATATTGACTATTTGTTTTTTTATCAGAATATATTGACTATTGAGTTACCTCAAAATAGTGTCCGCACATAAGTTTCGATCAAAATCAAAACCTGTGACCTCGCTTGTTATAGAAATAAGTGGCACAAATTTGGGAGTACAAGGTTACAAAACAATCATTAATAAATTAAACGTAAATGATCACAAAAAAGGTGAAAATGTGTCTTACCCAAATGCGGCAAAAGGTTCATCAATATATTATAAAAAGATAATTTTTGCGTTAAATATATATATTTGGTGTAATATATGTATTGAAATTGAAGATGGAGCAAGTAAACAGGCTAAAAATATGTTTTTATAAATTTGTGAATTAAATAACAAAATCAATCTGATTGGAAGCAAATGACATGATGATACGTCTCTGTGTGTGTGTAAAGTATGGAGATCATGTCTAGAAAAGCAAGTTATTACAGGTGATTTGAAAACCCATTTTATCATAAGAAAAAGGGATGCGATCAGTGGGACAAATTGATGTTTGTATGGTTAACAAATAAACATTAAACATGAAAGAACATGTAGAAAATGCTTGGCTTGCCATAAAAAAGATATAAAGTGCCTCTTAATTATAAAAACATAATTAAAATTTAAAAGGACCTGGAAAACATTTAAAATAAGGTTATTGAGTTTATTAACTTGATTAAAGCAAGTGGAACTATAAACAAAAAATATTAGAGAAAACAAATAGGACCTTTAGGTACTTTGACATCTCTTATTAATAAGTGATTACTGGAAGAAAAACATTATCAAGTTTACATATATGAACGATAAGGATTAATATTACAACTACTTGCAAGCATAGGCGACATGAACGAGCATATAATTTATGTATAAAAGCAATGTTTCAAGCAATCCAACAAATGTTATTTTTATCGATGGTTGATTGTTAATATCGAGAATGAGAATCTTTAAGCCCAAAATTGCTCATTGATTTGATTAAGCGTGACTCAAATTTGCCCATATATATGAAGACCCTGCTATGTGTAAATATAGATAGTTTGACATATTGCAATTATTAGTTTATCCAAGCTTTCGGTTAGGCTAGTGAACCAGTGTCTTTTCGTACGAGGCTTAAAATGGCATTATTTTGAGTTTGTAATAAAGAAAAACACGACATCAGTCTACCATATATATAATTTACTAATTTTTTTTTATTGATTTTTTCACCAAAAAAACTTATTTTATTGATTTATGTGAAGTTGGTACATAGATGGTCCATTTGATTACTAACTTTGCCTATTAGGCCATGTTGGTGAAATGCAAAGGATAATTCAAGGTAAAAGGTTTGAATTAAATTGATTTCACAATTAACTAGTACCTAATGGATCATAGAAGCAGTTCAAAAAAAAAAATGGATCATAGAAGGAGTTATATGCTAATAAATGACTATGAACTCTTAAAACTGAAAGTAAATTCTTTGATTCCTGTAAACTAGCTGAAGCCCAAATATCAGCTTGTTATGTGGGCTTACATCTTAGGCATAGATCAGATCTTAGGAAAATGAAATTATATGATACCATTGTATTTCTCAGTCCGCGATGCAAATGGGTCATTCCTTGGTTCACAAATTATATCCAAGAATAATCCAAAGACAATACTCCCCTAGACCAATTTACCTACGTCAATTATATTAACTTTGTTAACTAAATTAGTTAGTATATTGTATTTTTTTTTTGCTTAAACATCCCGACAATTTTCTTTAATTTTCTCCCCCTATGTTACATACTTGACTATTGTTGAGGGAACATTAAAGGTTATTTGGGAAAGACTTGAAAAAAATTAGAAATACATATTATACTTTTATACCTAAGATCAAAATCAACTCCCGTGTGTGTGTGTGTGTATATATATTATAATATGTATGACCATGACGGGTTTTAATTATCACATTTTGGGTCTATTAAAGGAGATATTGATGTCTTTCTGGTTAGTAATGGAAGCAATCATAGCTACCCTCTCTTAAAATAAGAGCCCCTGGCGTGGGCAATTTAATTAGTGATCCCAGGCTTCCCCTTATTAAGGGGGAATTGATGGAAACTCGAAAACACTCTTACTAATTGCTTTTATGTCCACTCTCCTCCTTTTATTAATTTATTATTGGTGAGTATATCAATATGAACAATATAGGAAAATGTTAAGAAAAGTTAAAAAGTGGTCTGATATTTATGAACATACTCACCTCAACAAATATGTCATATATTTAGGAATGGATAGAGATATCTCAAACGGTATTAATACTCCCTCCAATTCCTTAATGTATTGTCATCAATTGAGAGTCGATTTTGATTTAAAATATTTGATATATTTTTAATTTCTTATAAATGTTTTTCCAAATGCATCCATATTGATGCAACAATATAGAATAAAAACTATGGGAGATAGTTAAGAAGGATAATTGCAGTATTTTAGATAAACACATGTCAAATTAATCAACTTAATATAATTAATTTATTTAATCAAATCAAATAATAAGTCTTGTATGTAGAGCTTGAAAGAGTAAAATAGTAGCTGACATGATATTGAAATTAATAAGGGAAAATTAATTTGAGGTCCCCCACAAAGGACTTAATACTAGAAAAGTCCCAAAAGTTGAAATAATTAATGTAGGGTCCCAAGGGACCTCACTTTAATATATTTGAAAATTAAAAAGACACTTTTTCCCCTGACAACTTAATGGGCAGCCGTGACAACTCGATGGGCATAACTTGACAACTGAATGGGCAAATGTGACAACGTGTTGGACATGTGCTTTAAGTTAATTGTCCAAACTCTTAAGTTAATGGGAAAACCTGACAACTTAATGGGCAGCCGTGACAACACGATGGGCATAACTTGACAATTGAATGGGCAAATGTGACAACTTGTTGGGCAAAAATGTCTTTTCAATTTTCAAGTTTATTAAAGTGAGGTCCCTTGGGACCCTACATTAATTATTTCAACTTTTAGGACTTTTCTAGTATTAAGTCCCTTGTGGGGGACCTCAAATTAATTTTCCCAATTAATATTAGGCCCAATCAAAGAGTGATAAGAAGAAACATTTTATTTGATCAAAAAAATAAAGGTCAAAAAATTTGATAAAAAAAAAGAACAAACATTTTGAAATGAATCGTGTCAAGTGAGGCGTGTCCTTGCTGAGTGTCTGAATTTGCACACAATCTCCAAACTAGGTACTCTCGTTTTGTTGCAGCCTTAATTATTTGCACCAAAATGACCACCTTTTCTAGTTTATATAAGCCACCCAATAATAATAATAATCAACACAGCAATTAGAGTTGATTAATTTGACATGTGCTTTCTCTTGTTTATTTTTACAATACACTATATTTGGGAGAGGACCCGCAACCCGCGGGTTGGTGTATTTTCTCAACTTATAACAACTAACTCTTACATGTGATTCAGTTAATGACTGAATGGAAAATTAAAGAAACGCATCTTTCCAATTAATTAGCACTCCATGCTCATCTATCGCTTAGCACTGAAACCCGGTCCAAACTTCCAATTTGGAAGGGGGAAGACAGTGAGAAAAGGAGGGAGCATGATGGCACGTGATGGCCACGTTGGGAGCTTTATGGCGAAGTAACGTGTATTGACCAGTATTATTTATGAACATATCCTATTTTTCAAATTAATAAATAAACGATAACATGTTTCTAGTTTTAGAAAAGTTCAAACATTGCATGTGCTTATTTCAACCGTAAAAAAGGCCAGGCAGAATTTCTTCTCTTCAAATTAATTACCCGGCCGCCTTTATTTTTTCTCTTTTGTCCTCACTCGATTTTTTAAAAAATTGTGGATAAAAGAGGATGGTTGTGTGAGAACCTGATTGTCAACGTAAAACTATGTCGAATCTTATTAACATAGATCAACGATAACAACATGGTGCAATGCATGTATGTTGTTGTGTGTGTTGACTAATGTGTTTACTCCAACCACATGTAGTGGGTATAAAACTTTGTTCTTGTTGGGTTGTTGTGTGTGTTGACTAATGTGTTTACTCCAAGTTCATCACATCTGGTTTCTTAACCCTCAGTATATGCCTAATTCATATACGATTTATATGGCTATGTATACGTAACAAAACATCTTCTACAAAAAACAGAGAGCAAAAATTGATGAAAAAATTCAAACACTATGTTGTACAAAACACTTACATAATTAGACACTATGATCTGTCATATATACCGTTAACTTAAGTCAACATTATTAGTTCAATTTGGATTTGGATTTGAAAATTGGTGTCATAAATAAAAATCGCGTTAAACTAGAGTTGATTTTTAAGAAACCAGACGTAATGAAAAAAATATTAAATAGATTTTCAAACAAATCTTATAAGAACTCTCAAAAAGCGTAGATATGTGTTCAGAGCATTTATACAGTCATATGGTGCTATTTCCTTGAAAACTTTGTGTATTGTGGTCTTATTGTGTTGGCAATGAAGCTATCAAAATCATAAAGATTAAATTTTAGAATGAAATGAAAGATTATTTCGTGTGTATAATATGATATTTGAAATTGAAAAGTTGCTTTAAAATTAAGGTCTCATTTGCCAACATTATTCTAATAAGAAAATGAATTTCACTTGGTCAATGAAGTTTTGGCACTTGCGACTCACACCGCTCGTGCAAATGCTTTTTTTTTTTTTGAGTTTTTAATCCGGTGTCCTGGGTCAGCCCCTATGTCACGGGGAACTCAACGGGCTCAGACTAATCCAGATCCGCACCGGGAACCTCCACTTAAGGGCAAAGTGCTGGCCAAGAAGCAAGCTGCATTCCCAGAGCTCGAACTCGAGACCTCTGGTTAAACGGCGAAGTGAGGCTACCACTACGCCAACCGCGCTTGCTTCGTGCAAATGCTTTTTTAGCTTTTCATTGTATACGCTAACGTTCTTGGCTGCTTTTGACTCATGTTTCCCTATGTAAAGTTGTAAATTTACAGCAATAAAATTTCACTTTACTCAAAAAAAAATAAGAAAATGAATTTTAACCATGGACGCATTATTAAAAGTTTTCTAATTGATATCCAACCAAGAACACTGCTAGCTAGCTCGAAACAGACATGTAGAATTCTGATAAAAAAAACAGACATGTAGAAAATAGACAACATGGGTGGTTTTTAGTTCCTTCATTCCTATTCTCTGCACCACCGAAAATGTGTTTTGTTTTTCTCAAACTAATCATATGCATGCAATAAGTTCACAGATAAACTATATATTCTCACACACACACACTATACGAACATGGAGTGATAGAGAGATAAATATATTGCACAAACTCATATTATGCCCGGGCGCTTTTATATATATGCAACTATTTGGTATCAGTTAGTACTCCCTCTGTTCCTAAATATAAGACAATTTTCGCAAATTTAATTAGATAAAGGATGTTAATTAAATTAGTTAATTATTAGCTCATGATATTATCAATTCACTCTAACCATATACTTTTGTCTCCATCATCTCTCTTACTTGTTTGTTATATATAAGCACACATTATTATGACTAATTTGGGAAAATTTGAGAATAATTAGAAAATGGTCTTATATTTATAAATAAATTGAAATTTAAAAGTGGTCTTAGATTTAGGAACAGAGGGAGTATTATTGGTCTAGTATTATGACTTAATATATAAATTTAGCCTTTTATATTATTTGACATGAAAGTAGAGACAATTTTTATGAGGAGAAAATTATAGTAGCCTTGTATATTGATGATAGTGTTTTTGAAATGTAATGCAAGGACGCGCGTGCTCACTCAAATATATAGAAATAGCTTCCTTAATTTATTGTAATAAGAAATATTTTAATCCACAAGTATAGTTGAAGTCGTATCTTTTTTCTTTTTAACGAGGTTAAAATTGAATTATAGAGTAGAGAGTCTCTCACACATGATATGTCTCCACCTTCCTTTCCGCCCTCTTCCCTCATCTACCTTAAAATTAAATATTTTGGGGTCAAATTATTTTATCCGAATTTATCATCATTAGATTTTACATAAAATTATTGACATTTTGATATTTTTTGGACAAAAAATTAATTTTCAATTTTATATGATTTATAAAAGATGAAAGCTTAAAGATTTGTATATTTTCAAGTAAAAACATTTAATATTTGAAAAATCATATTCAACTGAAAATTGAACGGTTTTTTGTCGATAAGATATCAAAATTTCATTGATTTTATGTAGAATCTAATGATAAAATTAAACAAAAAATTGACCCAAAAATATTCAATTTTAGGGTAGATGAAGGAAGAGGATGGAAAGGTAAGTGGAGAGAATCCACTTCCATATGTGGGACAATATCTAGAAGAAAACATTAGTTGGGGAATAAAGTCAAGTCACAAAATATTACTCCCACTAAACTCTTCAATAGATAATTTATCATTCTAGGATCATTTATAATTTTAACCAACAATTTTCTATACTATCCATATTATAATCTCATAACAATAAGGGTTAATACAACTTTTGGTCTAAGAACTTTCTTTTAATTTTGATTTTGGTTCTCAAACTTTCAGTCAATTTGATTTTAGTTCATAAAATTTAAAATCAATGGTTTTAGTCCCCTAAACTTTTAGTCAATTTTGGTTTTGGTTTTTGAGCTTTAAAAAAACTTGAAAACTCAATAACCAATTGAAACCAAAATTTACTGAAAGTTCAGGGACTAAAACTAAAATTTACCGAAAATTGAGGTATCAAAACGACCAATACTAAAGTTAAAGGATTAAAACCAACATTAATCAAAAGTTTGAGGACAAAACCACCAAGTTTAAAATTCAGGAGCAAAATTTATATTAACTATAACAATGATCAATTGATAAGAAAGAGAGATAATTAAATAAGTTCGCTGGGTTTTTAGAAAAATAGGTTGTCATATTAACCAACTTAATTGCTATCTTTATTCCAAATCAAATTAGGTTAATAGAATTTATATAGCAACTAAGGGATTATTAACTAATCATGATCGTTATTTTAATAATTTTACCTCTATTGAATTTTTTGGCGGTACACATTGAAAAATAAAGAGATAAAATATATTTGAGTAGAGACAAAATTGATTTGTTTTTATTTAATTAAGACATATTTAGTTGTTTATTAAACGCATTTATAGGTGACGTGATTAAAAGTGACTATATATTTTGGATGGGATAATAGTTTATATCCTTAAAAGAATTGAGCATATAGTTTATTGAATAGAGAGGGATGTAGGCATGTCTTAATTGGGAAAATTGAAAGCAAATGAGGCAAATATATTGAATGTGCAAATGAAGTACAAATCAACAGACTTATCTACAAACCCATGTTGGGCGCCTTTAATCTTCGGCCATTTATGTAACAGATTGCGTCGTTATCATATTTAACGCCGCATCAAAAAAGTATAATATTTTTCATTTTATTATTTATGGGGTTGAGGGGTTGAACCATTACTTGTTACATGAGAGGGATATGGTATTTTTGTTTTTAATATTGATTGTTTTTAACGAGATTTAACAAAATTTTGTGTTATTTTAGATCTATCTTATGAAAAGGATAAAGGGAGTAATTATTTCATAGGTTTTTTGGTACATCAAAACTTTTTGAATGGACCCTTAACAATTATAAATTTGACGGAGTATTAATTTATTATTTTGGCACATAAAAAATCATAATTACCAAAACTAGTCTCTTGCATTGGCGTTTGTGGAACTTCCTCCAGTCCTAAATATAAAGTCATTCTGAAATATTTTGGAAGTTAAGGAAGAAAATTATGACATACACATATACGTACTTAGAATTTATGTTAGTTGATAAGTAATAAAATATACTAATTTTAAGAAAAAAAGATAATTATAGACAATTTGAAATGATTAATATAATTTTGTAAACTTAAGTTTTCTTAAAAAGTTAAAGTGGCTTATAACCAAGGAGAGAATATTACACTACCTATATGAATAAAGTACTTTTTTATAACATGAATAAAGTACCTTCAATAGTACAGTAACAAGCTTCATATAGGGCACAAGTTAAATTATGTAATTTTGTTGGTTTACATATGTCTTGAAAGTTGGCACAACTTGAAAATAAAAGAGTTTTGATTCAAGTGATGAATAATTGAATAAACGTGGATTTTCTAATGTCTCATTGAGTGTCTTACTTGTGAGGATAATGCTTATATTATTATCATTATTTTTTTATGGTTTCCTAATCTTTTGATGATTATTAGCACTGTTATTATTACTACTACTCTTATTATTTCAGATGTGTACATAAAAGAATCGTTAGTCTCCATTTTTGCCTGACTCCAATTTAACGAAAGATTAACTAAAACTTCAACATTTAAACTCTGCCATAGCTTTAGTTAGTATTCGGATGTGTTTTATGGAGACCAAAGTATCTGAAATTGAATTTATTTTTGATCGATCAAAAGAATGAGAATAGAGATTTAGCACTACAAAAAAAGGGCAGATCTGCGGCGGGTATTTTCCCAACGTAGGGGCGGTTCTAACCGCCCCCATGGCGCTCCGGCGGTCAAATTTACCGCCGGCGATTTTAACGTGGCAACGCTGCGTGGGGGCGGAAAGATTTACGCTGTAGCTCCCTTGGAATCGCCCCTACGCGTAGGAATTTAAAAAAAAGGCATGGGGGCGGTTACGACCGCCGCCAAGGAATTTTTTTTTTAAAAAAATCAAATAGTGCCGGCGTATCGAACCGCCGGCATGCTGTTATATTTACTAAAAAAAAATTGCTTCATGCGAACAATTTAATGATAATGACTTAAATTGAAGACCGAAAAATAAATAAAAACAAGAAAAAAAAACAAAACAAATGCAGCAAAAATTAATTTTATTGTAATATATATGAAATAAATATATACTAAACCATCAAGCACAAAAAGACAAAATCCATAAGATATATTACGAAAACAAAATAATAAGAAATAAAAACAATCAGATATAATAAAATAAAAAAGAAAAAATAAACAATACCTATACCAAAAGCAAGACAAACTTTTAGACATCATGTGTGCACCAACAATGAAAATAACAAGAAACACAAAAGGGAGAAAGTGAGAAAGAAGAGATTGCGCGCGGTAGAAATGGAGGGGGGAGGTTATTTATAGGGAGAGATAGCAACGTGGGGGCGGTCGATCGACCCCACGCGACATGAAATGCGCACAAATCTCTGTGCGCCTTGGGGGCGGTTGCTTGCCCCAACGTGATTTTATTTTATTTTTTAAATTTTTTTATTCGCGTTGGGGCGGTCGACCGCCCCCACGCGACATGAAATGCGCACAAATCTCTGTGCGCCGTGGGGGCGGGTGACCGCCCCAACGTGATTTTATTTTTTTTTTATTTTTTATTCGCGTTGGGGCGGTTGACCGCCCCCACGCGACAAGAAATGCGCACAAATCTCTGTGCGCTGTGGGGGCGGTCACCCGCCCCAACGTGATTTTATTTTTTTTTTAAATTTTGTTATTCGCGTTGGGGCGGTCGACCGCCCCCACGCGACATTGCCGTGGGGCGGGTGACCGCCCCAACGTGATTTTATTTTTTTTAAAAAGTTTTTTATTCGCGTGGGGGCGGTTGCGACCGCCCCAACGCACCGTGCCAAATGAAATTTTTTTTAAGTTTTTTTTATGCTGCGTTGGGGCGGGTATTATTTTTTTGACCGCCGCAACGAATGCACCACAAAAAAAAAAAATTTTCCTCGCAACTCGCCCTCGGATGGCTTAGACCGCCGGAACGCGTTTTCGTGGGGGCGGTTTTTGGCGAACCGCCGGGACGCGTGCGCGGCTAATCTCCGCTTCTTTTGTAGTGTAGGTACACAATATTTTTAATAAAAAATTATTTAAATTATGATAAAAGTTAATTGGGATAATTAATTTGAGGTCCCTCACAAGGGAGTTAATACTGGAAAAGTCCAAAAAGTTGAAAATATTAATGTAGGGTCCCAAGGGACCTCACATTAATATATTTGAAAAGTGAAAAGACAGTTTTACCCCTAGCCTTAAAAAAAATTACCCCCTCCACCCCTCACCCCTTCCTCCTCCCTCCATCGCCCCACCCCAACCCCAGCCTCCTCCTCCCCTGCCCCCCCACCCTCAGCCTCCCTCCTCGGCCCCCACCCCCACCCCTCCTCCCCCCTCGGCCCCCCACCCCCACCCCCTCCTCCCTCACTCCTCCTCCCTGGGGTGGGGGGCCGAGGGGGGAGGAGGGGTGGGGGTGGGGGGCCGAGGAGGGAGGAGGGGTGGGGGTGGGGGGCCGAGGGGGGAAGGGGGAGGGTGGGGGCCGAGGAGGGAGGCTGAGGGTGGGGGGGCAGGGGAGGAGGCTGGGGGGGGGGCAGGGGAGGAGGAGGCTGGGGTTGGGGTGGGGGCGATGGAGGGAGGAGGAAGGGAGGAGGTGGGGGGTAATTTTTTTTAAGGCTAGGGGTAAAACTGTCTTTTCACTTTTCAAATATATTAATGTGAGGTCCCTTGGGACCCTACATTAATATTTTCAACTTTTGGGACTTTTCCAGTATTAACTCCCTTGTGAGGGACCTCAAATTAATTATCCCAATTAACTTTTATCACAATCTTGATACAATAAAATAATTGGCTAAATATTGGCATTTTACTACATGCTTTATTTTATGATGATACTAAATAGCAAATATATAATTAAGCTGGCTGAAAGGAAAACGCAGGATTATTAAATAATATGTGATCAAGCATGTAGTGATGAATTTGGTGGGTCGTTCATACTGACATATAAATAAATATTGAAGCAGATATATAGCAGCAATGGATGTAAAGAATATAGTACTACATATACATTGTCATACTTAAAAGGGAAATGGGTTTATTTATATGTAAAATAACAGAGAAATAATGGTGTGTTATCAATCAAAAAGAGAACTGGGTTTTAATGGCCAGGCATATAGATAATTAAGAGCACGTGGACACGTGACGTGTGGGTGGGGGAGATAGGCTTAGAGATTAATTAATTGATGAATTAGTTAGTTAACTAATTAAATTATTCATTCAATCAATCAATAGGTTGTATTATAAAATACAAAATATTGGTAAACAATTCGGCCTTCGAATTGCAATGCAAGTAGTGTGTTTTTTTTATTTCATGATTTCCAAATGCGGACAAAAGCCAAAACAAGTGATTCACTGCAAATCGATGACAATACAAACACACCTATGTTCGTTGTAGCCACTTGTTTAATGCTCACAAATTAATAATCCAGTTCAATGCATGGCTACCTTATTCTATACTCTATATATAAGAGCCACATATATGCTATATAGCTTCTATATATAGGCTTTTATGTATATGCGTGAGTAATTTTTAATTATATCTGGAATAGTGGTATAGTTAAATTAATTTACTTCAGTATTGTCAAATTTAAATGAAACTCTGATGTCCATAGCGTAAATGTAATTAATCATAAATTTAGAGTGTGTGTGCAGTGTGTGTGTTGACTGTTGATCGCAGTTATTAGTATTATTGAGTATATTAAGGACGACAACAAAAGCAAGAACAAAAATGAGAATGTTAATAGAATGAATGAGATATATGTGTGTGTGTGTGTGTAACTGATGTACTCTCTCGTATAATTCAGGTATCTCATTTTAGTAAAATAATACTCATCATTGTTGTTGTTTCATATATCCATTTCATAAATATATTTAAGAAATCTCATAAAATTAAAGTAGGGCATTAGTTACATTCATGGATTTAAACAATTATTAATTGAAATAACTTCAAAAATTAAATAGATTTTACAACTTTCCAAAAATGTCCTTATACACAATCAAATTTATATACTCCCTCTTGTCCTAAATGATAATTTAAAATTATTAATTTTGTATACTTCGTTTTTTAGAAATTCAAAATTAAATGATCTTATAATTAAGATGGGAGGGAGTATTGTTAAACTAAAAGTGAAAGAAAAGACTATATGTTTTGGATCCTATGATATAAAAAACAAGTTAAGTCTTACAAGAATAATTAGAAAAAAAATCATTATATATATCGAATAGATATGGGTTAAAGATCTTAAATGCCATGCAAAATTCTTCGAAGAAGGAGCAACCGACATTC
The DNA here is from genome assembly GCA_029929735.1 of Mimosa pudica. Taxonomy (NCBI): domain Eukaryota; kingdom Viridiplantae; phylum Streptophyta; class Magnoliopsida; order Fabales; family Fabaceae; genus Mimosa; species Mimosa pudica. The sequence continues at coordinate 8,777,919 of JAKELP010000024.1, forward strand.
AGAAGTTTTTTTTATCAATGTCTTTTAAGTACTCCCTCTGGTCCCTAATGTAAGAGCCCAAAATTTGAATGGTTTTGGTCCCTAATGTAAGAGCTCACCCCACATTCTCTCCTCATTTAATGCATTTTTTCCTACTTTACCCCTAACTCTCTTTCATATTTATAAATGTTTATGTATTTCTCTCTCTTAAAAGTATCATAATAAATATGAGCAATTTTGGAAAAGAAGCATTAACTCCAGACATCCAACTAACATTCACATATTTTCTTAAGAAGCGTTTTTTTGGCGGCTAGCTCTTACATTAGGGACCGGAGGGAGTATTATTTAGCAGTGTTTATACCCAAATCCACGGAGATACAAACAAAAGTTTGCCATGTTACACTCAACACTACGTCATAGTCAAACCCTTAGCTTGTTAAATGTATGGGCGATGAATGATGTAATTCAGATTAAAGTTCTTCCCTGTCAAGTTTTATTAAATGAGCACTACTTAGCGCCTGGGAATTTTATTTAGGATCTTCAATGTCCTAAAATTATGTAGCACTCTAGAAATTTTATTTTATTTAGGATTCAATATTAATTACTTTTTCCTTTATACATTTTTCGTTTTATTGGAGACAATTATGATGTTGCCATATCTTAAATATATACTCCCCCCGTTCCTAAATATAAGATCACTTTGGGGAAGTGGATAAGTTCCTAAATATAAGATCACTTCCTATTTTATCTCACATTTTGCCCAAACTACCCTTATACTCCCTCTTTTCATTGAAAATCTCTCCTCCTTTTAAAGTTAAGTAAATGAGGGGATTTTGGGAAGATCACGTAATTTTATTGTCTTCCTTAATCTCCCCAAATTAACCAAAGTGATCTTATATTTAGGAACGGAGGGAGTACACAACTACTCATTGAGGATTGAAACTTTGATGAGATACATTGTAAGAATTAATAGACTTCACAGCGTCTCTGATCCTTTCAATAAATCCTATCTTAGTCAGTGATTGGATATTATGTAATTTAAATAGAGAAAGGGAAAAAATATCTTCCAATTTCAAACTCCCAATAATTTTTTCTGTATAGGTAAGAACAACTTCGTTATAGACATTAATGACCATTAACAATTCAAAATGACAAACTTACAATTTTAAAATGTAGAAAGTATTTTTTTGTCATTATCTCTTATTTAAACAACATGATTAGAAAAATAATTAGTTGAATATTAATAAGAGGGGTGAGTCATTGACCGTGAACCCTATCAATATAATAAGTAGCGTAGCCCTCCTCTTCGTTTCATGCATTTGTACCACTCCTTAAGATTCTCTGTAGCCTACCCTCCAGATTTCATATTTTCATGAATTATTTTTTTTCTTATCTTTTCATCATTTTCTCTCACAACGTGTTCTAGAGACCCACTTCTCCTTCTATTAACTATTTAACCTTGCCAGCTAGAGGTGCTACATACATACAATCAAATTCATATCACTCCCACCAAGATCCTTCCCTCTCTGGCCTTCTTCAAAACAAGACTTTTGTGAGAGAGATATTGAACTGAGAAAATGTCAAACAGAAGTAGATCTCGAACTTCCACCACCAGAGATCTCAGTGATGCTCAGATCAATGGTCTCATATCCCAGTTACAACAACTTCTTCCCCACCTTCAACCCCCTCCCTCCCACCACAAGGTATATTCTTTCTTCCATCCTAGTTATATCTTCACTCCCACCAACATAAAAGCATCTCCTAACTAAAACTCTTTGGTTCTTATTAGTACCTCCGGTCCTAAATATATAAGACCTAGTTGACTTTTTTTGGAAAGATTAAGGTTGCGAAATAGGTTATTAAATCATGACATATTTGATATCTTTTTAGATTATTCATTAGTTTATAAGTAAAATAAACTAATCTAAGAGAAAAAATTAGGTAAATCAATTTATAATTAACTTATTTTGCTTTTTTAGGATTTTTCAAAAAAGTCAATTAGGTCTTATATTTAGGACCGGAGGAAATATAAGATAAATTGACTAATTAATTTGAGCAGAATAAGAAAACTGAATAAATTATAAATATATAATTAGTGTTTATATTTATCTTTAATTTTTTCTGGCTTATACATTAAATTGATATATAATGTCATTATTCGAATACTTTATTTAACTTCCTCAAAATTAAATAAGTCTGGTAAACTAGTTCGATGATATTAAAGAAGTTAAATAAATTACGTTTAAGTATTTACAATTATCATATTTCAAACTAATTTTTGTTAAATATAAATTAAACAAATATATAATTTAAAGTTCATAAAAAACTATTTCAGAGATATTATACAATTTAATATTTTCTTAACTTATTTAATTAGTTGAGCAAATATTTATTAAGGATCAAGGAAGTAATTGATGCTCACGAACATATGTATGATTTATTGTATTAGTAGGTATCGGCTGCGAAGGTGTTGAAGGAGACTTGCGACTATATAAAGAAGTTGCACAGAGAAGTTGATGATCTCAGTGATCGATTATCTGAACTTTTGGCCACTACTGACCCTGACAGTGCCGAAGTTGCCATTCTTAGGACCTTACTTATGTAATTTTATTGCCGTAATATATATATATATATAGCCCTCTTAGAGGGCTTTTGTTGTAATTTCCATATTTCTGTCCTTTAAACGCTTAGAGACTTGTAGAACTAATTGTCTGGCTTCTAGCTCTCTCTCTGTATCCACACATATATGCATGTGTAGCTATATATGTGAAATAATAAGGATTATTATATGATTATTATGGTTTAATTAATGTTAGTGATATGTGCGTGTATCAATAATAACGTTAGAAACACTATCATTCTTTAAGTCACGTTTCCTTATTTGCTGCATTTTTGTAAAAAATTGATAAGTTGTGTAGTATATCGCGGTTAGGTGAAAAACCACAACATTATCATTCTTTAAGTCATGTTTCCTTATGATGCTCATCGGGCTCGATCACATGCATATTTTTCTGTAGTGTAGGGAGCACTACTCCATTATTAACACATATATTATCTCGATGATCCATATTTTGTATATTTAAATTTATGATTTTTAGTGAAAATTATATTTTTTTTCAAAATGATAATTAAGAGATTTTATTTTAAATTTTGCATAGGTTAAAATATTTGTCATTTAAAATTCATAAACTTTCAAATATTAAATTTGAACAATTCAGATTAGATGTGGATGATTTAGAGTGGAGAAGCCTCTCATTTAACTTTTTTCCTAGCTCTGAAATTGATTTCTCGGATAATTGATAGGTTCTATTACTACATGCATGTGACCGTTATTATATTAATTACCACACAAGCATACACCATTTTCTGTGATATATATTTCTGGATCTGTTCCCAAACATTAAATAATGTTTGGCGATAATTATAGGATCCCTCCTTGTGTTAATAACTAGGGCGAAGGCCCAAAAATGATACACAACTATTATCCAAGGAACAAAAACAACACATAACTATTTTGAGGTACAAAAATGATACCAACTTTTACCATGTGATCAAGAATGATATTTTCACTTATATGACAATAAGATTAAACATGAAAAGTCAAAAATACCCTTATAAATAAATAAAATCACATTTCCCCCTTCTTCCTCCACCTTCTTTTTTCCTTCTTCACCCTCACCAAACTCCATAGCCACCGCACCTTCCTTGGCCACCAACAGCAGCGGTTAAACCTTTCCCGGGCAGAGCAAAGCTCTTTTCTCTACATACCATTTTTCTCAAACCTCGACCTTCATCTTCCTCTCCAAAACGCAGCCTCTTTCCACACATTCTCCGTTTGCGATTTCCGACAGCGATTCGTGGCGGCTCCGGCAACCAAATGTACATACAAGTGCATATTTAAGCTCAGGTAAACCTTCTCATTCGTTTTATACCCCTTTTCTTTTCTGTTCTAGGCGAGGCGGTGAGTATGGTGGTTGAGTGCGGCGGAGCTCGGCGGGGTTTTCGGTGGCTTCGGTGGTGAGTATGACTGTGTTTTCGATGGTGAGTACGATGGTTGAGTGGGGGGAACTCGGCGGTGGCCGAAAATGGGTTTGGGTTAGATCCGGTTGAGAGAGATGATAGTGGCAGTGACTATGGAGTTTGGTGAGGGTGAAGAAGGAAGAAGGAATGTGGAGGAAGAAGAGGAGGAAAATGTGATTTTATTTATTTATAAGGGTATTTTTGACTTTTCATATTTAATCTTATTGTCATATAAGTGAAAATATCCATTGGCAAAAAAAAAATATCATTCTTGATCACATAGTAAAAGTTGGTATCATTTTTGTACCTCAAAATAGTTATGTGTTATTTTTGTTCCTTGGCCAATATTTGTGTATCATTTTTGGGCCTTCGCCCTAATAACTAACTCATTAAGCCTTTTTTTAACAAAATGCATGACTTTTTTATGTACTTACATCGTCTGAGAATCCACACACACTCTCCCACATGTCTAATGAATGTAGTAATTATATGCTTTTTGGGTAAAGTTGGAAAAATGGATGAAGTTAATGACTTAACTACTTTTGTTAATTCTTCAATTACTTGCATGTGACTCACACACAGGAAATAGAGGACACACACATACATTTACCTATGACAAAAATAGTTGACAGTAAATTGAGTGCTTGACAAATAAAGTACAAAGAGATGGTATCTAGAAAGGAGCATATACTCCCAGTGTCACTATATTACAACCCTAAAACTTGAATGTGTTTCTTCCTTTTATAAGAGTTTGTCATATTTGTTGAAACATTTAGTGAGTTTTTTTCTTCCATTTTTTTGGGTACCCAAAGGTATCCCCACTCGCGTGTCAAGTGAGACTAATCTCTCTCTGTTCTGAAATCCCATATAGGGTAGACAGCTAGGCTGTGAATTCGCTCCTTTCGCAAGAGTTAGGGATCGAACCCCCAACCACTTACTTAAGGGACGAGAGTACTTATCACTCACGTCAACCCGTCAGGTTTCCATTTTACATGTCATTATTCTCTCTCTTGACATTTCTTCATACTTATTCAATTATATTGTTATTATCATATTTCTCTATTCTATATATATATATAATGAAACAAATTAGTTCAGACATGCTTATAATATAATTGCACTCTTAATTATTCGCTCGATTTTGCCATTTGAACCCTTATATAAAGGATGGATGGAGTATTGGTCGACCTCTAGTCACTAATTTGATGAAATGATATAGCTGTGTTGAGGTAGGTGTTGAATGTGATTAATTTTTTTTATTTTAATTAACACTATCATTTAATTTATTTTAATGCATCTCATACTAAATTATACTTGTAATAAGCAAATATGACATTGAAAAAATTTAATAATCTCTCAGGTTTATGATCAAATCGATTTTCAAAGTGAAAATGGAGAGAAGTGGGAACTCCCAATCTTATAATGGTATAAGTGAGATGCAACAATTACCGTTGAATGATCAAATGTCCCGTTGCATTGCATGCAAAATTAAGTCGTGTGTAATCGTTGAATGAGGTGTCGCGTGAACTTCGCGGTGCATGCATTTTTTTCTTCAATCACTCTATCTTCCACAAATTGCTACCTCTACGGAAACTAGCTTACTACCTCCTCTTGTTTGTTACTTTGAAAAAGCTCACTTGTCTCATCAATAGGGAAAATTGAAAAATTAAATAAACTATTTAATTGTAACATACGTTACATACATATGCTACTAAATTATGCACCATTTAGCTGATAAAAAAATGCACCATTTAGGAAAATTATCTTGGAAAAAACGATAAATAATACTTTAAATTGATTTACTAAGTTTATATAATAATTATCCTAGTAAAAATATAAATGGATCTTACATTAAGAATCAAGAAAGAGAAGTTGCATATATATATATATCTCGGGTAAAGGTGCAAAAATGGGTTCAAACTATTACGCCAGGAGCACGTAGGGGTAACAAGTACTTCTGGGCTTAATTCTGGGACTGAAGAATAAATATTGGTGTAATATAGGTAACACCGTTTAGTTTGACCTACGTTGACCATTAAAGGATGACGTGGCGGGAGGAATTTTTTTGCTGACGTGGCACGCAACATAAGCACGCCACGTCAGCAAAATTGCCACATAAGCACGTCACGCTAGCAAAAATTGCCACATAACAACGCCACGTCAGTAAAAATTTTATTTCCACCGCCACGTCATCTTTTAACGGTCAACGTCGGTCAAACTATACGGTGTTACCCTATATTGCACCAATATTTATTCTTCAGTTCTAGAATTGAGTCCGGAAATACTTGTTACCCATACGTGCTTCTGGCGTAATAGTTTGAATCCATGTTTGCACCTTTATATATATATAAAGGTTAATGTAACAATCCATAATTCATTAAAAGTTAAAATAATGAACATTTGATTCACTTTACATAACACTTTTATTTGTTATTACATTGTACTCGCCAATATCTTTATATAGCTATTCTTTTTTATGTATTGAATTCGTTTGAAATATATTGTGTGATGAGTTCTCCCCTGTTTGACATGTCTCTCTTTACACACACCCGCACACTCTTTTCTTCTCATTCATATATCACATCTTGAGAATTTTCTATATGGTCTTATTTACAAGTCACATCATAAATTTTCACATAAATATTCGATCATTTTACTCTTTATTAGGCGGCGTTGAGTTTGTTGCATGTGGGGTAATGAACCTCACTGACCACAAAGATTGTACATCTTACGAGAACACCAACGTCAAAATTGACCTCATCCTACTAAGTTACGTTTTGTTATATATGCATATAAGATTTTTGAAATTTGAACCATCAACCAGATAAGAGCCTTTATTCTACTTAGGCCAATTTGAGCGAGTTCATGAAATCGTTTATTTAGAGTGCGATTTCTTGACATTAATCATAAGTATTCCAATGAAATATGGTGAGTTTTATGGGGTAATTAGTATTGTAAAAGTTGAACAGAAAGACGAGGTAATAAAGGATTATGATCACAATTCACCACAATTAGATCGCTCAGACTACAGATGGTCAAACTGGTAACAGTCAAGAAGATCGACACGTGCAACAGTCTATTGGTTGAACTAGTCTTATACAATTCTTATTACTCCACTTGGTGTAAACTTATTTCTTTCACTTCTCTCTCTTTCGTTTTCAAAGAGAATTAAAGTCATTGTCTTTTTTATCCGAGAGTTGAGACATGAAACTCATGCTTGTTTTCAAAACTGCATAAGCATCCAATTTAAGTACGGTTATTATTAAATGTTGGTCAGAACAAAAAGACATTCCAGTTGAGTTAATTCTTATATTTATGTTTCATTTCTAGCATCCCATTTCTGTTTTCAGAATTCCTACAAACAACAATAGTATTGGTATAGTAGGTATCCCTTCAAAGTCACAACTGAAGAACATTTACCCAATATATTTGTTATTCATTATAACTAAGGACGTTGACGTGCCAACCAACAATAATTCCATTGGCAACTACCATTTGGCTCGAATGACATAAATTAAAAACATGTGGCTTTAAGTTGAGTCTCACTCCTAATAACGAAATAACATTGTTATCAGATAATATAATCATAATCATAAAACTTACAAATTTTCAAGATACTAAGTTCATATAATTATATTATATTAACATCAAAATCTGCAATATGATGCCCGAGAACTAGCATAGCTACTATTATAGTGTGAGGATGGGAAATTTCTCCACTATATCTTTTTAAGAAATACAGATAGATCTATTTTGTTTTGATATAGTTTATATAGATGTTTGATATTCCAACTATATTACGGTCATTTTTTTCCAGAATATTTCATACCATAAAATCATATTTGAGCATTATTAAGCATATTACTTTCAATACAAGGTTTTTCGGGTAAGGGGCGTGGATAAGTTGTTCTTAAATGGGGTATCAAAAACTGATTCTATCTCATTCTTCATCCATGGTCTTTTTTCAGACTTGAAAAATCCTGGATTTTAAACAAAAAGGTATAAAAAAATGTTACTCTACAAGCCTAGGCCTATCACAAGTTTAAAGCCCATCGTTAATAAAAAAAGCCCTTCATCTGGTTTATTGGACTTTGTAAAGAAGTGGAGGCCCAATGGGCTTAATTTTATAATAATGTAGCATAGAATTTAAAATTATTACTCACAAATAAATAACCCTATTCTAAAATATTTTATGTTACATTTCAATAACTTTTTTATGAGAAATTTCAATTAAATCACATTTCTTAATAGCACTAAAAATGGGATTGCTATCTTCTCATGAATCAAAATATCTATTCTGACAGAAATCAACCCAAAAGTTATGGTTTGTTTGGTTCCATAAAAGTAAAGAAAGTAGGTTGTAAATAATTGAAAAGTTAAAGGGTAATATGGTCATTTACATATATCGCGGGCCCACAAGTTTTCTCTCTCCATCTCTCACTTATCGTGATGCCACAAACTTTACTCTCTCATCATTACCCCTAATTTCCATCTCTTACCCTTTCCATTTCTAATTCTTTACTTTCTTTCACACAACCAAACATGCCTTTATAGTTCCATAAAAATAAAGGTTAGAAGTCATATTCATCCTTAAAGTGTGGAAGTTATATCACGTGCGCTCGAAAATATTTTCTCTCTCTCAATTTTGCCATGCAAGTGTGCAAGAAGTATCATATTCGTTTTTTTATTGGTAAACAAATTACACCGATTGTAAAATATTTGATATTAACTGTTAATTATTTGAGATTCCTAATTATCAACTTATAGAGCATTATATAATTCCTATTCCTAATTACTCCCTCCAGTCCCTAATGTAAGAGCCCAAAATTTGAATGGTTTTGGTCCCTAATGTAAGAGCTCACCCCATATTCTCTCCTCATTTAATGCATTTTTTCCTACTTTGCCCCTAGCTCTCTTTCATATTTATTAATGCTTATGTATTTCTCTCTCTTAAAAGTACCATAATAAATATGGGCAATTTTGGAAAAGAAGCATTAACTCCAGACACCCAACTAACATTCACATGTTTTCTTAAGAAGCGTTTTTTTGACGGCTAGCTCTTACATTAGGGAGTATCTACATATCAAAACCTGGTTCAATCTAATCCTTTTCCTATGTTCATGCAAAATCTTGAATAAAAAAGAAAAGGAATGAAAAAGTGACAAACCTAGGATTAGCTTGAGTTAAAAAAGCCCATGGAACTTGTAATAGAAGTGGAGATCCAATGGGCTTCAATTTACTCAAACCACAAATCACAACCATTGATATGTTTCAGGTTGCCACGTGGCACACATCGGACGGCCACATCGCAAAACTGCAATTGTAAGCAGCAACAACATACGATTCAGTCAAATGAAAGTCTCTCGCACATTCTTAATGTATTGTACGGCCTTTCTTCAGGTTCCATTTTTTCTTTCTTTCTTTCTGTTTTTTTTTCTCTTCGATCTTTAACTTATGTGAATTTCATCAATTACGGAAATTCTCAATTTTTATTTTTTTACTTTCTATATTTCGTTCTTCATTTAGTATTTTGTTCTAAAATTACTGAAATTCAATGCTGTAAATTTAGTGTGAAAATCTATTCTGATGATAATACAACTGAAAATGTTGAAATTATTTATTGGTTTATTCATCACTTGATTTCTGATTTGGTTAATTTTGATTTGTTTGAAGGCAGATCTGGTTGAGAACAATATATGAAACATGGATTGTAATGGATATGTTGTTGAGGTTACAAGTTTATCCCCAAAAGCTACAGAGAAAGATGTTTATGATTTTTTTACTTTCTCTGGTGTCATTCAGCATGTTGAAATTGTGAGGTAAATTCTTACTGTTAATCTTAATTCTTGCTGGTTTTCAAGGATGATGTATGTCATAATTCCCTTTAGTATACTGTATGGAGTTCACTTTGACTGTGTGTGTGATTTCTTTAAAGTTCATGTAATCTTTGGTTTAGGATTCTTTAAGATGCTCCTGAAAAAGCCCTACTCCTTCCGTTCCCAAATATAAGATCACATTCACATTTCAATTTGTTCCTAAATATAAGCTATTTTTTACTTTTTCTCAACTTTCTCCCAAATAAACGCTAATAATGCTTATCTATAATAAACAAGCAAGAGAGGGAGAATGAGAATGAAGATATATGGTTAGGGTATATCAGTAATATCATGTGCTAATAACTAACTTAACTAACATCCTTAATCTAATCAATTTAGGGAAGGTGATCTTATATATATAGGAGTGGAGGGAGTATCTTTTGGAAGACATTTTCCTAATGGAGGAGTGCATGGAATAAAACTTTAACCCATTTGAATATACTCTATGGTCTTATCAGTTCCATCAAGCTCTTGAACCAGTAAAAGCTAATTGCACTTTATAATATTGTTTTGAGGTTTTGCTCATTGTAACTCTTTGTTTTTTGGTTGGATTTAAAGGTATGTCATCTGGCTCATACTTACTTATTTCATTACTTTCTTTAGAGCCTTTTAAGTTGTTCCTTACTGTTACTTTCATTCTTTAGTTTATGGCATATAATTCAGCCTAGAAATGTCAGATTAAAAGAATCACATGGTTCTTGCTTTATTCGTTTTAACTTCTGTTTGGGACTGAAATATGTAAATTTTTCTTTCAGAAAAATGTGGTTCTTCCTTTCTGTTGGTTTGTTGATATAATACAGATGGTAGATAAATATGCTACCCTGAAGATATACTAAAACTGTTCCGGGGCATGTTGGAACATAAATGCTCACCTTTTCTAATTCTACGTGAACTAATCAGATATAGCATATACCACAATTTTTTACATTAATATTGATTTTGCATGGTGTTTTGTGTTTAAATATGAATCTCATATAGTTTCTGGACATAGGTCTGGCAATGAAGCCTGCACTGCTTATGTCACCTTTAAAGATGCCTATTCTCAAGAAACTGCTTGCTTGCTCAGTGTGAGTATTGGCCAAATTCTTTTAGTATAGTCAATAATTATATCACACTCCCAAACATTATGACCAACCAGGCAGTCTATAATCCGTATCAAAACATTTATTATCTGGTCTTTTAGGGTGCTACTATTTTAGATCAACGTGTGTGCATAACTCGCTGGGGGCATAATACAGATGAACATGACTTTTGGAGCAGATCTTCTTATGGAGATGCAGAGGAAACTACTTCAAGTGTAAGTGTTCGCATTTTCCTTTTACTTCTGCTAAACTACAAGTGTAACTCTGCCTATTTTTATAGCTGGTCCCAAGCCTGGGTTGTGTTAGGCCTTGACAGTCAATGTAAAATTCTGTCAAATCCCATGAACATAGAAATACGAAGAAGTAGCCAACCCACACGTAGTAGGATATAAACTTTTTACTAGTGTAATATTTTTTTTCATGTCTAATGAAGCAACCTCGAAGTGATCATTTTGTGTCATCTGCCGGAGAAGTAGTCACTGTAGCACAAGATGTCGTCAAGACCATGCTAGCAAAGGGATATGTTCTGGGTAAGGACGCTTTAGCCAATGCCAAGGCATTTGATGAGTCTCACCAAGTCTCAGCAACTGCCTCAGCGAAGGTGGCCGAGTTGAACCAGAGAATTGGCCTCTCCGACAAAATATCAGCCGGGGTCAATGCTGTTTGGTCTGCGGATCAGAGATATCATGTCTCAGAAACAGCCATGTCAGCCGCATCAGCAACAGGAAGAACAGTTGCAGCGGCTGCAAATAGTGTGGTAAATAGCAGCTATTTTTCGAAGGGTGCCTTGTGGGTGTCCGGTATGTTATCCCGGGCTGCAGATGCAGCAGCTGATCTGGGTAGCCGCGCCGATGGTGGTGGTAGGCACTAGGCAGTGAGCCTTTTGGTCATTCAACTCATTCTTGTCTATACATCTGCTAGACTGCTGAATAGGTTTATTGATATAGTTATAGGGTTTTATATCAATAATGTTCAGTTGTTGTATGTTAGTATTTCTTCAGGACATGAATCAAAGATAGAAGTTATATCACAAATCATCGTGTAAAGACTATCATTGGCTATTAACTCTTTAAAGTTGCAGTTGCATTCTTGGTTTGATTGGTTTGCCTCGGAATGAACATTTTCCCATTCGTTCTTTACTGTTTTTAAAATTGACATTAATGCTACAAATATTCTGTGACATGCAGATCTGGAGTTACTGAAAATGATTTTAATTTTTTAATTTTTTATAGAAATTTCAATTTGTATTTATATATCTATAATAGCAACAGTGCAAGGAGTACTTTACATGAATTGGAGAAATTAAAAACAAGGGAAAGGAAGGGAAGGGAAAATGAGGGGAGGTGGTTTGCTGAATGAGAGGAAGAAAAAGTGGAAGAGAGATATGAATGTTAATTGTTAAGAGAGGGGTTTCAAAAAAGTGAGACCTATTTGGCTACAAGTGGGTCTTTGTCTGGACAAACAATTCAAAAGGTAAACCAATTCTGGTTCTTTCCATCTATCTCTACTCTTGAAACTGATTTTTTTTTTGTAAGATTTAAATGTCTTTTACCAAGTATTGGGGTAACGGGTGGGGTCTAAAGGAAGGGTATTAATCTCTTGCAAAATGGTAAATTAAGGTATGCAACATCGCTGAGGGGAGTACTTACATTTAGTATTCGATAGTATCTTTTACATAATTGGTCTCCAATAGAAAAATACAAATACTTTGGAAAATTATGTCAATTGTATGTTGCTAATATCAAAATTTGAGGAACCAAGCGTGGTTGGTGTAGTGGTTACCTCACTTCACCGCTTAACCAGAGGTCTCGAGTTCGAGCTCTGGGAATGCAGCCTGCCCCTTGGCCAGCACTTTACCCTTAAGTGGAGGCCCCGGTGCGGATCTGGATTAGTCTGAGCCCGTTGAGTTCCCCGTGACATTGGGGCTGGCCCAGGATACCGGATTAAAAACTCAAAAAAAAATATCGAAATTTGAGGTAGACATAGTTAAAAAAAAAATAAAAAGAAAAAGGCATCCTTCATTTCTTACCTTTTTATCAGGCCCAAAATGCAATTCTCTGGGGCCTAAGCAAGTAAGCCGTAGAGGACAATTTCTTATGGTTTGCTCTTGTAACTTGATAATGTGAAAGTTTTGCGAGTTGGATCTTGCTTATAACATGAAGTTACTATTATTTGCTTCTGTAATTCAAAAAGAGAAAGGAAAGGAAATGTCCTGAACATTTGAAGAGAGAGCTATTGATGGGAGAAATGTATTTATTCCTCCATTGGTTGTCTTGTCTATTCTATTTTTCTACATGCCTTTTCTTTTTCTCCCAACAATCTCATTCTTGGCCTCTTCGTTATATATCTATTTATCAATTACTTTTTTATTCCACACACAACTACAAAGCTAAAGGGCCTCGTTTCTTTTACATTGCCCAGTTGCACCCCACTTTCCCCCAATTTCAGCCCCTTGTCTTGCAACTTGTTGTGTGTGTGTGTGTGTGTGATGTGCTCATACATTTGCTCCATGCCTATTACTTTCAATATAAAGTACATCCTCTTCTTTTGTAAGCAATGTGAATTATTTCCTGAGATGATGGAAAATCAATTTAGAAATCTCTAATTTGGAAAACTTCTTACAACTAAGATTGATTTTTTTCCTATTAAAATTAATTAAATGTAAGTCTTTCCGTTTTATTAATCTTTATCAATCTCTTTCACGTTGTATTTTTGACTCTCACTTTCTACATACTTCACGAGAAAGTTTTTATGGACAGAAAGTTTTTATATGTGCATACACAGAATGTATAAGATGTATATATGTAATTTTTTAAATATCAGAATTAGATGAGCAAGTAAGAATAGTTGATCAAATGGTATGGAATTCCTACAAAAGAAAGAGAGGGAGACTGAAGAGAACTCTTAACGAAATTATTCAACGAGGTTTTTTGATGAAGGATTTATCTCCAAGCATGACTATTGATCGAACACAATGACTTCGTGTGATCCATGTAACCGACCCCACCTAGTTGAGATAAGGCTTTGTTGTTGATGATGATAGTGTGATCATTTTGATTAATTTATGTCTGTCACTGCTCCCAATTCTTATTATGGATGATTAACTTATGATCACCAATCCATCTCAATTGTTTATAGCATTTATGAAAACATAGAAATACAATTTATAAGAAATAATAATGTTAACCATAAATCATAGATAATGCTATTTATATTTTAATATTTTTTGAAGTGCATCAAACAATTAGTTTCTAAAAACAGATTTTACCAAATAATGTTGTTAAAAATACATATATTTAATTATTTTGCAAATTGTTTATGTAATTTCATGTAAAGAATGTAATGAGAAAAGGAAAACAATAATAAAAACAAAAGCGGACCAGTGGTTGAAGGATCAACATCAATGGATATCTCTTCCTCAGGAAAAATCCAAAAAATTCAGACATTTGAGAAATAAAAGAAATCAAGAAAAAAACTAAAAAAAGAAAAAACAAAACAGTGCGTTGGAGGAAGCAACACAAGATAGCACATGGGATTTGATCAGTGGAGTGAACAAACCAGAAGCACAAGGGCATGTGGAGGAGAAGATTCCATGAAACTTACTAATTAATTTTCCAACTTTCAAAATATGAAGAAAAATAATACTCCTCTCTTCCTAAAATATTAGACCTACACATACGCCACATTTGATTAGTTTTAAAATGTTAGTTATATTAATAAAAACTATATGATATTACCAAAACACCCTAATCACTCACCTTTATTTCCCACTTTCCATCTATTGTTTGTGGAAGAAAAAATAGTTGAGGAAAAAAAAAAGAAAAAATGGTCTATTTTTAGGAACAAGCTCTCATCTCTAAATAGTTCATATATTTAGTAACAAAGATAGCTGTAAAAAAATCATAAATTTTCTGAAAAAAGTCTCCATTACAAACACACGTATACAACATTTGTTTAAAATTACAGTTGCAGTATTCAATGATATGTGCAACTGAACCTTTACTATGTATAACAATGGAAGACATTTGGACAAAACTAAAAAAGAGTTACATTTGTTAAAAATAAGTTGTCCTTTTTCTTGGCCAAAATAATAAGTTGTCCTTGAAAAAACACAAGTTAGGTCTTAGGTGTATTTAGAATACAACTTTTTATCAATTTTTTTTAAAAAATTATTATTCAAAAAATGAGTGAAAAAGAGGAGGAAGGAACATGGGAATGGGGCATCCTTTCAGGCTCCAACTAATAAAGTCATGTGAAGCTGAGAGAGCTACTTGTCTTTGCCTCCTTATTTTTAAAGTTGTCTTTCCATATGGGACCCACTCTCTCTTTGCTTTCATGTCTACTTGTTGTCATCCTCTCTTCTGTATTTTCTGGGGGTTTTTGTTCTATCCATTGGGATGATCTTGTTCATTCATTTAGATCTGACGGCTGTCACCACGTTTTCCAATCTGATTTTTGTTAAGTGAAACGACACTGTTTTTATATGTTAAGGATATGACGTGGCTCAAAATAGTCATTCGATCAAACTAGGTGGATGAGATTTCTCTGGATTTAAATTTAACAATATTGCATGACTGTATGTAATTAAAATTTAAATCATTCCCATCATTATCAATGTACTCTATAGTTTAACTGGATGTGCTCAACATGTTTATTCTTTGTTTGAATAGTTCAAATAACTTAGATTTTCATTTACCAATTTTCTTAAAAAAATATTTTACAAAAATTACAATTATTTTTTCTTATGAATTTTCAATTAAAAATAAAAATATAAAATTGAAAACCATTCAAAATTATAATTTTTCAATGAATAATAGATAAATAGAGTACTCATACCTCAAAGGTGCTTCCTTTTTTTGGTGGGTCCTTTCCTTTACGTCTTGTTTTCTCAAAGACCAGATTCATTTATCTTCATGAAAAGCCACATTTGAACTAACCCCTAATTTCATATAATTGAAATATTCATCCCCATGCATGCACGCTTGATCTATCACTTCTCACAAAGAAGAAACACTGTACTGTACGCAAAAACCCAGAAATCTCAATTGAATCCAACATTAATATATGATAACAAGCAGACAAAGAACAAACTAATAAATTAGATATATTGATCCCATATTTCTTGATGAAGTTAAAATGGATATATAATTACCACCGAACAATTGGAATATGATGAGTTGAGTGAAATTAGAAAAAAAAAAACTATACAAGGCAAGTTAGTAAGGTGTCAATATCATTCACGCTTCCAATTGATCTTGTACGTTAAATCAAAATGTAAAGATATGGACTCGTCAGAACAAAAGTCTCAAAGTCGTTATGTCATGTAATAAGTTGAAAGCTTAATTATTGTATTTAGATCAGAGCCAATTTAATTTTGGGATTATTGGGACCATATTGTTGTTTTGGAGAGAACTTGAAATTATATTAATTATTATTATCCTTCTTGTCCCTCTCTGTTTTGTTAATGCCCCTTTACGTTTGAAAAGAAAATACAAAGACGAAAGTAATGTAGTAAGTCGTAACTGAGAAATTTTTATAGTGATCAAAAGTTTGACGGTACTTGTTTTACTTCAACTCTGAAGATCATGTACTGTTCCCCATGTTGCCACTATAATCTGTGGGTCACCCTCACATTAATTTGTTGGATACAATTGTCATACCCATGCATATATAGCAAAATATATCATGACATCCCCAATAGAAAAATTGTACATGTCCTTTTTTACCGGCTGATGCAAAAAACTACTAACTCCAAATTTCACCAATTTCAATTTTAGAGATCTCCTGCGCGCGCACAATTGCACAAACTCTTGTTTTGATTTAATTTGGCACTCTCTATATGAACTTTCACTTTCCAATAGTAAAGATGTATATATGTGCTGTTTGGAAAGATGCATGGATGTAATTTTCAGTACTCTCATTCTCCATTATTTCTCTCTAATACTGATAAATAAATCACATCACGTATAGTTTAGATGAGTTTCACCTGCATGCAAGGTGTTTGGTTTATGATATGGGACATATTAATTGTTTTTATAAGCATGGAGCATTCATAATCTTGTATCAATTCACTTCAATTTGGAGGATTTAATCAAGGTCATAGCATTTCCAGAGAGTTTGATCGAACACATCATCAAGACATCCCATTATGTTGGTACAACCTGTTGCATGCACACAAATAAATAGATATGCTCGCATCTTTATCATGAGATTAATTTGACTTTTTAGTGTTATTAAATATGTAAAAGTAATAATTTCAAATTGTATATAGTTTTTACCCTCAAAACTAAGTTATTCTATACTTATAAACTAATTAACTTATATTCTAATTAGATGTGACGTATGTTATTATGATTTAGTGGTCTAATTAATTTACTTTCTCTACTCCTATAAAAAGTCAAAGTGATCTTAGATTTAGAACTGGAGGGAATAACATATATTGTAGTCAAGAGAAAACGACCAATTAGATCATATATAAGGCTTTTTCTAACTGAAAATCAAAGTGATGTTATAATTATATTATATATAAGGCTTCACTCCACCACTTCTACACATACATTCTAATTGTAAGTTCAATTTTATTGTAGGTGACACTTTCTACACGAAGAAGCTTAAGTTTATGGTAATATCTAGGACATGCATGTGTATATACAGAATGTGTTTCGACTTGCTCAAAGTGATGGTAGAAAGAAGTAGTGGGGCACGGTTAGATGTAGATGGAGGTACACGTAGAGAGGGTTTGTGTGAAGAGGACAAAGAAGATGAGGTGAGTTGTTTGAAGTGATGAACATCTGATCACACATGTTTTTACACAGAGATAGAGAAGAAGATAGATAAGATCACAACATAATAAGGGGTTTGATAGGAAAGGAGGTTCTTCCTAATGCACGATGCTTGTTGGTGGGTTAGGTAGCACCCCCTGCCCCTCTTCCTGGGCCCCACATCCCCCTAGATTCCTCTCTCCCTCTCTCTGAATAACACTATCCGTTTTGGACTTCATGTTTCGGCCAACTCATTTCTCTTCTCTCTCAAGTAATCTCTCCTCTTTTCTCTCCACATATTAATAAACTAATAAATATATATACATAAATATATGTTTAGACCCACACCTGGCTTGTAGCAGCTTCTTTCTTTCACCTTTAGCAAGAGCTTGCATGAACCTGCCTCATATCAGGGCTTTTATAACCGATGTGTGTGTGTGTGTGTGTGTGCTTTGATTTATTTTATTTTGGCCAATAGATTTGCTTTGGTTATATATGTGTGTGTGTGTATAGTCAATTAGCTTTGTTAGTTTAATCACCATGTCCTGACAAGAATTCAAGTAGTCTTTTTAACAATGTAATCAAGTGTACAGGCTGCGATGTTCTATCACTATAATTAAAAGACAACTGTCTTTTTAAGAAAATTAAAAATAACCGTCCATTATTACTTGTCTCCTAATGGAGAAACTTGTTTATCATTAGCAAAATAATTACAATGGTATGTGCTTACACATGCAAACCCCAATATATCAAATGAATAAGTTGAAGCACATAAGCTAGTTATAGCTTTCAATAACCACTTTCTTTTCTTTTTCTTTTTTTAAGGTTGAGTTACAAGTTGTTTTTATAAAAAATATTTTCTAATAAGGCGTTATGGTTCCTATTTCATATAATAAATTATGGTGGAGTTTCCTTTCCCTTTGCTATAGGTAAACTTGCATATAATAAGAAATATTTCAGTGATATATAGGGAAGTTGAGGGCCAGAATTTAGAACTCTATATCGAACACCCTCTCTCTCTCAATCTCTCTCTTTCTGTGTCATCCTCCCCATCGCATCTTCCTTTTTCTTTTCCAAATATTCACATAAAAGAGGAGAGAAACCAATAAACTCTCCCTCATAATTAAACTGATAAGGTATATAAGCCATCCCTCTCTCCATCCTTGAATAGACAATAATTTGTTCTTCAATTTTAGAGACGAGGAAGTCATATTATGTATAGAACTACTTAGTCTTTGTTATCATCTTCTTGTGCACATCAAAGTGAATGTTAAAGGTCTTGAGCATCATCGATCGATCATCAGCAGCAATCTTCTGAACTTCTCCTCTTTCAGCAGTAGCACAATATAGATTATCAGAATATCATACAACTTTTGAAGATTTGTGACACATAAATATTCAGTCCAATCCTAGACAAGCTATGAAATGGCTCTCTTCCCAGCAAATTTCATATTACAGAACCATCACCAAGAAGGTCACCATCAACTTCCACCATCTCTCAACTCAATTCTTCCTCAAGACTATCATGGTATACTCTCTCTTTCACACACACACACACACATGTATATATAGATATATATATATATATATTGTGGACTGAATTGATGGGGTGTTAAATGTCTGATGCATATATAGGAGGAGCATCACTACTAGGGAAGAGATCTATGACATTTTCAGGACTTGAACTTGGAGGTGAAGAAGGGAATAATGGTGAAGAAGATTTGTCTGATGATGGATCTCAAGCTGGGGAGAAGAAGAGGAGGCTGAACATGGAACAAGTGAAGACACTTGAGAAGAGCTTTGAGCTTGGGAACAAGCTTGAACCTGAGAGAAAAATGCAGCTGGCTAGAGCTCTTGGTTTGCAGCCAAGGCAGATAGCTATATGGTTCCAAAACAGAAGGGCCAGATGGAAGACAAAGCAATTGGAAAAAGACTATGATCTCCTCAAAAGACAATATGATGCTGTTAAAGCTGATAATGAAGCCCTTCAAGCTCAAAACCAACAACTTCAGGCAGAGGTAATTGACATTAATAATAACAAGATCTTCTCTTAGAATTGGTGGATTCTCTTAGAATAAAGCAATATTGGTAATCATTAGCTTTACTTTCCAAGTTTATGTTTATGCTTTTTTACCTTTTCTTTATTATTTTGCAAGCCTCTGGATTGATGATTGGCCATACAGTTTTTTTATGTATATTGATTTATTTATTTTAAAAAATGATGGTATTATGCAGATATTGGCACTGAAAAGCAAGGAGGTACCAACTGAATCTATAAACCTGAATAAGGAAACAGAGGGATCATGTAGCAATAGGAGTGAGAATAGCTCAGATATTAAGTTGGATATCTCAAGAACACCACCTGCTATAGACAGTCCTTTATCTACTCATCATCATAATCATCATCAAATCACAAGCAGAACATTGTTCCCATCATCAACAACATCTAATTCTGCTGCTAATAGGCCTTCTCCAGGAGTGGCTCAGCTTTTTCAAACATCATCTTCAAGACCAGAATTTCAATGCCAGAAGATTAGTAATGATCATATGGTCAAAGAAGAGAGCTTGAGCAATATGTTTTGTGGGATTGATGATCAAACAGTAGGGTTCTGGCCTTGGTTGGAGCAGCAACATTTCAATTGAAGAAGAAGAAGGAGAATGAGAGAGAGAGAGAGAGAGTTTTCCAATCAATTAAATTATATTACCATACTTTTTGTCATTTGAGTTGTTAAATTAATTAAAACCCATATGTTTTTGGTTACTTGATGTATAAAATAGGATATATCAAGTAGAATTATATTTTTTTCCTGTTTTGATGGCTTGAAATATTTTTACATGGACAAATAAATTAAGTTGTAACTGCAGCAACGTAACACATTATTATTACTATCATTGTTATTGTTTTACAAGTTGAGTTATTTCATGATGATGATGACCCCCACACTTTTCTTCCCATGAACATTAAAATAATAAAAGAGATTCTCTCTGAGCTAACATTTTTTGTCATGATCTTAAAACCAAATTTTCATAAAGCTTTTGCTTTGGAATCATACCTTTCTGATCCATACATTGTTTGAAAGGAAAGCACCCTGCAATGATTTATGCTGATCTCATCAATGAACAGTAACAATATGAGCAACAAAATCTCCTCGGAATTTAACAAAATTTATCTCTATATAATATACTAAATATATAGGAAAGGAAAGAGAGAATCAAGCACACATTCCAAGAGAGAAAGAAGACAAGAGGAAGGAAAAGAGGAAAAAGAAAACAAGGAGAGTTGGAAATGGTCATTCTCGTGAATGGGACATTGTCGATTTTTCCATTATAATGAAGTGACAAAGGAAAGTGAAAGGGAGAGAGAGAGAAATAGATATGTGTCTGACTGTATATATATATGGTGAATTGATGAAAACACGTTTGATTGTACTAACTTTTTGGCACTCATTACCTTGCACAGCTCCTCTATGTACTGCTATTTAATTTAATAATGTCCTTGCTGTGATGTCACTGTCCCCCGCCCCCACTCAACTGTATCTTTTTATCTGACACTTTTTACTATCTAACACACTCACTTTTCAGTTTTCACCCCTTCTCATTTCTCACTTCTTAGTTCTCAGTTCTCACACATGTATACTATACACTATTACTCACTCCCCAATTATCTTAAACACATCACAGGATCAAATCTATTTGATTTCAACAGAATCCATGCAAAGTAACAGTAGAAATTAAAACTTTCTTTCACTACTGATCGATCTGCTCAGGATAAAATAGTTCAGGTGAATGAATCTAACTATATATAATTATATTATTATATATGTTTGTATATAATGGGCGCGTGCAAATTGCAAAACAATTAATGCTTTGATAGTGAATATCATCAGTTACTTTTGAATGGTATGTTCGTTTATACGGTACGGTGTATCTCCTTGTCTTTCTCTTCTTTTCCCTGCTTTTCCTCTTTTTCCTTTTTACAGCTTTGAATATTTGATCCAATGGTCCATAATTAATATTTACAAAAATGAATATAGTTGTAAAAATACTTAAAAATCTCAAAAATAAATTTAATCTATCAAAATTTGATGTCAACAATTCATGATGACTGTATTGAAATATAAAAAAAAATTATAATAGTAGTAAACAATTCTGAACAATTTACGTAAAATTCTGACATATAAAATTTATTTATTAGATTTTAAAATTTTATTATAACTATATATTTTTTTAAAAAATATTAAATATGAACCTTTGGATCTTTAATCCAATGGTGTATCAAAGGGATAAGGAGGGAAAAGGAGAGAGTGGATGAAGAGAGAATCGGTTTCTCATTTACACGCCTTAGGGTAAGGGTAAATTTCAGAATTCAGAGTACTGAACAAGGAAAGTAAGCTAGCAGACCCATCATGTCATGATATATAGTAGAAGTAGTTGTGGCTGTCCCACACAACTCACAACTCACAAAATTAATTTTGTCAACTGATGGTCTATTTGTGCGCCTTATTCGATCTAGCACTCTTTGCTATATACTTTTTTTAAAGTTTTATTTTATAGAGATAATTAATTTAAAATCTCATTAAACACTCATGATATAGGAAAAATCTCACGGAATGATGAAATTAAAGTAGAATCTTAAGAACCTTATTTTAATTATCTTCTAAATCAAAAAAATATTTTTCCCTCTTATATATAAGCTCGTTTAATTTAATTTTGATAAATAAGGGATATGTGAGACTTAATTAAGATTTGGATCTGTTGACATGGTTTGGGAATTTCATTGGGATATTATTGTTAGGGACAAAAAGAGCTTTATTCTAATGGGTAGGTAAATTTATACAGTGGGGCTAAAATATAAATAAATACACACACAATTGGTATGTTCTATAGTACTACTATGTAGGGGGTCTAAAAAAATCGCCAACTACTCCTCCAAATAATGAGCACAGTTTGTCTGAAATATCAAAATTTTAATCTCTTAAAATGATAATATGAGAATCATCATCATCATGTTATGCTACTGGAAGATACCAAGATGTAATAAAGCTGGTTATTTTCAGTGGAAAATTAAATCTGTTCATATCATCTGCTAATTAATTTTCAGAGGAAATCCGGGTTTAGTATATCATGCTAAGTTATTATGCCCTAAAAGGGATGGTTTAGTATTAATGTTTCTGTAAATCTATCATACTCTTTCTAATTCTAAATATTATATCCCTTTGACTTTGTTGTGAAAGGCGAAGGAGCAAATTAAACCACTAAATTAATTATAACATATGACAAATGTAATTAGATTATATGTTAGTTTATAATTAAAATAAACTGATTTTAATTTGAGAGAAAAAAGATAAATATGTACAATTTAGACCAAAGGAGTAATATTCACTGCTACTATATGTGTTAGAACTTGGAAGGAGAATATAATACTCATATATAATATTGAGATCGATCAACATCTGCCATAGTAGTATTTTGTAATGATATTATTAAGAATAATATTTATTTTACCAATGAAGATTCCTGAACACTAAGGTCAAACCAAAACAATATATTTTGCATGCAAGCAATTGGTTTGCCTGAACTCTTTGCAACCGTAAAGACTTCTTTTGTTATTTTAATATCTAATATTGTCCCTAATTAATTTTTTTTATATATGTTATAATTTTCTTAACATCAACTCTCAATTTGTGACAGATGTGACTGTCTAGATTTTTTTAATATTCTAAGTATCTTAACAATTTTTTCTTACAAGCCAAAGATCGATAAGATCTAAATATAAGTGAATCACAATTCAAAATAAACCTGAGAAAAAGACCGAAGCCTTATCTATCATATTTTCCTCTGAATAAATAAATGATATTGCCATCATATGCGCCAAACAATCCATTCTTATTGCATGTGAGAAAATCTGTATTGCCATCGGAAATATCTATTTATATATTTAAAGAATTGGGCTTATATGGTTATGGGATCATGTGAACATGGTTTCTTTTTATTTGAAAGAGAGTGCGGGGAGAAAAAACTTTGTGGTGAGATGTCTGAAAATTTTGGCATTTCAGGCATAATATATTTTTTAAAAAAATATTGTGGAATCAGAATATACAGAAACATCAATTGGTGGCCACGTGCATGGTGGCTCCTGGCTATAGTGGTGAAGCCCTAATTAAACCTATATTATAGGTTAGTTAGGATTATTATTGTACGAGTTTCAGAAGAATCAGAGCATTCCCAGCATGTCTGGGAATATATATAAATAGACAAAATATGTAGTGTTTCCATAAAATGTGTGGATAACATGTGAGTGACACTTGAAATGTCAACATGCAATACTTTTCAGATACTACGTTATTAATTTATATTATGTACAAAGTATGTTCTTTTATTTAATTCTAATCCGTGTTAGTGCGTACTAAAGAAAAAACGACTATGAAGGGTCAATGTGGATTCTGTCAACGAGCGGTTAATTAAATAAAAATGGCCTGATGATGAGTAATGATTTTTAGATGAGATAAGGTTGTTGTACCTAGGTTTCGAAGAAAGTGCATGTTAATATATGTTGGAGTAAATTGGAGATTAACAAAAAGTTGAATATGTATCTTGCATGATTAGCAAAACCTGCATTGAGTGTTACACACACACATCTTGTTTATATGTTTCATTTCAAATATATTTTTCATGCCGATCACTTTGCTGTTCAAGATAAGGACATATTTTTAAAGTAAAACACAATTTCATTAATAAATTAAAAATATTATAATAATACATGGTTCTAAATAGTAAAATGTTTACAAGTGGATATTTGATATGAGAAAGAAGATGGGAAAACATGGTTAGAAAGTTGATCGTCCTTTACAAAGTAGAATTATATTGTGATAATTGCATAATTAAAAGCTTGTTACGTTGATAACTTGCCGGACACTGTATGTCAGCTCTATCTCTTGTTCTTCGTGCAAAAGAAATTATCAAATCACAATTTGTAATGATTAACACTTGAGTGAAGTTATTAGTGGTTCCATTTCTCGATGAAAAGGATCCAAAGCAGACAAGCTTGAAAGCCACATCATTCTATCATTTTCCCAACTGAAGAAGGTCTATATTAGTTGAACTTTTAGACAAATTTGAGTTAGTAAACAGTAAGAAATCTGATTTCTTTTTATGTTGAAGGACGACGGGATCATAGGTGGTGTATATGAGTTTCTTTCTAATTTATTTAGGGATTGCTGGAATGGAGCTATAGTCAACAATCTCATTAAAAGCGATTACTTACTTAATGATTTGCTTAATTAATTTTACTGTAGATTTACCTTGGTGTAAAGGTAGGAAACATTATTTTCTCGTGAGAAGAGTGCACTATTTACACACACACACACACACATATTCAGTACAGTAGTAATTAGCAAAACCTCAGCATTATTGTTTAAAAATTCATATAGTTGCTTTTTAATTATTATAACATACTTCATCGTGTAATCCATTCTTCTTTTGGATTACAGAAAACTCTTTGGTGGGTTACATGCCAGATCAAAACTCGTCTTACACCACTCAAACACACATTTATATACGCATAAAGTACGATTATGAGAATTGTACATTTAGTAGAAGGCTTTGAAAATCATGATAGAATCCACTTTTAACCCATGAGCAACTAAATACATATCTAAATCCATGATAATTAATATATAGGTCCATGCATCATGAGATCTTTTGTGTTAGTGGCAAAAAAAAAACAGAGAACACTCGTCCTATTAATATATCGCGCTAACAAAATGAATCAATGCCAGCTTAGCTAGGCCAAGCTAAGTTGTAGAAATTCTCGTCACTTGAGTAACTGCATGGTAGGGGCTTGTTGGTATCTCTCTACAGTGATGTTTACCTCTGTGCTAAAGGGAAAAATATATTCTCACACAAACAGATTTCAAGGTTCCACCACAATATGCGTTGCTAAGAAATGTGAACTTCACAACATTATTCTTGATCCCACTAGATTCTCAAGCTTATTTTAATTTGCAGAATTCTTAATCCCACTATATTCTTCTGATGTACTAGATGTAATAATGTCATGAGTTTTAAGTGCTGAGCGACGGAAGTGATGAGCATAAAGAGCTCATCAATATAATGTCAACTTAATTCCAACCATATATAAGGCCACCGCAAGAGCCACTCTTTACTGCCCTGCGCAAATTATCATTTGAAATGGGAGAGGATGATTGGGCTTTTCATTGGTCGTTTTGTTAACCTTGTTTTTTGGAAACGGGGTAACACATCATTGGGCTTGTAGGCTTTAAGCTTGGGCTTCTGCCTAATCATTAATATAATCATTAATATATAGTCTAGACTCTAGAGTCTTGACCTTTGTAAGAAGGAGAGAACACATGTTTGTTGGGAATGATGAAAATCATAAGCGTCCAGCCAAAAAAGGGGAAACTCAATTGTTGGCAGCTTTAGTTATTCAATTTTGATTTTGATAAATGAAATAAAAATATTGGTAACCAACAAATAAATGTGGTTTTTAGAAAAAGAATCACAGTTATCATAATTACTATTCATGTTCTTTTTAAATATATTACTATTACTGTTTAGATGGGTGCATTATGCATATCAATTTTTAGATTTGCAGAAAAAAAATACATTTCTAGCCGAACAATAAAAATACACAGTAAAACAAACTAGTCATGAATGGTCAATAAAATCCCTCTTCATGTCGTCATCTTTGATATACATTTACAAATAGTATCATGAGAAACAAATATACTCGTTTTCGGAGTCATTGATGTGAAACTGAAGAATTGCTTTGAAGTTATAACAAACGGAGAACACAATGCCTATATGTATGTGTTTTTTATTTCCCTAGGATGCCGTCCTAAGCGGCCATCTTCTTTAAAACAACTCAACTATAAATACGTGCCCCATATTTGATCTCATCATTGCATAACATCGATAATTAATAATTACACCGATCTTATACACAGTATTGATCATCTGAGAGTAGTATAGTTTTCAGTTTTAATTAGAGTTAACAAAATGAAGGGTATAGTTTCAGGAGTGGCCATGATTGTGGTGTTGACCACAATCTTGTTCGTCCCGAGCAATGCCATGGGAAGGTTTTACATCGTTGGAGACGGCAATGGATGGCGTTCTGGAGTCGATTACCAGGCCTGGGCTGCTACTAAATTCTTCACCGTAGGAGATGTCCTTGGTACGTATTTATATGTGCGTGCGTGTTTCAATTAACAATTTTATTGGGGAGAATGACATGTTAAAATTATAAACTAAAACAAATTTTATATGTGCGTGCGTGTTTACACTATATACTGATATTTTGATTTGAATTATTTTCATCAGTCAAATTTTTAATTGGAGACTCCTTCCCAAGTTTTTACATATAGGGTTAAAGGTATATGATATCTCATTGGGAAAGTGTTTGCACGGAAGTACATTTGCATTTCAAAGCATTGTTCGGTACAATTCAACAGAAATATAGTAAATGGAGCAATTTTAACTTTTACTGTTAAAAATTAACGATAAATATAAACTTTTTAACCAACAACGTGATTTTTGTTTAATGAAATAGGGTAATACTGCCTCGTTTTGACAAGGACAATTTTGAACTTGAAATAATTTACAAGACAAATATATTATCCCGCGAGAAAACTACAAAATAAATATACCTTTAACTCTATTTATATATATACACACATATTTTCGTTCACAACTTGTCAAATAATGCGGGGAAATTAAATCTATTTTATTTTTTATCCACAATATAATGTTAATTAAAAAAAATAGTGGTTAAGTCATTAAATTTGCCTTCAATTATAAAATTTTCCAACATCTAACCCATATAAGACAAGATTTTGAAGAACTTAAAATACGAGAAGCTGAGACCAAAACAGAAAATAAATGTACTCTAATTATATTGATGTTGGTGGCATGTGACATACAGTGTTTAGGTATGTAACTGGAAAGGATCATGTGTACAAAGTGGACGTACCCTCATTCCAGAGTTGCAGTACTCCAGTCTCAGGTGGGTGGTCGAGTGGAAATGACTTCATTTTTTTGTCAAGCCCCGGCCGCCAATGGTACATTGGCGATCACTGCAATGAAGGCCAGAAGTTTGTCATCAACGTCTTTCCCTCCTTTTCTTTTCCACCTGCTCCTTCACCCTCACCCTCTAACAAATAAGCCTCCATCATTTTCGCTATATACATAGAATGTTGATGTCATGTTTTGTTGTGAGAGCTTCTTATTCATCCCTGAAATAAATGAGTGATTGCTTTTATGTTTTATTATTGTATTATATTCAGATTGCATGCTAGCTAGATAGCTAGGTCATGTTGTACTACTCCTTTTTAATAGAATTCAAATAAATCTGCTGATTAATTATTGTTTCATTTTATTTTTGGCTTCTTTAAGAAACGTGTAATTTAATTCTGCACAACCAAAATAATTACTGTGTTTCAAAGTAATTTTCTTAATGTCTTATTAATTATATCCATATCGTAAATATATACACACACATATTAGCTAATTATGTTGTGAATAATATCTTTCACATTTGCGATTTATAGTTTAACTTACATATTATATTTTTTAAAATATCATCATCCCAATGCTTTAATAAAAAAATAGAAACAATATGTTGCGCTTGGTGGCATGTACACTACAACACCTTACCTTTATTAGTCCAGTATGATAAATAAATAAATGGGCTTGCAAGCTAGCTCATCAATTCCTCTAATCAGGTTCTTTTGAATTCAAGTGTCTTTCTTTCATTCTTTTTTTTTAACTTTTGGTCTTTTTTTTTTAACTTTTGGTCGTTCAAGAAGCTGATCTCGGCCCATTCTAAGAGTTTGTATTTATATGTCATACATAATCCAATGATGGGATTGTGAATTCCATTCTTATATTTTAATTTCTTTTCTTTGTTAAACACCGCTCTGTACTCCAGTGCATATTGACAATAAACTAATCTGGAGTCAAAGAATATGTGTGCTACTCACTTAGGCAGAGTTGTGAACATGCGTCGTGAAGTGAACCTAATTACCAATTCAACCAATTGTCTTCAATTTGATATTAATTAAATTTGAAAAATAGAAAATGATACTCGGTCAGATATAATTTGAAAATAAGTACAATCTATTAATTTGGCTAATTAATTCGGTTGTATGGAAAAAAATGTTTCATAGTGGATTTATTGAGTTATCCTTAGTCAGAAACCGAACTACTTTTATTCAGGTGAGTTCTATGTTGATATAAAACAAATGGAAAACTAAAAATGGAAAAAGAAAAGGTAAAATATTGGATGCGCCAAAAGCCCAACGATTTTCAGGCTATTCGTATAACTATTGGTTGTACAAGGCATCCTTTAAAGTTTGATTATGCGATTTTTATGTATACATTTTTTTTTCTTCTACAAAAAAAACATACATTGACTTCTCAAGGTTTCCCTTTGCTTTGCTTTTTCACCATTTTTGCCTCATGCTCCTACACCTTCGACCTAACTAATTAATCGTTCATTTCACTTATCTCACCATTGCTAGCTATAACAACACATCATGTTCAGTTTAGAGCTTCTACAATTCCCTAAACAAATGAATGTTTGCTCCTCTCATCAACATTTCATAATTTTTGTTGCCTGAACGTTTTATTAACTAATTTCTTTGACTTACAAGTTAACACATAATTTAATAAATGGAGGAAAGAAGATCTTATTCTTTTTTTTTATGATGAAAGAAGATCTTATTCTATATGTATATATGTGGACACTTGTTGGGCTCCACAACTTCTGTCATTATCTTTTTGTTTGTGCTCCCGTTTATCATTGGGCTTCAGGCTTCAATGCCTTTCTTACAAGCCCATCCTTTCCCAAGTTGGGGTCAGGTTCTTTGAAATGTATTCAAAATATTCATATATTGAATGAAAAATAAGTATTCCATATACCTCTAATTATTCTCATCAATTTTGACCCCCAAAAATAATTATATTCAAATAAAATTAAAAAAAGGTTGTGCCGATAAATTTTCCAGGTGCAACTTCTACATTTCCTTAGTGTTGATAACAGACTTTGTGTCAAAAAATAAAGAAATTTCCTTACAATTACTAATTTAATATATGGTGAATAGATAGTGGGAGCAGGCTTCAAATTGTAACGATGGCATGACATGGTTAATGACACAAATGTTCATATTTTGTATTGTTCCTTCACTTACGTAAGGGAGAGGATAACTATAATTGTCACACACAAAAAGTTTCAAATAGTGTGATGTATGTTTAATTGATGGACATTTGAAAAATTTTAAAGATTAAGGATTTGACCTTTACCAGTATTGTCGGTGCCATTTACTATTTTTGTTGCCATTTTCTCAGTGTGTAGGGACTA
Source organism: Mimosa pudica (assembly GCA_029929735.1). Taxonomy (NCBI): domain Eukaryota; kingdom Viridiplantae; phylum Streptophyta; class Magnoliopsida; order Fabales; family Fabaceae; genus Mimosa; species Mimosa pudica. The sequence goes on from JAKELP010000024.1 coordinate 8,808,013, forward strand.
GCATTAAGATTTAAATGCCCTTATTTTCTTTTCTGTTTTCTTTTTCTTTTTCCTGAAACCCCATTTCATCCCCCATGACACTGACTTCACCTCCCAACTTCATGTTCTGATTAAAGTTTTGTAATTTTGTCACATCTCCATCCCACTTTCTTTTTTTATCATCATCAATACACACACATATAGATCTTAATTTTCTGGTCATAAATTTTTAAAGACATGGTAATTATTGTTTCCTAGTCCATTGCTACCTGCTTGAACAACATTAAACTGATTATGAAAAGTCAATCTCATTGTGTATTATCTATCACTTATGGTCAAATATTTCTGTTGTGAATAGTACCTATTTCTAACCTTGAGATTCAAAATTGGAAAATGCTGTTAGGTCTCAAGTCATTTGCCTCAAAATCAACACTACCTAATGCTAATCAGTTTTATCATAACAAGACTTTCCAATTCAACTCTGGTCAGTAAAAATGCTCTGTAAAAGTTAAAAGTAATGCCAATAGCAGCCTTCAAATTATGTCCTGTTAAAGTGTTTTTCTAAAGAACACCTTTAGGGTATCAATAAGTGTTATTAGAGTGGTAATCACCCTATTTGGAGGACATGGACTTCAGATAAAAAACAAAGATATATGAAAGCTTTACAAACATCAATCAAACCCACTTACACATTTCAATTACATTCTTATTACAGTGACCACTCTATTCAGCCTAGTTCTGACATAATTTTGTAAAAGGGGTTCTTTTAAAAGGGATCAATCATTAGATACAGCTAATACTCTTTCCCTTTGTCTCTCTTCTTACAATGTCACTTTGATCCTCTCTTCTCTTCTTGAGATTGCATGCAGCATACCTTTAAATTTTATTCTCTTTCATTCCCTGCTTCCCTATTATTATCATCCACTAAAGCACTTGCACATATTTCTCTTTGTACTGCAAAATTAGGTGGGGTTGACATGAAAAATGACATAAAATTTACTTGAGACACCTTCCTTGAAATTTCTATATGCCTCCAAAAATCTTCTTAATACTAAGCATGCCATTAATTCATTTAACCTTTATCAATTTGTCTTTTTCTTTGATTACAAGTGTTTATCAGGCAACATTTTACTTGCCATAATCTTAACCTAGAAGATACCAATTAGCAGTTCTGATTTCAAAACTTTGAATTTGAAGCTTACCAATCTGCCAAACTCTCTTGGTCACTTTCATAGAAACTGTTTAAAATTCAACAGTGGTTGCTTATAGGACCCCTCAAGCAATTATGGTCAATAGGTCACTGCTACAAGAAATGATATTTTTATATATATATCAATCAAGTGGTTGGTTAAGTAGGAGCTTCATGCCACAACATTTTTGGACCAAGAAATAGAGCAAAGTCCCACATTTAGTCATCCCCATACTTTCCTCATTATCAATAGTTATCAATATCATACTGATACACTCATTACTCGGGCAGTGCAAAAGGAAAGGAGCCAAAGGGACCAACCTCAAGTCCCAAAAGTAACCTGAAAACTGGGGCTTCTGCTTCATTGAGACTTTTGACCATCTTCAAACAACTCTTTTGTTCCCAGTTGTTCTCTCTCTATATATATAAAATATAAACATGTACATGTATGTATACAGTGATAGAAAAAGCAATAATATATATGCAGAAGTGTGGGTTAGGAGGGGCAAATGAGAAAGAAAGAAAGAAGAGGTGGTGTCAAGTCATGGTAGAAGCAGAGAGCATTACCTGCTGTAAGCCCCATCTTTATTGAAAGAGGATAAAGAGATTGACCCATTTAGGATTATGACAGAATATAATGTGCATGGTTCATCCTTCCTTAGTTCCTCTTTGCCACTTGCTTTGCAGGTATATCTATCATGAGGCCCCAATACGCTCCCTACCTAAATACTCCCTCCGTTCCTAAATATAAGAGCACTTTGACTTTTTTGGAGAATCCTAAGAAAGCAAAATAGGGTAATAAAAAAATGATTTTCCCAAAATTTTTCACTAAACTAGTTTATTTGACTTATGAGCTTACATATGATCTAATAATATTTAAAATATGTTGTGATTAAATTGTTCATTTTGCTTTCTTAGGATTCTCCAAAAAAGTCAAAGTGCTCTTATATTTAGGAAAAGAGGGAGTATTTGGCATGCACATATCTTTAAAGTTGGTGTCAAATATCAATCCCATATACTACTAAATCATTCAGTATTGATCAAACAGTATTCTGTTCTTGTATTCCATGATCCATAGTCTAACTTCATCCCATCATCTAGCTTCGTAAAAGTTGATTTGGCTATTAGTTTCTATTGGATTTCGGATCCACCATTCATTAGTTGAATGAAATGATCGTACACCCTTCAGTCTTAAATATAAGATCTTTTGACTTTTTGTAGAGGTCAAAGAAACAAATTATACCAATAAATTATAACATATGTTACATGTAATTAGAATGTAGGGTAGTTTATAAGTAGAATAAATTTTTTTTGAGGAAAAATTAAACATATATAGACTTTTTAGAGTGATCAATTTTACATTCTTAATTTTCCTAAAAAAATCAAAGTGATCTTATAATTAGCATTAGAGGGAGTATTATCTAATTTAAAGTTTTTTATTTAATTATGATATTACAAGATACTGTATAATGGTTTGAAAGAGATTCCTATATAACCACTTCTCCATTCAAAAGATGAATAATATATAGGATATTTTATATTGTAAGTTGTAACACGCACGCCCACTTCGTAAATATGGGTGGCCACCAAGCGTTGAAATGTACTGAGTGAAATTATCACTTCTCTTTTGTAGGGTGTCTGTTATGCCAAAATAAATTAGGCCCTAGCTAGCAGTCAATTATTTGTGAGTGCACCAAGTAAATTGTAATAAACTAAAATCGGTTATCCCAAAAAACTATTTTCCAATACTTCCTATATCTCTAGTGGCATGCTACTTCATGACCATTATGATACTTCTATAATTTGGAATCACAGGAAGTGGGTTGATGTCACTTTCTCAGCTAGAGTAATTCTCAATAGGTCTCGATACTTCAATAACGGACCCCACTTATTTAAGGCATGTGACTTTCTTGCTTATGTTTTTCAGACTTTGAAATTGACAGCGGATATGACATAACATAACATGTTATCTTATGTATTAATATGGATTCCCCTAATGTATATGGCAGAGACCATGTACGTAGCTGCAAGTCATATAACAAGATTGTACCTTTTGAATTCAAATTCATCAGCAAGTGGCTTAAGAGGCTTATGCAATATCGTGACCACTAAGACACTATAGGAATTCGAATTGTAAAAGCATTCTGAATCTGATCATTATCAACATCACATATATATGATGTGTATATATGTGTGGGAATCATAATAATAAGTAGAAAGGCACGGTGTCAAAATAACTGTATCATTGCAATACTGGTTTTTCTGCAGAGAAGGTTCTGTGTTTCTGAGGGGCATAAAAATGGCAACATAATTTGAAGAGGATATCAGTTCTTGAGAGCAATAATGACATGGGAATCTTGTTATCTGAAAAGGGACACAGCAATAAAGAGCTGAACTAAGGAGAATAATGGAATATAAGGGATGAAGGGAGGCATAGGATTCCCCAAAAAAAACTTTTTCTTTTGCTAGAGCGTGGCATGGTTGAAAAGATTGGGAGAGAAAGTGAGTGAAGTGAAAAACAAACCCACAGAGCCTTGAAAAGTTGGCTCTTTAGTATCAAAAAGAATTGGACGTGGTTCCCACAAGCATGTAGGAATCCCAAGTAGATGAACACCAACATTCATATAAAGCTAAAAATAGTTATATTATTATAATTATATTGGTATTGAGCTTCAATTTCTGTTCCACACGTGGGGCCTTTGCCTCTCTCTTGTTTTTCTTTCGTATGGGATCAACCAAAGAATATTTTTCTTTTCTTTTGCTTCTTTTAATCTTTGGTATTTAAAATAAAGAAAAAGAGGGGGTTTTGGTAGGGACAAACATGCTTTGTGTTTGTATTAGCTACTAATTTTTCCTTTTGTTTCATATGCCTCATGTCATGCTGGAAAACTCTTTCAAACATTAGTGGATTTCACATCCATTCTAATATACTCTTTCAAAAATGCCAAAGACTTTAAATTGATGATACCTTCTTTCGATAATTTTCTTCACATTCATCTAGTAATAAATTTTGGAGAAAACAATATAATTCTTATAAAAAACAACATGAATACAAAATATTTCAACAAAAAGTAATTAGCATGAACCTGTTGTCTTTTTAGACACAAAAACTTATTATTAGATGTTATTTATTATAAAACATAGCCTTTTTGTTATTGCATTCCTTTTTTGAAGTTTGTCTACAATAAATGGACGGAATAGTCGCGGCTAAAATGAGGGCATAGTCGCGTTTAAAGCCGAGACAAGAGGGGTGAGTCACGGTTTATGCAAACGCGATCAAAGTCATCGTAACTAGAAGCTCTGTCTCTGCAACACCCACGTGACTAGTGTGAAAATGACGCAACAAACCTCCTTTTGTCAGAAACATTGTCACTTCACTAGAAACGTGACATGATTAAAAAATAAATTAGAAAATTTGTCACGCCTAGCAAACGCGACAAAAGTAATAGAAAATCATTACAAATGTGTTGCTTTTCTTCTACGTGACAGCCCTTATGATTATATGTCTTCAATCGAGGCGAGTGAGAGGATGAATATTTTTTTACGATAATACATAATGCATGTTTTTTTTATTTTGGAGAATGAGGATGAGTGTTCTATAAGATAATAGTTTTGAATTTTATGCATGTTTTTTTTATCTTGGAGAATGTAAGTATTTTTTGACTTGCTAAATTTTAAATTATAAAATAGTAATTAACAACATGGATGGAGATGAAGTGAAAAATACAATATGTAGTTAATTCATAAATACATTATGACTGGATGGAGACTGTGATGGAGAGATTTAAGTTACATTAGAATAGATGGAGGTGGAGTGAAATATGAACAGGAGAGGAATTTAGGAATATGAGAAGATAGAGAAGTAGTGGAAATAAAATGAGTGAATGATGTAAGCTTATATACAGAGTGATGACATAAATTTAAATTTGCAAAGTGTGTCGCGTGTAGGAACACGGGACAAACCTTCCTCATAGAATGAGAATGTATGGCGCGTGTTCCCACACGTTACAGGACTGTCACGTGGCTGCACACGCGACATGGGCACATGTACAGCGAGGAGCCCTTTCGCGTATGGGGACACGTGACACATTTCCTCTTAAACGTGGACACGTGTCGCGTGTCCCCCACACGCGACAGCCTTCCCGGTGGACCTTGCCCTCCATCTTTAAATGTTTATATTTTTTTTGTATATATTTATATGTTTATATGTTTTTACTCCCTCCGTTCCTAAATATAAGATCACTTTGGTTAATTTGGGGAGATTAAGTAAGACAATAAAATTACACGATCTTCCCAAAATCCTCTCAATAACTTAACTTTAAAAGGAGGAGGGGTTTTCAATCAAAAGAGGGAGTATAAGGGTAGTTTGGGCAAAACTTGAGATAAAATAGGAAGTGATCTTATATTTAGGAACTTATTCACTTCCCCAAAGTGATCTTATATTTAGGATTGGAGGGAGTATTTTTTTATATTTGTATGTCTTTATGTAGGAATTTCTGTGTGTTGTCAAATTTTTTATAAAAAATTTAAATATTTCTGTCGCGTCATCTATGCGTGACAATATTAAAGTACTATTTTGCTCTTGCACAAGGCTTGTTACGTCACCAAGCGCGACAATAATACGTGACAAACCATGCATTAGTCACGTTTCCCTCCTACGCCACAATTTCCACGCAACTATCCACACCATTTCTTGTTCTATATAGAACAAGATCTACTGATGAATGTATCTTAAGATTTGTTACTAATAGAGTAGAATCACGTCATATATAATCTATATAGTCAAATTTACATATGTTCTGAGATAAAACTTTGTTTTTGTTTATTAGTGACATTAGACACTCCAAGAATCATCAACATTAAATGAAATTATAAGCATATTATTCCTAAATAAGATGATGAAAAAAGTGCTTATAAATTTTATTGTGAAAATATAAATGGAAAATAAAGTGTGTGCTCGTACTATTTGATAAGGTTGTTGAGAATATTTTGTAATAAAATTCAACTTTATATGTAGGGTAAAATGCTGTCTTTTTCCAGCCTTCTTTTTGGAGCTTCTTGTCCACTTTCTTTGTAAATCCAGTTTGATTTGGCCAAAAGTGAATGATGAAAGGAGAGGCCTAAACAAATCTTAATAGCTTCTTTTAGATTGAAAAGAAGTATTGATTATGTTGTAGGTTGAATAGCCTATGATCAATTTAATGTCAAAAGACAAAGCACAAACATAAAGAGAACTTAATCTGTACTTAGGCTAAAATTTAAACACAGTTTACTCACTAAAAGGTAGTTCACCACCTAAAGTTGCCGTCCTTGCTACCCATATTTATTGCTTTTTCTTAATTTCTCCTCTGTAAGAGTAAGTAAAAATTTGGGGGACATGCATGATTTGAGACTTAAGCGCCTTGAACACACACACACACACTAGTTCATGCACATGTACACCCCCCCACATCAATAAATTAATAAAGCAGCTTTGAGAAACTAAACTTTCCATTTATTCCATTTTAATTTAATTTGTGGATTCTTCTCATTCGCTTTGCCAGCTTTATTTATATATGTTTTACTTCCCTTTTCTTACATTCTTTATGGTTTTGTTTCATACTCAAAAAATTAAAGAAAGTGAATTATTACTTACCCCTTTTGTTAAGAATGTAGAGATCTTATCATTATAAAAATATATATCTTTCTTCAGTTGTATAAATTGGTCTAAAGAAGGATTGAGGACATGAATTTAGACACAATGACGAAAGGCAATATCAATCGTAAAAGCAAATTTTATTAGCACGTACATAAATTAATAAGAAGTTGAAAGAAGACTGAATTCACTTCATATTTATTATGTACTTTTCACACACACACACACAGATCACATAAAATCGAGCAGCATCGAATCGAACTTTAGTGACTCGGGACAAAATTTGAAGATCACCACTCTAATGTGAACAATGTAAATCTCGCTTTAATTAGATTAAGCAAATCTTTTTTGCTGATGTAAAAGTAATGAGTGATTGAATTGTAAATAAAAACAAAGAGTCCTTCAAAGTTATATGTGGTAAAGTGAAACTACATAGGCAAATCGAGATTATTAGACCAAAAAATAAGTGGGTGGCAATCAAGTTATGATAAGCTCATTGAAAATTTAGTAGTTAATCATTTCTGGTTGCACATTTTCTTTTTGTTAAGATTTTAGAGTTTGGAGAGAGAAAACAAGAAGCCCCACGTAGCAAGGTTGTGTCTTTTTCTCAAGAAATTATTGTTTTGCTTCACACACACACATATAAAGCCCTAATTTTGCGCAAAGGAGAAGTGGGACATATGATTGGGTGGCAGTTTCAGGCTTGACATGATGAAAGTGTTATGAAAAGAAGATGCAAAAGCCCCACTCTTTCTTATCAAACATCAATCTCTTTGGGAACTTGGGCCTCTCCACCAAGCTCTCTCTCCTCTCTCCACCCTCTTATTCATTAATAATCTTTTTTGTACAATCATAATTGATTTGCGCTATTATTTCAAGTTTAATTTCGTTTTTTCAAATTTTGCCTTCACTTATAACCCTGTACCTTGTGACATTACCAACTTAATCAATCTCTAGGTTTGCTTGACCGTTGCTTATGTCTGCTACTTTTCTGGTGTAGTACGTTCTCTATTATCATGTCTCATCATATGCATTTTGTACATGTATCTTACATGCTATTATGATCTTTTCTTGTTTGATTAAAGAGAAACATTGTCGCTGAAACTGAATAGAAGGAACTCGATCGCTACATGTTTTTGGTGATCCAGCTATATAAATTTGGTAATATTATATTGTAAGTTCATGCATTACGTTATCGATCACGTTATTAGTGGTGTATGGTGTATCAATTCATGGTATAAGACTAATTTGATCTTGAGTTCGTATTCATCCTACCAACAAATTAAATACATTATTGTAATTAATATTCTTCAACGGATTATTTTAAAAAGGGGTTTATTACTTAATTTGATTGTATGGATAAGCATAGATAAACAATAACATCATTAATATGGGTCCTGATCAGAAAACCCTTTCAATTAAGTAACACCAAGAAATAAAGAAGCCATTGAAATTGTGCCTAATGGTAGACCATTTGTGATCTCTTTTGTTTTACAAGATATCAATGTGGAATGACTATAGCTAGCTATCTAGGAAAACGCCAATTCAAGTATTGACCAAGTCAAGAAATTTGCTGTAAAAGTCCTTACAACACTGGCCACATATATGCATGTAAAGGCGTTGTGTAATGAGCAGTAGTCTATTTTCAAAGGGCCCTTGAATATGCAATTAATTTTTCATCTTACTTTGACTGTTCATGGCTTGGCCATCACTATTATTATATATGAAACTTCACAAAAACAATATTTAGGTAGGAGATTCATGGTCGCACTAATGCCAATCCACAGGACCCAACAATTTTCCTCTCCCTTGAACGTGCCTTATATTATATATGAACAAAGTCTAGCTGTGACCATTACAAAAACTAGAATTGCTAGAACCATAATATATATAAATAAACTCGCCGTTTTTTGGCCCCATTGATTAAACGTTTTGAAATTATTTCTTTGTACACATGAACCCGGGGACGACTTGCATAGCTTTTGTGTGTGTTTGTATGTGTTGTGGAGGTGTTCTACAAATATATATATATATATATATATATATATATATATATATATATATATATATATATATATATATAAAAAAAAAGTTTCAATGGGTCCTACTAATCTCAGGCGTGAGATTTGTCAAAGATTAATATTAGTGTTAACGCGTTTCAAAATGATTTTTTTACGGTTTTTTTCTTCAACAGTGATCGATCACTGACACGCAAAAATAAATAAATGATGAACATATTTGATGATTTTAAAATAAAAAAGAAGGAATGGAGGTTATAGGTAGCTAGCTAGGGTTTGTGGGTAGAGAGAAATGAAGAATATATGGACAAGTAAGCAAGAAACAACAAAGTCGAAGTAGCGTAGCCATGAATATATAAATATGATCAATCAATAGCCGAAAAATGACAAATTCATGGCATAATGGAAGGAGATAAGGAGGTGCAAAGTTTTGACCTTTTTGAAAATGAAACAATCTTTGCTTTCGTGTACATGTATATATATTATATAATCATATAAGTATATAATCACGTTGTGTATGTTTTTGAAAATACTTTGAAAGATGAGTGAGAGAGAGGGGGGGTTCACATGAGGGGGTGTATTGTGGGACTTTGTTATTTGTTTCTTTTTGTTGTGAGTGGTCTTAGTTACTGTCTTTAATGGCTGCTTGTGGGACAAAAACATCACCGACTCTAATCTTTAAGTGGACGTAGCCATATTGCTAGGGTTATTAATTACCATATTCCTCTCATCTTTTTCAAGCCATCATCTTCTTCCTTTTCTATCTTGTTGGGTCTTCAACTTCAGATTCCCTCTCTCAAAAGTTTTATCTTTTATCTTTAATGGGGCTTCACTCACATGACTAAAAACAATCCTACCTGGGTATTTTTTTCACATTTTTCACTACCACTCAATTGCTACAAGTTTTTTTTTACTAAATCCAGCTCTTAAAATAACTAGTTAAATGTGTAATAGTTTTTCCTACATAAACATTTTTATGATAACATTAATTGTAATCGTTCGTGATAGAGAACCCTCTTAACTACTAATGGGGAAAAATAGCTAGATGCTCTCAATTATCATATTTTCTTATTTTCTCTTAAAAGCTGATTTTTACCATATGATCCAAAAAATTCAATGGAATGATTGAATGAATAGTAATTTTGGGAGGTGAAATGGATTATATTTTATATTTATACTGTTTAAGTTTTGGAGTTATGATTGTGGATTGGATTCTAAGAGTAGATAATGTGATATTGAGAGAAACTTGACTTGGAATGAGTTGTAATTTTAATTTTGGGAGGTCAAACGGATTAGATTTTATATTTATGATTTGATGTATTCTATATCTAGCTCTTATAGTTAGGATACATACAATCTATCTCATATTATTCAATTTATGCATACGTTGCAATATTGTATAGACTTGGTTAAAGAATAGTGTGTCGAGACATTAGAAATATCTCCTTATACCCAATATCCTATATCCTAGCATAACATATCATATTAGTCTTAGTTGAGGCAATTAGTTTAGTATTTCCCACTTCAATTTCATTTTGGATTTAAGATTAATCTTTTTTCAATATTTAGAGTGTAGAGAATTTTTTGTCTTTAATAATAAATATGACCTCTAACGCTTATACTTGTACTCTCCTTTTTATGGAGACCAAGTCACTTAACCATTTCAATTAATAACTTAGTGATGTAATGAGATCACTTTCATTCGATGCGTTGTAATGTTGTTTTCTTTTCTTTGAAATTGAATAAAGATGATGAGATGAAAAGACTTAATATTTTTTATCCCATCATTAGATATATAAAAGATGAGGATGTGGATTTTCTGGGGCCCAGCCCATGAGGATGAGGAGGGACATTTGGGTACTTTAAATCAAGAGGCCACTTTAGGCGGGAGATTTGGGTGTCAAGACAGGGACCAATGAGGTGTCCATTTTTGGTGTTTTCCCATTTTGGGCTCCACCCTCCACTTCCTTACTTACTACTTCCTCTTTCTTTCATTTCATGTTGATATTTTTTTTGGCTAATCACTATATATATTTCAACACCTTTTTTATTAAAGAAAGCTTCATTCACCACCATCCAGTATTAGTGATCACTAGTACTCATGTTCCTCCTTACCTCTCCACGTGTCACACCAGCGTCTTGTCCACGTGGCACAGTTGAACTGGTAAGTATGTATATATCACATTTTTCTTCAGTTACCAATGGTTTGTTATAAATTAAGAATTAATAATACAAAAAGATAAACATCATAGGTTTGGTATGATCACACTTATAAGGGTTTTAGGTCATAGTACTGATTTTAACACTTAGATGTTTTTCTATGCTAGTGGATTATAGATGTACTATTCAATATACATTGCCTTGTTTTTTTAATTAAAAGGCAAGTTGTTTAACAACAATGCTTGAATTATAATTATTAAAATCAATTAATTTAAAATTATCCGGCTATTTTTAGGCCCACATCTATTTCGAATTTTGAAGAATTTTTAATCATAAATATAAATAAAAATGGTTTGTTTTGTTAGGTTTTTTTTTTAACACATTTTTCGACCAAACACAACAGCAAAACCAACTAACGCGGTTGGCAAGCTGAAGTGCGAATGTCCTACATATATACTCACACACACACACATTCTTGGTCGACGTGGGACTAAGAGATCCCACAAGTACCCCTAGTACGGCGCAAACGCCACCCACACCAACATACGCAAGGCACATGCCATTTTTTTTTAACACATTTTCCGGACCAAACACAACAGTAAAACCAACTAACGCGGTTGGCAAGCTGAAGTGCGAATGTCCTATTTATATACTCACACACACACACATTCTTGGTCGATGTGGGACTAAGAGATTCCACAAAGACCCCCAATACAGAGCAAGCGCTGTTTTGTTAGGTTAAGGTCAATTCAATGACATAGAAGTATTACGTGAGTACGTGGGCTCTCATATACATGGCGTGCAACTAGCTAGCTATAAGATTAAATGATTAATGAGCAGAAAGTTTGACATTCTTTAGGACGGTTTAGTTTGACAAAATTTGTCATTCGTTTTTATTTACTTTTAATATTTTTAAATTAACATTTTAAAACGCCGAAAAAATTAATATGAAATATAAAAGCTATTACGACCAATAATCATATTTATAGGTCATAAAATAAAGCATTAGCCAAAGAGAAAAACATGTCAAGTATTAATCGACAAGTATTATACCTGAAAGTTGTTTAAAGAAATTTTTTAAAAGATCCAAAAGTAGCATTATTATAGTTTGCATCATTTTTTAATTATCAATACTAGCTTTTTCATTGGTTAGGGTACATCTACTACTTTTTTTTTTTATAACACTTCCAAAGTAAAATCTGTCATAGTAACACTTTCAATTACCCAAACATTATAAGGTAATTACTACATAAAATGATTGTAGTTTCACCTTAAAATATAACATCATGATCGAAGACTTTATAACCTAGTGGTATGACATCTTTCTCTTTAATTAGGTGAAAAGTTATAGTTTAATCTCCATTGTAACATCAAACTGTTAAGTGTTTATCCATTCAATTAAAAAAAGTAACACCATGTTTGGGCATATCTTACTGTATGATAAACCTGTCTAATTAATATCGCTTGGTGCCTAACGAATTATTAAAAATAGTTGGGTTGTCTTTATCATACCATATTCTTGAAACTCAAGTTTTCCACAAAAAATAGCAATAACATATGATAAGTCAGACCATGACAAAAAGAATCAAATATATGTGTATGTGTTGAGATTCAATTTTCTTCAAATATTCGATATATGTCCTAGTCAAAATTTTGTCGATTAATAAAAGTCAGTCGATATCTTGACAAAAAAAATAAAAGTCAGTCGATATATATTTATTTTTAATGAAAAATGATAAAGAATTATCCCATGTCCCATATAAAATGTAAGTTTAAATTTATTGTAAGCATTACATGTATATAGATACTACTTTAGTCGTCGTGAAGCCAATCTTCAACTCAATGAGTTTAATGGCTCAAAATTTCAAAATTTAGAAACAGTAGTTATGTGCAAATTGTGTTTTTAATTTACTAGTATGAGTTCTAGAAAAGTAAGAATTGCACATGAACTTTACCCAAAGTTAAATAAGAGCACGTGACATGAACATTATTTATTTGCCAATGGAAGTGTCAGAGAGGGTCGTGACGCTTAGCTGTATTTAGACTTATGGTTTGGTCACCAAGACATTTTCTCGTCTCATTTAAAAAATCTCATAAATCAGCACACACATACATTACTTTCATGATCCCATTTGCCACAGATATAAATACATTTTCAATATTGTAAAAAAAATACACTGTAAGATTTATAATAAATTACGTTATTTACAGACAATAAACTATTGATTCACTTGTCGATTTCCTCTGATTTAACAAGGAAAAATATTTATTGCCGGTTATACAATTTTGCTTAAAAAGCATTTTATGAGGAAAAAAGGTCATTAAAAAATATTGTTGTTAAATTATACCAAAAAATACACCAAAATACTGGACATACATGAAATAAGAGTGATGAATCATTCGTAAGTCATAACCCTTCTAAAGGCAATCTATTACAATATTAGTACTTTCCTAAAATGTATGTTATGAGTCCTCCTTAATTAAATAAATATTACTCATAATAATAATTTAAAGTATTCTTTATTAGGCCAAAAAATTCAATGCATTATTATTAGAATCCACAATCAACCCGAGTCAAAATTGGAAAGAAAATGAAAATGCTATATTGTTCTTGAAATTATTATAAAAGAACTAAGAATAGACAACATTGTAACATTGTAACATTGTTTGTCAAATAGCATTATTTCATCCAAATTGGGAAATTGAGATTAAAAAATACAAAATAAATATATATGATTTGGGAAAACATTGAAACATGAAAAACATTTCTACGATATATATTCATGACAGATAAAGCAATTTAGTAGGGCAGTACCTAAAATTTGGTGGCTCGGTGGACCACTTGGAACCGACTCAACCCAAAGTTAATTTGGTCCTAGGATATATTGGCCCAAAACCATAACAACCAGGACAAATCTAAACCCAACCATCGGGTAAAACAAGACAAGACATAGGTTGTAGTGCCAGAGGCCCGACCTGACCCGAAGATAAATTAAAAAATTATTTTTATAAATTACTCTATTTTTCCAAAACTTGAAAATTTTTCATATAATAATTAGTAGCTAATACTCCATATAAAATATATAATTTTTTTTTGTTTCACATTATAATAGGTAATTATGTAAAAATTAAAATAATAAATGTTTTATTTCCATTTTTAACATTGCATATTAAATGTTAGGATATAGGAGAGATTATATGAATAGTAAATGATATAATGGTAACTAGTAAATCATGATAATTTTACTCCTCATAATAAATGAAATCCTTATGTTCCCTTGATTTGAGAAAATAAATAAATTACATTTTGTAATATGTAGGGAAGGAATTAGAAAGGGAGAGTTTATAAATGTAATGAGCTAAATATCATTTTGATCAATGAACTATTATTGCTTAAGTATAATCTGACACAAGTAATAATAAATGATATCATTTTAGCAACTGAATTTTAAAATTGAACAAAATATACCAATACTATTAAGGAAAAAACTTAGATCCAGTGCACTACAACCATTGCAACCAGTGCACCCCTCAATAGATGCCACGTGTAAACAAATTTAACCCACCACTTAACACTGTTAGTCATCATTATCCTCTCACTTTCAAACCTTCCTCATTAGTCGTTCCCTCTCTGTTCCCTTATCGCGTTCAAAGCTTCTCCTCCAACACCCACCGTATTTCCCTTCTCTTCTCCAACCGTCGTCGCCGCCGTAGATTCTCATCCTCGTCGCCGACGACGATAACACCTCATCAATTTCCAGATTTCCATATTCCATTCGATTACAAAATCAACTTCCAGATTAAAACAACAGTTCATTACAATAATCTAAAACAAGATGAGACTACCTATATCACACTCAATTAAAAACTGAAGTATACGCGATCCATCGTTGTACCAGATTTGAGTCGGAGCCCGAATTCGGCGTTGTTGAGATTTAGTTATTGATTGTGTAATCAGTCATTAACTAGATGTCAGATTTGATTTTTTTCTTTTGATTTTGTTTGTGTTTTGATTCTACTTGGAAAAGGAAGGAGATCATGATTCATGATTGGAGAGAAATTTTCGCCACAACAGAAGAAAGAGGAAAAAGAGGGCGTGTATGGAGGAGAAAAGGAATGAGGAGAGAGAGAGAGAGAAGGAAAGGAGGACGGGGAGGAGAGAGCATACGGAGAAATATATTAACCGCGTCAACTATTTGATCACTGCAATTTTACACGTGTCATAAAGTGAATGGTGAACTGGTTGTACTTGTTGTATTGCACTGGAGATAAGTATGACCCTACTATTAAATGTAGCTAAATGTCGTCAACTCTTTGACATGACTTGACACATCACTAGTTCACATCATTATTTGATTTGCTAACATTACACATGGATAAGTGACATATTGACACATGATACTGACTTAACGCCATTTAACTACATCCGAGGGTGTCGACAATTTTGTTCAATTTCAAAATTTACTTTCATAAAACGCTATCATTTATTAATATTTATACCATATGATACTTAGTTTATTGAGAAGTAATTTATTGAGTAGAATGATTTTTCATCTAAAGTGGTAGCATAGATGGATTGTGCATAAATGTACTCCCCAGTTGGATGTACAGTGGAGGCAGCATGATTCCCTACTTTGCTCATGGAATTCAGCGTTATATTCAAACTCCCCCTCATACCCGCCCACTCTCCCCAACGCCCACCCAACAAACAAATCCGTTGCTTTTATCAATTTTTTAAATATACATTTTTTTTATTAATTTCCCATCCCTCCTTTCTAGATTTTTTTTGTTTTTTAATCACCGCCCAGTTTAATCCGGATTTGAGGAGTAGGAGTATTGCCCACATAGACAGGTTGTCCCCTCTCCCAATGAGAGCGTTTCCGGGATTCGAACACGCGTTCCCATTCTTACGGGGTTGTAGCCCATTTACCACCTCAACCAACTACTCATTAGTACATTCCTAGATTTCTTTGTAATAGCAAAGAAGAGGAAGAATAATACAATGACCAACAAAGATAGATTCAGCTGATAAAAGAGATGGTTTATAACCATAAGGTTGTGAGTCCAATTCCCATCAATACAAGGATTTTATTGGTGGGTGATCTATAAATACTACTGGAAGAGCTATATGAGAGACTTTCACTTATATAAAAGAAGAATAATAATACAACACCATGACCGTTTTTCAAAAACAAGCTCAAACAGAGATAGAGATAGAAATCAAATCTAATCAAATGAATGAATGAATTGAAACTCACATCATCATCCTTAATCACTCTCTCTCTCTCTCTCTCACTGTCTCACTATTTTCATTCATTCATTCATTGATCAGGTACTTAGTTTTCCACTCCTCACATCACATGCTTCAACTTCAACCCCTTTTGCTTTCTCATATTCCCAAAGCCCCCTCATTTTCCTTCCTTTTAGATCCATACACTTTTCTGGTAATCAATTACATACCCCCCATAAAGAAAAATACGATTTTGATACCAACCCTTTATACACACACACACACACATACATGTCCCTTTTATATATATAGCTATTAGCTATCCATTTATGTAGTTAGTATTCTTCATTTGTGTTCTGCTTTTCTTGTACAGAGAGTGAGAGATAGGATCCGAGGAGGGTGAGATGATTCACTTTTGTTAAGGTAAGGTAACTTTTTTTTTATTATTTGAGAATGAAATTTATGTTCATATATACAGTTTTGTCTTTTTTTTTGGTTTTTTGTAAAACCCCAATACAAAGTTTTTATTTTTATTAGTAGAATCGGCGTAAAGGTGAGTGAAAGAGAAGGAAGTGGAAGAAAGATGAGTTTTTTCATTTTTTGCCCCTTTCCTTTTTAATATAGTTTTTGTTTTTCTAAAAAGGGTTTCATATTTTTTTATAAAAGCAAAGAGAGCGTTTGGTTTAGCATGCAACTTGGCTCCAGTCAAAGCAAGGAGCGTCCTACAATACAATACAAGGAGCCTCTCACCATTACAATAAACATAGAGAGATATGAGGAAGCTTAAGCAGCAGCAGCTAGCTAAGGAAGAAGAATCTCAAAAGAAGGAGAGACATATTGTGACGTGGACACAAGAGGTATACACACACACACATATAGATATTTATATTTCAATGTTATATTTCATTTATTAGTCTATTTGTTTGTTGTTTTATTATGTCAATAATCCATTTGACTTGCTTCATGTGTTGTTTGTGTGAGTGATTTTGTAGGAAGATGATATATTGAGGAAGCAGATAGGAATACATGGAACTGAAAAGTATAGTGATGATCCCCCTTTGGTCAATGTTCTTTTGGGCATTACTTGTTGTGTGTCACCATTTTTCTTGGTTGTTTGAAATTGATACTACTAGGGGATTTTGAATTGCATTAACTGATTGCAGTTGGGCCATTATTGCATCTAACTTCAAAGACAAAACGACAAGACAGTGCAGAAGAAGGTGAGGTTTTTTCAAACTTGACAGCCTGGTGTCATGGAATCCTCTATTCCATCCTCTTTTACAATCCACAAATGAAACTTTTTTTTTTGAGTATTGTTGATTCAATCCGATAATGCCACAGTATTAATAATTTATTGTTAACATATCAGATGGTACACTTACTTGAACTCTGATTTCAAAAAAGGAGGATGGACACCAGAGGAAGACTTGCTTTTATGTGAGGTAAGCTGATGACTTGATGCTACTTCATACTTTGGATTTCTTGCTTTATTTCTTTTTCTTTTATGTTTTCCTTCAAGTCCTGCATTGACTTGTGGGATCATTACATGATGGCAAAAACGATTCATTACTCATCATAATCTTCTTTGTCAGTTGTTTAGTAGATGATAGAAACTGTAATTTCAGCATTAAATTTTCTGCTTCCCTCTTATCGTCTGATGATATTATGCTGCTCTATGTAGGCTCAGAAAATATTTGGCAATAGATGGACAGAAATAGCAAAGGTGGTTTCAGGCAGGTAAACAAAAGTCTGTCTTTGAATAATGGGAGTATCAATATGCATCATTTCTGTTTTTGATGATTAAGCTCAATGCAATGCTTACTATGCAGAACCGATAACGCTGTTAAAAACCGCTTCTCCACTCTGTGTAAGAAGAGAGCAAAGTTTGAAGAAGCCTTGGCAAAAGAGAATAGCACTTCGCTCACTAATTCAAATAACAAAAGGACTATCTCCCAACAGGGTGATAAGAAAAAGTCAATATCAGAGGCGGCACCACCTGCTAAGAAGATGAGGTGGGTATCACAATTATTGGTTTGAAATAAGTGAAATAAACATTTTATGAAGAATATTGATAAGTTTCATTCTATTTCTATTTTTATATAGGAGAGCCCATATCCCTGCTGCAGTAGAAAAGATCAACTATGGAGACAGGTCCCATAAGCATTATGAAGCCACAATAAAACAGCAGCCAAGAGCGCCATTTTCAATTTTGGCTCAGAACTTGCCAGATCAGCATGAAGCCTCTAACGACAACATCAGCAGAAATGGTAAATGTGAATAAATCGATTGTCAAACTTATTCTTGCTATTGTGATACCTGAAATGGATGAACATCAAGGATTAGAGTGTGACGTTTGGAGTTAAGCTGCTGCAGGTTTTGGAAATTATTTTATGTCAATATGACTCATAGTTTATCATGACTTTACAGCCCATAATTGCAAGATTGAAGAAACATTTCTTAAAGACGATGATCCAAAGTTATGTGTGTTGATGCAACAAGCTGAGCTGTTAAGTTCATTGGCTCTTAAAGTTAATACAGATGATGTGGACCAGAGTCTAGAAGATGCTTGGAAGGTGAGGAGTTGGGCTGAGTTTCTGATCATTGTTCTCTGAGTATTGAATGCAACAATATGTGCTTGTTCAAGAATGATCTTCTCGTTTGGTGTACATTGAAAAAGAAAAGTAACTAGTCAGGAGTGAAAACCATTCATTCATAGGAAAAACAGTGAAAGTCATTAACATAGTTGTCATCGACTTTGGAAGTTCAAATAACTTCAGTATTCAGCTTGCGGCATATGAATTTTGTTACTAATTCTTTTCTGCAAGACCTTGTTGCATTTATTGCCATGCGCGATCTGATAGTTACGACACTCACCCAGTTAATCAGAAGCAAATTGCAAATATAAGGCATTGCATGCTCCTGCCTTTTCCTTTTAGCAATTCCTGTCTGAATTATTTATATT
This sequence comes from Mimosa pudica, assembly GCA_029929735.1. Taxonomy (NCBI): domain Eukaryota; kingdom Viridiplantae; phylum Streptophyta; class Magnoliopsida; order Fabales; family Fabaceae; genus Mimosa; species Mimosa pudica. The sequence goes on from JAKELP010000024.1 coordinate 8,827,186, forward strand.
GCTGATGCTGTCTTTGAAAGTTCAGAAATAGCTTTGTTGATCAGCTCGGTAGCATGTGTAGTCTGTATTAAATGCTTAATGATGACAAGTTTTTTTAAGTTCAATATGCATCACAAGCTGCAGCCCGTAAAGCTTGGTTCAGGAGCATATAAAAAATGTAACCGTTCATTTTTTTCAAACATTTTTTGATGATATAAAGTAATGATGCTAGGTACTTCAAGAGTTTCTGAACCAAACCAATGAATCAGACATTCTCAAATATAAAATTTCGGATTTACAGCTTGTAGATCTTAAATATATGATGGAGGAATTCAAGAGTAGTAATGAGGGGAGCCAACAATGTTGGAGGTACTTGTTTATTAAAATCTAATTTTATGCAGGATTGACCAGTGGTTTAAAACAAACTAATAGTTCTTGAATATGTTAAAGGCAACCAGAACTATATGAGGACTCTCCGAGCAGTTCTGAATACAGCACTGGATCAACACTTCTACCCCATTCAGTAAGTGATAATCTGAAACATTCTCTGCTTCAGGATATTGGAACTGATCTTAAGCCCATCAAACATGAAGATAAAAAAGGAGTTAGTGAATGTGGGAAAGAGGATCTCTCTCCTGCAGCTGTAGGTCAAGGTAAACTAAGATTGGCCCACTTAAGGAGCTAATTTTGTTTTCTAATTTGTGGTATGCTTACATTGTCGTGATTCATTATTGGCAAATAATATATCTTTTCAGTGGTAGATATGTTTCCATCTTGTGAGGAACAGATAAGCAATGATGGTATTGCTTCTACCTCATCAAGCAAAGAGTTCAGTTCCCCCCATCAAGTTACCCCGATGTTCAGATCTTTGGCTGCCGGAATTCCCAGCCCACAGTTTTCAGAAAGTGTAAGTCACCCATGCACTTTGAAGTGTAATGGCTAAATTATGATAGTATCAGTGCTTGTTTGGGATCACGATTGGACACCCCAAAATCACTTATTTACTGAATCTTCTTGCATACTTACCTCATACAATGCAAAAACACCTAAAATAGGTCAATCCAAACAAGCATTTAGTATTGAAGATTATGACATTCCTTGTGAAACTATGGGAATTTGGGATACAAATGAACCCTTTTTGGCAGTTACAGTAATTCTTAATAGTTCTTCTATAGTCTCAATATTAATGGGCAGCAGCAAGACTTCCAAGATGCTGTTTTTTAGTTGAATTATTTGAGTTATCCTAACGTTCATTTTTTAAAGTAGCTATAGAGGTGGTAGCTGATGGAATTTTTTTGTGAAGTCATCAGTACTCGCGTACTAAGTAATGTTACCTTGTTACCATTTGGATTTGGAAAAGTGAAGTGTTTTTAGATAAACAGCCGGTAATCCTGTGCCTATTGGCAATAGACTAATCCAAACTTGAGAGGTGTGAGTGTTGCCCACAAAGGTAGGATTGTCTCTCCCCCAATGAGACAACTTCTTGACATTCAAACATTCGTTCTCATCCTTACGAGGAGTGAACTTACTTACTAGTTTAACCAACTGCTTGAGATGATAATAATTGCATTAGTAAGTACTTGAAGTTAAAGAGATCATATTAAAATGACTGATTGGAAAATTTTCTACCTGGCCAGAATAATGTGCAGTTTGTTCTGACCATGTGTTAGGATTGTTGTTCTTTCAGATAAGATAAATTTTAAAAGCATATTTGAAATAGAAGTAAATTTTCTGTCCCAAAAGTTGCATTAACAGTTCCTTTTTACTTTTGGAATAATGTTATACTCCCTCCGGTCCTAAATATAAGACCTAGTTTACTTTTTTGAAAAATCCTAAAAAAGCAAAATATAAATCAATTATAAATTGATTTACCTAATTTTTCCCCTTAAACTAATTTATTTAACCTATAAACTAATGACTAATCTAAAAATATATCAAATATGTCATAATTTAATTACATATTTTATAACCTTCACATCTCCAAAAAACGTCAATTAGGTCTTATATTTAGGACCGGAGGGAGTATTTTATTTTTGGGAAATAGCTTCTTTCGTAGTTTAAACGGAAGGAAAAATTAAAATAGATCAATTATGAGTATATTAATTTTACTTCTAGTCCCCATATAAGAACAGTAATGACATAGGAGCATGATAGATAATTTTATTTAATTATGTAAACCTCTGATTAGCAAAGTACAGTACTCACTATTTTCGCTTATTGTTTCAGATATGTTGATAAACTAAAAAAAAAGTAATTGATTTATTTCCGCGATAAGGGAGACACATGTAAACTATTGATTAGGAACATGGATAAGAGATTTACCTTGCTTAAGGTAGGGTCAGCCACAACACCAATTATCATAAAAGAAAAAATAAACAGAAACAGAAAAGAAGCATATAAAACATCATAATCAGTAACAAGAGTGTAAGCTGTATGGTATTCTGCTGAACTGTGTAGATTAAATGATAGTACTGTACTACTGAGTTGTCAAAGATATTTATAAAAGAGAATTAATAGTTGTTTCACATCCCACGTATGAATTGTTTCTTCCCAATAATTGCACACACACACACACACACACACACAGAGTAATTGTTTAATATAAAAAAACTGATTACATACACTCGTAAATATTCATGCTGAACTTTTATTATACTACTTTCAATAAACTTTGACTAAGTGGTACTATAAATGTCTCTAAAGTTGAGGGATCTAAGTTTAAATCCCAATTAAAACCAAGATACAAATACACACACATGCACATCTTTTGTCTGTGGGTGTGTCAAAGTACCTTGCAACACTAACCACTTGTTTCTTCTTCTTTTGGTGTCTTTCTTCTGCAGGAAAGGAACTTCTTAATGAAAACGCTGGGATTGGAGTCCCCATCCTTGAACCCCAGTGCCAACCCCTCACAACCACCACCCTGCAAAAGAGCCCTACTAAGCAGTCTATAATCTAATCCCTCTATTCAGTTGGTAATGGGAAACTCAGCTCCCTTTCCCCTTCTACAGTATTTTATCTCTACCCTTGGCAATTTGGACTGAGTTCTTCTTTGCTTTGGTTTTCAGATGAGATTACTGAGATTGCAACCTCATTGTCTTAATGATCCAAAAGTTTTGAAAAAGCCTTCATCCTCTTCCTCTCCCTCTCCTCAAGAATGCTCAGGTGCATTCTTGTGATAATTAGACATATCTAACAATGTCATTCCTACATACCCACCCACCAGTCAGTTAGACTCACTCCTTTTATCTAAAAGTTAGTTTGCTTAGTGTGTCACTATTTGGCTTGTTTTTCTCTTGATACCATTCTGGGTTTGTTTTGGTTCAATCCAGATTTTGGTCATGATTTGGTTTTTTTTGTACAGAGTCTGCTATGTAAGCAGTATTCATCCTGAGTGTGTATACATCGGCCCATCGCCTATCCTGCTGAATATATGAACAGAAATAGACATAGAAGAGAGAGAAAAAATTAACCAATGGGAAATTGGATTCCTATTTGTTGTTTTGGGTGTGCATAAAGTATAGAATAATATATGTTTGGATTTTTTATGTACTGAAACTTCACAACAGTTGGAGTGGAAATGCATTTTGGTTTTTGGTGTGTATCAGTGTATCTACCTACTGTTTCTGTTCTTTCTTTAACTCCTCTGGATTTAATCTAGTGAAGTTGCATAAGTGAAGAAACATGTCAGTGGTTTAAGATTAGAGTTTAGCATTAACTTCACTCTAGTTTCCGCAGAAAGAAGAGAAAACTAGAAGAAAAAAAAACTATATAAAGCCATAGCATCACAAGGGAAACCTATATGTCAACCAATTTAATGATGTTCTCTTTCACACCTTTCTGCAAAAGACACTGATTTTCAGCCACAAAAAGCAAAAGGAATTTAACTAGAAATGAAGAACGAAATGAAGTGCACTTACTCGTACTCTGCAGAGACATGCAGGCCTTTCTCTCCCCCTCCTCACCCCTCTCTCTCACTCATGGAGTGCACAGGAGAATTCAGGGAGAAGTGGGTTGTTAATAAGTAAGATTGAGGAGGTGGTAAGAGGTTAATAGGGGTGGAAGACAGAAGGCATCATAATGAGGAAATCTAAAAGTAATTGGTTAAAAGGAAGCGAGGGAACTCTCCTCAAAATAAAGTGCTTTTATTTGTCCCCTCACTTTATCAATGGAAGGTACACCCACTTTCAAATCATTTCACCCGACACATTTTTATCTTTATAAAAAAATCTTCAATAACTCATATTTTCATATACAATCTTTGCTGAAAAAATCATATACAATATATGTAACATAATTTATAGATTGCTATAGTAAAACTTATTCTCTAAAATTATATTATAATATGTGAGAACGTTGGCAAAAACAAAGTATAAGATGTGAAAAATGTATTTAGTACCACTTATCCATCATTTATATACATTTAACATGGGTTGAAACTCGCCACATTTCAAATTGAGTCATCATTTGTCGGTCAATGATGCAAGAAAGAATGCAATCATTCTTCTTGATCCTTTTTCTCCAACAAGAGGGGTAGAGACTAAGGTCCCAAAGTTACAAGTGAGACTGAGTTCAGAGCCTTCCACCTACAGAGGAGTTTGTATGCTACTAGACAACAATATACATTTTTCTAAACTATTGACTTGTCATCCTTACCACTTTTAGCAGGGATCCATATGTCATGAAATTCTCATTTCAACATGAATCTTAATTCTTCTTTTCCCCCTCCCTTCAACGATCATGGTGTTAAAGAATGAAAGCTTAGAATAAGGAACCATCCAAACTACACCTGCAATTGATTTGAGCAAATTTCTTTCTGTCAGAGACTAAACATAGTGATAGAGTGATTAAAATGTTATTACTTTGCACGATAATGTAACACTGGGATAATCTACTCAACAAGAGTCACAAGAAATAATAGGCATGGAACATGGAGATTAAATTTGGAAATCAAACTTACAGGCAGTAAAGCTCTATATAGAGTCCGTTTGGATGTCAAGAAAAGTTGGGAGGGAAAGTGAAACTAATGGAAAGTGAAGATATTTTGGTAATTTACATATATCCCTGGGCCCACAAGTTTTCTCTCTCCATCTCATACTTTTCTTGGGGCCTACAAACTTTATTTCTCATCATTAACTCTACTTTCCATACTTTACCCCTATACCCATTTCCAATTCCATTTCCATCATCTCAATTCTATCCATCCAAACGTTAAGATGCAATGAGAGAACTAATAATAACCCACCATAAACGAATAAGGGCCCACTACCTAACACTTGTACAACTAATAAAAAAAAGGTAGGGGAACAAGAAGAACCTATTACTTTAGAATTTAGATGTTTGATACTCCAACGGATCAGTCAAAAAAGAAAAAAAGAAAAAAAAAAAAAGAGAACTCATATGCATGATTTCATTTGGACCTGTTACACCATTCAAAAGTAAAAAAAATAACAGGAGGTTGACGGGCAAACGAGTGGAAAAGGCACTAACGTTTAGATTCAGATTGCTGAAAAAATCCTCTCTCACATCGTCTGTCTTCTTCTGAGTTCTCAGCAAATTCTGCCACTTGAGGTAGATCTGGTAAGACAATCCTGAGAAGACCATGAAAACACATCCCCATTGCTTGGATGATAAAGGATTCCCGCTCATAATTGTCGAGACCAAAATGCTACCAAACTTGCGAGTGGTGGTGATGGTGGTTATTGCCAAAGATCCAAATTGTCTTATAGTCAAAAAGATGAAGTTCTGGCCCACCGTGCCACAGCAGCAATATAGAAGAATATCCCATGCCGCCTCTGGATGTTGGATGCAAAAGGCAATGGCCTTATATCCAACCCCATAAGGCAAGACAAACATGTATATCATATTGTAAAAGGTACCCCACAAATTCATGCCCAACATTATACCCCAAGCAGTTGTTTTTGGGTACCTGAGCAACACAGACCAGGACTTTAAAAAGTAATTGCAATAATGATTCAATATAATTTAATATAAACACATCAAACAGAAGCTCAAATGTTTAGCTTGCAACAGACAATTTAGTGTTTCTCACAACAATAAACATATACAACTGGAGTTTGCTTAAGTAGATATATCAAACCATCAACCAGAGGTAATATTAGGGACGATATCACCAACATGCAACCAGATATCACATAGAAAAGAAGGAGACAGAAGAGAAAGCCAGAAGAAGAGCTATAAAATATGCATTTCAATCTACACAAACTTGGCCGGCCAAAAAGTAAACTTCAAAATCTAATACAATCATTTTGGATGCCTTCTACCACATTGCATTGGATTTTCCCTTTGCCAGGTAAGTCAAATCGAATGTAATGAACAGTAAATGATAATATTATTTCATAGCCTTTCTTTTCTTTGCCAGAAATCTTTTCAAAAGAATTGTTTATTGGGCCTTCTTTATTTCTACAGTCCTTCAAAGTACAATTTGTTTATTAGCTGTGAGGTCAAGCAAGTAGATACAAATAACGGCACTAAAAGTTGGCTTTCAGGTCTTAACACGTCTCTGTATCTAAATACATTATAAAACTGATAAGTGCAAGTTTCATTATGTACAGTACAGTATATGGAAAAACTTCTCTTCCATTACTTTATATTTAAGGATTCCTGAGTGGCATTTGTAAATCCATCGAGAGCAAGGTTCAGTGAACACAGCACATAACCAAGAGGAACATTAGGATGTGCAAGCTTACTTGTAGTCCTGGAGCTCGTCTGCAAACAACATAATCAACTTACATAAGCAACTAAAACAATAATCTGCATAAAAAACACTCAAATCCTCAAAGATGCTCCTAACCTTCAAAAGTGCAAATAAGCATACACCTCCAGCAACAATCCCTGAACAAAAATATTCCGGCATAGTGTATCTTATATTATAAAGAAACCTACCCATCAACATAACTGCATTATTTGACAAATAAAAAATAATGTCAAACGAAATCATAGCAAGTAAATTTTAGATTAATTCCGTCGATAAAAACAAAATTCCATGTCTAAATGAGAAACTAGAAATATTTGAAATATAACAAATAATTCAAACAAAATCATAACAACATAATTTTAAATTATTCCACACACAATCCATAAATTCTCAACCTCTATTAAAAAAACAGCAAACTAGCCACAGAATTCCATCAATAAAAACAAAATATCATATCATTCCAACGAGAGATTCCGTGATTAAATTCTTAGAAACTACATATTTATGTACGATCTCCGTGACTAATTCACTGACTTTTTTTATCTTTACTGTTATTACTCCCTCCGTTCCTAAATATAAAATCGTTTTCCCTAATTTGATAAGATTAACGATGCTAGTTATGTTAGTTATTAACACATACATGATATTACTAATTTACCCTAACCATATACCTTTATTCTCACTCTCCCGCTCTTGCTTAGCTTGTTTATTATAAATAAGGATAATTACATTAGAAAGTTGCTTATATTTAGGAAAATATAAAAGTAATCTTATATTTAAGAACGAAGGGAGTATTACCTGGAATCATTTTAGAGGACTTAGCTAGAATTTGAGCTGGAAAACTAATATATTTCAAAGCCTCAATTCCCATAACTGGACCAATTGTATTGGAAATTCCAGCACTCCAATACGATTTCAACGGAGCGCCACCGGGATTTTGATCGGACGGCCAAATCTTAATCACTAGCCAAATCAACATTCAAACAAATAAACAAGTATTTACACAAAAATCATAAACAAAATCACTTAAATTAGTTAGTAATCTAAGATTTAACTAAACTCACTGATGTAGGACCAGAATAAACACACTACATTCTGCGCCAAGTTTAAAAACGCGAGGTACTCGAATCTTACGTCATCAGGACCGAATCGCTTCGTTGACCTAAGAAAAGGAGGAAGGAAATTCGACACGTGAGAAATTAAAGTTCGTTAGGTTAGAAATTCGAAGAATGTGTACGGATTACGGTGTACGGACAGAGTTTCTTGGAGAAAGCCTTGGTAGATGTAGGAGGACCAAATTCCGGCGATACAGAAGGACATGAGAAGCACGCGGCGGAGTCCGACGCCGTGAGACTCCATGAACGTGGTCGCCGGCGAGAGATTTTTTTTCCGGCGAGTGGAGAAGAAGGTTGAAACGACTGCGTTTAAGGGAGGGATTTTTTATGAAGAAAAAAGGGCGCCAAGTTACGTAGATATTCCACGTGGACGGGTGTGATTGGATAGTTTAGTTGAAGTGTAACGGATTAACTGTATTTTAATGAGGTATAACAGATTAGCTTACTCAAGTTGTTGGGTACTAACTATGCTAACTAAGTGTCAGTTGAATCATTCACCAATTCTTCTTCCTTTTCTTCATGGAAAACCAAGGTTTTGAAAATGCTTGAAGTCTCGTCAGTAATATAAGAGTTTAGTCGTCAAAACACGATTTTTATTTTAAACACATATTTAAAAGTTAGTTGGGTGTGTGAATTTAATTCTTTTATTCTCAATATTTCCCTCATTTAATGTGATATTATTAAGAGAGAAAAATATATAAACATTAATAAATATGAAAGAGGGTGATGGGTAAAGTAGAAAAACACATTAAATGATGAGAGCATGTAGGAGTGAGTCGTTATATTTTGGACTGATATCATTCAAATTTTGGCTCTTATATTACGTATTGGTGGGAGTAATTCAAAAAAATTTATAAGGGAAAAACTTACATCAAGTTCTTTTAATATAGGAGTGACACATGTCCTTTTATAACAACCATTCATTCAATCTAATGGCCAGTTATCCATTTTTAATTGGAGAAATGGAGAACCTGGATGGAGGAACTTGACCTAAGTAAGGTCCATTTTATAAATAACGGTTCTTATTTTTTTTTCCAACAAAATCTATTTTCATAGAAGGAAAAAATTGGAGTCAAAATAAAATAAGGACATGGTATTTTTTATTTTGTGATTTGTGATGGTTTTGTTCTATATAAATGATCATGTTGAAGATACATATAATATCAATTGGGAGAAATTCTTTTGTCAAACAAATTAACTATGTTATTTTAAACTAACCAATTACAAATATATACCTCAAGCGTCGACATTACAATCTAATGGCCAATGGGGAATAGTAAATAAACTATTGGATATTGCTATTAAACATACGCCAAGTGAATTATCCAGGTCAGCACAAACGTATCAACTAGAGATGTTCTTGGGACGGGATGAGGTCTAGACACCTTGTCTCGTGTCCTGTCACAAAAAAGGCTCGGGATGGGTTTCCATTTCATGTCCCATCATGTCCCCTCCTGAACTTTGTCAAACATATACATCTTATATAAGACAATAATTTATTATGAAAAATGCTTAAGACGGGACTGGAAAATCTCTTTTTTTTTAAAAAAAATATTTATTAAAAATATCTACTTTTTTAAAAAAAATATAGCACTTTTGTATGTGTCAAACAAAGAAATTAGTTCAATATTACTTCTACAATACATTTTATACAACATAATAAACTAAAAAAGTTATTATGATAATATTTTTCATAAAAATGTCACATATACTTATAGTTATAAATGACATAAATGACACATCTATTTTTTAAAAAAGTTATATTAAAATACTAATATATACTGTCTCGTCCTGAAGATAAATTTTGTCTCATCCTAACAATTTTCAATTCCCGCCCCAAAAAACCACTGGACGGGACGTGTGGGACGTGTAGGACGGGAAATATTGCACACCCCTAGTATCAACATATCTATATTTTTACCCAACTATATATATCGTCACAGCCCAACCGTACCATATTCTCCCACGTTAGTTCTCTATTTCCAAACCGTTTATTGGGCCAAGTTCACCTCTATCTCTAGCCCTTGAACTCTTTTGTTGGCCCAACCTTCTGATATTTATATGAACACAGAGGCCAGAGCTATGTAGAGTCTTGTGCCAAAAAAACCGTGTAAACATTAACTTAGAAAATAATAGTGAAAATAAATAAACAGTAGTTAGTTATTAATAAAATAGTACTATGTATCCATTTTCTTGAAATTATATCTCTAATCATTTGTATAAACACGTCCGTGATGAAACATGTACAAAATCATCAAAGATTTAGTAGTAAAGGGAAAATCATTATAAATTTGAGAGAGAAGATGAATTAAGATATCACGATTAGGATTTTAGTAAGTCCCCCAGCTCCTAAATTAAAGAGTGCGTGATACTTTCTCCCTTTTATTTTCTTTTAACTATTTAAATAGTCATATTTATGCTCCACCACAAAATATTCCATCTGAAAATTGGTATCCAGTAAAAAACGATATACCTATCTAACATGTGGGACTCAAAAACTACTCTTGGAAAATGTACCCAATACAATTTCAGGTTTTGGAAAATTGTCTTCATACTGGTCAACTACCAAGAAGTGTAATTTACAATACAAGCTTTCTCTTCATGACCCATCAATAGTGGTAAGATAAGATTCCACCCACAATTTAAATTACATGGGATAGTAGTACAGCCACAATGGTAACATGAGTAGACCAAAATGGAAGGGGGTTATCTGAAGAAGTCAAGTGGTAGAGAATTAGAGGCGACTTATGATAGTGACTAAGGCAAGGTTATTGCATGTGCCATAGTCCCTTTTTGTATTGGATTGATGTCGTGAATCTTGCCCCACTTGAATTTTCCAATTCTTAATAGTTCCCTTTTTAATTAGACTGAGTCAACCATCCATTATTTTATTACCTAGTAAAATTTTAGCAACGTTGAGATAACAAATTAAAAACAATATTCCCAAGTTTGGGGTAAAACAATTTATTGTAATTATGAGCCTTTTGAGTGTATGAATCGTTATACTACTATTGTTTATGTGATAGATGCGTTGAACTAATCTGGGCTAGTATTTAATAGCGTTAGATAGATGCATTCAAGAGATAAATTCATTGCCAAAATATAGAGACATCTCTCTATTCTATAACTTTTGTTGTCCAAAAATTAATTTTTTTTATAATAAAATTTTAACTTTTTTAAAAACTACTTTTGTTTTGGAAGCAGAAAATTAAACATGTTCTAAAATTTAATGTTTTTAGTAAGTTAGTTCTTGTAAGCCCATAATGAAGTAACTATTAATGGTGGGTGTCATGTGTTGATGATGTGGCTAGTTACATATTGAATGATAGTTTAATTAGTGAAGTAGAAGAAATTAAAGTGTAGGGAATGTATATGCTTAATTTGGGACGAATAAGATGAGAGGACATGATTTGAAAGGGGTGATATCACATGAAAAAGAGTTGTTGACTTACAAAATTGGTGTGAAAAGGGAAATGAAGGTTTGTTTATTTATTTATGGTTTTTTAGTGGTAGGTCCCTTGATAATTGATAAAATGTAAACTGCCTGTGACTTGCGGTGATTAATTACGCACTCACACTTGTGCCGTGAACTTTGGTGTATTTTATTTCTTTTTCCTTCGTCGGCATACTCCTCGGCTGGTACTATATTAAAGAGACAGATTTTTTTTATTTGGTTCTTTTTATAGGATATCGAATTAAATTTTATGTATAAATAATGCTACTAAACCTTTCTCATTTTTATTATATATTGACTTTGTGTTTCATGTGCTGCGGTGGAAATTAAATAAAAGTAAAGCTGAACAATAATTAAATTTCATTCTACAAAAAATAGTCAAATTTCAAGGTAAAATTAAGGGGATTCAAGGTTTTTCCGTAGTGTATGTGAAATATATTAAAAGTGTTTTATAAATAGGATTAGAATTAGAGGATCATACAGTTGGCCAAAAAATTAGAGGAGTATACTACTCTAGTTCAAAATATAAAAGGTGATTTAAGAGTTTTTTAATTCACATAATAAAAGTGGTAAATGTCAAGATAATAAATGTTTGATTTATATATCTAATTTCTTATGCTTATATATTAAATATAAAGAGAAGAGAATGTGAGTGTTTGATAAACAAAAATAAATAAATTAGAAAACCACATTTACTTTATCCATAATAAATCACTCAACTATATTTCGTTGGTGTTGATTAAAATGGTGACTATCACTTCTATTGTAAAACATGGGGAACAGGTATATATATATATATATATATATATAATACTCCCTCCCTCAAATAATATAAGTTTTGTACTTAATGATATTGTCCTATAATTTAAGTTCTTATTTGAATTTTTTTGAATAATAATTGTTTTATCCTCTTTTTATCCATACATCTATCCGTTATCTTTTATTTTTATACAATTTCTCTCTTTCTTTTTCCTTCATTTGAGTGCAGACTAATCTGGAGTTACCTCTTAATTTGAGATTTCTCAGGGTTTGAGCGGAAGATCTAGCAGGTACACAATGTCTTTGCTCTCTTATTTCAATCAGTGTGTCAAGCCCCGGACATACATTTATTATTTTTAACTAATTTTTTTCCTATATATTTATTATTTTTAACTAATTTTAATTTATTTTATATTAAACCACAATTCAATTTAAAATGACCTTATATTTTGGTTTTGGTAGGGAGCATATATATTTACATATAAATATATGTATATATATTTATCTCTGTCCCCCTTGAAAACGACGTCGCTTCTTCCATCTCTATGACTCTATCTCTCACCTCTCTGTTTCATGTGGTACTCGTAATTAACCTCATCTGTGTCGTTGATTGGGGCCCACGCTCTTGTCCAGCATTTAATCTCACGTCTCACAGTGTGTACGAACAGGTTCTCTTCAGTCTCTTGCATAACGTGTGAATTGCTATGAATTCATTTGAGTATATTATAAATACGGTGAAATGAAACATTCTCTATTGAATAACTTAAAATAGGAACAGGAATACTTCCTCCAGCCCCAATACAAATTTTATCTTATAGATATAGTGAGGCCTTTTGGAAGGCAAAAAAAAAAAAAAATTAAATAGTTGCAATTTTATTCTTGAACAATGTATACTAACGTAGTGGAACACAGACTTAGCAGATAGCAAGTAGAAGCAATAAATATTATAAGCAAAAAACCAAGTTAATATCGAATAAAAAGTGCACTCTTAGGTCTAGTATAAAAGGATTAATTGTGCAAACAAAAGGGAAGCAAATACATGGAATAAAGTATGGACATTGCCAAAGCACTTTGAAACCTTATTAGTTGAATCATAGTACACTATCCAATTACAAACGGCAAGGCATTAAACAACGATTGGAAAGGAACTTAAACAGAATAAACCATACCGGACCATCGATGAACCTTAAATTTTTCCACTCTGTTTTATCTCTTTTTCCACTCTTCATTTCTCATATCTCTTTGTAGTTTTTACCCCAACTCACTCCATAAAATAGGGATGTTATTCTAGGATGATAAGTTGCATTTTATAACTAACCTCTATTAATTTATCCAATCGGTAGTTTATTTAGTTTGCTTAATATATTCTCTCTGAATTATAAACTTAGCCGTAAAAGTAAATATCAAATGTAGTATTATCTTATAGTGACAACTCGTACGAAGCATAAGTGTGGTAAGGAGATTTCAGCAATGTTGAGCGAGACTGGATGGTGAGAGCACAACATGCACCATGAAATGCAAATCGGGTAGCAGTTTTTTGGGCAAGGAAGGCTTTAACAGCAGTACCAGGTCCACGAGGTAGCAAATCCTACGTACTGGTCAGTTAATGGCTTTGATTTGTCAGGGCAATAATTTCCCGCAGAGGCTAGTTAGATCTTGTTTGAGGGGTATTCTCTCCCTTCAATTTATATAATAATAAAAAATATACACGCTAGAATTATAGGAGTACTATGTGTACAAAGCGCATTTGACTTTCCTTTTTTACTACCCCGTTATTGGAGAGATCAGTTTCTAATGTGGCAAAAATTTGTTTTAGCATTTTTTTTAAAATATCCAATTAATAAGGTGCATCCAACTTGAATTATTTTTGGAGGCACATCCAAATCCAAGTGAAGCAACACCTTCATATATATAGTAACATGGTTTTAGAGTAAATGTCCAATTATGGAGTGGAAGAAGTTACCCCTAAACCATCCAGTACCATAAACTAACAATGAGAGTATATTTACCTTAGAAGTAATCCATATGTATCTATTTCACCCTTACATTCTTTCATCATTTGATACATTTTTTTACTTTACCCCCAACTCACTTTCATAGAAATTTTTTGGATGTTAGCATTTAATATACCATTTTCCATTGTACTTTACTTTTCCTTTAGCATATCAATGTATAAGGCGTGTTTTCCTTCCGTTTGTTTAATCATCTGCCTTCCAATTACATGTACATTCCTGCACCTTGGAAATTCGCAACTTTACTACTCTTTCTTACCATGCATAAATTAACTCTAACTACTGTCTCCCCCTTCTAGATTAAGTATAGTTTGTCCCTCAAAAGTTAATGCTACCCGGGCATCTCCTGGGGTATTACCATCTAGTTGAAGTAATCCATATGCATCTATTTCACGTTATGATAAATGTAATGTTGGCACATGGACGATGTGCTCCATCTAATGAGGGTGAATATACTCATTTGTTACTTCTAGAGTGGCTACGCATATGTTACTTCCATGACAAATATACTCCATTTGTTTGTTTAGGGCACTGGATGATCCTAATGGGTACTTCTAGGGCAAAATTGAACCTTTACCCCACAAATTTTATTTTTGAAATTAAATATTAACAGTGGAGCAATCTTATCTCAAATTAACAAAAATTTGACATGGTTAATTATTTTGCTATGCACACTCTATCACTCTTCCGGTTAACCTCCACCTGCAAACATCCATTACCAAACCACCGGCAACCCAACTAAAAATTGAAAGAATGATCGATCGGCTGAGCATGAAGAAGTAGGGCTATGTTGCTTTAAGAGTGAGATTGTTACATTTTTAACATAAAAACAAAATTATAATAATAAATATTTGTTCTGTGTTGAATGTATTTCCAAAAATAATTTAGGGTGTTAAATGCTTCTTAAACTTTAAAATGTAGGGGAAATTTTAGATAAATGATAGTTGAATTTTAAAATCATTTTAACTAGTTGAATAGAATGATAGATTAATTAGTGGAGTAACAATATTAACAACTAAAAATCCCTTTACCGGCATTTTAAAATTCAAGTGAAGTGTCATTTATATGAAATATCCGGGTAATGAATTGAAATGTAGTTTGATTTGCATTAATGCGGAATTGCGGAGGAGAAAAAAATATCTGGAGGCATCCGCAAGTCAATTCATGAAATGTATCCAGATTCCACACACAAAGCCACAATTTGGTGGGTCCCACCCACACGTTGCAAAAGCTAGTGATAAGTCAAACCACGCATCCTTAAATTAGGTGAGGTATGTTTTTGGTCTCTTAAGTTTGCACAAAAGCATGTTTTGGTCCTTTAACTTTGAAAAATGTGTTTTTGGTCCCTTAGCTTTGTAAAGTGTGTTTTTTGTCCTTTAACTTTAGATAAAGTAATGTTTTTAGTCCCTTGAAAAAGGATAAAAATGTTTTTAGTCACTTCCTTTTCAAAATTAAGGGACTAAAACATGACTTTTTGCAAACTTAAGGACCAAAAACATACTTAAACCGAATTTAAAAGGACTAAAAACATACTTTTCAAAATTAAAGGACTAAAAATATGACTTTGTCCAAAATTAAGGGACCAAAAACACACTTTTCAAAGTTAAGGGATCAAAACATGATTTTCTCCAAAGTTAAGGGACCAAAAACATACTTTAGACAATAAATTATTAATGATCGATTTGCATTTAAATTGCATAGATATATATCATTGATATATTTTGCAGCCGGGCAAAGGGAATTTCCGCCCCTTGAAAATTAGACTGTTAAAGGCACATCGTTTGAAAAGTCAACATAAAACATTTACGCATTTTAATGTGACCATACCTTATGCATATATTCAGCTCGTATTTACAAGGTAGAGAGAAATTCTTATTAGATCCTATTTATCAAGCATATTACTCCGTATTAAACTTTATGTATATGAATATATTTTTTGACACTTAATTTATTAATTGTTAACGTTATTTTCATTTCGTGTAGTGGATGTTTAATAAAAGTAAAATTGTCAAATTTCAAAGTAAAATTAATGGGTTTTAAGTTTCTATTTTGTCCATATGAAATAAGAGTATGTTTTAAGTGTCTTTTAGGAGCCATCAATTAAACCACTAATTAGTTTAAGGAAATTAAGGAAGTAAATAATTATTTAATTTTAAGTTATTCCTTATTATATAATATAATCTCTTCAAAATAATTATTATGTAAGCATCACTAGTATGAGTTTATAAAAAACAAAACTGTAAAAAATGATATAAATTACTTTATTGGGAGTAGGATTTTGGAACTTCCTTAATCCATCTACATATATTAATAAACTCACTCGCATACATTTTTACAATTCTTATATTTCAAAAAACATATTTTGAATTTGTTTTATGAACGTGTTGCAGTTTCTTCACTAGAAACAACGTTCAATTGCACAAATAAACAAAATTTCTGCATAAAACATCAGATACACAATAAGAATAGAAATATTATTATGTATGAGTAGTTAGTTGAGTTGGTAAGTGGTTACGACAAAGGTTGTCAAACTCGTGAGTTTAAGTAAACTCGTGGAGATTAGGTAAACTTGGATCGGTAAATTCGAATTGTAAACTCGTAAGAGTTTCCATCTATAAAGAAACATGTATTTCTTTTATAGAATTAAATAAGAATACAAAAAATAATAATAAGTTAACTTGAATTTATTTTAAATACATATGGTAGATTTAAATATATCAATATTCATATTAGATCAACTTCAATAGATAAATTTCTATGAAATTCATATTTAAATTCATTGAATTTTTTCAATTAAAAATAATTGAAATGAGTTTAGTAGCAAGTTAACACAATTTTCTATAAGGTAGAAACGTAAAAACGGTGAATTCACAATGTAAACAAGTAAGTTTCCACCCAATTTTCAAAGACTGAAAATTTAGGTGACTCATGACACGTTTTGTTTAGGTAGTGTCGTAAAAACGGTAAAAACGGAGAGTCAACTCGTGAGTTTGATAACAATGGTTACGACCCTCTAAAGATGAAAACATGTTTTATGTCGGATTATTGGATGACATTTAAAAAAAAGAATTGAAACATTATTCCTATCGTTAGCTATATTGTAATTTATTTGAAAACTTATATCCATGTTTGACCATATTTCGTCATGAATGATGTATTATGTGGATCATGAAAGCTAAGTTTTTTTTGGACTGTAATGAAAGCGAAGTTGAAGTCAGTCAAAAGTTACCTCTCTTGGGGCTTTTAAAGCTATTTTTTAGTCTTATCAAAAAAAAAAAAAAAAGCTATTTTTTAGCTTTGCAAATTTTTTTGGCCAATATTTAGCTTTGCAAATTGCGTCCATATTAAATATACAAATTATATACCACATTCAACCCTAAATATAGACAAATATATCTAATTTGGAAGATAAAAATATTAAATAAATTAATGTAATTATAGCATAATGTAACTAGCATAGATACAATGTCTCTTAAATTCTTCTGTGTAACAATTTATTATTTATAAGATAAATTGGTCTCAAAAATAACAAATATAAGAGATAGTAAAATAAAGAAAAGTTTTACAATTAGAATATTTTTGTCATATTTTATTTTGATAAAAATTTTTATTTTAAATTAGATTTTATATTTAGAATTGGAAGGATCATATTCCACAAAATCATTAGTTGCGATTTTTATTTGACATGTGGGGTTGATTAAATGATATTCAAGTATTATCATACTCAATTGGAGTGATAAAGAAGTTCTCCAATAACACATTATTTTGTATTCATATGTATTCATGTGGACTTATAAGGCCGTGGGGAGAAGATTTTTGGTATGGGATGATTTCATCAAAAAAAAAAAAAGAGTGCAATGATTTCAAGTTACAAGTAGCAATTTCAGTTAAAAACTTGAAGGATTACAACTTAATTGATTAGGCCCTTTAAAAAGGACTATTAAAACATTATTTTATGAAGTCCATAAAAAAACCTATTTAACGTGGATCTTAAACTATATAATTTTATGAAATCCTTCAAGATTGCAACAAATAAATTCAAAGTTATTCTTTTCCAACAACAGATTTAAAGTGGTTCAGAGTAAATAATCTGAAATTTTTTCTGATATATGGTTGGATGGTATATATAATGATTTAATGACAAGTTCAATAAAGAATTAAAAAGTAATTAAATAGATAATTGAAAGGTTATCGGATGATTAGATAGTGTGGACCCATGTGTGGAATTGAGTTTCAAAAAGTGGTCTCTCGTGGATCCTTTTCAAATTGGAATTTTTAAAGATGTCTTTTGTTTGACGCTTTAAAACACCCTTCATTATTAATATTTATGTATATAATTAAATTATTATAGATTAAGGAATCCCGTGCCAATCATGTGTATAGAACGTTTAAATGCTACAGACGTACATCAATGGTTTTTTTAACGTGAATATAAATTTTAATCATTTACACTAAAAGGATCTCTTAAATTAAAATCTCCCTATTACTGATGGATATAATTTAAAGCGTTATAAATTTCAACAATAGAATCAAGTGAGATCAGAATTAAGATAAACTTCTAATGAAATTAATTTTGTCTGCTCAAATTCAAACTTTTGAAGATTTCATGTGAATAAAGTTTTTTATAAGGAATTACCTAATTAAATGCGAGATTGATCCTAACATCATCCAATCACTTAAGCATGTAAAAAAAAAAAAGAATCAGAGAGTCATGGTCGAGCAGAAAAAGGAATCTAGCTTTATTATGTTAGGAATAGAATAATGACACATTTATTCAATTGAGGCCATGATGCGTTCATGGAAAGCAAATAAGCAAAACTACTTCACCAAATTGAAGTAAATACTTCTAACAAATATAATATCATAACATTATTTTTGTTTGTACAATGTGGGGGGACCAGTTGTGACGTTCATGCTTAAATAAACATGACGATCTAGCATTTTACCAACTTTGGCACTCTCTTCCCTTCCCATTTTACCCATGTCTATTTTTTTTTAAAAAGTCAAACAAATCATTTTAAATCATATTGACTAATTTATAGTAGGCTAATGTGACACAAATAGTAAATTTGTATTCTTTTACTTTTTTTTTGGCCAATGTATTCTTTTACTTTTACACATATTCAACTTCGAATTTTTGTATTATATTGAAATACATTCCATCCCTTTCAGTAATATAACTGATTTGTTTCACTCATGTTATTTTTATTTTTGTGGCCACAAATATATTAAAGTTTGAAGTGCAGTTTTGGCCGTAAAGTATTTTTTTCGAAGAGGAACATGCATGATGCATCATAACGATAGTTATATAAAGAATGTTTCTATGGCAAAGAAAAGTTATTTAAAGAATAACATATATACTCCCTCCAGTCCTAAATATAGGACCTAGATAGAGACTTCATTTTGGTCCTAAATATAAGACCTAATTGCATTTTTGGTCATCTTTTTCCTAAATTACCCTTCTTCTTCTTAACAACTCCTTAACCACAATCTTCCTCTCACCAACACCTTAAGGAATTAAACTAATTAAAGAGGGGTATTATTGGAAAGACATCTAAAATTAAGTCTTCCTTAATCTCCCCAAAAAAAGTTATCTAGGTCCTATATTTAGGACCGGAGGGAGTATAATTTTTTAAACTAATGCGATATCATTACTTAATTTTTTTAAATATCAATCTTAAGTCAATCCTTTAATGGGAACATGAAGATTGCTCGTGTTTATTTTTAAAATGACCTATTATAAAAATATGTTCGAGAAAACAATGCACTGTAACCTGTAACCCAATATCTTTTATATATATTAACCATTACCTAATATTTGATATTAATATCTTGATTACTACATTTTACCTGGCAGCTAAGCACCTTCTGTGTTGATCTGATGATGATGATGATTATTATTATTATTATTATTATTATTTATAAAATAAGATATCAATCATGTTTGCGAGCGTGCTAGAGCCGTCAGTAGGGCCGGGCTTGGGATTTAGAGGGAAAAATAGGGGTATGGGCTCTGAAGGGCCGGCCCTTAAGGGCTAGGGCTTTTGAGGGCCGGGCTGAGGGCCGATCCTGTTAGGCCCGACCCTTTTTTCTAAACTAAAAAAAATAAAAAATAGAGGTGTTCACTCTCAAAGTCCTTAGTCTCAATGCAAGTTTGTAATAGTGTAATGGGCCAAATGTGCCAAGTTGCACCAATCTAATTAATGTTCAGGTTTTTATTCGCACAAGAAATTAATTGCATGAATTTAAA
Source organism: Mimosa pudica (assembly GCA_029929735.1). Lineage (NCBI taxonomy): Eukaryota > Viridiplantae > Streptophyta > Magnoliopsida > Fabales > Fabaceae > Mimosa > Mimosa pudica. The sequence continues at coordinate 8,847,473 of JAKELP010000024.1, forward strand.
TATGATTGTGAGTTTTTTATCAAATATGCTTGAAGGACAATTAATTATTTGCTAATAGATTCAAATATGCTTGAAAGACAATTTATTATTAGCTACTTTTTTTTTTGCAAATGATGGAGATGATAATGCTTATGGTGTAAAGAAGAAATGAAAAAACTTGATATTTTTGTCAGTGGAGAAGATGAGGAGGCAACTCATAGCCAAACACAATCAAATGTTGTCGAATGATATTTATTGTGATTTTTTTTATGAGTTGTAATTGTGTCTTGTGGATTATTAGTATTTGAATGTTTTTTTATTTCCTTATTAATGTTTTGATTTATTTATATTAATACTTGAGTTTAATGCAGTATACTTGCGTATTAAAAGTTAAAATTTGTGTAGTATGTGGTTGAAATTTTAAATTTTTTATATGGACCGAAGCCCTGAGGGCCGACCCTGACCCGATTGCTCTATGGCCGGGCTTTAGAAAACAGAGGTTTTTTTGGAAAAAACCCCTGATGGGCTTGGCCCGTTTAGCCCTGACCCTTAAAGGCCGGGTCGGGCCGTTTTGACAGCTCTAGAGCGTGCTCAAAGCCACAAACCTTTCTTTATTTGCCTTTGATATTTTTGAATAAATAAATCACTTTGCCATGTTTAGGGATAAAATTTGATTCCCCATGTCATTGTCAGCGTTGGTTCCAAGCAACCATTCCAAGACACGTCTCATTTTTTTGTTGTTAAACATTACATACTAATCAATGCCTATTGACAACTCATTTAATCCAAATTTGTTAGGTAGGAGTGTTGTCCACATGGACAATGTTATCCTCTCTCATAATGAGAGAGTTTTCCGGAATTCGAACACACATCATCATCTTGATATAGGGGTTAAAACCCACTTACTAGCTTAACCAACTACCCATTGAAAGACTGTTTTTAAATGTGAAACAAACCTATCAAATTATACACTTGTTATTTTTTTTTGGACTGAAATGAATAATTAATTTATGATTACAAATTTATTTAATAAAATAAATGTGTGAAATTATTTTATTTCGTAAGAATTAACTCTTAATCAGAGAGAGTGAACGAGGAAATGTAGTTGTGTGACAGGCAATTAGGGTAAAAAGCCCTAATGATTGGACATAGCAGAAAGGACTAGTTTGTCTTGATATGTTGAATTAATATAAGAAGTTAAGAACACTTAATTAAAAAAATGCTTACATTTAGTGTTTGATATTGTTTTGAAGATGACCATTTAATTTACAATTAGTAGCAAGCACATGACAAATACATTATTAAGAAAAGAATAGAAAAATTGTTTAAAACTTCCCAACATTTTATTCAAACATAGAATCAAAGCGGCGGGGTGGATGGGTAAACAAAAAAGCAATGAGCTGATGATAATCAGTTAAATCGTGTTAAATCTTTCCTGCCAAATGCATAGAAATTGGCTCTAGTTTTTTCTGATTTTCACGCTTCATGTTTGATGATTTTGTTTCGTAAATCATGGGAAAGAAGATACTGGGGTGGATGGGTTGTGGGGTGAGTGAGATAATATGGTTTAATGAATTAGAAAAAGGACTAAGTGGAGGAAAAGATGGGGAAAATGTTAGAATAGTAAATGGAAAATGTTAGAATAGTAAATAGGAGGCATTTTCAGGCTAGGATCCATTAATGACTACCGATACTCTCTCAAGTCCTCAACACAAGCCATTGAGATCCAATTGATTTTTTAGAACACTAAAAAAATAAAAAAACTATTTATTTATAACATTTTTATGATTTCATTTTACAATATTCTCACTCCATTCCTAAATAGTAAAAACATTGCATTTGATATTTTTGGAAATTAGAAAAAAGTTAAATAGTCTACTTATAAATTAAGCTTACGCGACTTTTTTCATTGAACTAGTTTGAATCACGTTTTCAATAAGGTGTCTGGTAAACTTCTCATAAATGTACATAAATAACTTCCTGATATCGGCCTTCTTTCATGATAACTCAAAACTTTACCCTCCACCTCACCTATCATGTGGTAATGATCCTGCCAAAAGAGTGTTTTTTTTGGCCGAAACTGCCAAAAGAGTGTTGACATGAAAAAGAAACAGATCTATTATGCAAGTCAGTCAATAATAATAATACCAGTACAATTATTTTCTGGCATAAAAAAAGACCAGTACAATACTTTTATTATTACCATTCTTTTAAAAAACAAAACTTGAAGCAACGTGGTGTTCTATATTGATTCTATAGAGTTTAAGCTGCAATTTTATCAATGGACTAGTGAAAGAGTTATAACCAACACAATTGACAATAAAAAGATGCAAAATTATCAACTGACCTTTTAAATAAGAGTATATTTAATAAATACTTATATTTTAGGAAAACAAGTTCACTTTTTAAACTCTAAATTTGTTACACAAAATACAAAGTTTTTGTAAATATGTTTCTGCTTAAAAGGTCAGTTGGTAATTTCGCACATTTTTATTGTGAATTGTGCCAACTACAACACTGACAATAATCTATCGATAAAATTACACCTTAACCCAATTCTATCCATGTCCTGGATTAAACATGACAATATATATAGCATGAAGCCAAAATTAAAATGGAAGGTCATTATTGTAAAATGACAATCATATGATCACATCAAAACTTCACAATATACATACATACGTAGCGCCCTCTCCTTAACGCGCAACGCGGTTGTTGTATCTATCTATCTTCTCTCTCCTTCCTTCCTTCTTCTTCTTCTTCTCCAAGTCTTCCTTTCACTCCCTCCTTCATAAAAATCTTGTCTTTTCTCTATTTCCTGAAACCCCACTTCTCACTTCTTCTTATTCCATACTCATATTTCACTTTCCTACTTCATTCCTCTCTTTGCTGCTTCTTTAGCAGAAGTTAAGGTTGATTCATCAATGGGTAACTGCCTTGATTCTTCTGCCAAAGTTGATGCTGCTCAGAGTTCCAGAACCTCTGGTAACTATTATTATTATTATTATTATTATTATTATTATTATTATTATCCTTTCATTTCTCCTTCGTTTTTATTCACTCCCCATATTGGTTTTTTCATTTGGGTTGTTGGGATTGAATCAAAGACTCCATTTTTTTTTTAATTTTTTGATGTTTAAAAGTTGTAATTTCTTCAAAAATTTAATCTTTCTAGCTTTGGTGATATGGGTTTTGTTTGGGTTGTTGGGATTGAATTAAAGATTGACTTCATTTTCTTAAATTTGAATTTGGTGTTTAAAAGTTGTATGCTTTAGCTCTGGATTCTTGCAAGTGCTGTAATTTCTTCAAAAATATAATCTTTCTAGCTTTGGTGATTGTTGGTTTTGTTTTATCATCCCTCCATGGGCTGTGCCCAACAAAAATCTTATTTTGATGCTTTATTGTAAATTTCTAGTTTTTTTTTGGCATGCGTGTTTTCATAAATAAGGTTTGATATTGGTGTGGTTGTTGTTTTCTGAACAAGTCCTTTGAGTTTGAGGAGATAACCTTTCAATCCATGTATGTGTATTGTCTTGTGAGATAATTGATTGATCAGCTAGTTCTACCTTTATTGCTAGAAGTATGATACATATTGTGATTAGTTGACTTTGAAAGGACTTCTGAAATTGCCTGCTTGGTGTATTGTATACATGCGGTGACTATTTTTTTTTTATTTGGTTAGGATCTGGAATATCAAAAACTAGTCCTTCATCTGTGCCATCCACCTTATCAATTCCATCATTTAGTGAAAGAAGCAATGCCTCAAGTCTTCCAACACCAAGGTCTGAGGGTGAAATCTTGTCTTCTCCAAACCTGAAGTCCTTTACATTCAATGACTTGAAGAATGCCACCAGAAATTTCCGTCCTGATAGTCTTTTAGGTGAAGGTGGATTTGGCTACGTTTATAAGGGATGGATTGATGAACACACTTTCCAGGCTGCTAGGCCTGGATCAGGAATGGTTGTTGCTGTCAAAAGGCTAAAACCTGAAGGTAGCTTTCAAGGTCACAAGGAGTGGCTGGTATGTCTTTGCTTTTACACTTTTATTTATTCCTCATGCATTATTTATTACAGTAGTATATATATTTTTGTTTGTTTTCAGTCATGAATGGTATGGTTACTGAAAACTTGTTAATTTTCAGACTGAAGTTAACTACCTTGGGCAACTCCACCATGTAAATCTGGTGAAGTTAATTGGGTACTGCTTGGAGGGGGAGAACCGGTTGTTGGTCTATGAGTTCATGCCCAAAGGGAGCTTAGAAAATCATCTGTTTAGAAGTAAGTTCTTTACCAAATAGACTTTGGAAAAAATGATAAAGATGTAGGCAATATTACTTGCTCCATAAATGATTTATGTTCTCAATTATAATTAATTGTGACATTCATATGTCAGTTCATTGGTAGCAGATAAGTTAAAAGTTGATTATGGTGTGCTCATTGCACTTGGAATTGTTGAAATTTTGCATATCTAGACTTATGAGTTCATTATGTTTGGCAGGAGGTCCTCAGCCACTCTCTTGGTCAGTGAGGATGAAAGTTGCGATCGGGGCTGCCAGAGGGCTCTCTTTTCTGCACAATGCCAAATCACAAGTCATATACCGTGACTTTAAAGCCTCCAACATCCTGCTAGATGCTGTATGTTTGATGAATGAGGATAGAGCCACAACTTATTGTTTTTATAAGATTGTTTGAACTAATCACTTTTCATGCAATGGGATTGCAGGACTTCAATGCTAAACTCTCTGATTTCGGATTGGCTAAGGCAGGTCCTACTGGAGATAAAACTCATGTGTCTACTCAAGTTATGGGAACTCATGGATACGCAGCTCCTGAATATGTTGCTACAGGTCTGGTTTAATTTCACATCAAACATTACTGGTTCTTTAAATTGTTGGCAGCCCTCAATTACTTAATGGCAACTTAATATGTTATTGGACAAATCAATCATTTGAAAGCCTTGTATGAATCTGATAATTGTATTACTTCCTTCCTTGCGTTGTATAATATGTGTGTGTATAAAGATGCACGTCTTAGGAGAATAGTTTGGTTGAGATGAATGATTTTCCTTTAGAAGGTCTCATGTTTTACATTTTTGTCGAAACAGGAATGAATGTCGCTAATTTTTTGTTATCTTGTTTGCTCTGTTGTTAAACATCATACTAAAGGTCCAAATGATTGGCAGGTCGGTTGACAGCGAAGAGTGATGTTTATAGCTTTGGGGTTGTGTTACTTGAACTTCTGTCTGGACGGCGTGCAGTTGATAAATCAAAAGCTGGTGTGGAGCTAAATCTGGTAGATTGGGCGAAACCGTATTTGGGTGACAAACGGAAACTTTTTCGGATTATGGACACCAAGTTGGAGGGCCAATACCCTCAAAAAGGAGCCTACATGGCTGCAACTCTTGCTCTACAATGCTTGAATCCAGAAGCCAAGGCAAGGCCTCCGATGATTGAGGTTTTAGCAACACTTGAACAGATTGAAGCCCCGAAGACCGCTGGCCGACACTCCCACTCAGAACCACAGAGAGCCCATGTTCCTGTAAGGAGTTCTCCCGCTCGAACCCGGTCCCCACTACATTTGACTCCAACCGCATCCCCGCTGCCACCTCACCGGCAAACTGCTCGTGTACACTGAGCATCAAACATCTTATGTAAATTCTTCATTCTGTTATTATCATCGGAATGTAGTGTGTCTTCTGTAGGATTCGGTGAGATATGTACTTGGCAAATTTTGATATGTGAACAAGTGAATATTGGTACCGGTATGTAAGTATAATTCTGCCAAAGTTCCTTTTCCCCTATTCTTTTTCATATTTGCTAATAGTCAAATGATTACTACAAATAAGAAGTTGGAAGATATCTTTTGCCTTTGCCTATGTATTCTTTCAATCTTGAACTGAAAAAAGCATGCAAAACTTTGGGTTTTAACAGTAAAAATGAGAATGAGTTCTTGTTCTTCCACTATACATTCTCTTATAGTGAAATCCTAAGTTTAGTTCTATCTGTTCCAAGGCAGCAACAACTTCAGTCATTGTTGGGCGGTGTTTGGGGTCTAAGCATAGGCAATTTAGGATTAGTTGAGCCAACTCATAGGCTCCTTCCATGGGAAAATTTCTTCCTAGTCCCTTGTCTATAACTCGATAAAGTTCAAACTTATTACTTAGAAATGGCTCAGCCCACTGGGCTAGATTCCCTACCACTCCATCAGAATGTTTCCTAACTGCACCAGAACCTGATAATATCTCTAGTAGAACCACTCCAAAACTGTAGACGTCAGCTTTTAGAGTTAGATGCCCTGTAAAATAACAACATACTCTTAAGATGCAAGCTTACATATCTCTTTGATAGGAAATTAATCTTTTGGTTTCTTTTGACTTAGACACTTCGTTGTAACACAACATCTACACTTTGATTTAATAAAACTCAATCTTTATAGTTCTGACTTAGTTGTTACTCAATCTTTATAGTTTTGACTTAGTTGTAACTCAATCTCAAACCTCTGACTTATTCCAATACGATCCCTATAGTTTTAACATTTTATAATTAAACCCCTATGCTTTTAGACAACGAGTTTTACAATTGATAAAGGACCCTGACTAAATTATACTCCCTCTGATCCTAAATATAAGACCTAGTTGACTTTTTTTGGAAATGTTAAGGTTACAAAATATGTTATTAAATTACGACATATTTGATATATTTTTAGATTAGTCATTAGTTTATAGGTTAAATAAACTAGTTTAAGGGAAAAAAATTAGGTAAATCAATTTATAATTGACTTATTTTGCTTTTTTAGGATTTTCCAAAAAAGTCAACTAGGTCTTATATTTAGGACCAGACTATGTGGACCGATTTGTTGTGAGTCACAAATTAGGGACTAAGTTACAATTGAGTCAAAATTAAAAAGACTGAAATGGACACATTTAATTTATAAAGATCCTTGCTACAATCAAGTTAAAACTATAGGAACCAAAAGAGTAGTTATCCTTTTCTATTATGCTTATGAACTGAATATGCCTATTGAGAGTTTCAGATGGAGTTTCTGCAATATGATCAAGGATGCGTAAAATTACCTGTGCCTATGTACTCAGGAGCAAAATAGCCTCTAGTGCCAAGGATTCTTGAGGAGACATGGGAATGGTCATCTTCAGGTCCATCTCTAGCCAGTCCAAAGTCAGAGAGCTTTGCATTGAAGTTCTGCAACATTATATTCCTACCTTGACTTTGGTCAAAAAAAATATTCCTACCTTGACCGATATATATGAAAAACGAAAGTTTGCTATCTCAAGAGGTAGAGTAGAGTAGAGTAGAAAATATCACGTTTTTAGTGGCTCACATGATCTAGCAGGATATTCGAAGTCTTAACATCTCGATGAATAACTGGTGTGTCATATCTGTGAAGATAGTCCAGACCCCTTGCAGCCCCAAGTGCTATATTTATTCTTCTATTCCAATTCAGCTTTCCTCCATCTTCTGTCCATCACACCAATACATAACATAGTATATAAGGAACATATTTGTTACTCCTTCAATATAAGAGCTACTTAACTAATTTTGATAGATTAAGAAGATTATTGAAATTATTATTTCTGACAAATAAAATTTAGTTCGTCTCAAGTACTGTTTTTAATCACATGATCCCCCTTAGATAGAAATTCCCTTGGATCAAAGTCATGTATATTTAGGATCAAATCTGATACATAACCATTAAAGACATGGAGGAGTATATGGTTGTATAGTTCTTAAGAAAGTTTCAAAGTGCACCTACCTTTCAAGAGATGATCCTCCAAGCTTCCTTCAACCATGTACTCAATCACAAGCATTCTATGCTGAGGCTCACGGCAATACCCTATGAGATTCACTACGTTCGGATGGCTAATTTTGCTCAAATAATGTATTTCATTCTGCAGGCACAAAAAGTATTCAGATACAGACAGGTTCACATTTTCTTTTTTCTGCAAACACAAAAACACTTAAGTCAACCACGTGGAAAAGAAAAAGGGTTAACCCAGTTCTAGTCTCCACTTGGTGAGGGTGCTGAGGAAGGGAATATACTAGGCAGCCTAACCTCTGCCTTTTGCAAAATGGCTGATTCGAACCCACGACCCCATACTCACAGGCAAGCAAACTTACTGTTGAGTTAAACCAGCCTTTCAACCACGTGGAAAAGAAAAATAGAAAAAATTACTCTGAGGCCCCATAGAAAGGAGTGTAACCATAAAAAAGTCTCACAGCGAGTAAACAACATGCAATAATAAATTCTGGCAAGAATAAAAAAAAAATAACAATAGGTTCATGTTGCTCACTTGTTATTGAGACCTTTTGATGATCACATACATTCCTTGAGACCATAACATGATCTCCCCAAATAGAAAAATGAAACTTTATTGACCCCCATAAATCATGTGCAATAAAAAAGCATTGGTTATTGGTGTGTAATCTATATATAGGTGAAACAAGACCAGCCATTCTTCGCGACCTCCTGATCCAAGCCTTCTTAGTCTCTTAACAGCAATGGGGAATCCTTCACTTGGTTTTCTTGCAGCATTCATGGTGTAATGTGATAGATATCCCTTATAAACATCAGCAAAACCACCCCGGCCAATCAAGTTCTTAGTTCTGAACATTTGTGTGGCCTCTTCCATGTCTTTATAAGTAAACTTTTTTAGCTTATGAATTTGATATCTTATTCCTTTGTCTACTTTCATGGCATGCAAATCCCTTGGATCAGCTATATTTTTCTTCTTCTTATCTCTCCTCCTCCTTCCTAAGACACACAAATTGTTTGCAAATAGTGAGTAACATAAAAGTGGGAAACAAATAAACACAAAAGTTGAATGATTACAACTTGGATTAATGTTTAGTTTAACTTTGTTGTTCTGCTTACCTATGTGATTATCTAAAACAACAAACGGATTCCTCTGTTCATTAAGAATCCATGGTCTTGCCACGTGGCCATGTCTTGCTGCACCTGAAAAAAAATTAACAAACAAGTTAAAATAACAGGACATGTGTAGAAAGCATAGAAATTCAGTTATGAAATGGAACAAAATACCATTAGGAGAATGAACCATATTTTTGTGAGGCTGGTTGGAATTGGCATAATGAGAAGTTGTGCTTAAACAAACTCCCATGATTCCTTTTTGAGATCTAATTCCCACACACAAAAGGAAAAAAGAAAGAAGAGCTTGGGGGAAATAATTTTGTTGCTTAGTTGAAGCTGGTGTGGTGAATTGGACTAGGAAAACTGTTTGTGGCTTCTTGTATTGATGTGAATATATAATAAAACAAAATGGTAACCTTTTTTTCGATAGGAACAAAGTGACATACTGTAGTATTTAATTAGTTATATGGTCATGTTAAATTGATTGATTACAAGGATAGGAGAAAGAGGGTTGCTTGCAGGTCGCCACTTCACATTCTAATATAACCCCTTTCATTGGGGGAATTAGGAATATAATAACAGTAGTCATTAAACTTCCCTTTTTATAGACCATCGTATTATGTTTTCATGCATGTGTTGATGTAAATAAAGGAAGAAGAAGCTACTGATAAATCGAGGTATATTGGATGGATTTTTGTGGTCTATTTTCGTTACGATTGTACAACACTTTTTTTGGTTGTATAATCTATAATGTAACTATGTAAGTAAATTTATTAGTAGAATACACTTATTTTCCTCTATATTGCCTTTATTACAGTGATCTCCTCCCTATTTTGAAAATATACATTTTAGTCTAATCCATTTACACCATTAAAAATATTCTAAAGAGATTAAAAAATTCAAGTTATGTTTTATTTTCCATTATACCCTTAATTCTAATAAAACTTTGTGAAAAACAATATATTTGAAATATGTTTCCATTAATTTTAAAATATTTAAAATAAATTTTAATGAATGCATTAAAAATTAAAATTCTAAAATATTAATATTTGAATGAAAATTCAAAAATCTATTAGACACATTAGAGCTTTAAATATATGTGCGCGCGCGCAGACATCTGAAAATGATATGTGAGAATACATTTATTTAAAAATTGTTATGAAAATAAAAATAAAGAATTATAAAATAAGAAGAAAGAAGAAGAGAAAATGACAATAAAATAACACTTGAATTTCAATTGGACAAATAAGGTAGAATCACCAATATATCCTCACTGAAGTTTGCATGAAAATACCCAAATAACCCTATCTTATATCATCAAATTACCCCTTCACTCCTTTTTCATCCAAACCTTCCTTCCTTCCTTCCTTCTTTACATCAAATTACTTCTATAGCATAAGAAAAATCATTCTTCAACATGCAATTGATAGACAAACAGGCAAAGAAAAAAGATCAAGATGAGAAGATAAAATATGACATAAAGAAAAGAGAAATAGAGCATTTCTCCCTCATACATACATGCATATACATACATACATACATATTCTTTTGTGACGCTTCCCGTACTAGCTTGCTGCCACCGACATTTCATCTACTCTTCTTACCTTCACTTTCCTTCAACTAGCACACTCAATCTTCTTTTTCAAAAAAAAAAAAAACTGATCTATCATCTATCTGATGCCATGTAAGATCTGATCGTTGCCTTATACTTTTTCCTTACTTCCTGTGTTATAATTCTATTTCATCTTTACACTGCCTCTGCTCTTACAATACATAGTACTCCTTCCGGTTCTAAATATAAGACCTAATTGACTTTTTCTGGAAAATCTTAAAAATGCAAAATAAGTTAATTATAAATTGATTTACCTAATTTTTTTTCCTTTAAACTAGTTTATTTTACCTATAAATTAATGGATAATCTAAAAATATATCAAATATATGTCATCATTTAATAACCTCTTTCGCAACCTTAATTTCTAAAAAAAAAGTCAATTAGATTCTATATTAAGACAGGAGGTAGAACTATATAGCAGTGTGATTCCATTATTTTATATTCATTCTCACCTAATTCAATTTATGTAAACTATGTTCAAACATCCAAATCACAAAATTCAATTCCACCCTTATGAGTGACTTTTCATTTTCTACTGTTGAAATATTTCAGCAAGGCTTTTGGTTTTCCACTTCCATCTCCACATCTCAAAAAGATAAACATATCTCTCCGTTATCAACCATCTTCTCTTATCATATGGAGGTAAGTCATTAATTTCTCTATTCTTTGTTCCATAGCACTTAACAGATCCTTCAATGTTACTTTTCTCCGCTAACATTTAATTGTATAGCATAGCAAAAATCATACTTTAACATCATCTATTATTAGCTGGCCTTGAATTTTCCTGTTTTACTAATTTTGTGATTCTGATTCTGATTGTGTTGCCTACCAAGTTCTTTGGCTTAAATATTTGCTATTTCATTGTTCTGGTTTGGTTTCTTTTCAAGTTGCAATTTTCTCACTATTAGTAGACTTTCTCTGTTGTGTTTGAGGAGTTTCTTGGGATACGATGATGCCTGATCAAAGAAGAAAGGTAGAGTAACTCATAAACATAACAAGCAAGAAGGTTAAAAAAGAAAGTTGCAGAATTTTAGTACATTGGATTAGAATTGAATTTCAAAAAAAAATTAGGACAAAGTTGCCATTTATGTTATTGAATTTCTGTTTTTTATCCTATTATAATGATAAAGGGTCAATCATATATCTTTTGTAGACCGATGTGTAATATGTAAACACCCCAAAATTTATATTAGAGACAATGAGAAATCAAAGCTCTGATTTCACATGCATCACTGGATTCAATCTCCGGTCAGTTTCCTCTATTTATTCTTACATTTTTCTTTGATTTTAGGCGAGTTTGAGAGGAATATTGAGTTGGGGTTTAGGATTGGGATTTAATGATCCACTAAAATGATGTTTAGGCTTTGATTTTGAAATTTCGGGAAAGATTTTGAGTAATGATTTGTGTTTTGTTGATTTTCTTAAGAAATCCAAAATTTTTATTTCCCCAAATCTGACGGGTTTAGGAGAAATTGGTGGTACAACTTGTGCTTAACTAGTTTAGGAGTAAGATTGAATTGATAAATTTTAATGCATGTTGATACTTCTTGAAGATTGACTGTTTCATGATTTTTAAATTTTCCCTTCTGTTTCTGTCCGATTTGGTACTGATTTTGGAGTGAAAATTTTGATGTAATGAGTCAAGATTGTGTTTGGAGCAAGGTTTACAGTGTGCACATTTGATTGCTAAAGTTTTATTATTCTACCAATTTTGACAAATTTCTTCTACTTCCTTTGCCTGATTCAGTTTCTGGCTTAGTGTTTGAATTTAATTAGTTAATGAATATAAGAGTAGGTTTGAACTATTATATATGAAGGTGCATATGGAGTTTTGTTTGTAAGCTTGTGTTGTGGATAATTTAAAAACCAATGGTGGAAAATTGGTACACTGGAACGAAGATTTAGGTAAAGGAACAAATCTTGATAAGGGAGCTAGGAAATTTCAGATTTTTAATAAAAAATTGTTTGAAGTCTTTTAGAATACATAATGTTGATTGTTATTTAAGCTTAGGAAGGTAGAAGACTAGAACTGAGTTTGATATGTGGACAAGATTTTAGTTAACAGACTAAAAGAAATAGGAATTTGCTTCTTAAAGTGTTATATGGGGGGAAAAGGAGCTTAGGTGTTTCCTTCATTAGAAATGATGATTATTTATGTAAGGTTAAGTAGTTATAAGGTTCTTGAAGTAATTAGAGGTGGAATAGATTTGTTTAAGTTGCTCAAGTTTATATAATAAGGATATAATTCAGATTTTCCTGAAGTTTTATGAGTGCAGCGACTATTATTCGAAAAAGAATTGGAGGAAAACTTTATCCTTGTTCCCTGTGACTTCTCCATGTGTATTGAAGTAATTAGAGGTGGAATATTTATTGAATTATAATGAACATATTGTAGGAAAACTTTATGCTTGTGACTTGTGAGGGGTACGTTTTCTGTGTCAAAATTAAAGTGTTCAAAGCATTTAAATGTGTACTTGAGTGGTCTATGTTATTACAGGAATGCTTTTCCTTCATAATGTATTGCTCATGTCATTGATATTACATGAACTTGAGTCAATGATGCTTTGTGAATTGCATAACATAGAAATTGAGAGAAATGTGGTGCTTTTGAATTAGTTTTGGGTTAATTTTTATTGTTATATATACAAGTGATGGGTTCATAAAATTGAACAAACTTGTAACATAGTTTTGTTATCATAGGTCTCTAATACTACCTCTGGTCCTAAATATAGGACCTAATTGACTTTTTTTGGAGAGATTAAGGCTGCGAAATACTTTATTAAATGATGACATATTTGTTATATTTTTAGATTATCCATTAGTTTAGAGGTAAAATAAACTAGTTTAAGGGAAAAAATTAGGTAAATCAATTTATAATTAACTTATTTTGCTTTTTAAAGATTTTCTAGAAAAAGTCTATTAGGTCTTATATTTAGGACCGGAGGGAGTATGTTGTTATGTGGCAGTTGACCGTTTTTTAAGTTAAATTGGGAAAATAGAACTTTGAACTGCAGTTAAATATATGATCAACTTTAAATTTAAAAGGCTTCTTGAGCCCTTATTACAATAAATTAACTCATATGCAATACCATACAATTTAATTATTTGATAAAAAAACAAATCAATTAGTTATAAACGAAAAAAAAAGTTTTTTTTATAATGATCAATATACCTGTTAATCAAACAAATACTTTTTTCAAAAACAAACGATGGAAATTTGAAACTGAAGTCTTTTTTAAATTTTAATAAAAAAGTATGAGAATTTATTTATAACTCTGGCGGTTTTTAGAGAAACGCTGGCATAGAAAGACAAATAAAGGCACTTAAAACGCCGGCAGTGGTCACTTCTACCCAGGCGTGTTGAGCGTTGGGATCTTTTTATCTAGTGCAGCGTTTATCCAAACATTCGCTGCGATAGTAAGATCAATAGTGGCGATTCGTTTGGAAATAGGGGCGTTTTCTGCGGAATTTCAGAACCATTCCCCGGCACTTTAAATGTCGGGATATATTCATCATACGACAGCGCTTAAGGGAACACCCGCTGCCAAAAGGAGACAAATAGTGGCGCTTCGTTTGGAAATAGGGGCGTTTATAACGGAATTTTAGAAATCTTCCCCGGCGTTTAAAGTGTCGGGATAGAGTTCCCCTACGCCGGTGTTTATCCGTACAAATGCTGGCCAAAGGGAGATCAATAGCGTCGTTGTTTTGACAATAGCGGCGGTTCCTGCGTAATTTTAGAACCATTCCCCGGCGCTTTAACAGTTGGGATATATTTATCCTACGCCAGCGCGTTTGTGAATAACCGCTGCCAAAAGGAGATAACTAGTGGAGCTTCGCTTGACAGTAGCAGCGTTGTTTTCGGAATTGCAGAAATACTTTCCGGCGCTTTAGGTGTCGGGATATAGTTATACTACCCTGGCGTTTTGCTGCTTAAACACTGCCAAAAGAACGATAAATAGTGGCGCTTTGTATGGAAATAGCGGCGGTTCGGGCAGAAATGGAGAATTATACTCCGGCGTTTTTCTGATTAAACATTGGAAAAAGTGAAATTGACAATAATGAGAAATCTTGGTGAAATTAGCTAGAAAATAGTGATTAAAGGATTTCATAGAGGTTAGGCAGAGTAGAAATCTTGATGAAATTAGCTAGATAATAGTGATTAACAATAATGAGACGATCAATGGCCATTTGTTAGATGTTGGATTCAAAGATGATTTTGAGGTTTGTTACATTAACAGATTAAGTAGAAATCGTTAATTAATGAATTGATAAAAACATAGGAGCAATTCCAACATAGGAGCACCTAAATCTTAAATCCATTTCAAGTTTAGGATTGATAAAATCATTGAATTAATATATAGAAGAAAAAATTTTCAAAACTCACAAATAAAGTACTCACCAAACATAAGATATCAATAGAGGGGCGGATTATTCTTGGAAGGACTTCATGATAAGAATAAATATATATTCATGTAGAAACATCTCTGTATTATAACTTATCAAGTGGCATCAAGAGTTCCCCCAAACACTTCAGTGAGGTCATAAATTCATTGATTCAATGAAGTGTTCGTGGGAAACTCTAGGATTCACCTGATCTAATTTCTTAGGGATTTTCAATACCCTTGTTGGTAAGGAAGAGCACACACCCAACATGTCACATTTATAGTTGTGATGAGCTATAGGAGATATTCTTTGTTCATAATATGATCGTAAGCTTTGAATGCACTGAAGAATAAAAGCTAAACAACTCCAGAAATTAAAGCATAAAGTGGGTATAAGTGATGAACCTGGACTGAGGTACAGACTATATGAATTATGATGAATTGATGCTGCCCATCACTTGAGAATCGTTTTAGTAGTGTGAGAGTCTGCTTTTTCTTTCATTCTCTGTCCATTTTCTTACCTTTTCATTTTGCTGATATTCTTATGTTGAGTACTTAATTATCAACAATTCTATTCTAAGAAATTCTTTTGATTTCCAGATTCTGGTATATATATTTCAAACAGTACAGTGCTTACGATGAGGAATATACTTTGCAAATTGTCCACGACTAATAGTCCCTTGATTCCTTAGTATATATATACAAAGAGTTGACCTTGTTTGAATTTCGAATATAATATTTATTTATAATTTTTGTCAATGTTTTTTCCTGATATACTCCCATTTATATACTCCCTTATCATTAATCGAGCGAGTAGGAGAAAGTGAGAGGAGGGATTGAGGCATTTGAGGGAGATGATTTTAGCGTTTTAGACAAAGATGTTATAAATCTGACAAAAAAAAAATAAAAAAGGAAACATGTCATATATTATTCAACTGAACTAGTATCAATAATTCAATCATATTAGGTAAATAGCCCATATATCTAGTAACAAAAGGAAGGACGGTGTAATAATAACTGACTCTACATACAATAATAAGATTGATTCTTTTAAGTGTCATCACTTATACTAACTTTCATTCTAGAAAAAACAAAATTACAGGGCTGAGTGAAATTGTTGAGTAAAGATATGATTCTGATATATGAAAAGCAACAAAAAAAGTAGAGTGTATATATGTTGATGATAATAAGGAAGAAAAGATTGAAGAGTACCGATGGAGACGCCAAGAAAAAGCAAAGGAAAGCTCAAGGCCAAGCTTGCTTCCTCACACTTCAAATATTCTGTTTCCCTAATATTTCCCTCAATCACGACCACATTCAACAACACATATACACGTGGACTTAATTAACTCCAACTAACTTAGTAACTTGTTATGTGTGCGTGAGTGGGTATAAATATGGTGTTTCGCTTCTCATTTCTTCACCCTCAACCCAGAACAACATAGATGAAGATTATAATTATTAGGTCAGGTGTCCCCTAGAGTTCCCCTGAACACTTCACTGAGTATGGCATATACTTGCATGATTATGTCCTCCCACATAATATATATCTCACTGAAGTGTTTGGGGGAACTCTGGGTGCCATTTGACAGCCTACTTGATAAAATGTTAGCATGCTTAGCTTTAAGGTTCTTACTTAGTGAGATATGGGAAAAAATAGCTTGACTAAATTATTCCTTTCACATGATATATATCTCAATCATAAGTCATATGGCAGTACTCTAAGGTAAGGTTGACTTGCTCTATTATATCATCTAAATGCCAAATCCAATTTCATCAGCAATATATATATCTAATGTTAATTGCCTACATTATAAAATTTTAAATAATTATATACATTATACTCTGTTTTCATTTGTCTCAAAATCTTTTTTTCTTCTTTGATTGTTGATCACAGTATAGGCCTGTTGGACTTGAAGAGCAGTCTACAAATGAAAAGAATGACTTCAAGGACGTAGGAGACAAGGGATGGTCGTAACCAGAGACATATAGTGATATTGTATGCTGTGATGACTACAAATATAAAATAAAGATTGAATTTGAATTTTGTGCCTACGATATATAATAGTCCATGACATTTGTGTCACTTATGCAGCAATTTAATAAAGTTGGTGCAAGAATTATTCTTAATCTATCTTAGTTTATCAGTTCATTCCCAAGACAGATGTTTTGTTGTACTTTATCTTCAAGATCCAATATCTAGTCCGGGATGAACCCAAATTATATAATGGAGTCAAGGCCCTTTTCACCTTTTAGAAGTAAATAAAGAAATGTCATTTAATTTGCAAGACAGTAAAATAATATAATGGAGTCAAGACCCTTTTCACTTTTCAGAAGTAAATAAAGAAATGTTATTTTAATTTGCAAGAGAGTGATCAATAACTATTTGGAATGATTAATTAATAACAAATAGCTGCTTTGAGGCAATAACCAACATCCACGCTTTATGTATAAAAACTGAAATAACCAAACTAAAATAACTGAATTTGTTTCATTTAGGTTCGATTTTCGGTATAATTTGCTCACCCTAACTAGAGTGATGGTTGAGGCATTTCTAGACCACATCATAATGCTTTGGGGTGGTGCAATCAGGAGTAGTTTACATCTTCATTGAAAAATCATCATAACTATGCATGATACACCAACATGGCTCTTAAATAACCACTGGTTATTTATTTTAGGGTAAAGGTGCAAAACTAGCCACCGTAAATTTCCAAATGGACAACTTTAGCACCCGTAAATTGGATGGTGCAAAACCGTACATTATAAATCAAAATGGGACAAATTTAGCCACGCCGTTAAGTTGAAGCTAAAGACGTTTGTGTTGGCGTGGGGCCCACCTTCATTAAATCAAAAAGTCTGTTAGCTTCAACTTAACGGCGTGGCTAAATTTGTCCCATTTTGATTTATAATGTACGGTTTTGCACCATCCAATTTATGGGTTCCAAAGTTGTCCATTTAAAAATTTACCGTGGCTAGTTTTGCACCTTCACCCTTTATTTTAAAATTATTTTCTATAAAGAGTAACACTTCTTACTATGTTTAGTTTTTCTATAAATTAAACACCTCAACATTTCATCAAATAGTGGGTCACCATATCTTTGGTTAAAACATTTTTCATGTGCATGCATGCCTTATAAATTAAATAAATATGACCACTTTTATTATTGCTATACCTCCCCATTATTAGTGCTATACTTTTTAAAGAAACATTTCAACGAGGTTTACCACATATCATTATTGTAGTGAAGTCAATTGTCGCATCTCATTATTTTAAAGAAACATCAGAATAAGGTTTACCAAATCATTCAATGAGGTTGCATATCACAATGAGAGTTTAGCGCAAAAAAATCATGGATGGTGTTTGAATAAGTAAATGTTTTATAAATGGTGCGAATTTGACAAAATCCTTATTTATAACGAAATGACTGTCATTACTTGTTTCCTTGTATTTGATTTCTTCATCAAACAGTAAAACATGTTTGTTATTTAAGTGTCATTTAATACTTTTTATTTTAGATGTTCATCGTGATGAATGTAATTGGAAAAATTGCACATTAGCCATTTAAACTTTCAACAAATTAAAACTTTGATCAAAACTCAAAATAGTTTCTATCATTGGCCATACCATCTTTTACAAGCGAAGCCACAATATAAACAAGGCCAATCTAGTTAACTTGACAAAGCTTAGACATATTTCTCAGCCTCTCATCGGATATTTTAAGTATAGTTTCTTTATTAATACAAGTCCCTCTTTACTAACTCAATTTTTATATAGTGAATAGTGTGAAACAGGTGCCTTTTCCTTTTTGTAGCTCAACTTTTCACCTTTCCGATAGATTTAACCTTATGCTTTGAGTCACTTAAAGCTATACTATATGCACCAGGCAAAATACTAAAATATTATGAAAGATGTCATAAAATTAACAACACATACAATTAGAGTTCAATAAAATATGATGGTTCATAAAAATAAACCATGAAAGGTAAAGGATGCAATTAATTTTGGAAGATCCGCTTGAAAACCCGATGTACTTTTAATTACATACACACAGGCATGAACCCAAATCTTGTACTTGAATTGTTGGAAAAATTATTTATACATCAAATCAAAAGCTAATTGTTACAGTTGGCGATACAAAATTTTATAAGGCCTTTTAAACTAATCCTCTCAATGAATGAACTTTCTACTTATATATAGAGCAAACTAGTTATACAATTGTAAACTCAATGATAATTTGTGATCTAAAGAAAAATACATAATATAAAGTATCTAAGAGGCGAGTTTCATGATGACCATTTGCATTGTTCTTGAACTTTTTGTTTCATTGATGATGGAGAAGAAAGGAAAAAAAAGAAACTACCGAATACAGAAGCATAAAACATTACATTTCTCTACGGAAATTCTGAAACATAACTATAAAAAAGATATCAAATTAGAAGCTGCTGCAAGCTGAGTTTCCCTTGCATTGAGCAACTTCCTTTACCACTGCAGTCAGTCAGTCACTTTCCACGCAAGCAATATATGCCTGCACTGAAATTGTAGGATTGCTAAAAACATTAAATCAATAAGAGCAAGAATATGAAAATACAAACTAATTAAGTACTTACCAAACTAGTAAGAGAAAAATTGGGAATTAATTATTTTTGGAGGGGGTGATGAGTTATATATAGATTGTTATAGAGCAACATCTTTTTTCCAACTTATCAAGTGGAATCAAGAGTTCCCCCAAACACTTCAGTGAAGTCTAAAAACCAATGATTCAATGAAGTGTTCGCGGGGAACTCTAGGGTTCACCTGATTTGATTTCTCAAAGTTTTTCAAGACTTGCTGGTAAGGAACATACGCCAAGCGTGTCCTATTTATAGTTGTGAGCTAGATCTAGATATGTTTGTCCATATGATCGTAAACATTGAACGCACTGAGAAGAATAAAAGCTTCTCTACAAATTAAAGCAAAAAGTAAGCTAAGGTATACGTAATGAATCCGGACTGATGTATAGTCTATATGAATTATGATGAAATAAAAAGAGAATCTTAAATATAGTAGCGTCTGATGAGTTGGCTTATCTTTTGATCTGTCCGTTTTCATACCTTTTCGTTTCTGATATTCTTGTCTTGAATATTTATCAACAGTTCTATTTCAAATTCTTTTTTTTGGTCGAGCTATTTCAAATTCTTTTGATTTCCAAATTCTTGTGTCATATCTCAAATTGTGATCATAATGAGGATCGATTATATTCTTTGCAAATTGTCTTATACTACTAATAAATAGTTATGACTCTATAAACAAACGTAAATGGTTAAGAATCAGTTAGACCATAATTAAATAATACTTCCGGTCCTAAATATAAGACTTAATTGAGTTTTTTTTGGAGAGGTTAAGGTTGCAAAATAGGCTATTAAATCATGACATATTTGATATATTTTTAGATTATACATTAGTTTATAGGTAAAATAAACTAATCTAAGGGAAAAAATTAGGTAAATCAATTTATAATTAATTTATTTTGTTTTTTATAGAATTTTCTAAAAAAGTCAATTAGGTCTTATATTTAGGACCGGAGGGAGTATTTGATTCTGATATGTATATTAAAACAACAAAAGAAGAAAGTTCTCCACTTCAAATATTCTGTTGCCTTAATTTTTCCCTCAATCACGACCACATTCAACAACACATATACACGTGAACTTAGCTTACCTAGTAACTAGTTGTGTGTGTGTGGGTATAAATATGGTGGTTTACTTCTCATTTCTTCATCGCCAACACAGAACAACATAGCTAGGTACACAACACATATACAGATGACGCGATGATATAGTTATTAGGTCAGATGTCCCCTAGAGTTTCCCTGAACACTTCACTGAGTATATCAAATATACTTGCATTACTACACACACACACACACACACGTGTGTGTGTCCTCTCGAATAATAGTATCTCACTGAAGTGTTTGGGGGAACTCTGGGTGCCATTTGACAACTTATGTATTCTACAAATCTAATAGATATTGGCCAGTGAACAAGACTCTTAGTAGATGAGGTATAGGGAGAGATAGTTAGACTCATCTACTTTACCATTACAGGTGAAGATAAATGCTATTTCAA
Organism: Mimosa pudica; assembly: GCA_029929735.1. NCBI lineage: Eukaryota > Viridiplantae > Streptophyta > Magnoliopsida > Fabales > Fabaceae > Mimosa > Mimosa pudica. The sequence goes on from JAKELP010000024.1 coordinate 8,868,436, forward strand.
GGATTTAAATTTATTATGACATCTAGTTCGTATGGTAGCAACCTTACTGTGGCTCCGAGAGTCACAGTACACTTATTGATTATTGTGAGTGTTTTTCTTCAGAATTCTTAAATTTGCTATGTTTTATTCTTCCCTATACACTATCATGTCCTTCATATATACTAATATTATTGATTTAAAACTCAATCAAAATGCCTCAATAGCGGTAGTTTAAATTTATGCAATATAATGTCAATTAATTACATATATTATACTCTGTTTTTTTTGCTTGTTTGATTCTTGATCACATGGTATAGATCGGTTGCAATTGAAGAGCGTGCAGTCTACAAATGATAAGAATGACTTCAAGGAATTGAACCAGGAGAAGAATGATCATATAAACAAAGTGACATGAATAGATATATATACGGTGTGCTGCTATGATTATTAAAAATGTAAAATGCAGCTAGATTATTCAGTTTGCATTTTTTGCTCATGTAATTAGTGCACTACATTTGTGTCACTTGTGCACAGCAATTCAATTAAGTTCGTACAAAAAGTACTCATAATCTTAGTTTATCAGCTAATGCCCAAAAGTTATCTTAGTTTCTTCAATTTAAAACTTCAAGATCCAATATCTAGTCGGCCGGGATGAACCCAAATGGAATCAAGACCTTACCCTTTTCACTTTTCCGTGATAAAGGAAGATATGCTAGTTTTTGGCAATTAACAAATAAATATACTATAGAATATAATGATAACTATATATAATGATTAATTCATAAATAATACTTTGTGGCAAATACCCAACATATAAGAGCACAAATTGGTTAAGTCTCTGAGTGTTATGTTAACTAGCATGGACCCCGTTACATCTCAGTTTATACACACATTAGTTTGTGTTGTAAATTGAAAGAGATATCCACACACTTTCATACTCGTCAACTATATATCATTTTGATATGGTATTTCATTTACTCTTTTATTTGTTCATTTTGAATTATATTTCAATTTATTTGCGTGTTTATAATATGTTGTATTCACAATTCGTAAAAATTTATTTCAGGACTATTAAGCACAAATTCTTAACATTTAATTATTTTCTTGGAGTTTTTTTTATTATATCAGTGTTAAACAATGAGCTATTCTGAAAATTAGACTTAATGGATGAGATTCATGGTTTTCTCTAAGACTTAGATTTTTTGTTTAATGGACCATTATCCGATGTAAGATTTCTTTAGCTAGCATATTTAAAAATTCCTTTGATTTGCCATTGATAAATTCTTTAGCATAAGGAGCATTATGACATAAGAATGCACACAGAGGGAGTTTAGATTATTAAACATTTTTCATAAGATTGAAACTCACAAAACTATGGATAATCCATATTATTCTTATAAAACAACGTTTGATAGAACAAAAAGAAGTAAAAGGGTAGAGGAGAAAATATCTCCTTAAGAGAAACTAAAGCGAAATGTTTTTAAAATTCTTATATTTAGAAAGTCTATTTAATTATTTGGATTTGATGTTTTTGGTAGTTGATCTTTCTAAACTCCACCTCAACCTCCTTCATGCAATCGCCAACGAAAAAAAGTCAAATTTCTCCTGGTCACCTCTATCATTTGGAAGTTTAATTGAACTTAATTTTTTTAGTAGTTGATTTTTCTACATAATTTCAATTTAAATTGCATGAGATACTTTAATCTTAGCCAATAATCAAACTTATCCGTGTATGAAAAAAGAAAAGAAAAGAAAAGTCAAACTTTATCCCCAACCTCCCCCATTCAAACCCTTTAAAAACAAATTTCCCTGCGCACCTCCCATCTTCATTACATTTCGGCTGATATGTTTTGCAGTAAGTTCAAATAAAGCAACACTGCTCCTTGAAAAAAATTAAACTGATGGAAAGGTTAAGTTTATTGCTGAATTTGAAGAATTGATCTTTTCTTAAAAAAACAATGATCACTTTAAAAAAACCATACCAGTAAGCAAGCTTTAGTCCTAGCCACTCTATAATATGTATTGAATTTTGTAGTCACACAGTAAGTTTTGATTTAAACTCTCTATATCTTGGGTCTTTCATGAGTGTTTGACAAGTACGTATCTCGATACTTAATTTAGATGGAAATGGTGTCTTCTACTAGCTCTCTACAAAAAAGTCAATATAATTAAAAAACTCATTTAGACATATTTTGGCATTAGGTTATATCAAAACTGAATGCATTCTTATTAGCATAGGAGCTGCTGATTTTTGGACCAACCAACTTTGGGCATCTCAACCTTCTAAGAAGTGGCTTCACCTAACAAAAAGTTGTTTAATGCATTATGGAAAAGCAATTGAAGTTTATGTAAAAGAACAATCAGATTTTACAAATGCAAAATTTTTCTTTCGTAATGTATAGTCAAACATTGTGAATGCACTAAACACTCAATTATGCCTTGGTGCTTCAACTTCTTAAGAATGCACAAATGATGCAGACAATGAAATGATAAGTTGTGAAATAAGAATAAGTTTTACCCGCACATAATGATGATAGCCTTACATGTTCAAACATTCTTTATTGAAGAGATTACAGAGAAGCAATGTCCAAAGAAGGACCTCAATATGCCCAAAAAGACATATTCGCGCTACTTCTACCAATCAGTAATCCTATTGCCCAGTGATCAGCTCTGAAAGAACAACCCCAAGAGAGTACTCATCTGCCTTAGTGGAGAACTTTCTACTCTCCAAAAGTTCAGGAGCCTCATATCCAATATTCTCGACATTTCTACTCTTGCGCAAATTCTTCAATTCATTTTCTGAGTAGCCAAATCCAAAATCTCCTACCTATAGATTCACATATAATTCCAATAGAAATTAAAAGTTGAGGTAATAATATTTCTATTTAGAGTGAAAACTGAGTGTAGAAAAAATGTGCTGCTATCAAGTTTAAGTATCGGTGCTTCAAAATCATGAGTTAGAAGAATGTTACTCGGTTTTAAACTTCCATGAATTGCATTATTCTCATGAAAATACTTAAGACCTCTGGAGAAATCTATAACAATTTTCACCTTTTCCATCCATGTTAATAACCTACAACAACTTTGACCTGCACATGGCAAAAGTTTCTTTCCATATCAATTCCACATCTTCACTAAAAATTACATTTACCTGATAAAAAAGTTATAAACGCAATTACCTGGTAAATGATGGTCAAGCAAACCATTGCATGCATTCTCATATATAGTCAGCAACCTTGTTTTGTCTATGCATGAACCCAATCAACATGAATACATTTTGGTGTCTAGCATTCAAAAAATTTATATAAACAACATAAATAAATGAGCAGTAACCGTACCCCAAAAAGTCCAGTCTTGATAACCCAATCAAGAAATGAAAAGTATAACATTAAAATTCAAAATGTAAAGCATTAGCATTAGAATGAAGTCAGAAAGTATAACAATAAATCCTGTTGGTACTTGCTCTCTGGTGCTATGCACCTCTGGCGCTTGCCCGTCGAAGAGGAGTGAGCGGAGAGGAGATGAAGAACACATATATGACCAGGGAATAAAAGGTCTCTGCCTATAAAATGAGAAAAAGGTATCTGGATGCAATGTATAGTGTTTCAAATTCGTGCCGCTTGGGTGGAATAAAAGGCAGGCACACAAAATGAAGAAAAACATTAAATGACCGTGCGCATAGGATAGGAACAGAGAAAAATAATCACTGCATGCAATGTATGCGTGTCAAGCCCTTGAGATGAATAATGACACCTACAAAACCAATGCACTGTGGTGTAAATGATGAGATGCACATTAAATGAGAGGCCCACATGCAACATTACTGAAAGAAATGCACTAACACACCACACACAAAACACAAAAGGAGGCAACATTATTTTACAAGACAACTTATTATTTTGACAACACAACTTAGGTAAAACCCATTCCAAAACCGGTTCCAGGTGTGAAAAGGCAGGGGTTTTCCCACGGGTAACTACTTGATATATTTGATTGATTGATTGCCGTACAACATATTATAACGGCTAAACAAAATAGCAAAATTATAAATTGCTTGAATCTTCTAATACAGGAAATTAGGAAGTGTTCTGAGTAAGATGCACACTTATTTTCTGAGTGTACTTTCAAGAAGTAGATTTCGATTAGTTAATCTATCTTACAAACAGAAACGAGAACATTTTCTTATGGTGTCATATGATAAGTGTAAAATGTACAGAGACTGTGTTATTTGTTGGTGGGAATGGTTCACTTGAAAAGTACAAATACACACTGATCAAAAAAAGAAAAAAAGAAAAAAGAAAAGTACAAATGCCCATGTCTTCAATGAGTGTGGGTGTGAGTATATAAGTAGGACATTCGCACTTCAACTTGCCAACCGCGTTAGTTGGTTTTGCTGTTGTATTTGGTCCGAAAAATGTGTTCAAAAAAAAAAGAGTGGAAATCTCTTTCCTATAAACTTGACTGAGAGAACGTTAAAATGTACTCCTTTGTTTGTTAGATATAATATCTTTTACTATTTTTCTCATATTTTTATTAAATTATCCTTATTGATATTTTCAATAATAAAAATTAAAATGAATAACAAAACAAGAGAGGGAAAGTATAAAATATAAATAAAGGATTGTGGTTTCAATGTTTTTAGTAATACATGTGAGATTTTAACTAACTTAAATTAATATATTGATTTAATCAAATTAAATTATAAATACGTCTTACGTACAAGAGAAAGTAATATATTTAATACAAGTCACTTAGTTTTTTTTTTTGGCGCCAGTTCGAACTCTTTTTACTTGTTGAGGAGGAACAAAATTGCTCCTGCGTGCCATCAATCCAAGAGAACGAACGGCTACAACCTACAAGTCACTTAGTTATAGTTGCGTGTAAAACAATTAAAGCTAAAAATAAATAAAGCTAAGTATACATTTAGTGAGTCAGGTGATTTAATTTTACAAAATACAGTTAAGAAAATTAACTACTTTATATAAAATTGTTTCATTAAATTCCTTTAATTTTATTAAAAAAATGTGTTTCAGTCCTTTAATATAATAATATTGTTGGTATCACCTATCAAATGATTTTTTCGTAATAATGACGATCATTTTAAAGTTTAAACTTCAAACATTTTATATGTAATTGACTTGCCCATTATTTATAAGTACATGAGCTAAAATTGGCAAAAAAAAATCAAACCCCTAAAATTTCGATTTAAAACAATAGAAAGTTAAGATTATTGGGAAAATTAATTTGAGGTCCCCACAAGGGAGCTAATACTAGGAAAGTCCCAAAAATTGAAAATATTAATGTAGGGTCCCAAGGGACCTCACATTAATATATTTGAAAAGTGAAAAGACAGTTTTGCCCCTAACCTTAATAAAAAATTACCCCCCACCCCCACCCTCCTCGCTCCTCGCCCCCCACCCCCACCCTCCTCCCTCCTCTCCCCCCCACCCCCACCCCCACCCTCCTCCCTCCTCGCAGGACCCTACATTAATATTTTCAACTTTTGGAACTTTTCTAGTATTAACTCCCTTATGGGAGACCTCAAGTTAATTTTCCCAAGATTATTTATCACCACTGCATTTTATGATGAAATTCATTTAAAACGGTCTCAATTATAATGAATGTATATGTTTCCTAAGGTACATAAACATTTGAAATTTCTTTTCAAGTCTAACATGATATACCTAAATTTCTAAAAGGGGGCATTGATGAGTAGCATGGAAAAACTTAACTTTAATAGAAAAAAAAACAAATTTTCCCCATTTTAAGTTATTACAATTTACAAGTGCTAAATTTACACGGGTTAAAGATCAAATTTGCCCCGGAAATTTCAGGCAAGGATCAATTTTGGCCCTTGTTAACTCTGAGATATTCATGACATTTCAGTAAGTTTACTTAATTTTTGGGCCCTAATTTGCATCTTGGTGCATGTTTTGGATTTTGAATGAATAATTTGTGCATTTGATTTTGGAGTGCACTTTCTTACTCAAATATATATATTTTGAGTACATTTTAGTGTTAGAATTATTTTTTGTTGAAAGAGTACGGAAACATCAAGTGGAGATAAGATGCATTAGGAAGGATGACAAAAGAAGCTTCTTGGAGCCTGAGCTAAATTCTGAAGCCTAAGCTAAATTGCTTCCATGAATCAGATAAGTCACATGGCCTGGGCTAAATTCTGTAGCCCATGCGAAATCACTTCCTGGAACCAGAGGAAATCACGAAGGTCTGCAGAGCCTAGGCTAAATTCTGAAGCCTAGGCGAAATATCTCTCTAGACAAGAACAACAGGTTCGCGAACATCACAAGGCCTAGGCCAAAGTTTGTGGCCTGGGCGAAATTTCATCAGATATGCAAAACGCATAGTTTTGTTAAAATGAAAGGTTGGAGGTATTTAAGGTGGAAAAATGCAACCTTAAGGGTGTGATTCAACTTGGGACAGAACTAGGGCAATTCTTAGGGCACAAAAACACTCTTCTCTTGGGTTTCTTGGCATTGGGTGAGTTAGGGCTTGAAGATTGGAATGTGGTAGATTGTTGGAAGCATTAAAGACATTTAAATCTTCCTCTTCTTGGTTCCTTCTTCATTTCTCCTTGTTTGTAAGCATTTATGACTATGTATTCCTTTTGGGGTTGTAGTTTATTGGGCGAAAGGGCAAAACTAGCCACTGTAATTTTCCAAATGGACAACTCTGCCACCCGTAAATTGGATGGTGCAAAACCGTACATTATAAATCAAAATGGTGCAAAGTTAGCCACGCCGTTAAGTTGAAGCTAACAGACGTTTGTGTTGGCGTGGGGCCCACCTTCATTAATGTGTTGTAAACTTAACGGTGTGGCTAACTTTGCACCATTTTTATTTATAATGTACGATTTTGCACCATCCAATTTACGGGTGCCAGAGTTGTCCATTTGAAAAATTACGGTGGCTAGTTTTGCCCCTTCGCCCTAGTTTATATTTGATTATGAGTAGCTAAATCTATCTATCTAGGATTATTTTGAACCCTTGTATGAAGTAACTCTTTAAAACTCCTATCCTTTTGTGATTATAAATAAATAACAACGTAAACAATTATCCCACTTGGGTGGGGTCGGCTACATAGATCACACGACGTCATTTTGCTATGTCCCTAGTCATTCCTGGAGAATAAACCTTTCACTAACATATCTCTTTGAATAACTTCACCAAGAGTTCACTTTGGTCTCCCTCTATTTCTTATATACGGCTCCCTTACCATCTGCTCCGCTATTCTGACTGGCCCATTTACTTCTTGAACATATCCATACCACCTTAAATGATAATCTCTCATTTTCTCTAAAATTTGTGCTACCCCAACTCTTTCACGAATGTAATCATTACGAATCCTATCTTTTAGTGTATACCTACTCATCCCTCTCAACATTTTTATCTCTATCACATCCATCTTATGTTCTTCTGTAAAATGCTAGACGATGACATATTGCAAAAATGGTTGTGTGTGTCTATGCTTTAAGATCAGACAAATTTTTACGTTGGCTGCCGAAGACTAACACAACCTACTCTTTTTATCCGGGCTTAGGACCGGCTATATTATAGACAGGGTATTACTTACAATAATAACAGAATACAATATAATAATAACACTAAACATTAATAATAATTAAACTAGCACAAATAATAACAAATAAATAAAGCGGCTAAAAAAATCACAATACAATAAAATAACAACACAATACAATAAAACCATAAAACAAAATGAAATAATTAATAAAATAAATAAATAAATAAATAACAATATACAATAAAACAGAACAACCACAATATTCAACAATAAAATACAACAATAATTAATAAATATACTATGAAAACAGAACAACACATGCTCAACAAACAATATACAAAGGTTAAAATATGTATGAGAAACAAAAGATTTAATAAAACTATGTAAATTTAGTAAAATGCCTTAAAAAGAAAATCAAAATTAATTCATTTTGATAGATTGAGGAGGAGAAAGATTATAAGATATAAGAAATGAGAAATGAGAGGAAGAAGAGAAAAGATCATATATGAATGATATAAATAATACGAGGGAAAAAAAAGTAATTTTCGTAGGTTAACAAAAAAAAGTGGTCAAATCGCAATTTTCGCTAACTGATAGGCACTAACTGCCATTTTTTGGGCCCATCTGCGTAATTTTCGCAATTTTAGCGCAAAAAAAATGTAACTGTCAAAACTGTAATTTCAAAAAAAGTAGGGCAACGGGTCAAAAACTGTAATTTTCGCAAAAAAAACTGAGTCAAAATTGTAATTTCCGCAAAAGTAGGAGAACTCGTCAAAAATGCAATTTCCGCAAAAAAAAAACAAAACAAAAAAAACAAAAAAAAATGTAACTGCCGCAACTGTAATTTCCGAAAAAGTAGGGGAACGGGTCAAAACTGTAATTTTCGCAAAAAAAAACTGAGTCAAAACTGTGATTTCCGCAAAAGTAGAAGAACGGGTCAAAAAACTACATTTTCCGCAAAAAAAAAATGTTGAAATTGATTATGTAGCAAATTCAATGATTGGTGATGAAAATTAATTGCACATCATTGCAAGTTAACAATAATAAGAAGAAGAGAAAAGAAGAAAATAGAAGAGGTTGTAAATTTATAATTGTTCATGTGGATAATAGTATAATAAAAGAAATAAAATTTAATAAAAGCATAAGAATGAATAGAATGCATATATGAAAGCAGGAATCAAAAGTAAAAACTAAAAACTCCATTACTAAAAATAAATGAAAAAGGACATGATAGGTAAAGAAGAAGAATAATAATCAAAGAGAGAGACCACATATAATGATAAATAAAAAAAAACGTATCTAGTATTAACTGAATTGAAGATTTGGAGAGAAAAAATTGTACAATAACTTGTTAAATAAAAGAACTTTCTGTGCAAGCATTGTGGAAGGAACTTCACGCTGGAATGACAAAAATAAACTTCCTCTTTTCCCAAGAACGAAAATACAAGATGACTTCGTGGAAAGTAGTGAGTGCAGGTGAATATTCTCTGGTGTGATCCTCCTCTCTTTGGGAAATTAATACTCCATAATACTCGATAAGTGTGAGGAAGTGGGTGATGGATATATATGTGAAGGGTGTTGAAGGGAAAAAAATGAGTTTTGGCTGAAAGTTCTCTAAGGGAAATACTAATACTAACTGAAAAATAAAAAATGCATAGTCTCATTCTCATCTTATCATATTTTTTTTTGTATAAATCTCATCTTATCATATAACAACGTTAAAAATCTGAACTTTCAAAAAGAAATCCCACATTTCTCTCTTGTAAACTAATCAAACACATATTACAATGCAAAAGCTTCCATGGTTTTGTTTTTCAAGATAAACCCAGTCATAAAAATAACTCTAAGTACATAAAAGTTCTTCAAAACTAAAGATTCTTTCTTTATATCTTATGTTCTAAACAACCAAACTCAAAGTTAAAAATGCATGACAAGAAGTCTTTTCTCCAAAAGATAAAGTTAGAAACTTTAAAGAATGATGATGAAAGAGATGAAGAAACTGAAGGAAACAATGTAAGAAATAAAGATAACATGAACAGCATTATTAGGTTCCGAAAAAGCATTATATGTGTTTATTTTACTCTAGCCCTAATGCCTCTAAGTGATTGACCACCATTTAGTTGATATGTTCATTTGACTTTTGACTTGAGAGAGCTAGGTTAAATATAGAACTTGAGTAAAATAGTGTGAGAACTTGAAGTTTGCATGACAAATGAATGGTTTTGTTAATAGGATAGACATATACTTATTAGCCTCACATAGCCACATTAGGGTTGAAACTTAATTAGAAATTGAGTTTTATTAATTGTGACAAGAGATTGCATGATTAATGGAATTAAACACTTGTTCTTGACTCGACGGAGAGTTTACAAGTATTTTAGAACCCTAGGTTAACACATATATAAACATTAAAGCAAATAGGAGAAGAGTTGATTAAAGGTTACAAGATACAAGGGGGATAAATAATCCTAGGTGCCAATTAATCCTTGAAAAGAGCAATTTGCCATCAATGTCCAATTTTAATTTTAGAAATTAGTTTTTACTCATTTACTCATCAAATCACTTTTATTGTTAGTTCAACTTAATTTAATCATTAAGCCTTTTGCTTGACCGGATTTGTATCTCAATCCTCGTGGGAACGATCTTTCTTATCACTTTATTACTTGGCGCGACCCGTGCACTTGCGGTGCGAGCACCCCTAAACTATTTTTTGGATCAAATTTGTCCCTGAAGTATACAAAATGGATCAAATTTACCCTCACATCCTACATGTCATGCCACATCATGCTTCATGTCATAAGTTTGGCCACCTCATCATCATCTTCCTCCCTCGCTCTCTGATAGAAGGACGTGACCGGATCGGCTAGAAAACAAGAGAATAGGAACCGGATGATCGATGGGAAGAAGAGTATCCGTCTCTTTCAACCCTAAGACGCCACAAGGATGATCAACCCTTGATAAGTCTAGCCACAAGATGCCACAAGGATAATTAACCCTTGATAAGTCTAGTATTCTCAAAAGAATACAAAGATGCAAGCAAAGCTCATACAAGAGAAACAAAAGTCTCAATTCATTAAACTCTGAAAATTGTAATACAAAGTAAAGCCTATTTATAGGCAACAATAGAATACTCTAGAATTAAGAAATAACCTAATAATTGGTGCATTAATAATAATTGACATTTTGAATTGCACCTTCCTAAAAGTAGATGACTTTTTCTTGAAGGAAAAGTAAGCTTTTCAAAATAGGAAAATCATGAAAAAGGAAACTAATAATTTCAATGACTTAATGCCTTATTTTATGGAAATAAAATAAAAGACTCAAATAAAACTAAATGCATTCATATTTGATGCTTATTGACTTGGCCAACAAGTCACTCTTGCATATCCTCCATATGAGTGATTTCTTCAATATGGACACCACATGGGCCTTGAACATCATCTTGTTGGGCTTCTAACATTGTGGCCTCCTTTCTTGGATCTTTCAGAATGTTGGTCTTCCATCCTTTAACAGTGTCCACGTCATGCTCTTCATCACTCTCCCTCCCCCACCTCCTCCCCTCCCCTCCTCCCTCTCTCCCTCCACCCTCCCCCTCTCCCTTCTGCTCGTCTCTTTCCTTTCCCGCTTCCTCCCCTTATTGTAGGATGTGAGGGTAAATTTGATCAATTTTGTATACTTCAGGGGTAAATTTGATCCAAAAAATCGTTTAGGGACAAATTTGATCCTTGCCTAAAACTTCCAGGGCAAATTTGATCTTTAACCCAATTTACACACTCAAAATTACCATGTAACTAGGTGCATCTTTTAGAAATTACCATGTTATTTTGTGCATCTTTACCCTTATTCTTATCACACCCACCCACTAATTGTATGATCAACTCATCTCATCGTCGTACATCATGGACCAACATTACATCTTAATTATATTAAGAACGTCATTACAAATCTTGTGACTTGTCACAAACATATGATTGAAAATTGGAGTATTGACTTGGCTATACATCCATATGATTGAAAATTGGAGCACTATACTCTCAATGACTTGAACATACGCAAAGGTATCTTTTGCGCATACATATTTGCATCCAAAATCTTGTACTTAAGTTCTTCGGACAAATGTACCTCGTAAGTTTAGGGTTGGAGGTGGCAAATTTAAGGCCTTGTAAGCCAAATTCAAGGTAACCCTCCATGTTTGTTGCTTGTTACTTATATATCAATCAAACAAGTAATACGTACAGTTAATAAATTCAATGTCACCAATGGGTAGTTGGTTGAGCTGGTAAGTGGGCTGCAACCCCCCGTAAGGATGAGAACGCGTGTTCGATTCCCGGGAAGCTCTCTCATTGGGAGAGGGGACAACCTTGCCTATGTGGGCAACACTCCTACCCCTCGAGTCCGGATTAAACCAGGCGGTGATTAATCAAAAAAAAAAAATCAATGTCCTTCTGTGAACTTATGCAGCAAAATGCAGGATATAAAATATCTAAAAGGTGAATTTCATGATGAGTTGCATTTTCTCCACCTTTTTGTTTCTTTGATAAAGTATATTAGAAAAACGAAACTACAGAACACAGTGGCATATGCTTGCATGCATCGCTATCTATGGGAATTGTGGTACTGTAAAATCCCAATCCTATTTATGATTTTTCTTATATATAAATTTGAAGAAACTAGATAAAATGTACAAAAATGTAAATAATTGGAAGAGAATAAATAACAATAAACTTTACTAATTATATGAGTTTTTGAAGTACAATACACACTTAATAGAAACACACTTCGCAGCAATAAAAAGAAAACACAATACAACTTTATTATATATATGCTTCAAAATTCCATCATCACTTCTCTAGAGGTTTCCAAGGTTGTAGCCTTCTGGAGGGGTATTTTTAGGAGCTTCCATAACTACTCCGTTGGAAGAGAAAGCAGTAAGGAGCTCTTGATCTGGGGAGAAAAAATTCTGGACATAATTATCATATAAAACAAGTGGACTTGGAAAAGGTATAGGTGATAGTGGTAGTGGGGGTGGTGGTTCTGGATAATTAGAAATCATCTGCATGTTTGAATCACTTGCATGCTTCCAACCCAAATCCAATCAATCACTACTTTGATTTCAGTAGTAGGCATCTGGAACATAACGACAACTGAGTATACTATAATTTTAAACAAATAATGTTCCAGCCGCTTTTATCAAACGGAAAACATAATAAGTTTTTACTTCAACAATTAATTACTATATGAGATTTATCATTCACATCACTTCTCATTCTCATCACTTTTCATTCGCATGATGATTAGGGTGTCCCCTAGTGTGGATCCACAACATCATAATACACATCAAATCTGCACTCAGCAGTAACATAATATTCACTCTAAATCTGCACATAGCAGTCACATAGCCATATGGCTTTGCAATTCTCATGTAGTAAATTAAGTGTTAAGTAATAAATAAAATCTGAATTATAACATTTCCCCCCAACCTCCTACTTTTCAACAATAACCATAAAACAAAATAGTAAATTGAAAACCAAAATAAGATAAATGAGAATGTGAGAAAACCCTTAGGTATTACATAAGTAGTGAAAGGAAAAGACATGACTTATATTTATACCATGATCACACACACACATAAATAGTGCGATTATATATAAGAGAAGGTTCCACATGACTTTTCTTTGCTTTCCTTTACAGTACACGTCCAAATCAATGACAGTTCACATATTATTAAAATATAATAAAATTTAAATAAGACTAAAATCACATACATACATGCCTACACACATATATATACTTACGCACATATAGGAAGGAGTAAGAAAATCACAATGAAAGTATTCTTTGACTATAGCAAAAGAAAACAAACCATCTTCATTTTCTACATTAAGTAGTAAGCAAGAGAAATACAAAATGCAAAAGTAACATATGATGATGTAAGAGAGAAGAAAGAAAACTCATGTCCCTAGTAATTTTTCTCCATGTCCGAATGCAAGAGGAAAGAGAGGAAATAAGAAGTGTATAGAGTAGATATGTTTAAGAAGCAGTGACGAAAAGTAGAGAAAGTAGGGTAGAAAATTGGGACTATACTCAGTAAGAAAATTCTTACTTTGGAGAGACTTAGAAAATTCTTACTTTCATTTAAGTCTTTTCAAGTAAGATCCACATATCATTCTATCGTTTTCTCCATGACAACCAAATTACTCCCCCTTTCTATGTTCTAGAGTTTTCTAAAGTTAATTAGTTAATCCCCCTTTTCTATCCTCTTCCTCAAGATAACCAAATTACTCCCCCTTTAATATTCTAGAATTTTCTAAATTTAAGTAATTAATGTCCTTTTCTATCTTCTTCTTCAAGTCAACCAAGTTACCCTCCCTTGTTCATTTTCTCTAACAATTAATCCCCCCTTTCTTTTTCTCCTTCATGAATCAGTCTAGTTAACATCCCCTTCCTAATTAATTCTAGAAATGTCTCTATACTCATGACATGTATCCTATCTCTTTAAGTTAATCTCCCTTTTTCCATCTCTAGAATATTCTTGACATCTCTTTTCTAACTATAAATGGTCTATTATTGGTATAAATACAACTTCTCACACATACATGTATTTACTATTTATTACTACTACTACTACTACGTGTGACAATAGGAGCATTATCTAACAATCTAAATGAAATGGAAGACAAACAATAATAACTTTCTTCATTCATCTATCCTCTTACGTGTGACTTGTTACAATATATATTAATTAAATATGAAAATTAATCCTAAGATAATTAGTTGTTTATTATTATTATTATTATTATTATTATTATTATTATTATTATTAATGCCTATTTTTCTAGGATGTTACAGATACATAACTAATAAAAAGCCATTAGAGCTTCTGCTTCAAGAGCTTCCTTTGATTTTCATTGAGCCTCTTCCTTCCAGGGTGTGTTTTATTACTGCAGCCACTCTCCCCGCGGACCACACACACATACACACACATGCGAGCACATAATAATATAAATCCTAAGACAATCTAAGTTTAGGATTGCTAAAAACATTAAATTAATGGAAACGAAATAATTTGAAATTAAGAACATAATTAATAAGTACTTACCCAACGAGTAAGTAGAGAAATTGAGGTTTCGATCAATTTTTTGCAGGGGTGATGATGTGAATATTTTGTATTATCAAGTGGAATCAAGAGTTCCCCCAAACACTTCAGTGAAGTCAAAAAAGCAATGATTCAATGAAGTGTTCGTGGGGAACTCTAGGGTTCACCTGATTTGTTCTCTAAGGGTTTTCCAAGACTTCAATTGTTGGTGAGGAAAACCATACACCACCATGTCCTATTTATAGTTCTTATTAGGCATAGAGATATTTTGTTCATGTATGATGATTATATGCCTTGAATGCACCGAAGAATAAAAGCAACTCCACAGATTAAAGCAGAAATTAAAGTGAGGCACAAGCTAGTGATGAACCTGGACTGATGTGTAGACTATATGAATTATGATGAATGAATGCCACCTTCATAAGAATTTTAAGTGTGTCAGACTTTACTTTTCCTTCGTTCTCAGCCCATTTTCCTACCTTTTCGTTTTCTGATATTCTTGTCTTGGGTACTTATCAATAAAGTTCTGTTGATAAATTCTTGGCTTTCCAGATTCTGGTGTGTGTGTGTGTGTGAAACAATGGTCATCCTTATGTGGATATACGAGTATATTCTATCCAAATTGTCCAAGACTAATAAATAATAAGGGTAATGGACCTAATCTGCCCCCAAGTAACCACCAAGGAGCGCTGAGCACCCTGAACTAACAACAGGCCCGTATCTGGACTCCAAGTAACCAAGGTGTTTAAAAACTACCCCGGTTGGACGGTCAACAACGTTTGACCGTTACTATGCCTATGTGGCTACCACGCGAGCACCTGCTTGCCACGTGTGTATTTTAAATGGACCTAATCTGCCCTCCAAGTAACCATCCAGGAGCATTGAGCACCTTGAACTAACAACAGGCCCATATCTGCACTCAAAGTAACCAATGTGTTTAAAAACTACCCCGGGTGGACGGTCAATGACGTTTGACCGTTACTATGCCTATGTGTCCACCACGTGAAGACCTTGTTTGTCACCCGGCGCCTTGTCATCGCCACGTAAGATATGTTCATGTGAGTCCACCAATAATAATAAACAATTTCTCTCTCCCTCTTCATCACCATCACCATAGCCCCCCAACACCCACCACCCCCACCCACACCACCCCCTCAAACGTGGCAAGCAGAGGTGGCGTGGGTGGGGGGCTGTGGAGGTGAGGCAGTGGGGGGCTGGGGAGGTGAGGGGGTGGCGTGGGTGGAAGTGGTGGGTGTTGGGGGGCTGTGGTGATGGTGATGAAGAGAGAGAGAGAAATTGTTTATTATTATAGGTGGGACCCACATGAACATATCTTACGTGGCGATGACAAGGCGCCGGGTGATAAACAAGGCCTTCACGTGGCGGCCACATAGGCATAGTAACGGTCAAACGTCATTGACCGTCCACCCGGGGTAGTTTTTAAACACATTGGTTACTTTGAGTGGAGATATGGACCTGTTGTTAGTTCAGGGTGCTCAGTGCTCTTGGGTGGTTACTTGGAGGGCAGATTAGGTCCATTTAAAATACACATGTGGCAAACAGGTGCTCGCGTGGCAGCCACATAGGCATAGTAACGGTCAAACGTTGTTAACCGTCCAACCGGGGTAGTTTTTAAACACCTTGGTTACTTGGAGTCCAGATACGGGCCTGTTGTTAGATCAGGGTGCTCAGCGCTCCTTGGTGGTTAAGATTAGGTCCATTACCCAAATAATAATTAGGGGTAACAAGCAAATCTGCCCCTAAAACATTAAATATTGACCATCGTTACCGTTTTAAACCATAACAAGCAACATCACTCCATTTTATAACTTTTTGAACAAAATTAAACTTAAAATACTTCCAAGATATTGTTCCTACTACTTGAATTAAAATTACAGGAAAAAATTTGTGTTTTATCCTTGATAACAATTATTACTTCAACATGAATATATGTGTTTACTTCTTTAGGAATTAGCACGTAGTTTATTAATACTCCCTCCAATTTGTAATATAAGATCGAGTCCATCCGTCAAAACCCGCTTCTTAAGAAAACATGTAAAAGTTAGTTGAATGTTTAAAATTAATGTTTTCCCCAATATTGCTCATATTTATTATGATACTATTAAGAGTGAAAAATACATAAACATTAATAAATGCGAAAGAGAGTTGGAGGCAAAGTAAAAAAGCACACCAAAAGAAAAAGAATATAATGTAAACTCTTATATTTTAGATCAAAATCATTCAAACTTTGAGTTCTTATATTATAATTAGCAAAGGAAGTACTTAGAGTAAATTCTCTTTCTAGAAAAGGCATAAAAGGAGGGGCTCATTATTGAAATTGTTGAGAGTAAAGATTTTATTCTGATACATGAAAAGCAACAAAAGTAGAATACAGTTTGTGTCTGTGTGTTGATGATAAGAATAGAGAAAAGGATTGAAGAGTACCGATAAGACGCCAAGGAAAAGCGAATTAAAGGAGAGCTCAAGGTTACGCTAGCTTCCTTCCGCTTCAATATAATATTCTGTTGCCATAATCTTTCCCTCAATCACGACCACATTCAACTACATACACGTGGACTTAGCTCCAACCTACTAACTAGTTGACGTGCGTTGCGTATAAATATGGTGTTTTGCTTCTCATTTCCTCATCCTCATCACATAGAACAACTAACATAGGTAGACAACACAGAGACGAGGGTGATATATAATAATTTTTGGGTCAGGTATCCCCTAGAGTTCCCCGGAACACTTCACTGAATATGATATATACTTGCATTACTACATGCATATGTATATATGTTTATGTGTGTCCTCTCACATAATACCTCACTGAAGTGTTTGGGGGAACTCTGGGTGTCATCTGACAACCTACATACTACAAACTTTAATTTGATACAACGTTATCATCCTCTAATAAGGTTCAGTGAGTTTACATATTTTTTCTTGTGTCTCATTATTCAAGGCTTCTATCAGGTGATGATGTAGGTGAAATATAGTTATACTCATCGGACTTACCCTGTAAGTAGAGTTATTTCTTGGATTTAAACTAGTCGTTCTAAGGCGATCACTTTCTCTATCTTGTGATGATGAGTGTTTATCTTTAACATTATAGCACAAATTTAATGTGCTTTATTCTTCTTCATTCTATCATCAAAGTGCCAAATCCAATTTCATTAGCCACATGTATGACGATCTTAATTATATATAGGGTAATGAACCTAATCTACCCTCCAAGTAACCACCCAGGAGCATTGGGCACCCTGAACTAACAACAGACTCATATTTACACTCAAAGTAACCAAAGTGTTTAAAAAATACCCCGAGTGGACGGTCAATCACGTTTGACCGTTAATCTGTCTATGTGGCCGCCACGTGGGTTACATTTTTGCCACATAGGATAAGAGTAATGGACCTAATCTACCCTCCAAGTAACCACCCAAGAGCACTGGGCACCCTAAACTAACAACAGACTCATATTTACACTCAAATAAGTAAAATGTTTAAAAAAGGGTAAAGGAGCAAATCTGACCCCCAAGTAACCACCAAGGAGCGCTGAGGACCCTAAACTAACCACAGGCCCAGATCTGTACCCCAAGTAACCAAGATGTTAAAAAAATACCCCGGTTGGACGGTCAACTACGTTTGACCGTTACCTTGCTTATTTGGATGCCACGCGAGCTCCTGCTGTGCCACCTCTACATGCCACGTGGCATGTTAGTTTAGGGTACTCAGCGCTCCTTGGTGGTTACTTGGGGGCCAGATTTGCTCCTTTACCCAAATTTTAAATTTGTATCCATCAAATTCTTTTGATAAGATTCAATTAAATACTTAAATATTTAGGAAAGGTAATTAGAATTAGTTAACTTATGATTAAGTTTGGCATTAGATAAAAGATGTTAATTAACACTATAAATGTTATATTATGTTACAACATTCAAATTTCATTTGTACATGCTTTCAGTAGGGAAAAAAATTTGAGCGAGAAATGACAAAAGAAAACTTGTTAAATTATTCTTAAAAATAGTTTTATTGCTATAAAACAAGAATTCCCACTTAGTATATCCAATCTATAGCCACTTAATATCAAACCTCATTCGAGTAATTTGAGTAATTACCTACGTTTCTCAACTAGTTATTTGAGATATATGAGTAGTTAATGGGGTTTTGAAATGTCTCAAAGTAATGGAAAATTCTAGCAATTAAAAGCGATACTCGAGTAGTTACCTATGTTACTAAACTAGTTATATGCGATACATGAGTAGTGAATGAATTTTTTTCATTTTTCCTAAATTTCATTTTAGACAAATTGACGACTATATCTTATTTGTGAAATGAAAAAAATCCATTCACTACTCATGTATCGCATATAACTAGTTTAGTAACATAGGTAACTACTAGAGTATCGCTTTTAATTGCTAGAATTTTCCATTACTTTGAGACATTTCAAAACCCCATTAACTACTCATATATCTCAAATAACTAGTTGAGAAACGTAGGTAATTACTCAAATTACTCGAATGAGGTTTGATATTAAGTGGCTATAGATTGGATATACTAAGTGGGAATTCTTGTTTTATAGCAATAAAACTATTTTTAAGAATAATTTAACAAGTTTTCTTTTGTCATTTCTCGCTCAAAGTTTTTTCCCTACTGAAAGCATGTACAAATGAAATTTGAATGTTGTAACATAATATAACATTTATAGTGTTAATTAACATCTTTTATCTAATGCCAAACTTAATCATAAGTTAACTAATTCTAATTACCTTTCCTAAATATTTAAGTATTTAATTGAATCTTATCAAAAGAATTTGATGGATACAAATTTAAAATTTGGGTAAAGGAGCAAATCTGGCCCCCAAGTAACCACCAAGGAGCGCTGAGTACCCTAAACTAACATGCCACGTGGCATGCAGAGGTGGCACAGCAGGAGCTCGTGTGGCATCCAAATAAGCAAGGTAACGGTCAAACGTAGTTGACCGTCCAACCGGAGTATTTTTTTAACATCTTGGTTACTTGGGGTACAGATCCGGGCCTGTGGTTAGTTTAGGGTCCTCAGCGCTCCTTGGTGGTTACTTGGGGGCCAGATTTGCTCCTTTACCCTTTAAAAAATACCCTCAATGGACGGTCAATCACATTTGACCATTAATCTGCTCATATGGCTGCTACGTGGGTTAAAATTTTGCCACGTAGGATATGTTATGTGAGACTCACATATAAAAAAAACAATTCCCTCTGGGTGTGGGCTGTTTGGAAGTGATGAAAAAAGAGGAGAAGGAAGTGTATTATTATTATATGTGGGTCCCACATGACATATCTTACATGAAAAAATTTAACTCACGTGGCGACCACATGGACAGATTAACAGTCAAACGTGATTGACCGTCCACTCCATCGGGGTATTTTTAATCACTTTGGTTGTTTTGAGCGTAAATATGAGCCTATTGTTAGTTCAGGGTGCCCAGTGCTCTTGGGTGGTTACTTGGAGGGTTGATTAGGTCTATTACCCTTATCCTATGTGGCAAAAATTTAACCCACGTGGCGGCCACATGGGCAAATTAACGGTCAAACGTGATTGACCATCCACTTGGGGTATTTTTTAACCACTTTGATTACTTCGAGTGTAAATATGGGTTTGTTGTTAGTTCAGGGTGCCCAGTACTCCTGAGTGGTTACTTGGAGGATAGATTAGGTCCATTACCCTTATATATATTACAAAATGTTAATTAATCATATATATTATTCAATATGTTTAGATTTTCCTCAAAATATTTTTATTTTTTTCTTTGATAGTTGATCATAGTATAGATCTGTTGGACTAGAAGAGCTGCAAATGAAAAGAATCACTTCAAGGAACCACGACAAGGATGATCATGTGACCGGAGAGACATTATATATAGTGACTATATTGTGTGCTGCGATGACTGGATATGTAAAATATAGATTTAATTTGAATTTTGTTCTGGCCTAAGCATCCCCAATACATCTGTATGTATCTCTTATGCAGCAATTTAATTAAGTTGGTATAAATATTATTCTTGATTTTAGTTTATCAGTTTATAGATATTGCTAATCTTTACGATCAACTATCCTAGCTTGTCCGCTGGGATAAACCCAAATGGAGACCCTTTTTTTACTTTCCAGAAGTACGTAAAGAAGTACTATTTGCTAATTTGCTAGAGAAGTTTGATTATTAATTAATAATAATAGCTCCTTCTTCGGCAATAGCCAACACCCGCTTTTATGTGTAAGAGAATAAATTGGCAATAAAGTAGTCTTCGTTAATTCTATATTGCCTAAAAAAAACAATAGTAGTCAATTGAGTGAATCTTCTAATTAATGCAGGAAGTATTCTGAATAAGGTGCACATTTAACTTATATGAGTTCCTTTTCAAGTAGTTTTTGTGTTGCGTGTTCGAACATAAGATCTATGACAAGAAAGGGAATTAATTTACCCAATCACCATCAAGACCAAGTTCCCTTGGCAGTAGTTTTGTATTAATTAGCAAATCATTTATCTGAATATCACCTCAAAAATGCCTATAAAGGCGCTTTGGTTTATTTCTGCACAAGGTAAAAAGCGCCGGGATAGGACATAATTTCTTAATTTAATTTAACCTTCACATGTGCAGCTTAAAAGGGTTTTATATAATCAAATGTATACAAGGCATGTGTTACTGGTGGGAACGCACGGTTCACTTATATTACCAATGCACAGCGTTTTAAAAATATGGGGAACGCCTTTATTAATTTTTTAAACTAAATTTGCACCCTCCGATATAGGAACCGAATTATGAAAGAGAAATAATGATGAAAATCTATAATAACTTCACTAGAGCAGAATCTAAGCTCAAAAACTGGTAAAGGTTAAGACACAAATCTGCTGTATCTTTGCATTCGGTTATATTCTTTATTTTTATCTTATATTAGAGGGTGTATGGTAGAAACACTTATAACTTGATCATTTATATATGCTTAACAATTGCTAGCTTTTTCTCAATTTGAACTTTGTTCGGATGTATGGACTCATCATTTCAAATGAAAGGTTTAGTTGACATTACATGTGCTATTTGAGGACTCTCATGTAAAAGATTATTATTATGTTACGTCAAATAATTACACTTAAGAATTGGTTATGAATGTCAAATTGCATGAGTGGTACTAGGCTTCAATCAATGGTAGAATAGTCTTAGTTCATTATGTATGTGGGAATCATCAACAGATGAATTATAGATTTAGAATCAATTAAGTGGTAAATAGAGATTCCGATTGTTGGATAAAGTTCCTTGCAATTGGAAAATTTAACTTGGTTATTGGACTCGATCAACTTAGAGTTGGAGGGATTAATTAATAGGGTAAAGGTGCAAAAGTAGCCACGGTAAATTTCAAAATGGACAACTATAGCACCCCTAATTTGGATGGGGCAAAACCGGCCTTTGAAAATGAAAATGGTACAAACTAAGCACACCGTTAAGTTTCAACTAACTGCCGTTAGCCTTGGTGTGGGGCCCACAATAATTAAGCCACGTGGATGACACACAGCAAATGGAATGAATCCATGTTGGCAATACATGCCAAGTCACCAAATCCCCAATTTCAAATACCAAAACCCTAATCCCAATTTCAAACACAAAAACCCTAATCCCCAATTTCCATCCCCACACCCCTGTTCCTCGCGAATGTGAAGAGCTGCTCCTAACCCGAAACCAGGAACCACGAAGGAAGGTGTTCTTCTTCCTCTTCTTCTTCTTCTTCTTCTTCCATACTCGCGAGCATGAGGAGCTGGAACACGAGGTGTTCTTCTTCTTCCACGAACCAAACGAAGAATGGTGGTGGGTTGAAGAGCTGCTCAATGCCTTCTGCTTGTAGCACCAACCACAAGAGGAACCGGGTCCAAGAATACGAAGTCAAAATCGGGAGGATGAATATGAGGGCCCGAAACGATTCTGCCATTGTGGTGTTGCTGCTCCACGTTGGACCTCGTGGACCAATTGGAACCCTGGGAGGAGGTTTTTTGGATGCCGATACTATTACCAAGTAAGTTTATGTGGTTGATGCACATTAAGTGTTTGTTAAAAGGGCTAACTCACTCTGCTTCTCAGTTGCAACATTTGGACATGATTGATGAGATAGTGTTTGTTAAGTGGTTGTGAAAGGAAGTAACAATATAATTTTGTTATGGAATGCACTTAAAAGTGTTTGATAAAATGTCAAAGAGAAGGAAATGGTTGAAAATGACAGATTTTGGAATGTGATTGTAGGTGTTTGATAAAATGTCTTAGAGAAGGAAGTTGCAATGTGATTGTAGGTGTTTGATGAGATGACAGATTTAATTGAGTTTGATGTTTATGTGTGTATGTGATAGAATTTTTATGGTGTTTGCTTTGATGTGTAGTGGGTGCTGGTCATGGTTGATTAGTGATGTTGAATTCCTCTATAATGTGTACTCAGTTTATGTTGTTTGTGTGTTTTATAGGAGGAACATTGCGATTTCTTTGACTGGTACGATGATAAGTTTAGGCAAAGGGAACTCGAGGTGATAAGGATGCTTCTTGATGAGACTGAGATGGTGCATGGAGATGGTGTTGATGATGGTTATGATGATGGCCGATACTTCTTGGAAGAGCTTGATGCAATTCATGGTGAACTAAGGAAGATGAGGAATAGTCATGATCTGAATGCAAAACAAGCAAAGAGGTCTGAGTTGAAGTTCAAGATCGCCATGGGAACATTGTTATTGACATGGGTGTTTCTATTTGTTTTGTGCCTAGGCAAAGCTTAGTTGGTTTGTCTTGTTGTAATTTAGCCATAGGGCATTATCTTAACGAATTCATGCTGGGACCCTTGAGGCAAAATATTTTGAACTTGTGCAAGCCATATGGACTTGTTTTGTAAGCCAATTGGCGATGTGCTAGAAACATGGTTGTGGTTGTGGTTGTGTATGCAAACTCAAATTAATGTTAACATGAGTCACCATTGGTTTGTTAGCCAATTGTTAAGTTATTGTGTAAATGAGTAATTGATCATTTATTAAACTCAAATTAACATTAATTAATTTCACAAATAGGTAAGAAATTAAGTGAAATTAAGTGTGTGTGCACAAAAGATGATAAACATGAAGAGAATTCATGAAGGAACTAACATAGTGGTTCAACAAGATGTCATCATATAGAACTTGCTTGCAAAAAATGGTGTCCATAAAAGGCACATTACATTGCTGTCATGAATATTCAGCTTTGTCTAAAGTGAAGTGCATCAAGTTAGATGGTCTTAGATGCCAAAAAAAGATAGAGTTGGTGGTTGGTAGACATAACCAACCATACCCATATTCTGTTTGCCCAAAAAGACATAGCTTGCTTCCAACAAAACATAGCATCCAAGCAGACATTAATTACATATAAAAAGGAGGTCCAAAACACCTCTACAAAATCATATTCCAAAGTACAAGACAGTTTCAAGCCCCCTCATGATACTTCATGCCGGATCTTGTCTTGGAGACCATGTTATCCCTTTGCCTGAGGAGTTGACGGGTAGTGATGATCCTACTTCCACATTCTTGGAGATTTGGTGGGTGGATTGGATTTGATGGTGCAGTTAGTGGTTGCCTAATCGGAATCTTCCTAGTAGCCTGGCTGTAAGTGTGCTTTTGAGTGTTTGACTTTGCCATCCTCATTGCCTTCTCGTTTGGAATGGGGAATTTCTTTCTACCTTGGTATTGGTCCTCCACTCGTGCAGCCGCGGGTCCATGTTTAAGGACAGTTTGAGAGGGCTGGGCAGGCTGCAATATGCATACATATATCAGCAGCATACATATCAGACATATCAGCATATGTACTATAAATATTCAGCATATATCATATTCAGAATAGTTGAGCATGACATTGCAGCACATAAATATTCAGCATACATATTCAGCATACATATCAAGCATATAAGTACATATTCAGCATACATATTCAGCATATAAGTACATAATCAGCATACATATTCAGCCCCTGATTTTGCAGCACATAAATACATGACATTGCAGCACAAAATATATTTAAGCCCCTAACATATGATATGCTGAATACATGACATGGCAGCACATAAATACATGACATTGCAGCACAAAATACATATTCAGCATACATGATATTCAGCCCCTAATATACTTACATTGTATATGTAAGCCCCAGATTTGGCATCATACATTACACCCATCCCCCCCTGACCAGGTGGTATGTTAATGCCGCCAACTGGAGCCCTACGAGAGGCGGGCCTACGTCTTGAATACACATTGCCTCCAGTCGGATTTGTCCTTGACTCTTGAGTGGCAAGCTGAGACGATGGAGGGTTTGTCACACTTTGGGGCTGAGATGATTGAGCTGATGGAGACGGGTTGGTGATGCTTGAGGGCTGGGGTGGTGGAACAGCAGCATCGGGAGCAGTGGTAGAGCATGATGCCACGCTTGAAGGGGCCTATACAGGACAACAGCAAATGTAAACTATGACTTAAACTATACAGGCCTATATGCACGCAAACAGCCACCAAACAGCCACCACTAACACAGCAAGAAATATAAAGCATATGCATAAAGATACATAAAACATACCTCTTTAAATTTTTTGCATGTGCGCTTGTAGTGGCCTTCCCCACGGCAGAAGCTACATTTCTGGATTTTACCACGAGTGGATAATTTGTCCGGCACTGGCCTTGGATTTTGAGCATTTTCATATGACTTTTGTACTGCAACACCCTTGTTCACCCTCCTATCAATCTCTTCAGTTCTCACTCTTTTCTCTTTGGGTCTTCCAGGCTGGGTGCAGATGGGAGGTGGTAGAAGGGGGTGCTCTGGTGCCTTATCCCAAAACTTGACACCTCTCACAGGCTGGAACTTCTTGGCATAGCTGGCTATGTATGTGGCCTGGTGATAGTATCTCGATATGAATGTTATTGGCTCAACCCTCGCATCAAGCATTGCACATATTGCATGTTGGCATGGGATGCCAGTCAAATCTCATGCCCTACACGAACACTTCTCAGATCTCAGATTAACGGTATGCACATTTCTCCCTTCTCTTATCTCATACCCCTCGGTGCCATTGAAATCCACTGTACAGCCTACAGCCAAGTACCGGTTAGCCTCAAACAACTCCATACACTTGGGACTGTAATCGGCCTTCCATTTGCTGACAATACTCTCACTGTTTGCCCACTTCTTGTACATCTTCATCCTTATACCATCAAACAGCCTAATAACGGGCAGAAATCTCAGCTCCAAAATCCACGAATTAAGACACTCCGCGGCATTATTGTCCACAATCCAACACTTACACCGGGGAGTAAAATATGCTCGAACCCACGTGTGTGTTGGATATTGCATCATATCCACAGCCGCTGGCCGACTTCGCTTGGACATCAAGTCCAAGTTTTCTTTGAATTCTTCATCAAAGGTACTCCAAGCACACGCCCAAAACCGATCCTTCAATTCTGCCCCACCATTTCGTTTGCTCCAGTTTGCAAATATGTGTCTTGCACAGAATCGATGCTCCGCAGCCGGCAAAACATCAGAGATAGCGTTCTCTAATCCCTGTCATAACCATAAAAAACAAACAACAAGCAGAATTTAAACCTGCAATGATAACCGAGATAAAGTAACTAATACCATCAAGCATAACAGACTTGTGTAGATATAATTTCAAACCTTTTGCATGTCGGACATCAACGTCACGGTTGAGCCTGAATCCAAGGACAGTGAGTTCTTCAAGGCCAACATGAACCATGTCCACTGCTCCTGATTTTCCTTTTGCACAAGGGCGAAGGCTATTGGGTAGAGAGCATCATCGACATCCCTTCCAACGGCGGTCAAGATGACTCCATGTGCGCTTCCCCTAAGGAAGGTCCCATCCAAACCAATGATTGGTCTACACCCTAGCCTCCATCCGACCTACATAATTGACAGTGAGTCAATCATAGCGTTTGTAAGCATAACATTGCATGTATAATCATAAATAATGGTTAATTAGAAACAAACCTTTACTGCACTAAAGCACACGTACAACCTTCTAAAGACACGCGTGTCTTCACCATCATCATCTACCTCCAGGATAACATCGCTGCCTGGGTCATCTCTCCTCAGCTGCGCACAATAGCCTTCTAACTTAGCAAACTCATCCTTAAAGCTACCTTCCATCTCATGTCTTATCTTCCTCTTGGCCCTCTTGCATTTATGAATGCTTACAGACACCTTGCGTTCACGTTCAAGCTCCATCTTCATCTCACTGATCTTAAATTGAGGAGTCCCTTGCACCTTATCCTTGAATAAATCTGCCACCCATGATGCAGTAGCTCTGGGGTTTGGATAGCACGTTGTACAATTATGCTCCAACAACAGTGTCTTGACTACAAATCCTACCACATTACGAGTCTGTGACGCATATATCCTAAAGGGACATCCCTCTTGACACAAGTATTCCAGTCGCTTTTTGTTACTCCTTGCAACCCTTAACTCAAATCCATTAGTGATTGCATAAGTGTCCACCGCCTTTTTGAATTCTGCTTTACCACCAAATGACATCCCCACTGTGAAGACAGGATCATCTCCAAGTCGGCGATCTCTTGTTTCTCTTGGAGTTTCAAAGTAGTTGTCCTCATCAACACTAACATCCTCTTGCTCACTTTCTTGGCCAGGAGCTTCTGTTTCCACACTTTCATCGGTGTCAGAACTGTCACTCTTTGCCGAATAAGATGCATCATCACTTGAGCATTCAACTTCACGGATGTCATCAAACTCCTCAATCGATTCTAATCCTTGCGTCACATCTTCTTGCACCACATCCTTATTCCTCTCACTTTGAACCTCGTAAGAACAACCACCGGAGTCCCCTTTCTTTCTTGCAAAATAGTCACTGGCCTCAGAGAGCATTCGGTCAAATGAATCATCACTGATCTCAGGCTCCACATCGCTGACCACAGGCTCCACATCGACCATCTTACCCTTCCCCTTCGCATCCATTTTTTCTGCTACAAGGAAATTTATAAACAATCATTATCTCAGCAAGTAATCATCATTTCTGCAAGTTATACATGAATTTAAGTAATACAAGTTCCAAAACAAAAACATCACAGTTCAACTAAACAAAAAATCACATCTCCATACCAACTCAGCCATTGTAAGCAAGGAAATAAACCAATTCAGAGCTGTGAACCCCCAAACTATCCTAGACTCGTTAGATTTTTTATGCCCAAAAGTTAGGGTTTTGTAGTCACATGAAAAAACCTTCAACCCGAGCTCTCAAATCCGCCCTCTCTAACATCTCTAATAGCAGAAAACCTAAAGTGTGTTTAAAGTGTGTGCACCAAAAGTTGAAATTTCTAAAAAATCTGACTATTCATGGCAGAAACAAGGAATTTGTGGTCCCATTTCACACTTACTTGACTTTCCTCTTGTCGTTTTGCCCTTGGACCGAATCCTTTCACGTGCTGCTTCAACGTCACGACCTCCCCCACGCGACCTCTCCCCACGCGAGCTTACACACCTCACCACAGCTAACACACGCGAGCTTACACACCAGACCGAAGCTTACTAACGCGAGCCATGGGTTTCAGGGCATGTGGCTAGGGTTCGCACCTTTGTGGCTAGGGTTCATGAGATGTGGGTTCGAATTTGGTGGTGGATGTGGCTAAGGGGTGGCTAGGGTTCGCACGCAAGTTATGGAGATGGGGGTTTTTGTGTTTATGTTGTTTTGTTTCTCTTGGCATGTGTTGGCAGTATACATGTGTTGTGTTTGTTATGTTTAACCACATGACCAATTTTTTCCACGTCAGCAACAATTTTTTCCACGTCATCAGACACATTTAACCACATCACCAATTTTTCCCACGTCATCACGCCATATCAGCATACCCGGTCAACTCACAGTCAAAGTTAACCCCTCTGTTTCAGAGTGACAAATTTGTACCATTTTCATTTTCAAAGGCCGGTTTTGCCCCATCCAAATTAGGGGTGCTATAGTTGTCCATTTTGAAATTTACCGTGGCTACTTTTGCACCTTTACCCTAATTAATAAGCGAGATCCCGGTACTAATCCATCCACTTCAAACTAGGTTAAATAAGAAATTTCTCTAGGGATCCTTTATAACTAGCCAAAGATATATCCTTCTCAAAAAATTGAACTGAAGCAATGATTGGTTTAATTTCTTTTGCGAATTATTCATTCGTATTTGAATCTAAGTGTCCCTTTTATACAATATTTAATTTGCTTTTAAACATATCACACTTTTCATACCAATTCTATATCAAAAAAACATGGTGCCAATAATGTTTCTTAATTAACATGGCCACTTTGCAAGTTTTAAGTAATTACTAGGTAACTATGCCAAGGTCATAATTTGCATTAGATTTTATAAGGTTGACATATGGGGATAGCTCTCACTATCTTTGGGTCTAAATTCTTTGGAAAGCCAATCCGAGGTGGCACTATATATACATCGATAAACAATGGCATCACACCTCTCCCTTTGTGGGAGTAGACACAGGTTCAACCTATATGATGGATTCGTGCACTTAAAATGGTGCCCTTTTGTTGTTATAAAATATGATTAGATTTCAAAAAAATATGGAGTTGTAAAAATTTTAGAACCAATGTATGAGAAGTACTTTGGGGAGGCAATTACTTTTAGAAGTTTCACTTGAAATTCTGATCAACAATAACAAGAAAATATCAACAATAACTAGAGGATTACCTATTGTTAAAACCGAAAAATATGGAATTATATGATTTTATAGTGTAGTAACATTAGCACAAGTTAATATAGTATTAAAAGTAAACATATAAATTGATAGAAGAAAATAGCAATGTTGCCAGGCTGTTATCAAATTTCTACATGTCTTGTCACTTAATCATTTATATTTGTCGAACTCCCTGCAATAATAAGCGGCCATCATTATAGAATCAATGCCTACTGACAAGGTGGGTTGAAGATAGCCAGACCTGAATGACATGAATTCCAAAGGTTTCTTTTGCATACACAAACTTGAAACCAAAAATCATGTTCTTAATATCTTAAAAGAACTTCTCATCAAAAAAATAATTAGTTTTGGAGATGTCGAACCCAAGACCTTATATGTAAGGTAAATCTTTCGAGGTAACCCTCCCAATTTGGGACTAGAAACCTATATATATCGATCAAACTAGTAATATGTTTATAAAACCAATGTTAATTAGTGAATTAAAACAAAATTCGGGATATAAAGTATCTAAAATGTGAGTAACGGACATAAGAACACAGTAACATAAATTGCATCTCTCTATTTGGAAATTCTGAAACATATAACTATAAAAAGGCCATTAAAGCAGCTGCTTCAAGAGCTTCCTTTGCAGTGAGCAACTTCCTTTCTTGCGGGGTGTGTTTCATCACTACAGTCACTTTCCACGCAACCCATATGTATGTGTGTGAACCTAAATCCTAAGCCATTTCAAGTTTAGGATTGTTAAGAATATTAAATATTAGTAATAAATAGAAGAAATAATTTGAAAATAAACACTAAGTACTTACCAAATTGAGTAATAAATCATTTTGCAGGGGGGGGGGTGTGAATATCTCTATTTAAATTACCAAGTGGCATCAAGAGTTCCCCCAAACACTTCAGTGAATTATGTAAAAAAATCAATAATTATTCAGTGAAGTGTTCCCGGGGAACTCTAGTTTTCACCTGATTTGATTTCTAAGGGTTTTCAAGACTTCCTTTGTTTATAACGAACATACACCATATGTCCTATTTATAGCTCTGATGATGAACCATAAAGACTTAGAGATCATATTTTGGTCATACGATTGTATGCTTTGAATGCACCAAAGAATAAAAGCAACTCCACAAATTAAAGCAGAAAGCTAGTGAGGCACTAGTGAACCTAGACTAATATATAGACTATATGAATCATGATGAATGAATGCCACCTTCAATTCCTTAGAATCTTAAGTGTGTCAGAGTTTGCTTTTGTTCTCATTCTCGGTCCGTTTTCCTACTTTTTGTGTTCTAATATTCCTGTCATGAGTACTTTTAAGTCCTATTGATAAATTCTTTCATTTTCCAGATTCTGGTATATTTATGTCAAATAGTAGTGGTCATCATGGGGAAATATTCTTTGCAAATTTTTCTAAACTAATTTTAATTAGTCTTAAGGTGAAAATATACTCAAGATTTATAACTTTCTAGCAATACTAAAATGTAGAAATAATGCTGTTTCACCTCATTAAAAAACTAACATTTCACCATTTTTACACTTATTGCATGTAAACCTAAAAATACTCCCAAGATAACATTGCTTCTAAATTAAAACTTCCAGGTGAAACTTACCCTTTCATCTAAATAACAATTATGATTCCACATAATAAATAGCATTCATTCTTGAAGCATTAGTACGTAGTTAGACTAAATTCATTCTAGAAAGAACGAAGGAGGGCTCATTGAAATTGTTAGTTTAAAGATTTGATTCCGATATGAAAAGCATCAAAATTATTAGAGTGTACTATTGATAAGAAGAAAGAAAGGGATTGAAAAGTACCGATGAGACGCAAAGAAAAAGCAAAGGAGAGCTCAAGGTCACGCTAAGCTAATCATCATTCTTCCATTTCAAATATTCTGTTGCCCTAATTTTTCCCTCAATCATGACCACATTCAGCTACACATGGAAGAAATATACATATTGGTTGCGTATAAATATAGTGTCTTGCTTCTGGTTTCTTCACCTTCATCACATAACAAGATAAGCAGACAACATATATAGATGACAATGATGATTATAATATCAAGTCAGGCGTCCCCTAGAGTTCCCCGGAACACTTCATTGAGTATCATATATACTTGCATTGCTTTACATACACTTATTATATATTTATGTGTATGTAATAATATCTCACTGAAGTGTTTGGGGGAACTCTGGTTGCCATCTGACAAAATACGTACTCTACCACATGGTCCGATACAATTTTAACATGCATTATTAAGGTTCTATCTGTGAGTGGTATTCAACATTAGTACTATTACTTTTACATGTGCTTATCATGTCCTTCAAATTAATATTATTACGTCCTATTGGATTTAGTTTAGGGATGGATTTAATCCAATATATATAAGATCTTGTCTTCTAAATTCACATCATTTTCCCCCAAGT
This sequence comes from Mimosa pudica, assembly GCA_029929735.1. NCBI lineage: Eukaryota > Viridiplantae > Streptophyta > Magnoliopsida > Fabales > Fabaceae > Mimosa > Mimosa pudica. Next base: position 8,900,210 of record JAKELP010000024.1, read on the forward strand.
ATAGGATTTTCATATTGATGACACATGAGGTGATTTTCATGAAAGTTGTTATGATTAAATAGGTAATTTCAAACTCATCTTTGTTACATACAATTGATAGATGAACTAAACTAGTTTTATGTAATATTTACAAATGAATTATTTAGCTCTAATATTTATAATGGGAGAGAGTATATATTATTACTTTATCAACCCAATCAAAATGCCAGACCCAATTCCATCGGTAGTATATACAATGTTCTTCATAGTTCGTGTGTTTGTATTTTGCTCAAAAACTAATTTTTTTCTTTGATTATTGTTGATTATTTTCTTGATTATCTTTTGGACTTTGATGAAGAGCCCGCAGTTGCATTGCAAATTTAAAGGATGACTTCAAGGAACTAGCAGGAGACGAGTAGTCGTAACCAGAGGGACATATAGTGATATTGTGCACTGTGATGACTGAAAATGTAATGTGTGTGTGTGTGTGTGTGTGTGTGTGTGTGTGTGTGTGTGTGTGTCTAACTTGAATTTTGCGCTTTGCGTAAGTAGCTCCCTTCATGTACTCTCTTATCTAGCGCAGTTTAATTAAGTTATAGAAGCCCTATTTTCAATTTTCAATCTTATAATAACAGTTCAGGCCCAAAAAATATCAAATATAGTTTCTACAATTAAACTTAGCTTCAAGATCCAATATCTAGCTGCTAGTCCGGGATCGAAGAACACAAACGAGGCAAGACCCCTTTTCACATCTAAGTTTTCAGGTTGATGAGAAAGAAGTAAATAAATAAACGAATTTCATTTAATTTGCAACAAAACATATATAATAACTATATATATTATATAACGATTAAATATAGTAATAATATACAACAATGATAAATGATAAATTTATAAAAATAGCTCCTTTTGTCGCACTAGCTAATGCCTACTTTAATTTATATACATAAGAACGCAAATAAAGTTCGTAAAGTCGGAGTGGTTATATATTATCAATTTAAAAATATATGGGCTGGGTTTTTATGATTAATACGCCATGCCCCATAACTCCCGCTTAGCCCAGCCCAATAATAACCGAATTAGTTAACTAGTTTGTTTGTTCAGTAATACTGGTTCCCCTTCAGGAATTGTGTCAGTCAATGTGGCTGGATTGAAGTCCCAGTCGCAGGGAACCAATATACATGGGAGAGAAATCAAGTGAAGGAAAGACTAGACTGGACGCCTTTTATAATAAAGAGAGGAATGAAACAAATTAGACCACTAAATTATAACATGATACATGTAATTAGATTAAAGCTAAGATTAATTTATAAGTAGAATAAATTAGTTTTGATGAAAATAATTATTAACAATTTAAAATGATTAATTTTAGATTATTAATTTCTTCAAAAAAGTCAAAGATGTCATTTAGGAGTTTTTTTTTATCAGGAGGTCATTTAGGAGTTGAGGGAGCATCATATCATATCGTTAAATCTCAGTTCATATTTTTAGCTAGATCAATATAAGTGTAGTAATATTGTGAAAACATATAGTCTTTTTCCTTTTGTAGCTCTACAAATTTTTATTTTCGCCTTTCATGGATTTACTGGTAATGGTATGCCGCAAGCCATTTTTTTTTTGAGTGAAAGGCTGTATTCTATTAATCAACCAAAGGGGGTTACATGGGCTGTACAAGAAAGTTCACAGTGTTTATAAATACACTGAGGACTGATATCTCACTATCAAAAATGCACTACCTGCTGAATCTAGAAATTACAATTGCCAAAATAGGACTACTTGATCATTTACCATCTAGATGAATTGTGCTAGTTGGTGGATGATCAAGGATACAAAAATTACCCTGTATGTTAAGTGAGGTATGTGCTAGATTACACGCATGGGAGTTTTGGTCCCATGGAACAAGGTGTACAGTTACTTGCCACTGTTTGTGGATGAGAGCTCGAGCTTCCTGGACTAAGTCATTGAACGGATATCTGATGTCACATCCTCTAGTGAGCCAATTGAGGAGACTCACACTGGTTGTAGTGATCACTATACTCCGAATTCCTTTTCCCCAGCAGCTATACAATCCATTTTGAATTAGCTATCCCATATACCCAACATAAAATACTTTAAACGTTAGTTAAATATTACGAACATATCTTTTGGAAAAAACCTGAAATAAAATATATTTTGATAAAATGATGAGATATGAATTTCTACTAATCAAGCGTAGACAATCATTTATCTAATAATCGATGCCAAGCATGATTTGGGATTTGGCACTTTCGCTGGTTTTTTCCCTAAGATTATCTTCTATTCTTTTTGCCAGCAATATTACTAATATAAATAGAAAATGTAAAATGAGTACAAAAATTTTCTGTCTAGAGTAGTATAAAATCATAAATTTATATATTATTTTAATATAAAATTAATAACTTAATAACTCTCGTTGGTTTTGGTGGGTGTCTTGAAATAGGAGGGGAAGAAATATTAAAATGTAGGATTTGCCCGGGGGCGTAGCTTGATGGTTTGAAGTGGATCCCCAAGGTGTGGATCCCGCCATTTAGCCCAAAGGTGCCAAGTTCGAACCCCGGGAAGTCAGTCACCCCGTTTACGGGAATCCCGGCTGGCGACTCCGGATTAGTCTGCACCCGAAGGGTGTGGGACACCGGGGGCTCTAAGCAAAAAAAAATGTAGGATTTGATCAGGATTAAACTTTTCGGTCCCCAAAAAAAATAAATATTAAACCTGGCGGGTTGGCGTGAGTGGTAAGTACTCTCGTCCCTTAAGCAAGGGGTTGGGGGTTCGATCCCTAACTCTTGCGAATGGAGCAAATTCACAGGTCAGCTGTCTACCCTCTATATGAGACTTCAGAACAGCGAGGGATTAGTCTCACTTGACACGCGGGTGGGATACCCTTGGGTAACAAAAAACAAAATATTAAGTTTTATGACTCTTTCCTATCCTTATTGGTATTTTTAATGACCGACCTATCCTTAATAGTTAAAGACATACAACAACTGGACTGAATCAGTCTTATACTCTTATATAGCGAGTTAGCGACTTCTCCAATTATTCCCCATAAACTATTAACCATTTACTACCTCCAGTCCTAAATATAAGACCTAGATAACTTTTTTTTGGAAAGATTAAGGTTGCGAAATAAGTTATTAAATCATGACATATTTGATATATTTTTAGATTATTCATTAGCTTATAGGTAAAATAAAATAGTCTAAAAGAAAAAATTAGGTAAATCAATTTATAATTAAGTTTTTTTGCTTTTTTTAGGATTTTTCAAAAAAAGTCATCTAGGTCCTATATTTAGTACCGGAGGGAGTATTACTTAACACTCTTTAAAACATGTTAACATTTTTTATTGCATCAATCAGCTCACGTATGCATACATGTATGTATATAATTGGTACTCTATCTTCACTTTCTTTCCTTTTTTTTTCAAAATTCTATCTTCATTTTCTTTGTTGCGTCATGTGGCAGTGGCATCTCTCATCCCTCATATAAATTTACAGTAGTATCCTTCTTTCGTCCTTTCAATAATTCCATGTCTTTGTGTGTGTGTGTCTCCATGGAAATGTGAGCCCATTGAACCTGGACGCAATTTGGGCCCCTGGGGGGAAGAAACAGACACATCTAAGTGAAGCATCTAGCTATGAGATGAAAATCTTGTTGGTCAGCGTTCACAACCCCACACTTTTTGTTCTTACTTCTTATTCTGTAATTTAACGCTTATACTTTCTTTTCTTTTCTCATACTGTGGAGCTACACCTACACAACACAAACCCCTTTTATAGATATAATTATTTCTGTGTCTTTCCTTGTTTTAGATTTTGATAGTTTTCAAGGGTCAACCAAAAACAAATTAAGGTAGAAGTTTTTTGAAGAACTACACCCTAAAAATTAAATTTCTCTTTATTTAGCCTATTTGATTAATTAATATCCTTTGTTGACGGCTCTCTCTAATTTGTCATGTCTCGATTAAAATCGCAGTTGTAAGTAATATACAACTGTTTAGAAAACTACGTTGCAAAAACTAGTTGTTGGGATGAAGTTAAGGCAGACCATTTGTTCAAGAAAAACTAATGTGAGACTTGCTATATTCACTTTGTAGGGGTCGTTCTTGGTCCGTTTTCTCAGCCAGGTTCATTCTTAGATTTTATATTCCATTTAGGTTGACTTTATTTTTAGAGTGAATGGATTAAGGAAGTAAAACACTTAATTAACAATTAGCAGTTAGAAACTTAGCACAACATATTCACTTTGTAGGGATCTTTCTTGGTCCGTTTTCTCTGCCAGATTCATTCTTGGATTTATATTCCATTTAGGTTGACTTTATTTGTAGAGTCAATGGATTAAGGAAGTAAAACACTTAGCAATTAGCAGTTAGCATAACATATGTTATATATAGTTAGATTATCCATATGCTTTTATTTTGTTGTTACCCTCTGCATTATAAATGCGTTTCTTTTGCTCAACATTCCTATCACAAGCAAAACAAACTAATTTAAGTGTCCGGACTTCAACAATTTGTTGGGTGTCCCTTGGAGTTCCTCTGAACACTTCATCAGCTCCATCATGGTTGACACTCACAGTACAGTGTCCCATCTTAAGCATTTGAAGTGTTTGGGGGAACTCCCGGTTCAACCAACATTTCTTCTCCATGAATAATACTCTCTCTCTCTCTCTCTCTCTCTCTCTCCATAAATATAAGATCATTTCCTGCATTGATTAGATTAAGGATATATATATATACTAGTTAAGTTAGTATTAACACATGTTATTACTAATTTACCCTATCAATATACATTTATTCTCACTCTATCACTCTTACTTGTTTATTATATATAAGAATTATTATGGTTTATTTAGAAAAAAGAGAAAATTTAGAAAGTTGCCTATATTTAGGAACAAACTGAAATCTGAAAGTGATCTTATATTTAGGAACGTATGGAGTATTTATATACTTCCTTTGATCTTGAATATAAGATCATTTTGGTTTCTTTTAAAGTTATGGAAGAAAATTATACCATTAAATTATAATATATGCAATATTTAATTAGAGGGCGAATGTGCAAAAATGATTCTAAACTTTGTCTTAGGAGCATTTCTAATATTAAAGTTTTACGAGGTGCAAACAGAGTACCAAACTTGGGGTTCAGGTGCAAATATTATATTTTCACTTAAGAGAAATAAATTTTAGATATGGAAAGACTCTTATACTCCTCATTAAATTTTATTTAACGAGTGAGGAATGGAGGCATAAGAGTCTTTTCATATCTAAATTTTTTCCCTTAAGTGAAAACACTATATTTGCACTTGTATCCCAAATTGGTTACTATTTTTGGGTAAAATTTAATATCATTTTTGCACATTCATCCTTAATTATATTATAAATTAGTTTATAAGTAGAATAAATTAGTCTTAAAGAAAAAACATAACTAAAGACAATTTAAAGTGAATAATTTTACACCCTTAACTACTCCAAACAAGTCCAAGTGATGTTATGACTAGGGCTGGATAGTACATGTAAATATATTGATAGGAACTGAATTAAATAAAGCAAACTCATTTTATTACTCCAAACAAGTACACATACAGAAAAACATCAAATTTGAAGTGTTTGGGAGACCCCTGGTATTTTCATACCGTAATATACTCCATGGACTATTTTCTTTCCCTCCTCTATAGATCATATTTCTTACATTTTTCATAGTCTCATTATTCTTGCACTATATATCTAGAAAACCACACAACAAATATAAACTTTCTCTAGCTCATAACCAGACCAGAGTTTTTATTCCATTATTCAACTATCTCAACTCAGAAGCTTAAGGTGTTGTTGTATGTTCTGCATCTCTCGTCTGTTACAGGATCGAGAGATGAACTTGTGCACCAACATGTTGCCTTAGATGGTGCTCAACCTTGTTCCTTCCGGTCCTTGCCCAAATCTCATATGGTTCTAGTTGGTGCCATTTCCCATTTCCAAGGTACACCATAGGATGAGGGCTGATCTCCATTAATTGAAGTGAAGTTGCATTGATCAATATATACTTTGCAATATCAATCTCACTTGTCTGGCCTCTCATTCCACTTATATGTACTTGTTTCAGCTGCCCATGTGGACATCGTGGAGGCCAATTTCTATCCTTCAATTCTTCTTCAACATCAGAGTCCTTTCCTAACTGTACAATTTGTCAACAAAAAGGATTTACAATTTATTTTATTTTATTTTTTTGTTTATTACAAAAATATGAGATATGTAAACTTATGAAACGAGATCTATTGGTGAATGATATATCCAAAGAGTTGGTGAATGGGAGAGCAAAATGATGTCGTATGATGTATATATGTAGCCGCTCCACGTAGTGAGATAAGACTTTTTTGTTGTTATACAATAATATAGGATATATATATTCAGCATTAGTAAGTGAGAATCAAGTATTGATAGTTTATCAATGATTCAGATGAGTCAAAAAGTTCAAATCTTCAATCTTGAAGAAAATTGAGGCCTTATTGGTTTGATTTATTTTTTCTTCAACTTTTTTAATATCCTACAATTTTACACCATATTCAATTTGATTTTTTTACTATTCTTTCCTGCATTTTATCAAAGACTTTTGATATAACTATCCAATCAGAATGCAACAAAGTAGTCTATTATTTAGACTTGCTTAGCAGCTAATTGTGTCCCAGTTTCTGCATACATAAACAGATATATGCAAGACATTTCTAGTTTCTTTGGCAGTGTATAACATACATGATGTTCACTAGAAAATAAAAAATTTTCATTTAGCCTTATATAAAATCTACTTATAAATGGAAAAGAAGCGTGATATGTGAAGGAACTTACATGTAGTTCTAATTTTTGGAGTCTGGGGAAATCCTTTAGAACTGAGGCCATCCAAGAAATGCTCCGTTCATGCTTTGGTAGTTTAAGAATTATCAAATGTCGAAGATTAATAGATCTGGGGATGCACATAGTCCCTGCCTGAAACACACAGAACATCAAATATCAGATAAATCAAACATTTGCAGAAATGTTTAAGAATTTTGGTCTTGGTTTTGGTTTTTTATAGTTTCAAACTGTTGGTTTTAGTCTCTATAGTTTCGTAAGAACTTGGTCTAAGTTTAAATGTAGAGATCAATCTTAAACTTAGGCCAAATCCTTATCAAATTATAAGGACCGAAACAAACGATTTGAAACTACAGAGATCAAAACTGGAATTCCATCAAACTCCAAGTACTAACAATGGTATTAACCCAATGTTTTAAAGTTGTCCTATCATTTAGACTATTCATCTTACCACATGGTAGGTGCTTTCTAGCAAGAGAGTTTGTAGGTGAGGAAGATCAACTGGAAGCATAGAGAATGGCTCAATATCGGTATAAATGGTCCTCCAACCTTTCATACAAGTGAATACCGTTCTTAGCATTGGAGTATTATTGAAGTGTAACCATACAAACTTGCCTCTATATTCCAAAGTTTCAACATTAAGTCCTTTCAGCTCAATTTTCTCCAGTTGAGGACAATCATTCACATTCAAGTATCTGAGCCTCTGGCAAAATGGGTGCTCAATTTTCAAACAACGCAGATTCCAGCACATATACAAGCTTAAGGACTCAATATCATGACAATTCTTTATCAGATTCTGAAAGTGACCATCAGAAACCAAATCCACATTCATGAGTTCCAGTGTGGTCAGTGTGCTGAAACCAGAGAAAATTGACCATTGAGGCCCTAATTCACAATAAGCTAAACGCAGGCGTTTCAGGGACAAAGTCTGTAGTAGAAGATCACATGGAAATTTAAAAAGCTTGCCATCATATGGTGCACTGAAGAAATTGTCTTCCATCAAGCACAAATCAATCTCTTCAACATGTCTGTTGAGAGCAAACTCAATCCACTCTTTGAGTGCAAAGTCATACTTATTCCCAAATGTGAATTGAACCTTGAGTGTCTCAATCCTCTGAACTTCTGTGACACTTTCCAAGTATTCACACACAAATGTCATGAATTCCACTGTTCTCTTCATCTTCACAATGATCCTTTCCAAACAATGCATTTGGGAGACATTAATGTCAGAATACTTGTCTGTGTCAAGTATGTTATGTGCATCAAGTGTGATACTTAAGGGGTACTTGTAAAAGTTTCTCCACCTTGATGAGACCACACTAGTTCTCACAGCCTCTCTAGTGTTCATATTTGACACAATGTGAGCTAGCACAGAATCAGGTAGCTGGCTGATTCTATCCTCTTCTTCATGATCATCAATTTCCATGATATTAACATTCACCATCTCTTGATGATCAATGTCCATAAATTGAAGTGTATTGGAGGTGGAGGGAAAGAGTATATTAATTGGAGATTGAGGGAGCTGAGGGAGGAAGATAAGTATCAAGAGATATATCTTATACTAAGTTTAAATTTTTGCCTCTGTGGGACATTACAAAGATGATTTTGTCAGCACATTTTAAAAAAATTCAAGATTAAGTTGATCTTCAGATGCTATTAATAATTTATATATGGGGTGACACCTAGGAATATACGTATATTCCTATCTGCCGGCCATGATTTAATTTAATGTTGGTTACTCAAGTTATTTTGCAATGGCTATGAACATTATTATTAAATAAAAATTACTCTTTGGAATAAAAGTTTGCCATTCAAACGAATGGCTTATATGATCAACAGAAATTTCGATATGGGATCTTTTTTCCATATCTTACATTTCCATGCATCTTATTCATCGTACTGACGGACTGACGGATAGATTATTAGTCTAGAACTCTAGATCCTCTCGTCGTGTAAGTTGTCAAGTTTAGTTTATAGCAAATTCAAATCTTGACCTCGACCAAAAAAAAATTCAAATCTTGACTAAATTATTTTCTAGTCAACATGCAAAATTTGGGCCATCCAAATAAATAAATTCCAAATAAATAAATATGAAATGATTGAGTCTGCGGAAATAACCAAAAAAAGATGTCCTCATTTCTGTCTCTTTTGTAAGTAATTTTAAAAAAGATTCTTATTTGTTAATATTTTAAAGTAATGAGGGAAATATTTATTGAAGTTTTTAAAATCATCATATGTTTTTAGGATGCTTTTTACTCAACTTACTATTAAGCTTTGGATTTAAATATGGTAAATCTTAAAAAGAAATTAGATAGAGTTAATGGCTTTCGGTCTTTACTGAACTCTAATGAAATGTATTAGTGGAAGTAAATAAAAATATGCACGTAATTGTAACTAAAACCCCCCTCCCCCAGGATCCAGGAAAGTATTTAAATTTCAAATAAATTAAATAGTTGTACTTTTTTGTAAATCAATAAAATTATGAAATATATTAGAGCAAATGTGCACCCAATAGCATGGTAATTTTGAGGGTGTAAATTTGACACTTGTAACTTAAAAAGGGCAAAAAAATTTTCGTCCACTAAAGTTAAGTTTTCTCATGCTATAGGATGTCCCTTTTAAGAATTATCATGCTGCTGAGTGTCCCATTTAAATTACAAGTGTCAAATTTACACCTTTAAAATTACCAAATTATCATGCTACTAGTTGCACCTTTTAGAAATTATCATGCTATAGGATGCCCCTTTGCCCAATATTTTATTTAATTTGTGTATTCTTATTATTATAAAAAAAAACTGTTTCATATTTGAAAAATAAGAAGTTACATTCAGATTTTTTTTCCTGCTTCCAATTGCGTTTTCTGAATGTTATGACTTATGCCGTTATGCGTGAGGGATTAGAAATGTGACGGATGTTTCATTCTTTGTTTGATAGTCCGAAAAAATGGTTAAACATGATTACAGTGGGTCCATTGGGACGATTCTAACACAGTAAAAATGTTTGGTTACAACGTATGAAGGGAGAGAATAACATTGAAACTAATGTTGCATGTTTTTGGAAGGTTCCCGCATGATTTTGACATCTCATCCCACGACTACCCAATTCATACATTGATGATTATCTTTTTAAACATGGGCTCAATAACTCAACTCTATATGTTGAATTTAATTATAAATTTAAAATCATGATTACCAAGTGAATTATCATGCACACGTATACATATCAAAACCGAGTATATATGATTATGAACGTACTCTAAATAATGTTATCTCATGAACTGCTATATAATGGACTCTTCGATTTCATAATTGATTGATTTTGTTATACTCCCTCCGGTCCTAAATATAAGACCTAGATGACTTTTTTGAAAAATCCTAAAAAAACAAAAAATAAGTTAATTATAAATTGATTTACCTAATTTTTTTCCCTTAAACTAGTTTATTTTACCTATAAACTAATGGATTATCTAAAAATATATTAAATATGTCATCATTTAATAACATATTTCGCAACCTTAATCTCTCCAAAAAAAAGTCATCTAGGTCCTATATTTAGGACCGGAGGTAGTATTATTTAGAGTCGCTTGAATATTATTTTTGAATAAAAAAACTGAAATTTTGACTCACATATTTGATTATGATCTTGATCCAAAAAGGCTTTGGTTGGGGAAATTCTTGGCCCTTCTTTAATTTATTGCATGAAATTGTTGGAGTAACTTGAAAATTACATACATTTAGGATTTATTTCCAACTAGCTTATATATTTATAAATTTATAAATGGATTTCGATACCTTATAGTGCTGTATTACTTTATGAAAACAAGTCTATTGCATTTCCAGAAATGTTAGAGCTTTTAGAACTGTTTTGCATGGAAAAGGGACGAATAGGTCAAGCAAAGACTTACGCTTTGGACTGTCTCACATCTACTGTTTACATTTGTTTGGTGTTTGTTGGTTAAGTTTCTTCACTTTTCGTATGTTCTACTGTTGTTTATTGGTACTTATTTTTGTGTTTCTTTTTTGTTGTTGGATTTAACAGTTGCTTGCTGCTTACTTTAGTATTTTGTTTTTGGCTATGCTTTAGTATTAATTGTTGAAGCTTTTCTATGTAGTATCATTTTATCTAGTTATAAACAAAATTGTCTTTTATAAAGAGAACAATAATGTTAGTAGAATGAAGTTCTTTTGTGCATCATATATTGAGGTTGCCTACTCTAAGTACATATAAAGAAATCATTGTTCCGTCTAATCAAGCAGACATATACACAAGTATATTCGAAACAAGTCCTCTCAGTCTCGGAAAGCAAGAAAGATGTCTCCCAAAAATAAGAAAGCAAGCAAGAAATAGACAGAAAGAAGTAAGATTTGGGAGGTTTGATTTGAATGGAAGAAAATACTATGATGCTAACTAAAGTAAATTAAAGCAGATCAATTCTGGAGGTTGCTAGGTAATTAAGACAAATCCGAATATACATATAATATATACCTCAGCAGAGAAATTTAACGGATAGTTTCAAGAGTGCTCTTTTATTTATACAAAATACTTTGGTAAGCTTGGTTTCGGTGCTCACCAGGGCTAAGGCAGACATCTGGGCTCAAAGAGCGATTACAGAGGTACTTACAAATTGCCCACCAACAAAGTTTTCACATTGACAGGATTTGAACTCACAACCTAATTGCTATGAGTCAACCTCTTTACCGACTAATCTAAACTTTGTTGGCTGGTTTCTAGAGTGCTCTGACAAAAAACTTTCAAAAGTTGGCATACATAATTCAGAGACATTACCTTCAACACATTCTTCCAATGAAGTGATCATAGGAGCCCTAGCAAACACCATCTATGCATCTTTTCATCTTACTATGAACCCTCAAATATCTATTTCTTTATGTATATTGATGTGTTTTATAATTCTTTGTCTAATATAATCTTTGGTCCCTAAATATAAACTTTAGTTCTTTGGCTAATATATAAAATAAAATATAAAACCCGGTGCACTATCCACGTTTACACATAGTAATAATCTCCTAGTATGTGACTATGTTCTAGTTTGCTGCCAATCACATCGTCCTTACAATATGACAAACATAACACTAATTACTAATGATTCAGTCTGATTTCATTGTTGTAAAGGGAATATTTGACCCGGGAATTAAAATTTTATTCAATTCAAGCCATGATCTGAGCTGTTGCTAGAAATAAACGAAAAAGGATAAACATTCAGAAAGAAATTAAGAAAAGATTAATATCAATCTGATCGGAATTTCTTTTCCTTTAAAATCTCTAAATAAGGACATCTAATAGAACAATTGCAATTTGCAAGAGAAAACAAGATTCAAATTTGAATCAAGTATACAATCACCAAAATACCCTTTAAAGTCTGAACATGCTTACATGTCAAATCCTCCTGTATCTATGTCCACAAAGAAGAATGATGGTTATAGAAACACTGTAGCATAACTGGTCATGTGTTTTTATCAGCTTCCAAGTTTCAACATCTCATTCCATCCTTGTACTTGAGTTCTATGTAACATCACCTTCTCGACTGAGGTTGGATTAACTTCTCTGAAATCAAATAATATTGATTGAACGCAATCAGAAAGAGGAATGGAGAAAGCAATTTGCCAACACACACACACACACACACAAGTAGGTCAGCTTTAACTATATTATCTAAGTCCTCTAGCAGACTTGAAAAACATATGCATTTCTTATGTGACTGTTCTTCAAAGGCATTGCCAAGGGTGAATCACTGTGCAGTCCCACAAGAGAAATATAATCACTAAAAAGTACTTAGAAACAAGTGAGCAATAAGTAGTGACAAGATTCAATGCAGGAAAAAATAACAGGTTACGCGTTATTCACTTGTCATAGGACTTTATAGCAGATTGCTAATGTGGAACTGCACAATAATCTCCTTTATACTAATTCAGAGGGGGTATATATAAGCAGTATAAAACCCTGAAATACTTACCACTCCCATCCCTTGAAGACGACAGAGATCTATCAGTTCTAATTACTCCCTTGCTGCTCAAAGCTCCAAACCTTTCTGCTCGCGGAGAAAATGAACCTAACTTGCCATTGACTGAAGATGAAAGTGAATGCCGCCTGATTGGACCACTTTTATCTACCAACTCATTAACAAGCCTAGGGGAGCCTTGTCCTTTTAGCCTAGCTTTTGCAGATGCAGTAGGGGCCATGTAGCTGGGCAGTCTTGGAGTTTTTGGCACGCCCTCCTCTTGACTGTCAAACTTAGCAGGAAGTGAAGCTCTTCTCTGGCAATTCTTAGGGCTCACACTGCCAATGCAGTTCAAGTCATCACTGACTCCTTGAACGCCATCGCCTTTACCATTCTTCGAACCAGATGGCAAATTAGCTATGAGAGAATCATGTTCGTCTTTTGCTTGTTGTACGAGGCTTTGTTCATGATCAGAAGACTGTTTGACTTTTGACACAGCTGAATCTTTATTTTTTTCTGCAGAAACATTGGGTCCATTATCAGAGACATCAGTGACAGTATGACCAGATACTTTACTTGCTATACCTTTTCCTTTCCCATTAACAATCTCAGATCTATCAGAGGCATCCTGCTTGAGTGGTTTTCTTAAATTACTTTTCTCAACTTCCTTCTGTGTATTTTCTTCACCTGAATGCAGAGGGTGAGCTGAAACCTTTTTTGGACGGTGTTTATTTTTATTTGAATCCGAGGCCAAACCATTTTTAGCTTTTACACCTGAACTTTTTTGGACATTTCTTTTAACTTGTCCATCATTCTTTGCAATTGTTTGACTGTTGCGAGATTTCTCATTAGACACTGAATCAAGTGTTGTTTTAGATTCCAGACCAAGAAGAGGTGCCCAGAAGTGAGAATTTGTCCAACGGCCAAGCCAATCTGAAGCTGAATTACCTTGTTCAGGATCATAGTTGATACGTAGGGGAGAGACAGGGGATGATGAAGCCAGAAGCTGATAGATAATACATTGTATGAGACAAATTTTGGTTCAAAATTAGGAAAATGAGAACAGAGGAAGATTATATATCAGTTAGGGCCTTTTTATGCCATAAATATGCATATAATCATGTAATAAAAGGATTCTTAAGTGTGTGATTAACTAGTGTATTTTCCTCTTATAACAAATTATTCACTTGTTTAGTAACTGAAAAAACTGTGGTCACATATTTCAAATTTCAATAACCATTACTGCACATTATGTGTTCTGAAAAGGACTAAAAAATAGACAAGAATTTGGCAATATAAATGGTCTTACAAGCTAATGGAGCAACGTTGTAAATCCATTAATATCACAAACGACTAATACCTCTAGATATCCATCACATATAACATTTTACACGAATAATTTAGAGAACCTCATTATCATCACTTTGAATAACTCAGAAAAACTATTACTCATAATCTCATCACGTAATGTAACATAGAATAAGTTTTAAAAAATTATCCCACATTAGGTGAAAATAGAAAAGAAACAAGTAATAATTATTCTCTCTGTAAAAAACATTACACAAGGTCACAAGCAGATTACCTTGTTAACAAAGACACTTTTGGATTGCTTTTCTGTCTGTGTAGATGTTGACGCTCCAACATCAATTAAACATTTAGTACCCTAACCAAAAATAGTGAGGAACATTAAGTAAAGTAATGGAAGAGAGGTAATCGACGGCTTTAATTTTTTCATCCATGATACGCTAAACATGCTTTGGAAAAAAATTGATATGGTAATATGCCACAAATTATAGCATTAATCAAATAAGTCCAGGAATTGTTACCCTGCAAATTTTTTGCACTTCAAGACCAGCATCAGAACGCCTAACATTGTGACCACGAAGTAAGGCTTGAAACTTAACTATTCCGTTCACACAGTTTAAAGTAGCAACTGCTTGTCTCCTGACCAAGTTGCCACGAATAAGAGCTTGCAGCTGTATGATACCTTTGAGTGTTTGAAGTTCCTGCCGAGCCTTCAAATGAATATTGAGGTCACTTAAACCATTCATAAGCAGAATTAATATTTATGAATGCTTCGAATATTTGCATAATAATTAATTAATAACCAAAAATACATGGATATGGAAACATTATTGTCAATTTTATCATAGCAGAATTTCAAATTATAACACATTGGCAGAACTTAACACTGAGGGGAAGAACCACATTCCAGAGAGAAGTGATTACATTACTAGGTAAAAGGTTTTCCCTTAAAAGCTTAAAAAAGAAAATAAATCTACAAAATGGAAAATTTACAAGGTTTAATCATGTTTGATTTCTAACAAAAACATTTAAACAAAAGTTAATTGCCTACCTGATAGCCCCTTAGAGCAGCCTGAACTTCTATAGCAGCTTGGTTAAGCCTGATTTTCTCAGGATCATCCTGAGAAACAAAACCAACAACAGCTTGTGCACTGGTCTCTTCCTCTCTAGCTGGGATAACAACCCCTTCTTTTGACAACTCACTGACTGAGCCCTTTTCTGAAAGTATTTCCTTAGCTGCAGTAGCACCAGAAGTAAGTTGGGATATCAGCGATGAATCCACAATTGGAGCAGAAACGTGTATTTCAGAGGAAACTCCCAGCAAATCCTTGGTATTTGAAGACTTCTTGCAACAAAAATTGAAAGGAAAGTTAGAAATTCCATATTATGAAATCCCTAGTGTCCACAGCCTGAAGTCAACAGAGTCATAAACTTAAAACTTTGTTCAAAAATATTCACTTTATAAGTATGTATTGGGTAGTAAATATAAATTGAACTTAAGTTAGCACTTGCATTTATTTCTACAACATCACCTTGTCACAAGCTTTTCTCTAGCACTTATATTTACTACCCACTTGAATTACATAACAATGAAAAAATTGACAACAAGGCAGTCCCTAACAACATGAAATATATTATTCTCGAAGCAGACATATCCAATCACTTCTTGAAAAGCATGTGCAGATGACATGCATTTTCAACTTAGGAATTTAAATGTATCAATTACAAAATGAATCAAATAATCAAAAAATTGGGGGAGATACCATAATCAGACACAGGCTGATGCATCCAAGCAGTCATATAATATAATGTTCCTTTAATCACGAATAGTTAAAAAATTAGACCTATCACAACCCTAAAAATTTCCATGTATACATAGCCCAATAAGTTAACAAAACTATCCGCTTTTTTCTTAAAACTAAAATTAATTTCGAATGGTGAGAGATTTTACTTTCATACTTTCATGTGTAATGTAGATTATGATTGCTTCTAATGAATAATGCACAAAAAGGTGTCAACTACCAGAACCCAAACAACACAAAAGAACTTACAAAGGAATCTTTCTTCTTAGACGAACGAGACTTCGATTTCTTCCCCGAAAGCAAGGCCTTGATCCATTTTCCAGGAGTCTTTCCCATGATCAGGGCTTCAAAAACTTAAGAAAACAAGAATCAAAAATCTAAAACAACTAAAACTCATGTACATTTTTGTCAACAAAGAAGCTTGCACCTAACAAACAACCAAGCATTACCATTAATTAAGAACAAAACAAATAGGAGAAATAATAAGTAGCTAAAAAATCACTATCTCCAACATAAAACAAAAAAAAAATAATGAAAACAAGAGTGCAGGACCATAAACTTCCAGCTCAGAAGTTGTTATATACAGAATAAAACAAAAATCCAAAGTCAGATACTACAAACTATTATTTAAAACCGACAAAACTAAGTCAAATGAGCTCATGTGGAAGCCCTAAGAAGACAACCATTTGCACATGATACAAACAAAGTTTATATTTTTCTGCTAACAAACGTGAAAACAAACAAAACCCACAAAGGAAATGCAGAAAGAAAAGGAAATGAGAAGGTAACCTCAAAATGCAGGAGTGAAACCCTAAGCTAAGCTTCCATTGCTGAGGAAGAAAAAGATTGTGAATCAAGTAATAAAGTGATGGAGTGAGGAAAAATATGAAGAGAGACAAAAAAAAAACAAAAAATAATTAAAGGGGTTTTCACAAAAGGAGGAAAGTTTTGATTTTTTTACCAAGTAGAGGAAGTGAATGACGAAAGGAGACAGTAAAGATAAGAGAAGATGCTTTGCACGAGGTTGAACAAAATGGAGTTACATTTGACTCTTTTATTAAGACAACGTTATATACTCCATTATCCATGTCTTAATTTCATTCCCTACCATTTTTAAATTATTATTATTATTAGTTTTTACAAAATGATGCTATTATTCTTGGAAAAAAGACGAATAAAAAGTCCCCTGAATATGTAAAAGGAGAATCAAAGTTGTTAAATTTCCAAAAGTACAATTAAGGTCACATACACTAAATTAACAGCAATTTAGTGGTTAATGAGAATGATGATGTTATTGTGGTTAAAGAGGATGTTGTTGTGATTAATTGCTACCAAGGTTGTCATACTCGTGAATCTAAGTAAACTCGTGGAGAGAAGGTAAGCTCGGATCGTAGACTCGAATCGTAAACTCGTAAGTGTTTACGTTTATTAATAAACATACTTTTCTTTTTTATAATTAAAAAAAATATAAAAAATAATAATTTGACTTGAATATATTTTAAATCGAGATAGTAGATTTAAATATATCAATATACATACTGTATCAACCTCGATAGAGAAATTTCTATGAAATTCATATATAAATTCATTGATTTTAGTCAAATAAAAATAATTAAAATGAGTTTAGCAGTAAGTTAACACAATTTTCTGCACGGTAGAAACGTAGAAATTGTCAATTTACAATGTAAACACGTGAGTTTCTACCGAACTTTGAACGACTAAAAAATTATGTGACTCGTGAGACGTTTTGGTTAGGTAGTGACGTAAAAACGGTAAAATTGAAGTTTTAACTCATGAGTTTGACAATAATGATTGTTACGCTCTAGTTGTTAATGTGGATGATGCAATGGTTAAATATGCATGTTGTTAATGACATGCTGCAGTGGTTAATTTTGTGTATATGACTTTAGTTGTCCTTTTGAAAATTTAGTGACATTGATTGTTCTTTTACATATTCAGAGGGTTTTATTTATCTTTTTCCCATTATTCTTCGTAACTCCCTCTCTTATTTAATTATGATTGAGAGGTTATCAATGGTGGTAATTTAAGGGGGGAATTTAAAAAATCATAGATATATTATTTTGTGAAATGAAAATATATCATTATTCATTTATTGCTAAATTCAATTTTTTTTTGAATTAAGTCATGCATTGAAAAAAGGAGGAATACCGAATATCCTGATAAAGAAAACATGAGAAGTATAATTATTGAATATTAAATTGTCTGTTATGTTTTTACTTTCTTACTTTGTATATCGACAATCTCAATTTATACATTCACCACGAATTAACTCATACATGCACTAGTAACTCATGCATTCACTTTCGAAGAAAAGTTGCATGCCCAAATATCAATCTTATTGCACAAAAAAGTTGGCATTCTACTTTGACCGGAGAGTGATTCAAACTTTGTCTAAATAAAAAATATGATCATAAAAGAAATTTAAAATCTATAATATTGTGTTGTTTCTTGATTTAATGGAACTAAGAAAAGAAGTCTCGCTGGATTTCAATTAAGTGATTATTAAAAATATGAGGTCTAATTAGAGTTCAATTTTTTTTGGCCAACAATTAGAGTTCAATTTTGATCATAAGTATAAAACTCTTTTTCATTTTATGTCTTATAGTAATCATTATTCTTTAAACTAATTTCTCCAACTGATATATGATCAGATGATAAGCGCAAATTTTTCAAAAATATCATGTAACATATATTATGATTAAAAAATTATTTAAATTTATTTTCCTATTCAAATTAATCAACCAAAATATTGATATAACTTCCGGCTAACTTGTGATAACTATTATATGAAACTGAGGGAGTATGTTGGTAGTAAGTAGTGACTATGACTAATTGAAAAAGTGCCGACAGTTTATAATTTTCTTATGATTTCTTTAAACAATCATTTTCATGAGTTTAACATCAGTGACTAACCTTTTAATAAAAAAAGCTGAAAAAGTGGACAATTTAATGAAATTTCGAAACCGGATGATCCCATTGGACTAGTTTTCAATGTTGTATGAAAACTTTTACAAAGTACTCCCTCGTTGTTAAATGTAAGATGAATTTGGTATTAAATATAATAATAAATTCTAATTTTTACAAGTTTTTCTTCAAATTATTCTTATCAATGCTGCCCAATAATAAATAAATAGGAGAGGGAGAGTGTGAGTAAAAATATATGGTTAGAATATATTGGTAATACTGCTATGTTATTCTAGCTAACTTAACTAATATTTCTAATCTAATCAAATTAGATAACTATGTCTTATATTTAAGATAAGAGAGGGTATTTGCATAGTGTTGACGACCATGAAAACTCTCACATCAACAACATAACTATAACTCGTGACTTCATAAATTAGGAATTAGCTCCCTACAAATTATAACAACATTTGTAAGCAATTTAAAACTATTTTGAAAACAGATCTGCATAATCAACCATAAATATAAGAATTATTTGGGAGAATTATGAATTTGATATTTTTCGATGATTAGGGAGATATGCATTAATTCTTAAGTATTTCGTGTATGAACACTATTCTTCTCCAAGTCTAAATCATATTACCATCCTAATTAATATAACCTTACATCAATCAGCATCAGAAACTCCATCACCATCAAATAAAAAAAAATAACAAGCCCAATTATTTTATCTTGTGAAGTGAAATTTTACTAAACACATTTGCAACAAAAGGCATGCTAAAATCTGCACATAAAAGTAATCTAAGGGATCAAACTTCCAACAAAATTGCAAAATATGTTGTTACAATAGATTATTGATTTCAACTAGCTGTCGTTTGCAGCCTCTGCTCGCTTCTGAGAGGAATAAAACGTAAAACGACTATCATAGTAGACTGGACATTCTATTTAAGCACTTAATATATTTAGGAAAAATCATAAGAGGACACAGAGAACACTCAACTAATTTTTTTTTTCAAATTTGTAAAATAAAAATCTTGAGCACTGATAGCCATGGTAATTAAAGAATTATTATGCAATGTTTTAATAGTATAACTAATTGAGGTGGCCTTGTACATATTATGGATGTTGGAAATATTGAATGGGTGTGTCATAGGAACAAGTGTTATATTGTTTGGGATTGTGATGGTCCAAATTATAAGTGAATTTGGATTAATATAAAAGTGAAGAGGAGGAATGAACTTGCGTATAATGAGCCATTGGAGACCAAATCCGGCTGATATTCTCCACCCATTATATGAGAGTTATAAGTGAATTGAACACCTTTTATGGGGCATTAATTGTGGAATAATAAGAGTTTAATAGGTGTCATTATTTATCCATAATTGTGGAGATTATTCTCCATAAATAGTTGCATGATCAAAATGAAAGTTTCAAATTGAACAACGTTTTGTGTATTGCCTTTAAGTTCATATGTAACCGTTTTAATAAATTGGTTTTATGACTATATTATGGCATTTTATGACCTTGGTAAAGGTTAAACGTTCTGTAAGTTTTAGAGGCCTATAAAGGTGATTCATGTGAAGGTGTGATAGTGGGTGACTCTTGAGTTCTAAAGCACCAATCTCCTCCTCTTCCTAAATATTTTGCCTTACTAACGAAATATCTTCCGTAGTTCTGTTTCCATGTATATTTTACAGGAAGGGTTCATTTAATTTTACAGGAAGGGTTCGTTTAATGCTGGGGGGCACACGACTTCTTTTGCCGGTAGTCGTGAAATAATTCTTAAGTAAAGTGTCCCTGAGGACGCGACTTGAACTGTGTTTTCAGTGTTTGCAGGTATTGTTGCTGAAGGGATATATTAGCATTGAAGAGGAGCTAGAAGATATCCATGGAAGTATTTGAAGATTTAGGAGCGAACGCCAACAATCTTAAGAGTTATTTTAGCATATATTGATATGGCGTTCTTTAGAGGCAGATTCAATGAATAAGGAGACCTCTAAACTTTATTTAAATTAGTTGTGTTAATTTTATATTTTCCTATTATGTAGGAATTATATAATTGAACTCATATCTCTATTTGTGTTTATGTCCAGGACATTTTTAAGATATAATGTTGAAATTGGAGAAAGAAAAGTACTTCTAGTCTCTATGGCAGATTTGAGATGAAGAAGCACAATCCTCTAAAGAGCAAGAGATGATCTTATCTAAGAATTAAGCCTTAGATTTTGTTTGTTTCTCTGGGAACAAATTTAATCCTTATTCCTGTGGGGGATTGAGATGAAAAGTTATAAGCCTCTAGAATTTTTAATGACTAGAGATGTTTTGATGTAAGAATTGAGTATTACATTTGTTTGTCAGTGTGAACAAATTTTGAGTTCTTTTGTAGGCTACTCATTCCTATGTGGAATTGAGGAACCATGTGCAAACCTCTAGAAACTGTTGATACTAGAGACGATATGAGAATTGAGTTTTAACTCAAAAAGTTATGCGGACAAAGTTACCTTGGTGGTAAACATGAATCCGATAACACAGTGCGTTGAGATAATGAGTTCAATGATGATTGTGAGAAGCTGTGTTGAGGCATATGGTGTGTTATCATGGTTGTGAACCATGATGAATGACAAATTTGTCTCTTTAGTAGAACTCTCTTGAGATCTCAAGGCATATCTATATACATAAAATTAAATTAAATGGCCCATATGCATCACAGTTGAAAACTCCCTGTTATAGCAATCGCCAGTGGACAGCTTGGGTGTTGTGATGGCAGTGAAAAGAGTATTATTGTAGGATTGTTGAAAATCTAACAAGCACATACTTCCACCATCTTTGATATGCATGGCGTCTGTGAGGTAAGTGTATGTCATATTCAAACTCTAATTAAAGTTGTGAAGGGTTGATGATTTTTTGTTTATATATGTTGAGTTTATTTCTCACTGGCCGTGTCTACCGGGGTGTGATGGTTTAAGTTTTTTTTGTTAAATAATAATCTTATATAATGCTGTGAACCACGCAATGTGATGAATTATTCATATAACTATTTTGAGGAAATAAGTTCGATTTCAGATTTCTCTGAATGATGTTTAAGGGATGAGATTTCAATCATTATATTCAATATTTGTATGTGTTTTGTGGCACTTAATTACATTAGTGTTGTTCCTTGGAAAAGGAAATGAATTTTTAGAAATTCTTGTTGGAAGAATAAATAATTAAATTAAATGTTTGGTGATTACTGATTAAGTGGATTAGAAATATTTTGAAATTTCAATCTCACTTACTAGTTATTTCCGTTGATTACTAAAATCATCATTAATTATAATTAAATTCATATTATAATTTGTAATGGTTATATTATAATCATGTTTACAATGACATATAGTGATAATTAATTCTGCATTTAAGTTGTATAACAATCACCTTTGGTTTAATTGTTTTCTGTTGAATGATGGAAGATTATTTGCTATCTTTGTTTTTATATTTCCGTTGGTGGAATTAATTACTTCTCTGGAAGCTTGTTTTGTCAACTTTGCAGTGCTAGTTGTCAGATGCAATGTTCGGTTTCCATCTAAATAATATATCATGTGAATGATTATCAAATTTCCAATTTGATGGTCAATTATTATATAGTGTTATAAATGTTGAATGTTATCTTATTTTGGTAATAATGAGTATTTCATTGGTAAAATTAATTCCTCTTAGTGAGGTTTTATTTTCAAAATTAATTGGTTGATTTTCTTAGAGTGTAGTGGTCACCTAAGAAATTATACATGTGAAGGGGTCACATTACATTGAAATTTTAATTTAGTCGTTGAGAACTAGATAAACATTAACTTGGTAAATCAAAATTATTAACAGTGAATGAAAAGCTTTGGTGGCTTGTTAGGAAGACAATATAATTGTTTTCTGTGACTTTGATATTGTTTAAATATAATCTCCATATAATCCGTTGGATTAATTGGTTTCCCTGTGAAATTATATTTAACACATATCATGCTATAAATTGTAGTTTTCTAAATACTAAATATTGTTGATATATTTAGTACTATGTATGCATAAAATGTAATGTACTTTGAAATATATTTGAGACTAAGTTATTACAAACCTCTTAGTAAAAATATTGGAGAATAACCAACATTTGTTGTTGATGAATTGAGATTGTCAAATGACAATAACCATTGTTAAAAATAACAATGATGTGAAAATATTTTGAGATATTTCAAAGTGTGGGGGTGCCTTACATTTAGGATACCATATGCTCAATTCTTGTTTTGCTAAACACTTTGTTTGAAGTGTTTAACTACTCAATTTGGGTATTCGTGAGGCGGGTAAAATATTTAAGAGTTACCATCCATAAATATTGGTATGATGTACAGTGGATTCCTGTTGTATATATTGATACACAGATGTTATATGAGAAAATCCACTAGTTTCCATAATAAAATATTTGGACTAAATCCAACACATAGTGTTGATGTATTATATGTCAAGTTTCTAAATACATAAGATATTTGAAACTGTGGGGGCATAAATTTAAATTGCCTTTTTGAAACTGTGGGGGCATAAATTTAAATTGCCTTTTAAAATTTTGAGACCAAATGGCTATAAAAATTAGCAAAAAAATTGGTGATAAGCCAACATTTAATGTTGATGAGTTGTGATTGCTAAAAGGCAATAGCCATTATAAAGAAAAATAATGGTATATTTGAAAATCTTTTGAGATATAATATAAATAAGCATGCTTGAAAATTGTGGAGATATCTTAATTGATTTTGTGGGGTCAACAATTGACCTATCGGCCGTTAACTAAACCTCGGGATGAAATAATTAGTCGAGGGGAATGTGACTAAAGCCAACTTGAAATTGACAAGCGATGACAACCCAACCTCTGTGATTGGAGATCCCATGAAGGAGGTTCAATGGGTAAGAACAAGTCGTGCGTCAGTTCTACTAGCACTTGTTGAATAATTTGCTAGTCAATTCCTATGACCCGGAAAGTGCTAGATTGCATTTTTGGTGAGGCTGAGTATAAACTCTTAATGATTTCATAATCCTACGGGATGGTGTGTTCATTGCAGACACATTTAATGAAATCACCTTTACGAATGTCGGAGTGGGGCCGCTCCTATGAGATCGTGGCGAAATCTCTAGAGCATTCGTTATGCACCGGTCACGCTCATGGTCGTCTTAACGGGCAAAACCGACGTTAACATTGGAAATGTGGGGTATAATCTGACTCATAATGCCTCTGGTATACGCCAAGAGTTGTCAATTTAATTCCATAAGAACATTGGCTTCTCTGTGTACCAAGTATTACCCGTCTAGGTCTAGTTCAAGTCCAGAGGACCACTAGATACAATGATTATACTCCATGTGTACTCAGTTAAGGCGTTCCTTATGACACATGTGGGGGATTGTTGGAAATATTGAATGAGTGTGTCATAGGAACAAGTCCCATATTGTTTGGGATTGTGATGGTCCAAATTATAAGTGAATTTGGATTAATATAAAAGTGAAGAGGAGGAATGACCTGGCATATAATGAGCCATTGGAGATCAAATCCGGCTGATATTGTCCACCCATTATATGAGAGTTATAAGTGAATTCAACACCTTTTATGGGACATTAATTGTGGAATAATAAGAGTTTAATAGGTGTCATTATTTATCCATAATTGTGGAGATTATTGTCCATAAATAGTTGCATGATCAAAATGAAAGTTTCAAATTGAACAACGTTTTGTGTATTGCCTTTAAGTTCATATGTAACCGTTTTAATAAATTGGTTTTATGACTATATTATGACATTTTATTTCCTTGGTAAAGGTTACATGTTCTGTATGTTTTAGAGGCCTATAAAGGTGATTCATGTGAAGGTGTGATAGTGGGTGACTCTTGAGTTCTAAAGCACCAATCTCCTCCTCTTCCTAAATATTTTGCCTTACTAAGGAAATATCTTCCGTAGTTCTATTTCCATGTATATTTTACAGGAAGGGTTCGTTTAATGCTGGGGGGCACACGACTTCTTTTGCCGGTAGTCGTAAAATAATTCTTAAGTAAAGTGTCCCTGAGGACGCGACTCGAACTGTGTTTTCAGTGTTTGCAGGTATTGTTGCTGACTGGATATATTAGCATTGAAGAGGAGCTAGAAGATATCCATGGAAGTATTTGAAGATTTAGGAGCGAACGCCAACAATGGATACACTGCCCTTATTTTTGGGAACTAACATAAGTCTAGAGTGAGGTGTGTGTTAGTTTTTGATGAAAAGGTCATCTATCTATTAACATTATAAATCAATGCCTTCCCGCCTTTCCAAAACATAAGGCAAAACATCAGCTCCTCTGCCATTTCGTCGGCTACACACACATATCACTATTCATAAAGCCGTTTTCTCAGCTTTGGGCTGCTCTGCTACTAAAATTTCAATTTCAATCCCTTTTGAATCTACCACCATTTCAAATTTAAATTTCAAAACTCCCCCCATCCTCATCAACAAAGCCCATCTGCCACAAATCTGAATTCAATTTGAAATTAAAAACTTCCTCAATATCAGAACAAACACATACTTGTCTCCTTTTCTTTCACAGCTTCAGCTTCATTTTTGCCTTTCTCGCATATTCCTTTCAGATTTAACCCTGGATCCTCTTGACCAAGTGTCACTTGCATAGCGGTTCTTAAAAATATCAGGTACCCACATCTATTCCTAGCACAATTTCTTCCCGTTATTACGCAGGCTTCGCCTTCAACTTCTATGCTTCGATCTCAACTTTTGCTGCCTTTCAGATTTCTTGCTTTCTGTTCGTAAATATAGAAGTAGCACACAAAGTCTTCAATGGCTTGAGCTTTGATCTTTGATTTCTTGAATTTTTCTCTCATGTTTTGGTTTATGTTGTTTCTGGGACTACAATGGCATTTTGGCTAATCACTGAGGATTAGAGGGATCGTGGTAAACACTGCTGGTCCTCACCACTTATGTACGCACAGAATGCAATTGCTGTCAATGAATTTCTTGGGCATATTTGGAGAAAGGTTTTATTTTTTGGTTCAATTTAACAATTGTTGTCTCAAGTAATTGCTAATGGGAATGAAACATTAAGGTTTTATTTTTCCAGAAGCTTATTGGTATTGGATTGGAACAGGAGCTTTGATTGGTTATGCTGACCTACCTTTCTATTTTTTCCCTCTTCCATTTGTCTTCCAAGATTTTGTTGCCTTTGTATCTTCTTGCTCTGAGGTAAATCCAGTGGAACGAGGTGGGTTCTATCAAAAAGAGTTCTCAATGATGATGCAGTCATTTAGCAATGAAGTTGGATGGTATGAAACTTAAATAGTTTACTGTTTAACATTGATTTGTCCTTCTACATTATTAGGTTATGTTGGTGCCATGTTATGAGTTGTTGTTTCTTTCTTTGGCTTCCAATTTTTGTTCATAGGGTTGAGAATATGATTAAATGTTCAATGTGCAGCTCATTGGGCAGATTATGTCCAAAGAGATGTGGCCAAAGCTCTTCATGATGGTGATGTGGTGTTCATTCTGGTGCGGTATGTCATTGTATATTATGATAATTTTGAGCATTTCCCTTGTGTGATTTCATACTCTGATGCCACTATATCTTTATAATACAGAGTTGTAGAGTCATATATCTTCTGTTATTGTTAGAATTTCATGAGAAAAGGTGTGACCATTTGTTGTCCTGTGCCATCAAATGGTTAATAGCTTTAATTATTTTATTCAATACTCCTTTACAGTGATGCTTTTATCTTCAATGTATAGGTGAAAGTCAAGTACAGATTCCTTTAGTTATTATGACATCTGATGAGCGTACCTTGAAGCTTTTGGAATCAAATTCCTACTTTGGCATGCAACCCACACAAGTGACACTTTTAAAGCATGTATGGCTTATCTAATGGAAGTTGTAACATTTCTTTAGAATGATTTCATCAAATGGTTTTAACACAAATAACACAAATGGCTGCCATCTCAACTTTTGTTTCATTTGAGACTTATTGCTTTCAGTTTTAATCACAAACGTAAATCTAGAAGCCGCACAAAAAGTCTTCAATGACTTGAGCTTTGATCTTTGATTTTCTCTTTCTTTTATATACACCGATGTTTCCTCTTCTTTTCTTTTTCTGATGCAAGCAGCTCATGAAATGTGTTTTATGGTTTTGTTAGTGGGCCTTTCATCATGGTGAACTCATCTTCTAAGCATGGTTGCAGCTAATGTGAACTCATCTTTTTTCAATAATAGAACTCATGTAAGTAATCTTCCAAAATCCTTTCTTGATAGTAATTTGTTGAGAAAAATGAAAAAGATCTTGGGAGATGGTACAAGAATTAGGAACTGCTCAAAAAGATTTATATCTGAGAAACTAAGGATAGATGGGGAGGGAGAACTAAATCATCAAATCAACTTAATAGATTGTAGAAATCGAAGATTATAATAAAATACCACCTTACTGTTAATTCAGATTTGAAGCTCCTATCAATTTTTTTTTGTTAGCCCATGTCAATATTTGCTTACTTTGCTAATTTTAATTGCAGAATGCACATGAGTTTTGCATTGCTATAATGTACATGCTTCTCTATTTGCATTATCTAATTTCTGACTTGAATCTTATAATTAATTCCACAAAGATATATTTAGTTTCATTGATGTAGATTAACCATCAGAGTTAATTTAAAAATGATTTTTTGAAATTGTATCTCAGAATCGGCAGATATTTTCCTAGCTAACGTTGCCTAATTCTGTTATCTATATAATAATGCATGGAACAGAGATCTGCAGGTCCATTTGCCTAAGATTCCTTAACTGTTAAATAAGAGACCCTTTTGCAATGAAGAGAACATTAGCTTGAAGATCACTTTATTGATGCCTAAGAGACCTTTTTGCATTGATTATAGATTCAATGAAATTCTAAACTGAAACCAATTTATTTTGCTGTCATGTATTGCCCTGAATACCACTTGAGGTCGATCATATTCACTCACATTGCAGCAATTATGTCAGGATGACCTTTTATAAACTGAGTATTCTTTTAAGCATGACCTGCATTAATTTTCAGTGCTTAGAAGTGGATTTGAATACCACATTTTTGCTGATCTGTTTCATGGTTGAAATATTTGGAATATTTGGGAGTTTAATGGCTGATTTCTGAGTGGAATTGTTTAAAGTAAATTTCAAAGATTTGGTTGTTTGATTTTTTGGCTTTACTCATGCATGTAAGTAATCTTCCTACATCATTCCTTTTTTGCTTATTTCTCAGGAAAAAATGAAAAATGATTGGGCGAGAAGGTACAATGGGGAAGGAGAGGGTGACAACAAACTGAATGGAAGAAGAAATAGAGTGAATGAAATAAAATGGGAGAATGAAAGAAAGGGTCATGAGTGTTGTTTCACTGATCATTGAATTTCTATAAATGAGCAATGTTTTATGTTTGTGTTGCTTTGTTACATAGTGTTCACAATCTATTCTTCCCGCCTTTCCAATATACAAAGCAACATGTCGGCTTCTCTCCTATTGTATAGCTGTTATTTATTTGCCTATTTACCTTATAATAAGCTGTTATTTATTGTATAGCGTGTTGATCGACACGTGCAAGGGTCTAAACAATTATGAAGGGTTTTGACGCTTTTGACTTAGCTTGGGCATCCATTTTAAAGATGATGAAGGTTTCTAATGCCATTGGGTATTAGAGAAAAAAGTGACCTTCTATTTTTCTTCCTCCTATACATGTCTTTTTACAATGGAACTATGAAGTTCAATAAATATTGAGAGCAATGTGGTGCAAATATATATATAAATCTTTATATCCTCTATTTCAATTCATTTCTCTCTCTCTTGGATTGCTAATATATATGTCCCTTTTCCCCTTTATTTTAAGGTGGACTAGAGCTCAAATATATGCTCAAGTGTGATGTTAGAGTTAGAAATATCATTTGATATAAATTTGAATATATAATATGATCATTTCAATGAAGACGTTGGGTATTGATTTATATCATTCATCCTCACAAGAGAAAAAATAGCCATTCTCTTATTTAATCTAACTGCGCGAAGCGCGGGAAACAGGAAACACAAAACATCCGTGCAGCGCACGGGAGGAACGCTTGTTATGATAAATGTAGTCGATAAAAAATTCATTATTGTACATAATGTGACTTCTACTGTCTTTAATCTTTTACGGTAATATTACTGAATATAGAAAATGATCGTTTTATTTACATTTTAAGGAAGAATAGACTTTTATTCAAAGTACTCTATATCTATATTTTTGTTTTTTTTTTATCAGAATTACTCTGTATTGTTGTTACAGCCAACTATTAAATAAACCATGAATCCATGATACTAAAGTTGCCACTTACCAAGATTAGACTAAACGCCAACTGTCAAGTTGAAGTTAGCTAAATAGTCAAAGTGTCAAACTATTAATAAATGATGAGTGATTGAAAACTACATTCCATTTTTTAGAAAAAAAAAAAACAAGAAAACTGCTTTCACAAATTTCACGTGATGGCGCGTGTTTCTGCCACCACTTTGTATCATAGTGGAGTAGATAATATAGAATAGTTACAAACTTAAAATCTTCTAATACAATGGTCAATGGGAGCACAACAAATTAACTGATTTTAACTTTTAATTGCTTGAGAATTCAAATGAAACAATTCACATTTTTGTTTTATTACAAAGAAAATATTTCAGTAGTATTATGAATGTTAGTTAGTTTTGTTTCCCTAAAAAACAAAATAAAATGAGTGAATTGTATGAGATAAACTATCAATCTATTCAGATTACAGAATAAAATTAGCTGAATTGTTTCGGTATATCAGTTGGTATGCATGATCAATGAAATCAATGCCAATTTTTTTCGTTAAGGAATTCAACTCATACCCTAACTGGACATGTAATGTAAGTAATTCTTTATATTATAATTATTGATTTAAAATGTTTAAAATTCTCTCCTAAATATTTAAATTTTAGACATAAAAATCATTCGTAACCATTAACACGTCTATAGTTTGTTTCAGTTTTTAAATTCCATATTTTACAGTAAATTTTTCAGTCTTTTTTTTAATCTTCTTATATTAGTATTGTTGGCCTAAGTATTTTTTACTATATGGTAGCTAGTAAAATTAAATAATTTAATAAAAATTCTCATATGGTAAAATGGTTATGTCTAACTAATATGCATAATTTTC
Source organism: Mimosa pudica (assembly GCA_029929735.1). Classification (NCBI taxonomy): domain Eukaryota; kingdom Viridiplantae; phylum Streptophyta; class Magnoliopsida; order Fabales; family Fabaceae; genus Mimosa; species Mimosa pudica. Next base: position 8,930,225 of record JAKELP010000024.1, read on the forward strand.
ATTCCATTGGAAGTTAGAAATGAATAAATACGTGCACGATCCCTACATAAACATAAACTTCTCAATGTATCTTTAATTTATTTTACTACTGTAATTTATGTGTCAAATGTAAATATTAATGTAAGTAATGGCGCAAATAAAAAATCACATTGGTTTGCTGGCCAATTGCAACCCCAGGATTTCAGATCTGTGCTGACTTTGGACATACCGGCACACCTTCGATTTCTCGGCTACTCGGCTTGGGTGCCATTTTTTTAAAAATTGAAAGCCTAAAAAATTCCTTTAGGCATTGATTGCACACCCCAATTAAATTATTTTAGCATTCACTGACTCACACTGTCAAACACATATTCCATTTTTTTGGGGTCAAAACCAAGGTTGTCAAACTCGTGGAGACAAGGTAAACTCGGATCGGTAGACTCGAATCGTAAACTCGTAAGAGTTAACATTATCAAAAATATTTCTTTTATATAATTAAATAAGAATACAAAAATAATAATAAATTTACTTGAATTTATTTTAAATACAAATAGTAGATTTAAATATATCAATATTTATATTATATCAACCGCAATAGATAAATTTCCATGAAATCCATATTTAAATTCATTCAATATTGTCAATTAAAAATAATTAAAATGAGTTCAGTAGTAAGTTAACACAATTTTATATAAGGTAGAAGGGTTAAGGGTCAAATCTAGCACTCTACTATTGCCAAAAGTTCACCTAACATAAACAAGAATTCGATGGCTCAAATGTAGCACACATCTTTTCAAAAATGGCTCAAATCTAGCATTTCCGTCAACTCTAACGGGTTGACCGTTAAGTTTGACTTGACAATGTCACGTCGCCCGCCACGTCACTCATTTTTGCCACGTGGCATGCCACGTCATCCAATGGGCCCACTCACTATCCATTATTGGGTGACGTGGCGATTGACGTGGCAGGACACGTGGCAAAACTGGTTGACGTGGCGGGTGCCGTGACATGGTCAAATCAAACTTAACGGTCAAACCCGTTAGAGTTGACGGAAATGCTAGATTTGAGCCATTTTTAAAAAGATGTGTGCTACATTTGAGCCATCGAATTCTTGTTTATGTTAGGTGAACTTTTGGCAATAGTAGAGTGCTATATTTGACCCTTAACCCAAGGTAGAAACATAAAAACGGTGAATTCACAATGTAAACACGTAAGTTTCTACCGAATTTTTAAAGACTGAAAATTTAGGTGACTCGTAACACGTTTTGTTTAGGTAGTGTCGTAAAAACGGTAAAATCGGAGAGTCAACTTGCGAGTTTGACAACAATGGTCAAAACACATTCAAATGTGAAAGTATACAATGTACGTCCAATTAATGTTTTAGATTTTTTCCATTATTGCACTGAAAAATTCTTATTGCATATCAATATATGCTGCTCCCATACTTATTACAAGGAAACTTGTGGTTAGTTTTCTTATAAAACACATCATTGGATATTAAAATATTGTTTTTCAAGAGTATTAATACTTAAAAGTATTTAATAAAAATGATGATAAAAATGAATAATTAGACTTTAATGTAGTTAATGAAAATGATTTTTTTAACTGAAATTGATGAAAATGGTATTGAAAATCACTTGATTTTACAATAAAATTAATGTTCAATTGGTGTCATTTGAAACTGAAGTGATGCATATATATAATTAAATTCTTTCTATATAAGGTACCTTCTATAAAAGATGAATGCTTTAAGAGATTAGATGAGGTAGTAGGACTATTAATTGATTTTTTCTAATAATAACTATTTAATTTAAAGTCATTAACAATAAGGTGTGCCATTAAATTTTATTTGGTTCAATTAATTTTATTTGGTTCTATTTACTTTTTATTCAATATATATTGACTTTATTTTCATGTGATCAGTGGATATAAAACAAGGGTAAAGTTGTAGAGTTGTCAATTTAAAGATAGAGTTAATGGAGTTTAAAGTTTTGTGAAACATATTAGAAGTGCCTCATAAATAAAATTAAAAGAGTAATACTCCCCCTAGTCTTATTTATAAGATCCGTTTGATTTTTTTAAAAAAATTAAGCAAGCAAAAATAATCACCTTATATTGTTTGTAATTATCTTTTTTCTTCAACACTAATTTATTTTACTTACAAACTAATTTATAATCTAATTAAATGTTGCATTAGTTATAATTTATTGGTCTAATTTACTTCCTCGTTTTTTTAAAAAAAAAAGTCAAAATAATTATATTTTAGTATGCAAAACAGTCCTTAATAATGGTAGAAATGAGTAGGAAATATAATATAAATATGGAGAATAACATTCAATAACATGGAAAAACCTATTGAATAATGGTCTCAAATCATAGTAAACTTTTATATAAATGAGACAAATCTGTTGATAGGGGGAGCACCTAGACATATCTCTTTCCTCCCTTCCATATTCATTAGAGTGACTTATACTTCCTGAAGGGAGTATATAGAATTGGAATTATTTGGTGGACTTGAGATATTCTAAAGAGAAGCTAGTGCATATTTAATATGATAGTATCGTTAGCGTCTGATCTGGTTCTCTTTCTTTTATGGTTGCTACACTCTTAATATGCAAATAGGCTCCACTATCCACCACTTCCTTCATGCTTCATTCACTACATTCTTTCTTGAACAAATCTACAACTCTTCTCAGATCTCACATTCTCTTCTGGGTCCTCTCTACCACTTCAATTTTCTCATCTCACTAAAATCTTTGTTCTCATCATCAGTCCATCATAAACTATACTCAGTGACCTACCATTCTTAATCATATCATATCATATCATAGCTATTTTTGTTTCAGAACATGAAACTTTTCTGTGTTTCATTCACTTACTTGTTTGCTGAAACTTTTCTTATTCTTCTTCTTTTACTTGCTCACTTTTCAACTGCACAACTAACACAAAGTGAGAGTAGAATTCTATTCCAAGTTCAGAAAATTCTTGAATATCCTCAAGTTCTTCAAGGATGGAACAACTGGACTAACTTCTGTTATCTTCCTTATTCACCTTCTCTCCAGATTGTTTGCTCTAACACTCATGTAATAGAATTAACAATCATTGGAAACAAAACCACCTCTCTTTCAGGAAGCTTTTCCATTGAGTCTTTCTTCACTGTCTTGACAAAGCTTCCAAATTTGAAAGTTCTTTCATTAGTTTCATTAGGCTTGTGGGGTCCATTACCACCCAAGATCAATAGGTTCTTGTCTCTTCAAGTTCTGAACTTGAGCTCAAATTCCATTCATGGTGACATCCCACATTCAGTAGCTTCCATCACAAGTCTCAGGAGTCTGGTTTTGTCTGGTAACTTGTTCAATGGAAATATCCCAGATCTTAAAAGATTAACTTCTCTTGAAGAACTGAATCTTGGAAACAACAAACTAGGTCCTGAATTCCCTTCATTAGGCAGTAATCTTATAAGCTTAGTATTGAAAAACAATTCATTGAGATCTGTATTTCCTTCTAAGTTTAATCAGTTTGGCAGGCTGCAAAAACTTGATATTTCTTCCAATGAAGTTTCAGGAAACATTTCATCTTCTTTGTTCTCTCTTCCTTCCATTCAGTATGTGAATTTGGCATACAACAAATTAAGTGGCTCTGTTCCAATGAACATTAGATGTGGTTCTTCTCTGAGCTTTGTAGATATATCAAACAATCTTCTGGTGGGAAAATTGCCTTCTTGCTTTGTGTCAACCTCAAAGTCCTCAAATCACACGGTTTTGTATTATGGGAATTGCTTATCCATAAGTGGCTCAAAAGATCAACATGCAAATTCATATTGTAAGAAGGAGGAAGCTTTGGCTGTAAAGCCTATTGAAGGAAGCCATAATGGTTCAGATATGAGATTAGGCTTTATACTTGGGATAATTGGTGGGTCTGTAGGACTTTCAATGGTTTTAGCTCTCATCATTCTTCTCAGCTTGAGGATGACCAAAACAGAAAGAGCTGATAATTACTTAGACAGATCTGTTGCTGATAAATCCCCTATACATGCATCACCAAGACCAAATACTGATACAAGTAAGCTACCTTTTTGGATCTTCTTTTTTCTTTTATGATCTGATTTACACTCAATGATGAATACTGTCCACTTTCAGTCTCAGACATAACTTTTCCAATTTACCTGTTGTGTGTCCATTTTTGTCTTGTCTTAAAGATCTTGGTGATTTTTAATGTGAAATCAAGCATGTAACTCATGACTGTATTGAATGCTCACTTATGCTTCTAGAAGGTATTTTTAGTTTTTAGATGAAGGTGCAAATATATACTATACATGGTAAATTGTAAAATGGGTACTCAGCAGCATCATGGTAATTTTGATGGTGCAAATATATACATGGTAAATCAAAATGGGGAAAAATACACATGGTAAATTGTAAAAGGTGCAAAAATATACATGATAAATTGTAAAAACGGCACCTAACACCATAAGAGTGAAGAAAAAAATGGTGGGGGTGCCCTATTTTGATTTACCATTTATATTTTTGCACCTTCAAAATTACCATGACACTGAGTGCCCATTTTACAATTTTTTTGATCAAAATCTTTCACAATTTACCATGTATATTTTTTCACCTTTACCCGTTGGTCTCTTTGTTGGTGAAGGGTATTTTTAGTCTTTTTTATCAAATGTTTTGATAGTTCCAATGAAAATTAAATATATTTTGAAGGGACAGTGAAAATGGTAAAAATAATATGATGTTGAAATTTAATGTAGTTTGTAAGGACATTATTAGAAATCACTCAAATTTCATGACAAATTCAATGCTTTTGGCTATTTTTTTGGTAATACGCTTTTAACTATTTTCTTGTATGTGTAAATTAATTAAAAGTGACTTATAAAATGAACGAGGGCAGAGTATCCATATGTTGTTTTTCAATGTTTATAGGACGAGTTCCTCAGACAACTAGGCTTGCAGCAATTGGACTTCAACCATACAGAATGTTCACATTAGAGGAAATGGAGGAGGCAACAAACAATTTTGACCAATCAAATCTGATAGGGGAAGGATCAGAGGGAATGGTAAAGAATAAAAAAAAAACGTGCTAAATAAGTTGGGACCCAACATATTAAATTTTAATGCTATATGCTTTCTGTGCATTATTGCAGCAATATAAAGGGTGGATCCTAGATGGGTCTGTGGTCCTAATTAACTGTGTAAAGATAATTCACAAGAATGTGACCCAAAACCACATTGAGGTGCTCTCTAACTTGAGGCATAGGCATTTGGTAAGTGTTATTGGCCACTGCCTAGTAGCTTCACAGGATCAACGTCAGCCAACAAGCACACTTTTTCTTGTTTGTGAACAATTCTCAAATGGGTCATTGAGGGATCATTTAACAGGTAAGAGATCACACACAAGTTATTAAGCATCCATAGTTTACTTCCAAAATGGTTTTTTGGTTATTAAGAATCTACACAAGTCAATAAGCATCCATATTTTATATAGACCAAACAATTGGGTTAACACTATCTATAGTCATTATAAAATGATCAAATTTTGATTTTCGTCTTTGTGGATTCAAATCATGACTTTTTGGTCCTTGTAGTTTTATAATGAACTGATCTGATTTTGGCAGCATCAACTTGTAGGGATCAATATTAAAACTTAATAAAAGTATATAGGAACCAAAATCTAGTTATAGCCTCTAAACTTTTAAAGGAGGTACGGTTTGATCCTTTACTTTCAACTAGTTTTGGTTTTGGTTTCTATATTTAAGAGCATTGACTTTAAGTTGATGTCATTGAACTAAGACAACCTAACCATGATTTGAAGTTTTAAGGGTAAAAACCAAAATTAGATCAAACTATAAGCCGTAATTTTGTCCCAAGTGTAGGACATAATTTAATTTGTACTATAGCCTACACCCTACATTTGTGACAGGATCACATGAGTATTAACTTTTCTTTTTTCCCAACAAGTTCTGAAATGAATCTTCATTTAATTTTAGATTGGAGAAAGAAGGAAGTGCTGAAATGGCCACAAAGAATGGCCATCAGCATAGGAATTGCAAGGGGAATCCAGTTCTTACATACAGAAGTTGTTCCTGGTATATTTGGAAATAACATAAGGATTGGGAAAATCCTATTGGATGATAGTCTCAATGCAAAAGTTAGTGGATATAACATTCCCTCGATATTCAATCATATTAACAGGTAGTTTTCTTCTTGTGGTATTTTCTTTTCTTTTTAATCCCTTTTCCCACTTTATGTTCCTTCCACATTTAACAATCCAAAGTATAATTAGGTGTGTTATGTCCACTTGCAGCACTGACAACGTCCCAGAAAAGGAAGATATATATCAGTTTGGTGTTATTCTACTGGAAGTTATTACTGGCAAATCCATTTCTTCTGTCAATGAAGTAGAAGAGCTGAAAGATGAGGTACATGTTATAGTAAAAGACTCAAGATATACTAATCTTCATAAAACACCTTGGTTTTAGTATAAGGGATTTTGTCTGTGGTTAACTGTAAGGTGCTGAATTTATGTCAGTATGAATGCAGAAAATGCTTTTGGGAGAGTTACTTCTAATTAGGCCTAACAATACTCAAATTTGATAATCTCAGATCTATATAAAAAAAATCTTCATAAAATTGCTTTGTTAATAATTTTAGTTTAAAAACAACTCTTGTGAGATATCTCTGAATACAAGCTTTGACTAAACTCAAAGATTTGCTTATCTGAAATATTCATATTCTCAATTTGAAATTTTCAGCTTGAGAAAAGCTTGTCAGAACCAGCATCAGTACTTAGAGGAGTGACTGATCCGTCAATCATGGGAAGTTATGCGTACGATTCAATGAGAACCACAATTCAGATTACCATAAGTTGCCTCAGTAAAGTTCCTAGCGCACGCCCTTCAATAGAAGATGTTCTTTGGAATTTGCAATACTCAATTCAGGTCCAGGAGAACTGGACCAGCAGTGGAAACCTCGGACTCAGTACCAGATTTTAAGCAATTCAAAGAATATGTCTGCTCAAGCTTGATTTCATAGTTCATTAATTATAAACAATTAATTCATGTGTGTAAATATGTAACACCTTGTGTGTTACGTGTCAATATGTATTAGAGGGTATAAGTTGGTTAATTGTTGATTAATTCATGACACAAGTGGTAGTGAGTAGTGACCCCTTCTGTCAATACCCAACTGTACTTGTAAGAACTAGACTTTCCTCTGTAACATTCTGCAATATAACAATGCAAGTGTCTCCCACATTTTTATTAATAAAACACGTTTCATATTTTATTACCTGGAAATTGTGATTTCTCTGTTTGATCCTAACTAGCAATCTCTTGTTGATAACTGTCCTAGCGATATTTTCATATGCAGTAAGTGGTGTGGTTAAACATAAAAACAGTCAAAAGAAACACAACACCTAGATATTGAGCTTATGAGTGGAACACAAGTTCACATTAAGTTTTGGGCAAACACACATAGGACGATCAGAAGCCAAGGATCATAAAACACAACAGTTTCAAGTCACAGTTATTTAATGAGATCTGAGATCCCCTGACAATCTTGTTGACTGCCATACAAGTCTTGGAGGCGGGATCATTCAATCGGCTGTCCAACTCTGCTCAACAATCTCTCGGACTTTTCTGTTGTAATCGCGCTTGTTTTCACTAAACATCCGAGCAGCCTCTGAATTTGCTGGTGAGTTTGGGTTTGGGTCGCACAGCAATGACTGCAACAAGGCCATTATACAGATCACAGACATAATAAAAAATTACATTCAACTGAGAATTTAAAACGCATAAGAATGTCACCAAGAAAAAAATGGCCGCATCAGAAAGCTACAACATAGAGAGGTGTACATTATGACATACATGGCCAGATTGTGCCAAGCAAGACCACGAGGGAAGAAAAACTCTACCACTAAGTATTAAACAATGCTGCATCTCAAACTCAAACTCAGGTCGCCTGTTTAAGCTAGTACAACCCTTTACTAATTGAACCAGGTGTTTTTGGTGGTGAAAAATGGGAAATTTTTTGAGAGGGCACGACTTGTTTTGGATATCAAGTTTTCAGAAGCCATTACAACACATTTCCTATGAGCTTAGAAAATAAGTCGTTCCATTAATTCCATATCAACATTTAAAGCACTAGCCTGAAAATTCAGTCTAGTAAATACAAACATGCATGTTAACTATAGGATTCAGCAACAAGCCAACAACACGTCGTATAAGGAGAAGAAAAATGGATAGGGTAGGCATGGACATTATCACAACTCACAGCTATAACAGAACGGACTAGCAGACTTGAGCAAGAAAAATGAAAGAGTTGCACAAGAGTGCATTAATTGAAAGAAGCAATGCTAGCAAAGCTGGTCAGAGTTTGTCATATTTGAAATGACAAATATGAGTGGAGGTGCACAGAGCAACTTATTTAGACAAGGCAATTCTAACAAGGTAGAAGCAGATGCAAAGTATGAGAACTGGACATAATAAAGATTACTGGATTATTGCAGTAGAATCAGAGTTTGCGTTCCAGGGACGCCTAATAACATGGAGCATTAATTGAAAAGTGAAGATAAATATTTACCCGAATAGGAAAAAAACATAAGACTGCTCAAATTCACAAACATGGAAAATGGTGTGGAAGACACACATAAAACTAGCACGTGAATCTACCAATCAATGACAACTATTAAATGAGGCGGTCAATGTCTTACTTCTAAATTCAAGCTAATGCAAGTGAAGACACAGCTTAAGTTATAGAAAATCTTGCGACTTAAATTTTATGGTGGCTTTTGGAATGTGAACAATTGATTCTCCCACTTACTTGAACAAGCTATAAAATATTAACGTAATATTATTGGACAATTCAAGTTCAAATTCTAATTTATGCATTAAAAATGACGTATACAACACAGGGACAGGGGTATTGGCTTTTGACCTATATCATGCACAATTTATTTTATTTTTTAAGAAATAGGCACCCTTTACTTGGAAATATGAACATGTCCCGCAATATGTTGCTACATAAAAGAATCATCTATACGATTATTTTGTTCTTATTTTCCTTCTAATTGAGTATCCCATCCTCAAAAAATTAAACTACACACACAACAGGAAGATGCAAATAAGATAAACAGTTTTTAAATCAAGCAGTACATATCTGGAAGCATCTCCTGTTAAGTGAAATAAATTTACCTGGATTGAAGTAAGAATTGCAGCTACATCATAAATTGGGCTCCATTGATTCTGTAAAATATCCAAACATATGCTCCCATCCGCGTAGACTAAAACAGAGAAAGGAGGACTTAGAACTGTAAATTTCTGAATTTGATATTAACCAGCAGAACTTCTTAAGCAAGCCCCAAACAGAATTTGGTACCCAAAAATTTCGCCCAGAAAGAATAAAGGAAAGCAAGCTCTAAATATCAACTCACTGTTTGGATGGAACATCCGAGAAACAAAGCGTACTGTAGGCGGTTTATTGGGATAATCTTCTGAAAACTGAAGAGTCAATTTAAACGTGCCTAAAACACAGAAATCAAATAAAAAAAAAGTTGGATTAGCATATAGAATTATTTGAAATAGAGGAAGTGATCATAATTATAGACAATTGGTCATAAAATTATTTTCAACTTTATCAATTATTTGTGAGGATGAATAGGCCCTCTAATCATCAGCCTTCAGAGTAGATTATTAATTAAACCTACCGGGAAAATAGAAGTAATTTGCTCTACTATGTGTATGGTTTCATTTTTATCTAAGATTTCACTTGTGCAAGAATACTTGAAAGTAATACTACGTGAACAGGTCACTGTTGATCAATTTAAGTGCTTATGCATGATTAACGACCTAAAAGCCAAAAACATCATGAAGCATTGAAGTTATTGACAATCATAAAGTAAAGATTTGACGGGATGTTCAAACAACCGGGTCCAAATATTAAGTTAAATTTTCATGGTACCCTTCAAAATCCAGAGATTACATGTGAACACAACTATAAGTCCACGAGTCAGTTACAAACTAAGCAACTCAAAATAATTTATACTTGTATAAAAAATAAGAGGAATGAAAAATTATGAGGATGCCTAACACCTGCATCCCTTCCTCATAAGGTTGCATGGTTAATTTTGGTGAAATTAGGCCCCATTTTCACAAGCCATCTGAATGACAAGTGGAACTACTTCTTAATTGCATTAAAAACACATAAAGGGTCAACTCAGTTATAATCCTCAGGCAGCCTTACCTCTGCTTTATGCAGAGACACTGATTCAAACCCATAACCTCAGACCCCACGGCAAGCAAACTTACCATTGAGTCAAGTCAACCCTTCAAAACAAGACCAGAAATGCTATGAATGAATGAAATGAGACAGAAAATGTAACAGTACCTCCATCCCATGGGGTGTCATCTGGCCTGGAAAACCACCAAGAAAACAATTGTTAGCATTGACATACACATCTACAAAACGATTTACTTGTTTTGAGATTATTAGTGTGATAATAGTAATTAATACCCAAAGATGACAGCATTCCAAAGCAAGATATTATTCTCCTGGGGAGCACCACTGATGCCAGCAGGAGGGTCCTGCTGCAGCCTTTTAAAATCTCTCATCAATCTCTTCCTGGCAGGAGTTGACATTCTCACCACCTACACCACAACAACAACACCAACACACACAATCTTCACCAAATCTAGCTAGCACACTTTCATTAGCTCACCATATTCTATTCAACCAATCAATCAATCTCTCAAACACCACACTTCAATAAACCAATCTAAATTAACAGCATAACTAGTCATATCTTGTTTCACACATCAATCTAAAGGCAAGATTGTACATTTTATGAACATGATTCAAAACCACAAGAACAGCAGATCAAGAAGCATGAAGTGAATCAATGAAAAGAACAAGTATTACAGACTCAGAATCACCGTGTGTGTTTTATTTGCTGAAAGAAATGAAAATATGAAAGCAAGGAAGAGAGTTACATGAATCCGAGAACAAGACAAGTGAAAAGATTAGGAAAGCAAAGATAAAGAGTGGAAATGAAAATTAGGGTTTGAAGAAATGGAAGTGATGAGAGAATTGAAATTGAGAATGATATTAAAGAAAGAAAAGGTTACCAGAGGAGAGGAAAAGATGGAATCTTGGAATAGTAGAAGTAGTCACTGTCTCACTGAATTGAATATCAAAGAAAATCAATGAAGAAGAAGAAGAAGAAGAAGAAGATTGTGTGATATTTATATCTTACTTTCTTTTCAATCTCTTTCTCTCACACATAAACACTCTTTTCTCCTTCCTTCAACTTGCCCTCCCAACTAGCTTCTCTTTTATATTTGGACTTAAATGCCATCAGCCACCCATTTTTCGGGATTTGCAGTTTAATCCCTGGTAAGGGAAATTAATACTGGAAGGTCCCAATACATTCCAAAATAATTATAAAGTCCCAGGAGTCATTTCCTGCAATTGTTTGCTTATCTTCAATGACCATTTTGCCCTCATAAGATGAAAGCATAGTCCCCTGTAGGGACCAGTGAGATGGCAACCATCTTTAATGAGGGCAAAATGATCATTGAAGTTAAGCAAACAATTGCAGGAAAGGACCCCTGAGACTTTATAATTATTTTGGAATATATTGGGACCTTCCAGTGTTAATTTCCCTTACCAGGGACTAAACTGCAAATACCCCTTTCTACTTATTTAGATACTTATTTTTTTTGTTAGATTTTCTTTTATAGTTATGTGAAAATGCTACTAAACTTTACCTGAAATTATATTTTTAATATTAAAGTTTCGGGAGGTGCAAAAAGAGTACCCAACTTGGGTTCAGGTGCAAATATAGAGAAATAAAATTTAGATGTGTAAAGAATGGGGCATAAGAATCTTTACACATCTAAATTTTATTTCTCTCGAGTGAAAATATTATATTTACACTTGAACCCTTTCTTTTATAACATGGTTTAAAAAAGATTGACTCGTTTCATTGGATGATGGAAATGGAAATGAAAATAGAAATAAATGTAAGGGAGAAGTATGGAAAGTAGAGGTAAATTAAGTAATGATGAGAAAGTAAAATTTATTTGGGGTCTGTAAAAATATGAGATGCAGAGAGAAAACTTGTGGACCCCTTTATATATGGAAATTACCACATCTATTTCACACTTCCATTTCCTATTCTCAATTCCATTAAACCAAATTGGCCATGAAGGTGTACTTACTTTTTTAACTTGAAGGATAAAAGAGACTTGATATAAATGTGAAGGATCAAATGAACTCTACGTATTATAAGGTTATTTAAGTGAATCATGGGTTTTCAAAAGTTTGCTAGAATTAGTTAAGAAAAATAATACTTATGTGTAGTAGATAAGTAATCCTAGAAAAACGACATTTATAACTTGGCGGGTTGGTATGAGCGGTAAGTACTTTCGTCCCTTAAGCAAATGGTTGAGGGTTTGATCCCTAACCCTTGTGAGTGGAAGAAATTCACATGTCATCTGTCTAACCCTGGGACTTCAGAACAGCGAAGGATTAGTCCTACTTGACATACGGGTGAAGATACCCTTGGAAAAAAGAAAAAGAAAAATGACATTTATTATTCTAGCTAACTCAAACTCACCTCACATACATTATAGGACAAGATCATTTGAAAAAAAAGTCATCTTATAATATGGGAGGAGGGAGTATAATATAACTTAAACGCAAAATACATAATTCTAAAGTATTTATATTTGTTTTTTTAAAAAAACTATATGAAATTACTGACAAACTAATATAATAATACAATTAAGTGTAATATATGTTATAATTAAGGAAAATATTAGAGAACTTTTAGTTCCAAATGTAAGATAATCAATTGTTTGTTTTGGTACTAGATGAAAATGCCAATCTACTTTGTCTCAAAAAATCATAGTGCTTACCTACCAGAGTTTCCTTGCAGAATTTCCATTGCAAATAATTATAGTGTGTATATTAAGAAGCTAGCATAGTTGGTCCAATTGATTATAAGTTGACTTTTAACATGGATTCGAATTGTGAGTTCCCACTACTAGTTTGAGGACTTTTTTTAGTGTTATCTGTTCAAAATTTTGCAATATCTTTTTGAAATGAAGAGATACATTAACCTAATTCAGATCCAACTTATTCCAAAGTGATAAAAAAAGGATCTTATCCTAAGAAATCAACAAATAATTTTCTTGCATGATTTTAAATTAATTGTGTGACCCTTTTATTTAGAATAAATTGAGAAATAGGATTATATGTATAGCCGGAGTTTTCATGTTGTTGGGGCATGATAAGAACATGGCAACTTGTATTTGTCAGTGGACATGGCAACTTTATATTGTAATTATATATTTGACCAGGATAATGCCCAAAACCAGTACACCCCCAGATTATGGCATATATTGGGACAGCTGTGAGTGACATTCAGAAACATCCAAGCGTGTCAATGGATATGTTCTCTCTATTTTCCTGATATTTAGTTTCAAATTACATCAGAATATATTGATCTTCCATATTATATATATATATATATATATATATATATATATATTATATTTGTGGGAATCTGCTTTTGTTTAATCTCACTGGTCAGAAAAAAATGCTCATGGAACTTAATATTATCTGAGGAAATATATTCCAGCACTCACTTCTCATTCTTAGAAATCATCAGAATATTATAAAAGCGTGAAATGGTAATTTTTGTCCTTTTTAATAATCTACCTTCTCATTATAGTTTTGCTATAACTTATTACCACATTTGCGAGTGAAACAATGGATAATGATATTACCAAAAAAAAAAAACAATGGGTAATGAAACTTGCGTGATCCACTCCACTCATAGGCAGATTCATGATTCATCCCTATCTACACCACGTTCCCATAATGTTTAACTATATGCTTTTTTCTAATTAATCTGAAAGAAAGGAAAATAGAACAAAGAAGACAATATCAATAAAAAAAGAGAACCAATTAACCAAATCAGACCAATTGATTTGTAGAGTTAGTAGTAGCTATTACAATACGAGTCTCTTAATGACTTACACACTATAGAAAATTTGCAGACGGGTTAAATATGAAGAAAAATATTGTCCACACCTTGAAAACATATCATGCACTAACTTTGTTCATCTTCTCTTATCTAATATTTCTTCTTGTCCTAATTATAACATCATTTTGACTTTTTAGAGAAATTAGGTATACAAAATTAATCATATTAAATTTTCTAGTTCTTTTTTCTTCAAAACTAATTTAATCTACTTATAAAATAACCTATGATCTAAATTACATGTCACGTGTTATAATTTACTCCTCTAACTTCCAAAAAAAAAAGTCCAAAGTGATCATATAACCCTTCATATAACTGTTACCACCAACAATTCTCTAGTTGTTCAACCCGACCATAATAGAGATTAGAGTCTATATCCCTTGTGGCCTAGCGTGAGTTGAATAGTTTTGACCTTATGGGTATCTATCTGATCAGTTGGATGTAGCATCCATTTTCTGATCATATTCAAGACTTACACATTCAGATGATCAGTGATAAAGTATTAAATGATGACCTTTGTGTTTATATCTGAGGACTCTAGACTGAAAGTGGCATAAGATTACATATTAAACCCAAATTATGACTGCATTGTTTTTTCTCTGATGCTGAAACAGATTTGACTACATTTCATTAGAAAGTAGTCACTGGCTATTCAACAGCTCTTCCACAGCAAATCCAAAGTAATCATCAGAATGATAAGGAGGTTCTGAGATGAAGCAAAAGATCACATCTCTCAGCGTAATGACTCCGGTTACTTCGCCTGCGCCACCTACAGCGTAAATCCTGTGCACATGTTGAGAAGCAAGGGTGTGGATGACATCTCCCAGTGAAGCATCAAGATTGCATGTTATAGGCTTGTTGGTTTTTTCAGTTTCTGGGGATATTGTGTTTATGAAATCCAGCACAGTTAGCTTCCTGCACAAAAATTGAATTAAATTTTATCTATATTGACATGTCCTCTGATGATAGGGATATTCTAACATATATGATTGTCTTTTGTGTTACCTGAAATTGGAGAAAAGCTCAGGCTTCAGCAGCAAGTATCTGATGTCCCTTGTGCTTACATTCCCCACAATTTTCTTATTTGGTCCCTCTACTACTGGAAGACCTCCAATTTTATGATCCTTCATTTTCTTGAAAGCTTCAAGAATCAAGTCATCCCTCTGGATGCTGATAACCTGATAAGGAAGATACAAGAAGCTTCTTCTTAGACCTTCAAATTTTGGTAAGTCAGGATTACTCCCTCCATTCCTAAATATAAGTGTTAGTTAGGGGGTTTACTTTGCTCCTAAATATAAGAACTTAATTGATAGTCTCCCAAATGTATAACTTTTCTCCAAACCATCCCAATTGAATGCACATAATGAGAGGATTTCTTGTAAAGGGTAGTTCCCATGCAAATAATAACTAAAAATGGTATCTTAGAAAAATTGATACACAATTATTGAAAATAACTAATTTTTTTAAAGGCGGGCCAACACACAAGGCTCCCACTAAATGGTGTTTGAGGAGGGGTAGATGTATACAACCTTACCCGTGAATGGAAAGAAAGTTTCTTAGATATAAGTCTAAATCACATATAACAACCTTACCATTATATAGCTCCTATATTAAGGACCTAAGGAGGTATATAGTATAAACGTTGATTCTTACCTCATCAGAGGACATATAAGGAAGTCCTAGATCAGTTATAGGTCTAGCAGCAATGCAGTCAAACCAATCTCTTCCTTGGCATCCCACAAGACCTTGAACAACTGCAGACTGAGTAATGTAGTTCACAAGGTCAGGCTTGCCTGGTTCTATCACAGGCACGTTCCTCAGCCTATATTTTGAGAGAAGAAGCAAAACAGACAACATATTGCTCTCTCTTGAAACTGGAACAAAAGGAGCCCATCGATATGTTTTGACAATCGATTGCACCTGAAACCAGAAATCAAAACAAATAAAGTATAAGCCTTTACTTTTCACAAAGTGGAGATAGCCTGCAAACAATGTCAAAAAACACAGGCCATGATTTCATAATTTGCAAATAGGTTCCTTGATAGTGAAGGAATCTTTTTTGAAAGTCAATAACTGATTGCTGAGTAATCAGAAGAATATTATGTCAAAAATCAAAAGGAAAACAATCACATTAAAAGAATACAAATTTTTCATCTTTGTCCAGAAGACACATCAAAACCGACCCCACCTAGTTGGGATATGACTTTATTATTGTTGTTGTTGTTGTCCAGAAGACACATCAAGCTTACCGTTGTTGACTTGAAGGGTTCTTCTCTCAGTATTACTCTGTAGAAGTCTTGACCAAGATTATCAGCAACTTCAGGGCCATCTTTACCAGCTACATTGTCAGCAGCAACACCACCAGCAACTGCAGCACCAACTGCAGCGGCTGCTAACCCGGCGACAGCAGCAGGGCCGGCCATTCCCACTGCCATTGCCCCAAGAGCACCCACAGCTCCGGCGCCAATTCCCGCAGCTGTCGCTGTGCCAACTGATAAGGTGGCTGCTGCAGTTTCTGCACTATCCATCACCCATAGAATAATCGCAGAATAATCTATTATGCCAATGTACCTGCTTCTCCAATCTGAACTAGTTTCTGCTTCTGAATCTCTCACTGGTGCTGATAATATGTTGCAATCAGATAGAATCCTTACTGCCTCACCAACCAATGTGTCTGCTGGTATTTCAACCACTAATCAAAGAAATAACGTTACAGGTTACTGACTCACATTAACCACACAAGACATGGAGATCATGAAATGCATAGTACTACCTCCGGTCCTAAATATAAGACCTAATTGACTTTTTTTTTGGAGAGATCAAGGTTGCAAAATAGGTTATTAAATCATGACATATTTGATATCTTTTTAGATTATACATTAGCTTATAGGTAAAATAAACTAGTGTAAGAGAAAAAATTAGGTAAATCAATTTATAATTAACTTATTTTGCTTTTTTTTTAGGATTTTTCAAAAAAGTCAACTAGGTCCTATATTTAGGACCGGAGGGAGTAGTATATACTACTCCCTCTAGTCTTAATTATAAGACCACTTTGACTTTTTGGAGAAATTAAGGATGTAAAATTTATCCCTTTAAATTGCATTTAGTTAATTTTCTCTTAAAACAAACTTATTTTACTTATAAACTATCATCTAATTACACACTACATATGTTATAATTCAATGATATAATTTGCTTCCTTAATTTCCATAAAAAAGTCAAAGAAATCTTATATTTAGATCCAGAAGGATAAAATAATAATATTTTCGTCTAATAGCATTGTTAGTCATTATAAAATTAGATTGAATTTTGGTTTTGGTCACTATGATATCAAATTATGGTTTTTTGTCTATAATTTTATAAGAACTTGGTTTGACTTCATTGGCATCAATTTAATTTAACTTTAATTATAGCCGTTAAGTATAGCCAAATAGGATTGGTCAAAACAAGAGTATAGCCGAATAAGGATTAAACTCAAAACTTGTTAAAAGTACACGAACCATAACCAAAACTACTGTTCACAATACTCAACTGTATTAACTTTTAAACTAAATCCAAAGTCTATTGGAAACTATAGGGACAGAAAAAAATATTTACAGCTCTTAAAGTAAAAAGGATTAAAACCAAAATTTGATCAAACTAAATTGTAAGAATTGATAAAAATAGTAATGTTGATTTTTTCCTACCTTTTCCTCCAGGAACTCCAGGGAAAGAAGAAACAGGAATTTTAGCAAATGCATCTGTCAATATCTCCTGTAATGCTGGATCTAGTTTCTTCCGAGCTTGGATAGTTTCAAAGTAGCCATCATAACTTAAGTGCTTAGATCTTTCACTGAATCTGGTCTCCTGTTCTTGTGCCATAAGTGACACTGAAGCAAAATTATGTAACTAGTTATAGTTTTCAATAAAATTATTATAGTTTCAAACCATTAGTGTGGAAAGACTAGTCCTTAAAACTCCTTAGTTAGAAATTGTTCTTATTATATGTTGGGCCTATTAGATTTTATAATTGTGATTCAATGTTTAAAAAAAAAAAATCCATCCTATAGATTCCCCATTACTATGTGTCAAATTGTAGCATGCAATGACTCTAATGCATAAATAAAAAAGGGGTAAATGAAAGATTGTACCTCTCAATCTGGGAGTGTAAGTGGATGAAAGATTAATATGTGTGTTTGTGTGTTTGTGTGTGTTTTGGACTTTTGGCTTCCTGGCAGTGCCACGTATGTTACTGGTACACGTGTCAGAGGCTAAAGCAACCACTTGTTGACTGTTTACTTCTCACTGCTCTACCACCTTGAATTGGAAGCTTAGGAATAAGGACAACTTTTTTTTGAAACAGTTAAATTTATCCATATAATATTAACACTTTAATGTGTTTTACTGTAAATCTTTGAATATTACAATATGCATATTCTTAAATTTAAGAAATATGAACATAATGAAATTTCACGACGCATAAATATTTTAAATTTGATTACTCTTAAGTGATATACTTCAAGAAAATCCTCATTAATAATTTTATTGGTAAAGACTTTTTTTTGCCAGGTATTGGTAAAGACTAAAGAGAACTTAACTTATAATACTTATAGTATTATATAAATTTAATTTAATGGTTGAAATATTAAATGAGGAGAAAGTGAAGAGGGAATCCTAGTGGAGACATACTAACCACGTTCTTCTGGCATTCACTTAAACATGATTAGAAGGAAGAACCTTGATTTAAGATAGCTTAAAAGGTGGGGAATCTAAGTAAATCATTGTTGTGTGCTGACTATGAGGAACAGCGATACCCACAAAGATGAGCATTCTCAACTGTGTTTGTTTGGTCTAACGTTAAAGATCATTTGGCTCATGATCCTGAAAAAGATCATTCTCAACTGATGTCTTTCAATTCATTATGTTATTTGGAATCCTGAAAAAGAAAAGCCATGTGCCCTTCAAAACTGGCAATGTTGATTATATCAAACCAAGGTTCTAATAGGCTGTCAAGGGAAACTGGTTTGAGTTTGTTTAGACCTGATAGTCCATTTAAATAATTTTAAATCAAAACATCATAATTAAGATATTATCTTTGTTTTAGATTTAGATTCTACACCCATTAAAATATATTTAAGAAAATTGAAAAAAAAAATAGATGGTCCAGATATGAAGAGGTGAGATATGAAGAGGTGAGGCTGCCCATCATCCCAAATTAGTTCTCCCCTATATATTAGGCCACTGGCACCACCATCCGCTGCCCCATCATGAATGTATGTTGAATAATGAATAGGATAGTTGCAAATGCAGACTTGAAATTTGAGTGTATGTGACAGCTTTTAACTACTCCTAATTATAGAATCTCTTACTTAGAAATGAAGAATGCAAACTTAATTACTTTAAAATTTTATAATTATTTTTTCCCTCAAAACTAATTTATTTGCTTATTAAATATTATATAATCTAATTACTTGTGATATATATATATATATATATATATATATATATATATATATATATATATATATTATGATTTAATGATCTAAATTGTTTTCTTAACTTCCACTAATAAAGTCAAAGAAGTCTTATAGGATGTTGCAATAAAGAGATTAGGAGATTATATGTGACTAAATACTACAAATGCAAACCGCAGGTGTTCTTCACAAAACAATTTAGCCAGTGAAAGATAAAGGCACAATACTATCTCAAAATTTCTAATAACTAACAGGATAAACGTATCAGAAAAACAAAGTTGAACAACCCCTAACACTCTTCAGCAGTCTATTAACTATCTGCTCCATTCAAAGTCTCCTCCATATCTTGGATTGGCGGATCTGCTTTGATCCTCAGGTTTTATGGAATTTGCAAATGCATGCCACCCTAGAAGGTATGGCAGGATGAACTGCATGTAGAAAATACAGTAAATTTACAATCATAACAAGACAGATAAATTCATAGAGAAAGATTCTTGTTGGAGACTGATGTTTTCTTTCATTTTCCCTTCCACATATCTTCATGGTTCCATTTAAAGTATAGAATTTATTCGATTACTAACATCTAAAATTCCACAATTAAGAAGCCTATTCCAAGGTGCTACATCATCATGAAAATAAAATACAACCCTGTATATTATAGGTTGTCTATAGGACACCACCACCAGGAAATCTAGATGACGAGAACTATCTATAGGACACCACCACCAGAAAATAAAATACAACCCTGTATATTATAAGCTTTATGGCTTCCACACTAACATATCTAGATGACAATCTCTTTGGTATGACAAGAACTCATTAAAATGGATAAACATCACACTAGTGTTGGCTTTTGTGATTGTATTTTATTTATTTATTTATATATATATAATTTTTGGCATAAAGGGAGGTGCAGGGAAGGGGGGAGGGGGGGAGAGAGAGATCATACATTGAAAATTGAGCTGAAAACTGATAGCTCCGCTTTTGTAATAGGGATATAGATGCTTTCATCCACGTTCTCAATCTTGTTTTGAACACCTTCATATGATTGGCACCAAAAGAAAGGTCAGATAAGTTATTCTTTTAGACTGATCACCTAAAACACCTTAATATAACTTCAGGATGGAAGAGAAAAGGAATAAAATGACATGATAGCAACAGAAGTTTGTGAAAAGTGGGATTACTTAGGTTAAAAAAGTGACCAGAACCATCTGGAAGTGGCTCCACCTTCAAAACTTTTCTGACTTGACCTTCATCACTGCGAAACAAGACGTGTTAAAAATGTTGCAATGGTACAAAAGCAGTCATAAGTTATCTTTCAACAGGGAACAATTAAATCCATCTAATGTGTGCAATGCTTAGCAAGTCCATAAGCATCAACAAAGAAGAGTGCAACAGATGTTGTTATTTAATTCATGTTTTTCTCCCAAAGATTTTTTGAATCAACTAAATGAGGGTCTACGCATCGCACTGAGTTTAAGATATACAACAGCAACATGGATCACTCAATGCTATTGAACTTGATCAAAAACCAAATCTCAATGGAGTCTAAGATACAAATCACATTATTCAGGACTTATGAATAGTATGGGCTCCTGTATTTTTTGAATGCGTACTGAATACTCATACTGATTGATGTTGATTATAATAGTAATAGTTAAAACTTTGAAAGGAATGGATATAAATTACCTCTTCCCCTTGAAAGGATCATGAAAAAATTCACACGAATCTCTTGCACCAAGGCTAATGATATTTCCCATTTCACTCACTGATAGAGAGAATACCTACATTAAAGAAAGCTGGACTTATCACCTTACTTTTGTTATGCAAAATGTTATATCTCAAAGCAATCAAGTCATTTAACATGGAAATTAGACCAAGAAGTCCTTCTGAAAGAACATATTGGTGGAAAATTATTCTTAATATTATTTATATATACAAAGTATTGAACATTATTTTGGCTTGACTAAGCTAAGGCTCATTCAAGGACTAGTCTAACAAGTATCTCATTTCTTTGAACTTAAACATACATATAATTGAATATTGAATAATCTAAAAGAAATGTCAATTTACTAAGCTAGGCCTCATCTTTGTCGACTAGCACTAGGATTCTAATTTAAGAACTAAGTAGAACCATTTCATGTCTCTTTGCCAGGATTCAATGATTTCCGAAACTAAAATGTGCCACTACATTTCTTACCACTGCAAGGTATTTACCATCAGTTTCCTCAAGCACAAGCATATCATTTTACAAGACATAACATACAAAAGCATATTTTTCACAGAATAGCAGAATCTGAAATTGGTATTGAACCACATATTTCCACAAAATACAAATGATATATATTATATATATGTCACCTGCTTTCTATTCCAATCATACTGGCGCATACCAGCAGCAGGAGCAAACTGAAGCAGCACATAACCTTCCCGAGATACTTTGAACGCCCCTGACTGCACAATGAGAAAATTGAACACTCCATCACAATGCAATATATAAAGTCCAGCACCATTGGAACATAGCAACTACTTCCTTCATTCCTTAATATTATACTCACCACTTAATTGACTTTTTATGAAGAAAATAAATAAGTTAATTAAGCTATTTAATAATAATATACTTTGCTTACTTTATTACATTATATGTTATCTTATACGTCAAATAAACCAGTTCATTGAAAAAACTCGGGCAAACTAATTTATAAGTATGTCATTCAACTTTCTAAGGATAACATACATTAGATTATATGTTACTTCCTCCAGTCCGACTTAGTTGACTCTTTTGGAAAATACTAAGAAAGCAAAATAAGTCACCTATAAATTGATTCACCTAATTTTTAATCATTTGACCTATAAACTAATAGGTACTTTAAAACAATACTCCAACTAGTTAACTAATAGGAGTATCAAATATGTCATAGTTAACTAACCTATGTTGCTCTCTTAATCTCTCGAAAAAAGTCAACTAGGTCTTATACATGTATATGTCAAAATTCACATAAGCAAATGCCAAAAACAAACATACCTCCAATGAGGCAAATTCAGGAGGCCTGGGGGTGACAGTAAGAGCAGCCTTCCCTTTGTAAACAGAGTGGCCCACATAAACCCTAGGCGGCACAGCTCCAACTAAAGAAACCAACAAGCAAACAAGCTCATCACAACACTAAAAATCCAAACTTTCAACAACCCCACAAGTCCATCGCACTCAACATCAGTGCACATAACTTCAACTCACCCAAAACCCCTCCCAAACAACATATCATATTTATTTGTCTGAAAAACCAAACAGGGATTAGTGAAGTGAAGTGGATAAGGATATATAAGAGTTATATACCTGAATCGTTTCCGTTGGCATTTCTGATGGGTTTGGTGAAGCTTGGTGGTTGTGGTTGTTGTTGTTGTTGGAAGTATTCAGATTGGCGGCATTTGATAGAGAAAGATCTTCTTGTGGGGGAAGATGAAGAAGAGGGAAAAGAAAGGAACTTGATTGGATGGAAAGTGTGGAATGAACATGGTGTGGTGAGTGAAGAGGAAGAAGAGGAAGAAGAAGATAAAGCTAGAGAGTGAAGAAGGTGTGACATCTTTGGATTACACCTTTGACTCATTTCTGTTCTTTGCTTTTCTTTCCTGGCTAAGGTTTTGTTTTTGTTTGAGACAAAAGTGTGAAGTTCCACGAGCATCCATCATGGGTCAAAGCCCACATAGTTTGACACGTCAGCAGCTAGCATGACATGTCTGAAACACATGGAGAATGGTAGTGTGTGTGATGGCTGCAACTTGTCTACAATATAGAAAATCACTGAGATGATGTGTCATCTGATGTGTCACGTGACTCAGACGATGACGGTCAATTTGAATGTCGTGGTTCATGAAGTGGTGTATGACTAGACAATCTCCATTACGACTTACGAGTCAGGGTGGGCATGGTGCTAGTTTATTAACATGCCCACCACATCTCAATCAAAAATGGTCTTGTCCAACCATAAAACATTGACATAAAAAGAACTAGGCATAACTAATTAATGGGCATGTCTGAACATCGAGCATGAATTGTTACCTTGCCTGAATGATGGTCCGACACGAAAATTTAAATAACATTGATTTAAGTTATATACTACCTGTAATATATTATTTTACATAAAGTACTTTTTACTGAATATATTATTTTATTAAAACTATGCATATAAATATTGTCTATCACCCCTGGCCCTAAATGATGAAATATAATTCCAAAATTCCAAATACATCTAAACCAAATAATGTCTATCAATCTATGATATGACACATAGTCATGATGATTGGAACAAGTGAATGACATGGCATATGAAGTGTCATGCGAGTGGATGATGTATAGACCAATGGTATGCTTATTCATGACCCAGTTAGCTCGAACAATTGAATGACTTGTCACATGTAGCGGCATGTGGCTCAGCCGATGATATGAGCGAATGAACGACACACCATATGAAGTGGCATAGTGATGACGTGGCAGGTGAGTTGGCAAACAACTAAATGATGACTGCCTGGCTGGGACTTTGTCACGACACGTGGCAACCAAAAGGCGCGCCATTTTGTCACTCTTGTAGCCACACGTCCCTTGAGAAACAGCAAGATAATTCAGAGGACAATTCTGAGTCACAAGTGAGCAGCATCAAACATCAAACATTGTTTTTGTCATGAATGCATGATGGTTTCATATGAAGTGTACTTCTCCCGAGCTCCATTTCAAGTTCTACGCTTCTCTGCATGCACACAAACCAACACTCACTTCTTCATTTCTCTTCCTTCTAAACTCAACATTCGCTTCTTCCCATGTATAGCTTCTACTGATAATAACTCCTTTTCCTTGCCACCCCCAAAGCAGGTACTTACCTATATATATATATATATATATGTATGTCTTGTGAATGTTATGTTGTGGAGCACAACTTGTGGGTTATTTTTTTTTTTGATGAAGTGATTTTGTGCCAGGTGGGTTATGATCCTCCAGAGGAATTGTTTGGTTTTGATGTGGAACTGAAACCGAGGTTTGAATTTTTTCCCTATTTCTTCAAAATGACAAGTGTTAGTTTACTTAAGCATAAAGACTTCATTTATTTTATGAGTTACTGTAGCCAGGTGTCTTTTGATGCTTTTCAAGGTAAACAAACCAACACATTCCTCCTTTCTGGAATATGTGATCTAGTTCACATTTTTTTTTTGTTAAGCAAGCTAATTGAGCCACATAATCATAACATGTTTTGTGTATTATTAGATTATACGTTAGGTTCTAAGCTAAATAAACTAGTTTTGAGAAAGAATCAAACAAATCAATTTGAAAGTAACTTTTTTTTAGCTTTCTTAGGATTATAAAAAAAGTCAATTGGGTTTTATACTTAGGATTATACTTAGGAACAGAGAAAAGGAGAGGGAGTACTTAATTTTCTGGTCACATGACTAGACATACTAAAACAATGTATTTATACACTAATTTCATACAGTAATGTCAATTGCTCAATATACATATTAAAATTGGGAAGTTGGTGTCAGTTCTTTCATTTTTTGTACTACATGTATACATATTAAAATTGCTCAAGTGGTGTTTCTTTTGTTAAGACAGAATGACTTGTATATTCTTCATGTATACATTGCAGCAATGGCGGCTCTAAAATATCGGAAACCAGGTCATGGGTTGGTCCAAGTGGGCAATACATCAGAGAGTTACCTTGTCCAAGCTGCCGGGGAAGGGGTTATACTCCTTGTACAGAGTGTGGAATTGAAAGATCAAGACCAGACTGCCCAAAGTGTAGTGGGAAGGTATATATGGTTACACATTGCTTTATATAATCAGAGGTACAATGTGCCACGTTGCTTTAGGAGGCTATGAAAATTATAAGATCATGGTTGTATTTGATAAGGATACACAAAATGTTGGTGTGAATGATTTCAACCACCGTAAACTTGTAAAGGATTTGACTCCCTTGCATTTAGCTCCTTCTTTTCTATGCTTCCATAGAGAAGCTTTTTAGTTGTTGGAGTCCATGGACATGATGTTTTATCCTTGCTCCTTTAGGGGATGATGGTATTAAGGAGAGTGAAAGATTGAAGAAGGTTTAAGTAGCTGGAAATTGCGGTTCCCACTGTGTATTTTAACATAATATTGAAAGGACTTGCAATCATACTTTAATAAAACTTCTTTCTTTGGGATATTAGATGCCAATTTAATGGTATTCGTACTCTTCTAGTCCATGTTACTCGCAAAGTGGTTAGTGTTATGGAGAGTTTTTTCTTTAACCTTTTTGAGTTGGATTCTGTATAAAGTCTTATTGGACTGCTATAAGATTTTGGACTTGGTTATAATTACATTATTATACTTTTTTCTTTAACTTTCATGTCTACAGGGTATTGTTACTTGCCACCAGTGCTCAGGAGCTCGTGTTACTTGGGAAGAATCAATTGATGAAAGACCATGGGAAAAAGCACGTTCCATGTAATCTACAACCATCAGTTCCTGTTTTGCTGCCATTATATTGGCTATTGTGTTAAGCCTCTTGTAAACTAATCTGCAGTTATAGCTTTAGCTATTTCTCTCTCTAAATCATGTATCTTGCTTTAGATATGGCTTTAGTTCAAGCTAGTTCGTTGCTCTGTCATATGCTCTTTGTTCTTTGGTAGGATGTTTTAGCTCTTCTAGAAGGCTTTTATTTCAGATAGGACATAGCCATGTGTAATGTGGTTGCAGCCAAAAAAACCTTTTTTTTTTTGGTTTTTAGTCCATTTAATAAGAATGATGATTGTTACATGTGATCAACATGCTTGAAAAACTGACAATTCAATATTTAAAATTTTGACTTGTAATTTGGGATAATTGTTAAAGTGGGTTATTGCTCTGTCAGTTCCCCTCTCAAAGTGAAGGAAGACGATGAAGTTGATAATTTGGACATAGAGCTGGATGTGAAGAAAAAATCGAAGCGCATTTACCAGTCACCACCTCCTGAAGTTGGATTAAAGATTAGTCGCTCATTGAAAGTTAGTTATCTGCTTAACCTTACCATTTTTTATTTGGCCAGAAGCTGATTAACCTTATCTGCTGGATTATAATATTTTGTTCTGATGCACTATCCCTGTAAGTGATGCACCTAGACATTTCACGTGTAAGAAATCTTGGTGCACAGGTGAAAAGGTTTGATGAGGAAATAAATTTAATCATCTTTGTTTAGTTGGATGATCACAGGATCTCAATGCAAAAACTGGTCTGTTTAGCAAGAGAATGAAGATTATTCATCGTGATCCTAAGCTGCATGCACAGAGAGTTGCTGCAATCAAGGTTTTAATCCGATATTTTCATTTATTTCATCATAATTAAGAAGATTTGAGAATATTATTGGGACTTCCTTTAAATTTTGTTCTAGTTACATGGGTCACCCATTTATTTCCAAAATATATAATCTTTTGTCCATAGTTGAATTGTTTAACTAAATACCCTCCATTTGTCCATTAGTACTGAACCTGCAATATACAGTTATAGGCCGGAAATCTAAAAACATACTGTGCCTAGAAACGCAAAAATATGGATGAAAATATTAGATTTCATTTTCGCAGATCAAACGCGCGCAAATTGTTGTACTAAAAACGATTATGGTTTTTGTTTGTATTGTTGCTGCATCTTTTCAAGTTATGTGTAAATCATGTGCTGAGAATTAACTATTTAGATGACTCTAAAAAGAAAGTTCTCAAAAAGTACATGGGGCCTACATTTTATCTTTATATCCTTAATTTTTTTCTCTATCTTTCTCTTTTTTTTTTTTAATTTAAAGGGGCAAACCACTGCTAGAAGTGACTCAATTCCTTGTTTGCTGTACCTGCTGATTCGATGACAGCATATTTTGTTTCCAAGTATACCATAAAGTCCAAAACAGCAATTAATGTTCCTTATTGAGGTTACAAGTGGGATCGAACCCACAACCTCCCACCCAAAGGGGAGATGTCATACCACTGGGCTACGTGGCCCTTGGTTTTCTCTATCTTTCTCTGAATATGTTCTATGAATTTATTTTTGTGAATGTAGAGGATCTGGCCAAAGAGCATATACAAGACCTTTCTTCTGCTGAGCTGTGAATAACTTTTGATAAAGCAATATAAGCATCTTCCATTAGGAATTAACAATGTCATTCTCACACTCTATGCTTTTCATTTGATAAAGCAATATAAGCATCTTCTGAAGGATGTGAATAACTTTTCATTTGCTATAAGAATGTCAAACTACTTTTTACTGAGCTAAGCAATGGGGATTTTATGAATTTGACACGTATTCCTGTGTTCTTAGGATAGAAACAAAAAATTTCCACAAGGAATTAACAATGTCATTCTCACACTTTATGCTTGAAGAAGCACTAAAACTTAGGAATATCGTAAGTGTCTGCATTATATGATGTGGGCTTCTGTTGCATTTTATGGAGCTAAAGAATGCATCACACTGATCATTATCTATGAAAAGTTCAACTTGTAATTTTACAATTTACATTGACATTGGTAAATGATTGTGCATTACTATGTGATGAGTGCAGAAATCCAAGGGAACTGATGCAGCCAGAAAGCACACCTCTGAGACAATGAAAGCTTTCTTTAGTAACCCAGAAAATCGCCATAAAAGGAGCATTGCCATGAAAGGTCAGTTTGATACCCCATCTGCTACTTTGCCTTTACATTAGCAGTTAAGAAGAAACATCACACTGACAACATATACATAGCAGCATGATCAAACTTGTCTACTCCAGATAATCACAATGTTGAGGGAGAAAAGATAAACAAAAACTGATTTATTTGATCAAATTTACCTCCAAATCCATCGATTTCTGATGAATTTTGACTCTTTCTACTGAATACTAAGGATCTCAAGGTCAACATGATCGGAGAGTGGAAACATAATGAATAAGCATGTTTGGGGTGACATCATCACGGCAGGCCACATTTTCCTCTATTTTAGAGGATTTAAAATAAGTTTTTTTTTTCTTTTGCACTTTCCTGTTGAAATATGAATTGATTTCATATATGTGTTAGGTTCGTCTCGTCTTTCTATTACATAAGCTTAAGTCAATGTGAGAGGACTTACCTCAACATTATATACCTTAAATTCATAATCAATCTTTTAAAGCAGGACTTATTATCGTAATAATTATCAGATACAACTATCAAATATTTACCTGTACATCACAAAATCACTTAAACGATAAGTTGATCCAAACAAGTTTTCCCGTGGAGTCACATTTGGGCAAACATGGTTTGGAATGTGCTCCAATAGTAGTCCACAGTTTATGAACAATACCACTCTTTATATGTATGTGTGCATGCTCATCCTATGAAGTCTTTACATTGTGTTTATCAGGAGTGAAGTTCTTCTGCCGAAACTGTGGAAGGGAAGGGCATAGGAGACACTACTGTCCAGAACTGAAGGATAGTTTGGTGGATGGGCGGTTCAAGTGCAGACTATGTGGAGAAAAGGGTCATAACAGAAGAACATGCAGCAAGTTAAGGATAGTCCATAGAAATGGTAGACTTGTTAAACTTCATCGTTGCAAAATATGTCGTCAATATGGTCATAACCGTAGGACATGCAGCCTTCAATTATGTGCTGCCTCCAAAACAACAGCTTCTACAACTACAAGGCCTTACAAGTGTGGTCTGTGCCATGAGAATGGACATAATATCAGGACATGTCCTAGTGCATCAGCTATTAGTAGCACTCAACGTGTTCAAGATTAACTATATATAATAGCATGTGCTTCTCCTGCTACTTTTGATGTTTATTTTGTTCATAAATAATCTATGTAAATGTA
This sequence comes from Mimosa pudica, assembly GCA_029929735.1. Classification (NCBI taxonomy): domain Eukaryota; kingdom Viridiplantae; phylum Streptophyta; class Magnoliopsida; order Fabales; family Fabaceae; genus Mimosa; species Mimosa pudica. Next base: position 8,959,524 of record JAKELP010000024.1, read on the forward strand.
GAGATATTTTTTGTTCAATTTGGAATTCAGATGTTTTCACTTATAGGTAACTTCACAGGATCTTTTTTTCTTCTCTTTCTTTCTTCCCAGTTTGGTTCATCATATTCATTTATTCATTCTTTCCCCTTCAAGGAAAATCGCATGAATTCCATAGTATTTTAAAAAGGTTTCATAAGTTGTCCATGGTAGCATTTTAACCTGTTATTTGCAGGTTACTGGATTTTTTTATAATACTTTTTTGTGGGCCCTTGGCTTGATTTTCCACTTTTTATTGAATATGAATGAATCTAAATAATTTGATGTCTGTTTTTTTTTTTTCAACTCTTTAGTTAATAATTTGAATACGTTGTGAATTTAAAAATACCAATCGAAACCAAGTGTGATTAAGAATAGCGGTTACTTCACTTTGCCTCTTAATTTTTTTTATCCATGATCAAGTATCCTCTCACTTGATAAGTGAGAGACTAATTAATCCCCTGTTGTTTTGTAGGCACCTGAATGGGTGTGAGACAGCTAGCCTGGAAGATCACTTTGCCTCTTAATCAGAGGAATCGACAAACTAAAAATTAAAAAAATACAAATTCATTGAAAGATATATGAAAATATATACGAATTAATATTAACATACACTATAATTATAAAATATCCATATTTTGGCTGATTGGTTGAAAAGGGAATTAAGAAAAGAAATAAAAGAAAAGAAGTGAAAGCGAATTAATAAATATTTTATGATTATAAAATATATATATTCACACGTGGTTTGAATGTAGGGTTGGAGTTTAACGTTTGAATAGTTTTGCATGCTTTTGCATTCATTCATTAACTAACGAACTACCTCTAACCTACCGCCCTACGTGCCGATATATACCTCGCTATATATAATACTATGATACAATACTCCATATAATACTACTACTATAACTCTTCTTCTTCTTCTTCTTCCTTAATTATTTCGATATATATCTCTGGTGATTCTGTGATATTATTATATATGTAAAACCATCAAATATATATATATATATATATATATATATATATATATATATATATATATATATATGCATGATGGCTATGCAAAGTGGTATTGGAGTTTCCAAGATCCTTATTTTAGCTGCGGCTGGTACTTTTTCTCATCCTTCCCATACATACATACATACATACATACATACATACATACATACATACATACATACCCACTTTCAGTTTCACTTTGACGTGTGAACTTCATTTATATATATATATGGATTTTACGTACGGTTTTTCAGGATACACTGGCACTGTCTTTTTCAAGAATAGCAATTTATCTGACTTCCTTTCCGACCTCCATGTATGTTTCTACTAATTCTTCATGTTTTGTTTCCTACCTTGTAAATGCTTGTTTCATTAAACTGGATTTGCTCTTAATAACTAGCCTCTTTGTGGAGCTTATTAATTGTATGTGTACTTTATCTTTTCATGCTTTTATTTTTGTTCCATCAAATTAAATTAAAACTTATGGGGGACAGTTTGGATTTTTAACTGACATTGTATGCTCTTTTAAGATATTCTTAATTAAAAAAATTAAGATCGTTGCTCTATAACATTATCTGGTGTTAACTGCTTAGTAGTCTACCTTCCTCAATAACGTTCTTTGAACGTGTTTAAACCACCTTAATTAGATATCACTCCAACTTGTTAACGTGTATCGTTATCATGAATCTTATCTTTTTTTTTTAATGATCAAGCATATTTCATAAAATCCTCACTCCCATTTCATGTTCCTAGCTATTGTCTCTTCAAAACTAAATATTTACTACCACTATTGATGGTATAGGAGAAATGCGATAAAACTTCCTTTTTTACCTTGTTGTTTCTGTCTTATCACAAAGAACTTCAATAGTTTTTTTCCATATATACCATATATCTTGATTCTAGGATTGCATTACCATCAATCTCACTATCTTGTTACATAATTGAATCTAGTTATCTAAACTTAAGCGGTTGTGGGATGACCTTATCTCTCAATTTGATCACAGGATCACTTCTAACTTGCTGGTCTTGTAGCAGTACCTGGCTATGACCAACAATAAATCATAAAAAGTGAAGCTTACTTCTATATGCAACTGTAACATTTTATATAGAAGATAGGATAATTGAGGCGCCCAATCAGAATTTTTAGATATTACGTTTCATTTCTTCTGATGGGTTTTTATTTCTATTTTCTGTTCATAGCTTCTGGTGAAGAGATTGGAAAAACTCGGGATCACCAATCTGATGGTGAATATGAGAATAATACAGATGCTATTGCTTCTCAGGTAGTAAAATGTAAAATATTCATGACCCAGTTTCATGCATCTTTATCTCTCTTATAATTTCTTGAATGAGTTAGTCACACAAAGTGCTCCAAATTGCTCTAGGTGGGTCGTTTAGCCTTTGAAATTCGACAACTGGCCTTGACTAGGCCTATACTGATGAATGGATGTTCTGAACAAACTGGTACATTTCTAGCACATCTACTCTCTTTACAGATTATTTTAAAACATATAGTGCACATTGATCAATAAGATGTTGTCAAATACTTGAACAATAAGATGTCAAGTGCAATTGTTTACTTCAGTTATCACTTTTCAATGTCTGTACTTTTTTGCAGGAAATATATTATCCCTTGTAGCACCAGCTGCTGCTTTAAGTGCTCTGGGATATGGCTACATGTGGTGGAAGGTACTGACATAACTTATACCAGGTTTTTTGTTTCAGATTTTTATATGCTTATTTGATATTTTGACAAAGCAGTTTGAGTTGTTTTTATTTATGGTTTATGTTTTTTAAATTGAAACATTTTATATTCTGTTTTCTTTCTTTTTACTGTCAGGGCATTTCATTTTCAAGTCTTATGTATGTGACAAAACGTAGCATGGAGAAGGCAGTTTCAGATCTGACCAAAAAGTTGAGGCATGCCTCAGATGTCATTGCTGTATGTTTTGTTTATAGCTGTGGCATTTATATATTACTTTGGTTCATGCATAAGTGAGGCAGTTAATATTGAACAAATGAGTGCACCATGTTCTTGAAACCTTTCATAAAAGATGATGTTGGTTTCATTGATGCTGGAGATTGATACAAATAGGCATCATTAAGTAGGTATTCAGTATGCCAAAGTGTCATGAACAAGATTGTTTCCAATAGGAGGATCTCTATGCCTGTTAAAAAAAAATCTGTTAAGAGGCTTGATGATTTTATGAACCTGATCCTACTAGGGTGATTATGTGGGGTCGTAATCTGGTGATATTTAATCATCATCATAAAATATGGTGCAAAGACTTGTGTGAATTTTCTAACACTCATATTGGTGCATCTTTTAATTGCATTAGATTCTTTTTTGGTTTGCAGGATGCCAAGAAGCATTTGACGCAAAGGATTCAACATTTGGATGACAAGATGATAAAGCAGAATGAGTTGTCACGGTCAATTAAGGATGAGGTTTGTTCTTGACACATATAAGCTTAATCTTTGCATGGCCGGTCCTTGTAAGATACTCCCCTCCATTTTTTTAATAAGCAACAGCTACTCAAATATTGCAAATGAACTATTGGTTAAAATCATTTTGAAGTACTAAAAATGTAACTTGTAATTAATCACAGATGTGATGGTCAGCTATAAAATATGATTGTACAACCGAAAACTAATACCCCTATAATATTTCCATGCTTAAGCAGGTCACTGGAGTTAGAAATACTATTACTGATTTCCACGAGGACTTGGTTATCTTGCAACAAGCAGTGGGAACATTGGTATGTTTATTTCATGTCTAATTAGGCATAATGTATATTTAGATTTTTTTTCCCATACAATTGATAGAGATTTATATGCCACCTTTATCTCTCCCTAAACCTCTCTCATTTTTATTCATTCTTGCTGTGGATAATTATGTCTTCCAGGATAAAAGGTTGTCTACATTGAGTTGGAAGCAGGTAAAACTTTCTTTTTTCCTATTCAATTTAAGAACTAATAATTGTGATTTTTGGCCATGATGTTTAATCTTTTTTCTATAAAAAAATAGTAATTAAACATTGTTCATTTGTTGAAAAGTTTCACCCTTCCAGTTCAAAAAGAAAAAGTTTCCACCTTGAGGTTGGCAACTTGTTATAGATAAACCGTTTCTCCATTAGAAGTACTGACATGATGAGTGCTCTTGCAGGATTATGCAAATTATGGTTTAGACTACCTCATCAACTTTGTACATGGAAAATCAGAACACAAACCTGATTATTTTCAGGTTAGAAACTGTAATGTATTTGTCTGATTTTTAGTTATGCTCTCTGTTTGCTCGATATAACATTCTAATCACCCTCCTTGAATGAGTTTAAGAACATTTTATTCACATATTGTTTCTTGAATCACAAGCATCATATATCCAAACTTCTTCCTCCTATTCATTGCATAACCACTAGTTATATTTATTTTCTTGACTACTCCTATATTTTTATGATTATGTGATGAGTGACATGGTAAACATTGAGCAGAAGCAGCTGAAACCTCCTGGAAAGTCCCCTAGTCTGCTCACGTACGGTGGAAGTCCCAGTCTGAAGGTTTTTTTCTGCCCATTACTCCTTATTTATATATGTGAGAAACATTTTAAAATTCTTATCTAATTATCCTATCATTGGCAACTAAGCATGTTGAGATGGCATAATCAACCCACTTAACCTATTAAGCATCCCATTATATTCCATGTGAGAGTATGTATCCCATACAACTAAGCATCTATCAAGTTGAAAGCAAGCTTTGTTCCTCCATGTCATGCTAGTTGTCATGCATAAAAAAGTAGTCATTCGAATTTAATTCCATTTATCTCCATCAGCTTTGGTATTCTAATACTTTCATAATCTGAAATTGCTTCTCATATGATCCTGTCTGAACTTGCAGGGTCTTAAAGACATAGTGGGCAACTTATCTACAGGTCTAGAACAGTCAACTTCAGATGTGATCATACGGAATAGTGTGGATAAACTAGAGCAGTACAAGGGGCCAATGTTTAGGTTTGGATTCATGCATTTTGTTTATACCTAAAATGGACTTCTAGAATAACTAGTACTATATTATGACTCTTAGATGCATGTCCTTTATTCTGATTTGGCCTCACTTAATTTTGCAGGCTACTTCAATCTGGTGTTGATGACAAGATCTTCTGCAGATAGTGTAATCCAGCGTATTGATTCAATGTTGTTTTTCTCCATTAAGAATTTTCAGATCCATTTTCCCAACATACTCCTCAATGTTGTTGTGATTCCCCACTTGATTATCAATCCACCAACAGATAAATAGAGCATGCATGACTTCTTATACTTGGTCCAGTAAATAGTGATTCTATGAGCATCATATTCTACAGAAAAGTACTTTCTTTTTTTTTGTCCTCTTTTGTAACGCCAGATTGGTAGCTTGCCAGGAGACAAGTTTATGATTTTTTACCAAAGTCAACATTTTTATTTGTATCAATTGAAAATGAGTTCAATGGGAACAGACATTCATTATTTATTAATATGGCCAAATTCTTGATTACCCCCTGGTGTTCAACTAAATACTACTATCACTCATAATGTGGATGATATATCTAACATCACATCTACTGAAAAAATTTTAAATAAATAAAATTTATAGATAAATTTAGATTATTTAATTTAACAAGAAAACTTATTTTAGCATGTCTTGTTCTCAAAAAGTATGCATGAAATGTTTAAGTGTTGATTTATAATTGATTTTGGCCTTTTCTGATTGCCTAGTCTAGTATACTCAGTCTAGCCTCTAAAAAGTGAAGATAATAATTTCTGCCACAATAACCTCAAACATAAAATGGGAAAATAACTTCTCTATGAAGACTTACACAAAACAATTACAGAGAAGGTATGCTTGCTTTTTACACTGAGACTTTGGAACATACTATAACCCTGAAGTTCTTTCATTTATTGAGCAATCCAATTTATGAACAGAAAAATGTATAGCATGCACATCTCATCACTTATTGCCTATTGGACATCAACTTATATTTCAAAAGAGGAGATTGCACTCTCAACTGTGTTTGTAGGTTGCAAAAACCTCAGAAATAGAGTCAGTTTAAAGCACCATTCCATAGGGATTGCCTGGTTCTATGATACATTGGCCATGAGCTTTCTTCTAATGACCCCATGCAAAATCTGCTGTTATTATTGGAAGGGCAAAAGAAAGTGTTGCATGCAATTTCATGATCAAAAGCCACTCCAAGCCCATCACTGCCTTCTTGTGGTGAGATCTTGAATTCACTTTCCTCTAAATCTTCATTAGTAGAATTCAGATTCTTCTGCATCAGCTCTCTAAACACTGTGGATTTTAGAAGAATCCCTAGTGCTGTTGGGGAAGATGACTTGTTATTCAAGGCACTTAGAGAGCTCATGTATTGTGAACTGACTTGCTTTGTTGTACTGTCAGAATCATCAGCTGGGAATGGATGAAGGATGAAGTTGGCTGCCTCAGATGTTCCTTCTGTTGGGACAAGGTTTGAGGTTGTCTTGTTCTGAGGATCTATGTTTGGCTTTCCCACTAGTAAAGAAGAAGAAGGTGCTCCAGGTCTTAGCCATCTGATGTATGTACTCAAGTCAAAATTTGTCACTGCATTTATGCCTCTGTACTCTATTGCTGCAATGTCATATGCTCGAGCAGCTTCTTCTTGTGTACCTGCAGATAAATACATGAACATCAATTAGATTTCATACCTTGCATCAAAGAACCCCCCTCCCCCCCAAAAAAATAGATTAGTTAAAATTCTTCTAATTTACAGCCCACCCTTTGATTTGTATGAGTTGAACAATCCACACTCCATTATAAGGAATTTGAAGTTAAAGTCACTCATGAAATGTGAATGTGAAAAGTAGGAAAATTGCTGAAAAATCCTCTATTGTAAAAGGTACCTATAGACTTAGGTCCTTGAGCAGGTGCAACTCTTCTTCAGTTGTGCACAACATATATTTTATTAGATTGTGCATAGTTAAAGAAGAGTTGTATCTGTTCAAAGAAAAGTTTCATCTTTGTACTTAAACTAATTTCAAGTGCCTTTGATTAATAGATTTTGCAGTAGGAGATTTTTTGAGCAATTTTCTCGTATAAAGTGCACTTCATTTTTTTTTTGGTTAATCACCGCCCGCTTTAATCCGGACTCGAGGGGTAGGAGTGTTTCCCACATAGGCAAGGTTGTCCCCTCTCCCAATGAGAGAGCTTCCCAGGATTCGAACATGCGTTCTCATCCTTATGGGGGTTGTAACCCATTTACAAGCTCAACCAACTAGTCATTGGTAGTGCACTTCATTGTTTACACTAAGGGAGAAACTCACTGTAAGTCCCAAGGTACAGGTACTTGTTGCCAAATACTCTCCCTATCCTTGCTTCCCATCTGCCATTGTGATGATGTCTGCACTCAATTTTATAACATTTAGTAGATGAAACTAAACAAAAAAATGAGTCTATAATTGTTGGAAATAATTCAACACTGAATAATTTAAAAAGGTCAATTTAGGTTGATCTAGTTTTTCTAGGGTTTGTTATTGATTTTTATATTATTTATTTGTTTAGTTTATCTAGCTAGATTGTTGCTAGTTTGACTTATTCTTCTATTTGTTTTTCTCTCTCCTCATATTATTATTATAAATATGGGAGATCATCATTAATAAAATTGTCGGACTATTCTGTCATTTCTATTTTTCTACATGGTATCAGAGCTAGGTTAAAGAAAGGATAGCCCGATCCCTAGGCAATTAGTCTAAGTTGCCTTTGTAATTAGAAATTCAAAAGAGTCGAGATCTTTCCCATATCCTCTATAGTCTTCTTTGTCATTGTTCGTGGAGGCTACTTTTCTTTAAGGGGAAGAGCGTTGAATTTAGGAGTTTTGTTTCTCGGCACTTTTTTGAAGACACACACCACATATATGGGTTCATATGGGACCCATCGGTTTATTCCTGGCGGTCCGATCAACTTATGACAGTGGGAATCAACTTATGACAGCGGGAGGTAAGCGCGTGGCGTTCACGCGTCGTCGCTGTTCATCCACTTGCCGGTGCGTGAAGCGGGTGTACTGATTTCCGGTCGTTTTGTGGCGGTTGTGTTATGTGGGTCGTCCAGTTTTTTGGAGTTTCAATGTGTTTCTTGATGGTTGTCTTTGAAGCTCCGTAAAGTTTCAGGTTAGCCCGTAAAACCTGTGGTTGCAGGAGAGCCGGTAAATCCTGTAGGTTGAAGTTAATCCTATAAAAACTTTTTAAGGTTGTCGGTTAGCCCGTAAAACCGGTGGTCACAGGAGAGCCAGTAAATCCTGTAGGTTGAAGTTAAGCCTGTAAAAGCTTTTTAAGGTTGTCGGTTAACCTGTAAAACCGTTGGTTGTAGGAGAACTAGTGAATCCTACGAGTTGCAAGTATGGCCAGATTTGACGAGTTTGTTGCTGTGTTTTCTTTGGTGCTTTGGACATCTATTTGGATCTCATTTGTTCAGCTTTTGGACTGATTTTGTTGCTTTGGCCTGGTTTGTTCAATCTTTGGGATTGATTTTGGTTTTTTCAGATCTGTTTTGTCATGGTATGATGAGGTGTTTTGAAGTTGTCATCCTGTTTCCGATAGATCCTAGTGGTGATTGCATTCGGGTTTTGTGTTGGGATACGACAAGCTCTATATTGGTGCATCTGTGCCTTATTTGATTGCTCTCTGTGTTGAGTGTTCAAATGTCAGTTCTAATTTTAGGTCAAGTGCATAGTTTTAATGTTCAGGGGGAGTTCAAATCTAATCCAAGAATGGTGATTCGGGCTACAGTTATTGATAACACTATTGTCTCTGTGAGTATCGCGGATGATGAAGTGTTGTGTTTTCAAGCATAATTCACTTTTGAATTATGGGGGAGTGTTGGAAATAATTCAACACTGAATAATTTGAATTAGTCAATTTAGGTTGATCTAGTTTTTCTAGGGTTTGTTATTGATTTTTATATTATTTATTTGTTTAGTTTATCTAGCTAGATTGTTGCTAGTTTGACTTATTCTTCTATTTGTTTTTCTCTCTCCTCATATTATTATTATAAATATGGGAGATCATCATTAATAAAATTGTCGGACTATTCTGTCATTTCTATTTTTCTACAATAATTATCTTGAGTTCAAAACTATCTCTGACCTTGCTACTCCTCTGTACTTTGATACACCTCTAGAAAAACCACTGCTCCTCCTACAAAATGGCAAAATATAAAATAAACCTCAGTGACCAATAAAAAGTTGGTGGTGAAAATTTTGCCAAAGGAAATGTTTACCTTCTTAATGAAGCAAGGTATTCTTCTTTGGTTACAGTTTTCATGATCTCAATCTCTTTCTCATACTCAGGCACCTGCAAAAATTATCAGTGCTTGCTTCAGAAATGGGTGTTCAATGGTGATGATAAGAATTCTAATCTCTTGCACATAGTTCATGCACTAATAGACATACAGGGAAATTTGTGAAAGTTGAAGTTCCCCAATACTTCAATGCAGCTAAATCATAAGCTCTAGCAGCTGCTTCTTCATCAGTATAAGCCCCTGGATTAAGCATGAATGAGTAAATTTCAAGAGGTTAGTTAGTTTCTATTCTTGTTAGTTTTCTAAGTTGAAGCTGTTAGAATCAGTGCTTACCAAGATAGACTGCTCCATACCAGCAAGTAAATCCAAATTCGCCAAGAACACAAAATAATAGAACAATGAGTGAGCAATCATAAAAACCAGAGAAAATTAACTAGATCTAGTGTTCAACATCTAAGTACCTTGCTTCCCTTTCTTTTTCTGAGTTGGATTCCATGTTCCTTTATCCCATAGGTGAGCCTCAAACCTTCCTGTCCACCTATGTCTGCATCATACCAAGATATAATTAGCTTCAAACCATTAAACAACCATTGACTTATCACCTTAGAACTAGTTTGGATTATCACTCAGTGAACAAAAACTGGCTCTTTTAGGCCTAAAAGTTAGTTAGAGGCTAAATAATATGTTTGGAATAGCTCTTAGGTGAGATGACTTTTTTCCTATATCAGTCAAACAGGTTTTTGCCAAAAGGACCTTTTTGTATAATAATCTAACCAAACATAATTCAAATTCTACTATCCATTTTTTTAACCTTGGTTTTATGAAAGTGTCAACTGAAATAAAACTATAAAAGTCAATTTTACAAGCGTTAACCCGAACAAGTCCTTACACATTTATCAGATACGTTAGGTGATTATAATAAAACTCAGATCTTTTTGTGTTGAAATTATAGTGAATAAGACATGACAGACCTACTAACTCCCTGAAACCTTGAACTTCTCTTTACGGTGGTGGTGGTGGTGGTGGTGGTTGATCGGTCACCCTGAGGCTGCCTTTCTTGTGACTGTTCATTGGCTTCTAAGATGGCCAAAGAAGAATCTCTGCGCCTCCTTTTCCCACACTTACTAGCATCACTCTCACCACCATCCATCAAGTAGGACCTATGTCCTCTTTGTCCCACTTCACATTTCAAAGAAGCCACCTCCATTGTCCACACTCACTGCTTCCAAGTAACTATATGAAGGTTCAAAGACAGACAAATAGTGTATGTGGAGGTAGTTTGTTTTGTTGTTTGAATGGGATAATAACTTCATGTTATGTCTTCCATATTTATAACTACCAGCTATAACGTTTGTTTCCTGTTGAATTGGTTACACTTTTGTTGTCTTGTCTGTTTTTATTAGAATAAGCACAAATTTTGGCGATGATAACTTTGCTAAAGAGTCCAAGCTTGAAACTGTCTCATCCAAGATATACAAGCAAGGGTCTACAGCTAACAGCTTGTCTTTTAGGTAAAAATAAAAATCATTCGGCTAATATGTACAGAGAATTATCCTTAATTATGCCTTTGATGATGATACCAAGGTGGACAAAAATATTATCTGTAGTTATACGTCCAAATGAAGCCATTGCAGGACGGTAAGCAGACATGCATACTGCTTAGGTTTTATACATGTAGTGTGAATGTTACAGAATAAGCTGAACAGAATGAGACAATCAAATATTATTTGGGCTCCATCCTGTGTGTTTTAAATTTTAATATTTCTTTATCAATACCCGGTATTATTAGTAATTAACTATACCAATTAGTGATAATATAAACATATTATTAGAGAGAATCTTCCTACCTCCTTATTGCATACCAAAGACTAAAACACAATACTAATCAATGGCATGATGTCATCTTAATTTTTCTTAGTCTTATCAAGATTTGGGCTAAGGTGCTAAGATATTCATAAACTTATGTTGAAAGTGAGCCCAATACCACATTTGTTTTGCAAAAATACACATAAACATCCAAAATAGATGCGAAAATACCAAAACAGTAAAAATATGAACTAACGCTGTTATTTTTTACAATGAGACCCACACTATTTTAATTGAAATACAAAATACCCTTAACTAAAAAGCCCCTTTTTGCGTTACAAAATACCCTTTTTTTTTTTGCGTTAAAAAAAAAAAGCCCCTTTTTGCAGTGGGACCCATAATACTTTGTCACGAGGGTATTATGGTATTTAGTGTGGGTCCCACTGCAAATAATAATGGTGTTAGTTCATATTTAATGGTTTTGGTATTTTTGCACTCATTTTTAATGTTCATGGCTATTTTTGCACAGAAAAAACATATGATGTTGGGCACACTTTCGACATAAGTTCATATGTATTTTTGCTTCTTAACACATAAGCTTATCATAATTCTTTTGGTTAAAGTTTAAAAATACTCATGTGATAAATGACTAAGGTGCAAAATTACCCTGTGATTATTTTGGAGCAAAAGTAACCATAACATTTTAAAGCAGGGGCAAAAGTACCTATCAGCAGTGGGTACTTATGCCCCTCTTTTAAAATGTTATGAGTACTTTTGGCTCTGTTTTGAAATGTTATGGTTACTTTTGCTTCAAAAAAATCACATAAGTATTTTTGCACCTTAACCCTGTTTTTTTAATGCAAGTCCAATAAATCATATTTATATATTTTTTAATTACAAAAAATCATATTTATGTTTTAATATTTTTTTATTAATGGAATGAGGAGGGATTTATGTTGTCTTCCAAGTGAGACCAATATAGTTTGTACTTTAACACGTATTCAGCTGAGAATTTATAGATTTTTTATGTCTATCAAATCCAAATTTTGAAAAATAAAATTAAAATAAAGTTTTATTTTACATCTCATTTCCTTTGAAATAAAATTAAAAACTCTTCAAATTTTAGATCTCTGAGATCCAACCCAAACAATTTGAATTACTCCTATTAATCCTTAATATAATAATTTTGTGCAACATTATACTTCCTCCGGTCCTAAATATAAGACCTAATTGACTTTTTATGGAAAATCCCTAAAAAAGCAAAATAAGTTAATTATAAATTGATTTACCTAATTTTTTCTCTTAAACTAGTTTATTTTACCTATAAACTAATGGATAATCTAAAAATATATCAAATATGTCATCATTTAATAACCTATTTCGCAACCCTAATCTCTAAAAAAAAGTCAATTAGGTCCTATATTTAGGACCGGAGGTAGTATAATATTTAGTTGACTAGTCGATCTATGAACACTAGGGAAGCTAAACAACTTACTTAAAAATATTTATATTTATTACCTTTTCCAAACTAATTTACTTGACCAATTTTAATAAATTTCTAGAAAACATAAGCTATAATTAACTTATTTACTCTCAATAATTTTCCCTTCATTAAGAGAATCTAAATGCTCCAACGTAGTATGACAATCAGGAAACTGTTCGAAGAAAATGCCTTGAATTCTTCATCAAAGAGAGTGTTTTGTTGTATGCTTATCATATAGTGTTAGATTCCAATTTCCAACTTCCTACATGGTCAATTTCTTTAATATTTGAAGGGCGAAGGCCTAAAAATGATACATAACTATTGGCCAAGGAACAAAAATGATACATAACTATTGCAAGGTACATCAATGGTACCCAACTTTTAATATGGGATCAAAAATGATATTTTCACTAATATGACATTTAGATTACACATGAAAAGTCCAAAATGCGCTTATAAATTAAATAAATTTTCTTCCTCACCCTCTCCTTCCTTAGCTTCTTTCTTCTACCAACACTTCCTTCAATAAATAACTCGTCCACCGGCGGCTTCAACTCTCCGCAACTCGTTAGGGCGATCAGGCTGCAAAAACATGAAAACGGAGAAGTTAAATGAGAGCAAAAGAGCGGTGCGTGTAGCAAAAGAGCGGTTCTTGAAGATGTGTAAGTTAATCACCCACACTTACACATCTTAAAGCACATCATTTCATTTCATTTTGCTACACGCACCGCTATTTTGCTCTCATTTAACTTCTCCGTTTTCATGTATTTGCAGCCTGATCGCCCTAACGAGTTGCTGAGAGTTGAAGCCGCCGGTGGACGAGTTATTTATTGAAGGAAGTGTTGGTAGAAGAAAGAAGCTAAGGAAGAAGAGGGTGAGGAAGAAAATTTATTTAATTATTAGTGAAAATATCATTTTTGATCACATGGAAAAGTTGGGTATCATTTTTGTACCTCGAAATAGTTATGTACTATTTCTGTTCCTTGGCCAATAGTTATGTATCATTTTTGGGCCTTCACCCATATTTGAAAGACAGAGTATTTCAAACTTACTTTTCATGATATTGCACAATACAGAGAGTATATGAGCTTTTCATAACTGTAATCCCTATGAAAGAATGTCTTTGCATGAAATTGTTCCATTTCAAACGTTTTATTTTTTGAAATAATATAGCTGATTCATGTGAACAAAAAAGGTCAAGACAAACTCCATTAAAAAAATTTATTGCTGGACAAATTCTTCATATTCAACTTGTATGGATCGGATGACTATAATCCTCCGAATGTTTCTAATTGATTAATTTAGTTAACATCACTATCAACAACATTGTCTTGTTTCCCATCCACATTTGTAACACTACCTTTATTTTAACTATTTTTGTAAATTTAAATTAAATTAAAAGTTGCTTTATATGATGTGATTTATATTCTAATAAAATTTTGTAATTAATTTGTATAAGAAATAGTTATTTAAATAGCAAATTAAAATTTCAAATTTTTTGAAAAAACTACTTCAACGTTAAGGTCTTTTTAAGCCTTTTGGACTGAAGTCTTTTTAAGTGAAGTATCCAAAACCATATCAAACGACATTTTGGATTTAAATTGATTTTTCAAGTTGAAAAAAATCAGTTTTTGCATGGAAAACAATTGGCTAGGAAGTGCTGTTCTTTTCAAGGCCAACAATCACTTTGATTAACTCCATCACGTTATTATCATTACGGAGATTCAATAACAACTTCATATATTCAAGTAATTAACAATAATAATTGATGCTTATGAATTTTATATACACCCTCAATGAAATTAATTAGCTAAAATGTGTAACATTTTATTGAGATAAGAAAAACGTCAACCAAATCTTAAATAAATGCATCAGGATTGCATTGCTAAGGCATGCAAAAGGGGACACACACACACACACACACACACACACACACACACCCTTTCAAACAAACTCATTCTCATGCAATCTCCAACACATTTTCTTGCATCACATTCCATTGATTATATATATTCCACAAATCAAAACGGCTATCAGTGATAATAATCAAAATAATAATGCCTCAAACAAAGTTAACGTTTATACAAGAAGTATTTCTTCCTATTCTAATATGTATAATAACTAAATAATGTACACAAATGTATTCTCGACCAAAAAAAATGTACACAAATGTATGTTGGTCTTCTAAAATAACATTTTTAATTATCAGAATTAAAAGCTGTTTATAAATATAGAGATGAAATTCCTTGTCTCCGCTTTCCTGATCTTCATTGGTGTCACCCTACCTGCATTGTATACGCAGCTTCCTGGCCTGAGGGTGTATCCTTGTGGTGAGAAAAAGCTAGGTATGTTTGCATGCATGCATGAAAGTTGGATAAAATCCAAGTATGATGACAAATTGATGGGAAGTGAATAAGATGAACAATGAAAAAATCTAGTCATTGATGATGATGAAAGATACAAAAATAACAATCTATCTAATCCACTTGGATTAGATTAAAAAACAACAACATCATCCCTCCTATGAGGTGATGACCATCCCTCTCTTTATTATGATGGGTTTACAAAAGAATTCCCTAACATCAGGGTCTTGAGGTGAGAGACCAAGTTAACTTTCCCTTTTGGTGAAGACTCTCTAAATCTCACACCCTAAACATTTAGATTATGATCCTTTATATAGGCAATATTGTCAGTAACTACCAATTAAGAGATCTAACACATTAAATGGTCCTAATAATCTTTCTAACAAAGTATAATACAGATCCTAGCATCATTCAATATGAGTGAAACATGACATGTTTTGGGTTGCTACAAAATATTGGACTACTTCATCAAAAAGCTTCAACATATATACAAAACATTGGGACGAGCTGAGCCTGCACTTTGTTTTTAGAAAAACTGGATTCCATTAACTCGGAAGAGATTACAGTTTACAAACCATGCCAATAAAGAAACTAACAAACTACATCAAGGAAAATTTTCTATCAGAGAAACCTAAAGAAAAAAGAAACGAGTTTCCAAGTGTTAGATCTTTATTAGCTGGGAGATCTGAAACCTTCCATGGCTTACAGAATCTGCACATTTTATTAGCTAGAACTCGCTGCTGCAAGTTCTAACTTCATTTTAGCTGTTGTTGCGCGTTTATATATGTTTAATTTGTATATATAATGAGCACAAATCCTTGGGAGAAGAACCACACCCCAAAAGCTAGCGTTGAGATGGGTGAGCTAAGGACCTATAAGACCTCCCTTCTTGTGAGAAAACCCCTTGATGTGGACTTGTAACAATATACCATAATATGTTTCTTCTTCTAATTAATTAAAGACCCCCCAGCTGAAAATTTAGTCCTCATGCATAATATCATTTTATTAAATAAATTGTCATTTATAAAACAAAAATATGTTTTCATAGGACATTTTTCTTTGGCTTCAGTTGGTAAAGAAAAAAAGCTTCCTTTGTATATAGTTAAGATATATAGTTGAAATATTTAATTTAGAAATGTAACCACGTGTGTCTATACAATAGTAACAACATTATTATCTCATTAGGTAGAATAGGCTACATGCATGGATGTATGCTAGACATTTGAAAAAGTTTTATATTGACTATCAGCCTTAACAAAGCCATCTTTCTTTAGACAATGGACTGGTTATAACTTATAACATAGGCCGAGTTTTATTTTATTTATTATATTTACTTTTTAACTTAGTTTCATTTTCCGTTTCGTTTACGTTTGGATTCCCTTCAAATTATACAACTTCATATGGCGATTTACAAAAAGAGCTTATGCACATTGCATTAAAGTAAACCTTTTTTATTGAGTCGGGCTATTGTTTCTACAAAAAAAATAAAGAGACAAATTTGGAACAATGGGAATGAAACAAACAATACAGAACATAACATATTCACATGATGAAGAAGAACCAAACCGCAAGATGACAGACAAAGACATCATCGTCATCATCAATCTTCTCCTCATCATCTCACACGTAATAATCTTCAAAATAATGAAATAATTTCGATATGGGTGCTCAACGTAGAAGAATTTAATAAAAAAGAATTATATGGAATATTACATGGGTGTATATTGTTTTGGTGGAGAATGAACAAATTGTGTAATGTAAGAGAACCTTTTTTACAAAGCTTCAATCTTTCCTTTTTCTTTTGCTAAACAAACTAGTGGGTAATTCACAAAAATTAGACACTATAAAGAAGGACCAATCACATTATTTCCTTCTTCATTTTCTTGAGTCTAATTTGCCAATTTTTCTTACTGCAGAAACATGTACACCCAACACATGGACCATGTTTAATTTAGCATGGTCGTCCAGGGTGGCATCTGATTATGCCACTGAAACGTGTGAGTCTTGAAACATATGTTCCAGGTTTGCCCTTCAACTTATCATGCCTTGCCACTGGAAGTCCAAGTCCAGATTCCACAAAGAATGCTCCGTTCATGACTAAGTCATTGACTGATCTCCATTGCCAGTGCCTCCATACGCCCGCTGGTGAGTATTCTCTCTTTGTCACCTTCACACCAACATTCAATCACATAGTTTAGCAAAATTTGTTTTTGTTCATTTCATAATATGGTTTCTATAATGTTTGAAACTTTGATTTTTTTTTTTGGTCACGTGCATATTTGACTAATGCATATTACATTAACATAGATGAAATATATACCTCCTTGGCGAACAAGTTGTTGGGAGCTATGAATCTATTACCCTCACTAATGATGGTAGGATGGGCGCTGCCACCAATGGCATACATTTCCCAGTGAGTGTAGTCGTTGTTAACAACATGAACGAAACCCCACCTTGTCCTTGGCATCCTTTGGACTAATCCCCTTCCAAAGTGATTGAATGCAAGTGTGATTTGCATAATCCTGTCTCCCGAATAGCTGTCGCTGGCACCGAACAACATCACCTGCATTATAAAATGTTCATTCTATCAACAACAAAGTCTTATCTCACTAGATGATGAGGTCGGCTATATGGATGATATGACATCAATGTGCTCTATCAGTAAACAAATGATATTATTTTATTCCATGTAAAAACGTCTCGAATGTGATATGATTTACCTCATTGTGATTTGTGAAATGGCAGTTGGAGATGGTGATGGCAGTGGATCCCATGATGGCATCAACAAGGCCATCAGCGCAGTTGCTCATGGAAAGGTGGTCAATCCAGATTTTGCTGGAGCCAAAGATTGAAATCCCATCACCATCACTCCTTGTCCTCAAACCATAATGGGTTGCACTATCTCTAATCAATCCACCATTGGCAGTCACTATGTTAAAGATCTTAATGTTATGAATGATCACATTCTTGATGAATTGGATGGTGATTCCAGCTCCTCCTGTGATTATAACACTAGCTCCTCTTCCATCAATGGTCTTATCAGAAGTCATAATCAGCTCTTGTTGCAGCCTAATCACCATGTCACGTTTGAAGATAATCCACAAAGGTTCATCCCTTGTAACTGCATGCCTAAGGGTACCAGGTTTGGGGTTAACAAGATCATTATCTGAGGGATCTTGTACCACATAGTATCTACCACCCTTTCCACCGGTTGTGCCTTTGCCAAATCCTAGTGCACAGTCAGCCAACCTTTGGCGATGACGAGCCCAGTTGCGATCGCACCTCCAGCACCTGTCGATCGGGTTGGTGGCCTGGCACCGACCATGATAACGTTGTCTCAAGTTCCTTCCTTCATGTTCAGGGATCAGCATGCTGTTTTGTGAACAACAACAGAAGTCAGTTAGTTTCTTGTTATACAAGTTTCATGGGAGTTTATTTTTCATCTAGTATGAATATGACTTCCAATCATACATTATCCTTTTGAGTTTTATTCAAAGCGTTAATGTGAGATTCTACCAAAACAATCGCATAATAAGGTGCAACCAACACAAATAACAATTGATAGAGGTTTAAAAATGGATAGGGATCGACTAAAACCATCTGCTAATTTTGTGAATGATAACCCTTAAAAGTCAACATTCTTGATCACCTTTAACGGTTAACATTTGAAAGTCAATGGTTTTGACCAAATTACATACATTTTAAAAATCCATTAGTATAATTGCCCCTTTCAATTGTTGTTTGTGATGGTTGGACATTGAACAATTGTCAATTTCGCTCTACTTTGAATAAGTTTATTGCTATCGTCCTAAACCTTACCTATCAACACTGGCGGAAGTATTGCCAACGACATCATAGGGATTAATTTTATATTCCTCCATGTTAACCTTTTGAGCTTCCAAGGCTCTTTCTTGCCAATATTGATCAAACTCGAAGGAGTGGTCCTTCCAAAAAGTTTCAGTCTCTAATACATTTGCATAGAGAGTAGGAATTGCTACCCAACATACTAAGAAAAAGATCATGTTCATGTTCCCCATTGTCCCCTTTTTTTTAAAAAAAATATGTTCCCAAAGGCTAAGAGAGTGGCCTCAGGTGTAATATCAATAATTCTCTACACCCAATGCAAATCCCTGAAGCCAACTCCAGCCAAAAGCCAATGGAACAATTTTGGCAATGAATGGGGTGACTCCAGAGTTAGCTTCTCCTATGAAACAATGAGAAGTTAAATATTTAAATAGGAAGGAGGTGGTTGAGGAGTATGGTCTCTAATTTTGGATGAAGCTGGAGGAACATAAAAGGCTGAAAGAACGGACAATTACTAGTTTCCCGTTAAATAAGAGATACCTTAAATTATTCTTTTTCATGCTATTTATGGAAACAGTTCCTAAGTTTTATGTCATATATAGTCAATTGGTACATGGGGTGTTGTTTGTTTTTCCGTTTTTGTTTGTTTTTTTAACTGAACCGTTTTTTGTTTGTTCTTAAAACAGGCAAACTTTCCCAATTGTTGATCTTGACAGGGAGGGCATAAACCATTAGTTTAGAAGTTTGTTATGATTTTTTTCATATATTTTTGATCAAAACAGGTAACTTTCTTTAAATATATATATTACAATTTGATTAATTTAATAAAAATAGGAAACTTAAATTAGAGTCCCATATAAGAAATATATAATTAAAGAGAGGTCCCTCAAAACGATCAAATTAAAGTTAGATCCCTATGGAGTATGAAGCTTATTTTTATTAAATCTCAAATCAAATTACCGTTTTAATTATTTAATCTAAGTAACAATTGTTGGTCTCACTATCCTTTTGACCTTAAGTTATAACTTTGAGCATCACCCAAAAAGTGATAAACATTTTGGCCTTGTTACATAAAGGCCAAAATTTGTCATTCAGATTAAAGAAGTGAAAAGGTAATTTGATTTTGAAACTTAATTAATACGACTCTTTTATTTTTAGTGAAGGAATTAACACAAATCAAGCTTTAGAGACATAATTTTAATTTATTCATTTTGTGAGACACCTCTTTAATTATGTGTCTTACGTGTGACTTCAAAATAATTTTCCATAAAAAATAATATATTTGTTTTTTTAATAACTCAAAAGCGTTTTTTTTGTTAATTATAATTACATTATACTCCCTCCGTTCCTAAATATAAGATCACTTTGGGGAAGTGGATAAGTTCCTAAATATAAGATCACTTCCTATTTTATCTCAAGTTTTGCCCAAACTACCCTTATACTCCCTCTTTTCATTGAAAACCCCTCCTCCTTTTAAAGTTAAGTAATTGAGGGGATTTTAGGAAGATCATATAATTTTATTGTCTTCCTTAATCTTCCCAAATTAAAGAAAGTGATCTTATATTTAGGAACGGAGGGAGTACTTTCGAGTTTTTTCTTTTATTTGAGAAAAAAACTGAATCTTATCTAGTTATCTTTGTTACCATGCTCTTTCTATTTTTATCTCTATCTATTCGATCATAATAAATTTTTGAATATTTGACTTTTTATTAGTTATCTGTTAATTTAAATTGCCACACTTGGAAAAGATGTGTAGATTCATGCTATGCAGTAAGTTCTCGAACGGAAAAATAAAATCCTATTCAGTTATTTGACTTGGATAAAAAAAGGGAAAATTCCAAATAAATCCCTCACAATATCCAAAAGGACAAGTGAGGAATTTAAACTTCCAAAAGGATTATGAAGGAACCAACACCTACCTGTCATTTTAAAATTTCGCGAAAAGATAAAATTGCCCTCATCCTAAAACTCAAATTGCGAGAAGAGAATGAGTGTTAGGATGGGGTAGTAATTTGTGTTTTAGGATGGGGGCAATTTTGTCTTTTTGCAAAATTTTAAAATGACAGGTAGGTGCTAGTTTCTTCATAGTCATTTTGAAAGTTTAGGTTCCTCACTTGTCCTTTTGGGTATTGAGAGGGATTTATTTGGGATTTTCCCAACAAAAAATTTCCGAGTTAAGATTCAAAATTTGGGGAAAGCCCAATAAAATACTCTAAAATAACTAAAACTAGGATTTCATAATTTTGTTATATTACCTCACTACCCCTCACCCACATCTCCCATCATGTCCCTCATAGGCAGCACTTTTCTCTTTTAGGCTGGGGATTTTATCAACCCCAAGAACATCACTCTTTTAAACAATAATGATCAAGTTTAAATTTTCAATTTTCCATCAAAAAAATGTTTCAACTTTCAATATATAATCCACGGGGAATCCACTATTTAACTTTTATGATAGCCATTTGAGAATCAGCAATACTCATCATTTGATGACTAACATGAATGATAATTCACAAGTATAATAGGCAATGCGCTTTCCTTGAAAGCTCTAATTAAGGGCAATCAATCCCCACCTTGAAGGAAAAAAATCATTGCTCATGATAGCCAGAGGCCAGAGCAAGAAAATCATGGTGACTCATCTCTCCAAGGAGTCAAAGGGAGAGGGGGAGAGGAGGTACACGAGATTTGGATGAGGTACAGTGGTGAGGAAACATCACAAAATTATGAAACTCCAATTTACCGCTCATAGACTAGACGCTGACTTTTCAATTCACCAAGAAAAGACTAGACCCACTTTGAATTTGGTGGTTTTGAGGATGTGCTTTGGGTTTTAGGTTCTAAACATGGGACATTTTTAGAGAGTTGATCATGATGTCAAATATATGACTTAATTTTTCAATTTTTTTCACAGATTAACCCTATTGATACTCTTTATTAGTCATAAACCAAGTAGGAGATGGAAAGGAAACAAGGGAATATGATTGAGAGTAATTTAAAAAAATACATCATATTAACTAATATAACTAACACAATTAATTTAATCAAATTAGTTAAATAAATTTTATGGTTTTAGATTTTATAATTTAAATCAGGTACTCCCTCCGTTCCTAAATATAAGACCTAGATAACTTTTTTTTTGGAAAGATTAAGGTTGCGAAATAGGTTATTAAATGATGACATATTTGATATCTTTTTAGATTATCCATTAGCTTATAGGTAAAATAAACTAGTTTAAGAGAAAAAATTAGGTAAATCAATTTATAATTAACTTATTTTTTGCTTTTTTCAGGATTTTTCAAAAAAGTCATCTAGGTCCTATATTTAGGAACGGAGGGAGTAGTATTTTATGAATATAATTTGGATTTTCCTTAAAAATTTAAACTATGACTATTTTTTTTTATTTCAATCATAGAGATTTTCTATTTTTTATATTTCGCACTTGTAACGATATTATTATAAGATATTAAATCACGCGATTCAAAGTTTTCAACTGGTAGCAATAATTAGGACAGTTGCACTTAGGTACTAAATAAGAGACTTAATTTCAAAAAGGTCCCTAGAAGTTATTACCACTTGTTAATGAAGGCTATTGCAATTGTTAATGGTAGTCATTAATAACTCCTAGAGACCTCTTTGAAATTAAGTCTATTATTTAGGACCTAGGTGCAATTGTCCCCAATAGTTATGATAAAAAAACTGGTAGCAATAAGACAAGTAGAAAGTGGGTAATGATAATACGTCCATAATTTATTTTCAAGTATGAATAAATGATCCATTAATTTTCCAATTGCAAGAATGCAAGTTGCATCTAATTATTTGAAGCATAAAGGAGAAAGGACAGATATGATGACAAAATGGGCAACAGGAAAAGAGTGAAGTAGTAATTAATTTTCCAAACTCAAGATTTCTTTATTTTTCAATGGATTCACTCTGTTTAACTCTCATTGAACTTTTAGTTTTACATTATCTCTTACTTATCAATGTTTTTTTTATTTTTTGAAAAAAACAAGTATGTCACTATTCTTTTTTTTTTTTTGCTTAGAGCCTTCGGTGTCCGGCCCCCTTCGGGAACCGACTAATCCGAAGTCGCCGTCGGGATTCCCCATTTTAGAGGTGACGACTTCCCAAGGGTTCGAATCCATGACCTGGTGGGTACGCGGTGTCTTACCTTCCCCTTTCTTATCAGCTGGTCTACGCCCCCTTGGGCTTAGTATGTCACTATTCTAACCTAAGTGAACATTTTGGGGGTGACGACTTCCCAAGGGTTCGAACCCATGACCTGGTGGGTACGCGGTGTCTTACCTTCCCCTTTCTTACCCCTTTCTTACCAGCTGGTCTACGCGCCCTTAGGCTTAGTATGTCACTATTCTAACCTAAGTGAACATGCATACTCATTTATATAAGCTCCGCTTGTAATATGTAGTATGCATAGTAAATTAGTCATTCGAGCATTCTTGGCTTTGAACTTATCTGTGGGTTAAACAAACAAATATAAGGCGTCAAATTCGAATTTACTCCATCTGAAATGAACAAGTTTAAATTGTCATTTCCAGACCTAAACACCACTAACAATGTATAAAAAATTAAAAATAAAAGGCAAACCAACAGAAATTTATTCACCTTCTTACACTAATGAGCTAGAAACTCACCAATCCTGTACTATTCATTGTCCAAAATTCATGGAAACAAACACAGAAATTATTCATTGTTAATCTCAGCTTAACTTCCTATTCTACATTTTGTCTAAAAAATCCTTCCTATTCTACAAGGTTAAAGATGCCAATCACCCTAAAGATGTATGGCACTCAGAATTTCACGAGCAGGACAAAAATTGGCTCTAACCTCCAAAGGGTTATTTCAGATGAAACAGCTTGATTCTATTTTAGCTTGACTTCACGTTCGGTTTAGGAATTCTTTTGTACTCAAGTTGGCTGATGTCGTTCTCCTTTACAAACCTCTATAATAGAGAGAATAAAAGTTAAATTTTCATCATACATAGATTTACTAATATTAAAAGAGTTGGACAAAATACCTCTATTTCATCCTTCAACGAAATGTTTTTTGGATTATACGCATTCAATGGCCCAGCTCTAGATAGTGCTTTTTTCATTGCAATTATTTCCCATTCTTGATCATCTTTCACCTTTGCAATGTCCTTGCTGAAAAGATGCAACATCAGATTTTAAAAGGAGAATAAAGTAAAACAAAATGAACTTTAAACTAACAAAGTAAGGTGATAAAGATTATGGGCCAGTTTGTTTAAGATTGAAAAAAGTGTTTTTATTAAGCTAAACAGAGAACAATGTAGGAGGAAAATAATTCTTATTTCAGCTTATTTTGATAAGCTAAGAAGATTTTGTCCAACAAAATATTTATGATTATCTCAATGATCTCACAATGACTCCTTCATATCAAGATTGAATAAAATCACCTATTTTTCAATTTCAAGCAAACTGGCCCCAGAAAATAGATTTTTTTTTCTAACAATGTTTATGATTAACCGCCTAATGTTCTCAGGACAATTCCTTCATGTCAAACTTAACTAAAATCACTCTTTTTTTAATCTTAAATGAACTGGCCCCAAACACAATGAGTCTTGATTAATTGGTGACGAAATTTTTGTAAAATTATCTTCAAGAAAATGTTGCAAACTTTCAATAGTTGTCAATCATCACATCAAAATTTTTGGGGATTAACTTTAAATTTGAGCTCTGAAATCCTTCCCAAATCCAAATCGTAATGCATCCAATCGAGTCAAAATGGTATAAATACTTTTGCTTTGTTCGTAAACATATCCTATGCAAAGGTTAAAAGATTATGGGAAGACCAAAATCCTAGACAGAAATAGCAGTATAGCAGATTAATAGATACTTATCGCTTACAACATGCGGAAAGCATTTTACTAACCTGCCTTGCAAGAGATGACCAAGTCCAATAGCTCCAAGGACAGTAAGAGATATCATTGGAAGCCCATATTTGACAAAAGGAAATTTTCTACCCCATCTTTTAAATGAAGATGCCGAATTCTGGGACTTAGGGGTTTCCTTGCAGTTCGGGTCAGTTCTTTGAGGCCATCCTTGATTATTTGTCTGAACTGTAGTCATTGCTAGACAATGCTGAGATTTGGAATAAATGTTGAGGAAATGAACTGATGATCTCGACTATAGATCAAGATCGAATTTTAACAAATAATTTCTTGGAAATCTGAACATACCAGAGAAGGAAGGGATAAATCAGTCAAAGAATGAAATCCAACATCGCGTTTGAACTACTAAGTTCATGAAAGACAGAAAGAGACATTAAAGCTCATTTTCACATATAACACATATATGCAGATACCAGAAAGCTCACTAGCACTATATGGCAAACAATATTCTACTAAAATGTAATCGCTAAACAATTAAGAAGACACACAATAATAATCCACTCATTGCATAAAAATGGAGAAGTAAAAGCCAGAGCTCCTAGTCTCTGCAGGCCATGTATGAACAAGCATTTAAGTCTCTAAAGTGCAATTTAAAATTCCAAACCCCAAAAAGTAACCAGACAAAGACATGTTTTGAGAGATGCAGGTCCAGACTTGTTTCTATGTTCAGCTTGTACGTTGGAAACATCAATAAATAAACAACATCAAAGCTTTATCCAAACTAGGCGAGGTCAGCTACATGGATCACATGTAGCCATTGGAAACATTAATAAATAAGTAAACTAAAATTCTTCACAACCAACGAAACCCATATCTGACTATGGATATTTATGGGCCTGCTTGGATGAAGGGAAAATGCGAGATGAGGGAAAATGGGCTGGAAAGAAAACTGAAGAAAAATGTTATAACTTATCATGCTAAAAAAACCCTCACTTTCCTCTCTCATTTTCCCTCCATCCTAGTACTACCCTATAGGAAATTAGGATAAAGCAAGATAAAAATCAACAAATTCTCAAACCCATAGATTCTTATTACACTCAATAACTGAAATATGCATAATAATCAATACAATGCACTACCATTTTTGTTCCCAACACATTGATGAAGATGGCTTCAAGAGCCAATCAATTTAAATAAAACTACCTTAAGAACTTTTCAAAATTGATCATAAAATAAAAATACACAACAAATTTAGCTAGCAAAACACAACAATCAAAAGCATATAAATCCATAGTAATTAAAACACAGAAGTCATGAGGAAATAACAGGCAATTGCACACACCATCAAAAAAAAAAAAAAAACCAAGCGATCAAAGTTTTTTCTAAAGCAAACCTCAATACACATTCAAAAGCATCATCAATATTCAATCGATTACACCACCAGATTCAAAGCCTAATAATCAAAATAAGAGACAAAATAAAAAACCTAGCATGCTTAAACGTGTTTAGAGCTGGTAATTCGGAACATAAGCACACACACACACACACACACACACACACACACACACACACACACACACACACACAAGAGATTTAAAGTAAAGGAATGAAGTGAACGTTGAACAAATTAAGCATAATAGAGCTGGCAAGAAGTCATTAACTATAATCAAGAATTTGGAAGATCGAAGCTAGTAATTAACTTAATCTTTAATCAAGAAATTAAGCTAATTAGAGAGAGAAAGTGATTGATTGATTACCTTTGCTTCTGCTGATGCTGAAAACTGAAAAGTAGAGAGAGAAAGCGAAGAAGTGATATTTGATAGAGAGAGAAATATGAGAGACGGTGAGGGGCAAAGTGGTAATATGAGAGACAGTGAGGGGCAAAGTGGTATTTGCACAGTATCTCTCACCGTTCAAATCCTGACCATCCATTATAATCAAGTGTTCGTTTGTTCTAATCTTATCCGTCCATTTAGTTTTCACGCCTTTCCTAACTTTTTTTTTGGAGGGGAAAAAAAAAAGTCATTAGCGCCATATATTTCACATGTCATTAGCGCCACATATTGTTAATTATTTTGGATCAATTTTTGTTTTCTTTTTTCTACTCCTAATTTTTAGGGTCAGAAAAAGAATACAAATTAGTTTTTCCTAATTATTATTTCTTCACCCGTTTTTATTTATCTCTATATTTTGTTTTTTTCTCACAGTTTTCTTTTTCGTCACACATCATTATGTTTTGTCAAGATCAACTGATTAATTTCGTTAATCAACTAATATTCCTTAAATTAGCCAAAAAAATTAGTTGGTTAACGAAAAATTATTTGATCCATGGTGATTAGCTGTGGAAACTGAATGGATGATCGAAATTAGAACAGGCAAACAGTTGAGATGCAATTTTAAAAACACAATTTGTCTCTTTTTAGAGCCCTTAGATTATGATGGATGGCCAGGATTTAAATGCTAAGGGATATACTGAGAAAAAGACTTATGAGAAAATGTGCTTCCAAATATGTGTTTAAACCAAGCTTTTAAAAGCCGGACCGAGCCGGACGGTCCGACCGGTCGGACCGTCGGCCGGTGGCTAAAACGGCCCGATCCCCTCGATCGGGCCGTTTTACTGTGCGACCCGGTTCGACCCGGAGTTGACCCGGGTCGACCGCTGTTGACCCGGGGTTGACCCGGGTTGAACCGCTTTTGACCCGCTTTTGACCCGGCCAGAAATTGACAACTGCAAAAAAAAATATATCAACAGAAAAAAAATGAACTTGATTAAAAAAATATCTTCATCCTAATTATATTAAGTTATTAAGTATTAACAATATTTATATATTTAATTTTCATTAAATTATTACGTCACCGGTTCGACCGAACGGTCCAACCGTTTCAACCGTTTCAACCATGACCCGCTCAGTTTTCCGGCTCGACGTCCGGCTCGGGTTTTAAAACCTTGGTTTAAACTACTTCCTCATATCTTAAATATAGGAAACTTAGTTGACTTTTTCGGAAAACCCTAAAAAAACAAAAGAAGTCAATTATAAATTGGCTTACCTAATTTTTTCCTTAAACTAGTTTATTTGACCTATAAACTAATGGATAATCTAAAAATATATCAAATATGTCATAGTTTAATTACATATTCTGCAACTAGGAATGAAAATTAATTTTCAATTGTACTGATCACTAACACATTGGCCATTGGAATAATTTTAATTTTAGCAATGCATTTATCATGAATATTAATTTTCATTCACTTTAATATAAGACCTTTTTAATCTATCAGAAGATTATTTAATTCAAATTAAATAAGCTTCTTAATCATACCATATATTACATATAAGTAAATATATAGATAAATTAATCTTTTAAGAGAATTATAAATATAAATGTTTCAATGTGACTTTGTAGCTTCTGATAAAAAAAATGTGACTTTGTTGCTTCCTAAATTTTCTATATATATAAAAAAAAATCAAACTCATATTAAGCACAGAAAGGAGTATCAATTATCACTCCAGAAAAAAAAAATTATTAAGTGGTTAAATTTGGCCCCATCACGATTGACATTTCCAGCTTGGTTTGCTCTTTGATATCAATATTGATCAAACTCAGAGGCATGCTCTTGAGCTCTTTCGGATAAGTCTCGTATTCCTAACACATTTGCATGCAGTGTTGGAACTATAAAAACCAACAACATCGAGTACAAAATGACTCATTGTTCCTGTTTATTTGTCTCATATATAACCTTGTTCTAATAACACTTTTGGCTTAAACTATGACTAAAAACACGTGTTTTAAATTTAAGGGACCAAAAGTTATGTTAACCCTTTTGAATAATTTGCCTCATCCAATTCTTGAAGTCAAACTAAGATCAAATAATAGTATATTTCATATTTTTCAGTCTAGAGCTAATTTGACTGATCTCCTTTTATTTATAGAAAAGATGCATCTCCGAATTTTGCCCCAATTGACCACAACTTTGAGGCAAAAAATTAATTCCTGAATATAATGATAATAAGAAATTTGACCCAACGAATCAATCCTAAAGCCAGCCCATGTTACTCATCATTGAAGAAAGCATATAAAGGCCAAGGGACCAGTGACCTGATGGTTAGAAAGGTGAGATGAGACATCTCCCCACCTTCAAGGTCCTGAGTTCAATACTTGGCGCACCCTACCCGGGCAAACTCCGGATTAGTCGGCACTCAAAGAGTGTCGGATACCGGAGGCTCTAAGCAAAAAAAAAAAGAAAGAAAGCATATAAAATAGTGGAAAATCAAGAGAACTATATTTCTTATAGTAATTTTATACATATATACTTTGTGTTCTTTTATAATAACAATAAACTGATCATTCATGCCAATAATACACTTCAATGATGATCACATGAATGACACACTATGTATGATGCAACCCATTCCAGATGAGTCTGCATTTTGCTCAAATGCTATCACCCTCTGCAATTCGCTCCACAATGCTTCTTTAATGGCTACATGTCTCCATTTTCTCTGCAATAGTATGGCATTCTCTGCTATACAACCATCCCATTACAAATAACCTGTGTTTGGGTACTGTTACATGAAGAGTGGAGATTAAGCAAACCGAGGTGATGATATGTAAAAATGCTTACATGAAAAAGAAGTTTACTTTTGACACGCTTTAACTTGATCTATATACTTGATATAAGAATTATTTTGTACTTTGAATTATCTTAAAGAATTTATTGTAATATATGTTTAATGTAATTTGGCAAGTTATGATGCCTCCCAAATCTTATAATCTCTGCCCTCAAGGGCTGAAGACCATCCTTGAGATCCACTAGGTGGGTCAAAATGGCCAGGTCCAATCTTCATAGCAATTTTGTCGTCAATGATGGCTGCATACACATCCCTTTCTGCCTTACAGATTCGAACCTTGCATCAAAAGAAGAACAATACCATTTCAGTATTATCAATGCAACTAAGACAATCTGCAGCTGAATCACCATAATCATATTCAAAGTTTACTGGAGAAATGTATGCAAGTACCATCAAACATGAGGCATCACAAGAATCAACTTAGTCGTCCAATTTTACATGATTTATGATATACTCCGTATTATATTTGAATATTTACTTTCACTCCCTTCTCATGAGTTGAAAATCTAATACTCCCTCCGGTCCTAAACATAAGACCTAATTGACTTTTTTGAAAAATCCTAGAAAAAGGCAAAATAAGTTAATTATAAATTGATTTACCTAATTTTTTCCCTTAAACTAATCTATTTTACTTATAAACTAATGGATAATCTAAAAATATATCAAATATGTCATGATTTAATAGACTATTTTGTAACCTTAACCTCTCCAAAAAAAAAAGTTATCCAGGTCCTAAATTTAGGACCGGAGGTAGTATTTGAATTGATTTGACATACTAAGAAATGGTTTCTTGGTCATGCATATATCAGATAATGTCCACTAACAAGCTAGTGTCAAGTATTCAAGGCAATATCTGATACTTACTGTACTCCTACAGTGGATCTTGTTTCGTTTCCTGAGGGATATAAGCGCCGCTATTTCACTATTGTAGTGAGAAAAAATGTGGTCATAGAACACCGATGGGGTGCCTGGGTGAGTAAGAATATAAGCATATCCTTGTATTTCCTTTCCACTGGGAAATCGCCAATGACCCTTCAAGACAACATGAGAGAAATGGTGTGTGAGGAAGATGATAGTGAAAACTATTACAATGCCAAAGCAATATTGAAAGTAGTCGTCCCTGCCAAATGGTATATAAGGAAGATAATAGTGAAGACAATTTGAAGAAAGATAGATAGTTCAATTTGAGAATTTCTGACAGTACAGGTAATGCTATGCAGCATATGAAACGAGAGACATATTGAAACGGATAAAAGGCTTCAAAATTGAAAAATATTCCTTCCCTGATTGGAGTCATTGATGGATTCTTTATATATGCCACCCGTAAAAATGTTGAGTCATTTTTAAATAGAAAAAGTTCAAACCTGGGTTGAACCAGTGTCATGATTTTCTATAAAGGTAACAGCACGTGAGGGCCACCATCCAACAACACCAGGAGGTTTCCCTTTCTGGTCCGATAATCGCCAATATTCACATCTCTCCAATGCCTACATGGAATGAGAAAATATGATAGATACTGTCAGGGTTTTCAATAAAAAATGGCAACAGGGAAAAGCTACCAGAATAAGAGCTTACAGCATGAAGAATCCCTTTTGTTGTAACATCAAAGGCACCAGCAGTGCCACTGGTAGCATTGATCCAGTCAACAATTCTCTGCCTGTGTGCATCTTGATTATGATCCACTTCACCATATGTATAACTGAGGGAATCCCAATACTCTCCAACAGCAAAATATGGTTCACTTGCATCCATGTAGTCCTTTACATAACCACCCCAAAAACCCCTGACAAAGTCAAGCCTCCATCCATCATAACCTATTTCTTCCCTGACAATCCCACAATAAACGAATTTTTTTCTTATTACAAGTTTTGTATGAAAGAATGAAGTAAACATACGAAAGTTAAAAAATAGAATGGGAACAAAAGATTAACAGTACCACAGGCAGGAAGAAAAAAGAGGTGAAACATGATTTGATATGCATGAAAACGGCCTGCCTCAAACAGGTTCTGAATCTATATTGATTGAGGACAAATTGTGAGAAAAAATTTTCTGAATTATATTTCTCATAAGAGTAATGAGTTACATGAGGCTACATATGCAAGAGTGAGTAGACAACCTAATAAATGACCATAAAGCCTAATTAAGACTATAAAATCACTTATTTACAATAAATAGAATATATTCCCACAGTCTCAGCCTCTTTAAAAGATGCATGTATAAAACCAATCAATCGTGGCAGAATAAACAATAAAAATAGTTAACAATATGACAGAGAAAATTGTCAAACAATTGAGAAACAATGTTCCTTATAAAAATTATAATTTCTAAAGTTTTTATAGTTCGAAACATCCAATCGGAAAAGTTCATGAAAGACACTAAGAACTCAATCTCCACTTAGCATACAGCTTCTAATGTTTGAAATTTTTAATATAAATCAGGCCAGACAATGCTTGAATTTAACATGGCAATACTCGATATTAGAAAATTGTACTGAGAAGAGCTAAAATTTACTTAAGAACTGATTGGGCATATTTCCTTTAACAAGATGATTTATACTAATAGACAGGAATGAGATTCCCAAAGCATTTAAGTAGGATATTAAAAATTAGGAAATAGAATAATCAACCTCAACCAGCATAACCATTCTTTTATATCCTTTCTCACAAAGTCCTGGGAATGATCAATGTTTGGAGCCGCATGGAAATTGTCTCCACTACTCTTATTGCCCCTTCCCTGCATGAAAACAGGACATCCGTCATGTGCTCCTACTATACCCAGAAAGATTAGAGTATCAAAGTAATGGTATTAACAGGAAAAGCATTGAAGTTAATAGAACAGATCAAGCATATTATATTTAGTTTTGAATAGAAAAAACACTTATAATAGTCTCAATTTTGTATAATATAGTTTATAATGAAGTGGGGACTAGAATTGGGTTGGCCCCTTTTTTATAGTTTATAGTGAAGGCAACTGTCTCATAAATGCAGTATACTTAAAAATTGTCTTGAGAAATGTAGTGCTGTGTCCTTGCTTCACAGAGATGAGTCAGTAATTGCATTTTATTTCTTTCTTTTTTTTCAAAAACAACATATTCTATTTATTAACCATTGCAAATCTAGTAAAAGGAAACCAATAATAATAGAAGAAGCTTGTTTACAATAATAATAGAAGAAGCCTTGTTATAAAAATATATATTCCCTCCGTTCCTAAATATAAGATCAGTTTCCTAATTTGATTAGATTAAGGATGTTAGTTAAGTTAGTTATTAACACATGATATTACCAATTTATCCTAACCATAAACCTTTAGCCCCACTCTCCCTCTCTTGCTTATTACTATAGACAAGCATTATTAGGGTTAATTTGGGAAAAACTTGAAAACAATTAGAAAGTGATCTTATATTTAGGAACAAGTTGAAATGTGAAAGTGATCTTATATTTAGGAACGAGGGAGTATTTAGTTAGATATGAAAAGATACACATGTGCACGCACACTTGGCTCACATTTTCAAAATGGTGTTGAAACAGTAAAATTAATCACTTCTTTCAGATCATTGGAATACTTATTCACATAAAACATAAGCAAGCATTCCATGGTCTCTTACAGTGTTGGAAATTACCCTAGGAAATATTATAAACTTTGCTTAATGACCCAATTGCAAGGATTGAACTTAAATTCTTCCCTAATTCAGAAATCTGAGATTCTAAAGCAAGCATTCTATGGTCTATTACAGTGTTGGAAATTATATTTTGGATAAAAATATCCGCCATGTTACCTTAAATTTAAAGATCAGAGGGAAAAAGTGAACTTTAAAATTACCCATTCTATGTCGGAACAATTACTAAAACTGTACAAGGGACAATAAACAAAGTATCCAAAACCATCACAGACAAACCTGAAAATGTGGATCATCAGAAACAATGGCTCGATCATCCCAGTTTAGCCGACCTCCAAATATGTTCCAAATACCATTCTGATTCTTAGAATGTGCACAACGGTGATTTAAAACAGCATCTCCAAGAACTTTAATTCCAGCTTCATGGAAACTTTTTACCAAGTCCTTCAGTTCATCAATGGTTCCATATCTAATATAAAAATAAAACAGTTACATATCATACGTACTAAGTGAATTTCAAGAATATGCAAGTTTCTTTTAATGTTTCCCCCCTCAGTGTTCTGAGTAAAATCTTGAAAGGATAGTGTTTTCTAATCAAACGAGTGACTGATGCACCTATGTAAGGGTGAGGGTGAGCAGATGCCCACCACACTGTACTGTAAACAAAAATGACTACATACAAATGTTAGACTTTGCCCCCACTAAGCTTTAAATTTTGAATTCCCTGGTTTTACTCTCTTTTTCAGACACGAAACACTGCATATAGAAAAATATATTTGACATCCACGGAATGATACAGAGTGGGAGATGATTTTAAAAATTTAAAATAGAGGGAAGGCAAGTGAAGCAACCTTAGAAACTTAGAGTCTGAAACACAGGGGGGGAGATGAAGGTGGGCAGGTGGAGAGCAAGAAAGTGAAAAGCAGGTTGTCAGAGGGAAGGATATTAGGATTAAACCAGTAAAATATAGCCACATACGAAATTTTTTTGTATAATTATTTTTATATTTATTTTATATTATGTAAATGTTACATTTTATGTGATGAAATATCTTTTTCAACGATTATATAATCTTTTATGTTTTATATTTGTTTATCATATCTCTGTTATATACGCAGAGACTTCATTTATTGAATTTTGACTTATTTCATGCGCTTGTTGCTCAACTCATTAAGTCTATTTTATTCGTTTGAATTATAATTACCAGTATATAATTGTCTAACACTGATCCTTCAATTGAAAAAAAAAAATTAGAAGATAATTACCATCAATAACTACAAATAATTAGAGTACTAACAACATATTAATTCAGTACCTGGAATTCAAATTATATAGATCCTTCGGCATGTATCCCTCTGGTGAAACAGATTCTGTAGGTGGTGGTAACCAAATTACAGTAAAACCAAGGGATGCAATCTGTGCAGCCTTCTCTTTAAGCTCCTTGTACCATTTTCCTGATTTATGAGATTCCCAGTTAAAACCTTGGCATAATATTTCATACCCAGTGCCGGTTCCTGAGCATATATTTGGAGGTGGTGTCAGGGTTTCTGGTTCCACAGCAACCTCGGATTCAACATTTGTTTCCTTGGTAAAAGTTGGAACAGAGCTTCTGAAGATACTATAGGCTTCAGCAGCAAGTCGTTCAATTTCTTGAAGAATACTCTCCTGAGCTTCTTTAGATTTCGACTTTTGACTCTTCTCAGTTGAGATATCTGTCACTAAATTTCGTATTTCGTTGATTATTCCATCAGTGTATGCAGAGATAGAAGCCTTTTCACTTGCATCTTCTTTCACTTCTTTCTGCATACCTTCTAACTGATCCACTCTATTATCAATAGGTAATCCACTAGAATTTGAAAGGGGAACATAAAAATCATCTCCCTCTGAATTTAACCAAGTATTTTCATTAAGCTTAAGAACAAAAAGAAACCCTGAAAATTCTTCCCCAAAGGTGATTAGTACTGAACATCTTCCATTTTCCCTTGGCTGCAAAACAATAAGCAAATTTTCAATTGCCAAAAATAAACGAAGTGAAATGTGGAGAGATATGGACACCGCAAGGAAGCATTTATGTGGCAAAAATTTAAAAAGAAAGGTTAAGGGTCAAATCTAGCACTCTACTATTACCAAAAGTTCACCCAACATAAACAAGAATTTAATAGCTCAAATGTAGCACACATCTTTTCAAAAATGGCTCAAATCTAGCATTTCCGTCAACCTTAACAGGTTTGACCTGATCATGCGACAGCACCCGCCACGACACCCAATTTTGCCACGTGGCCTGCCACGTCACCCAATAATTAACAGTAAGTGGACCCATTGGGTGACGTGGCAGGCCACGTGGCAAAACTGGGTGACGTGGCGGGTGACATGACATGATCAAGTCAAACTTAACGGTCAAACCCATTAAGGTTGACGTAAATGCTAGATTTGAGCCATTTTTGAAAAGATGTATGCTACATTTGAGCCATCAAATTCTTGTTTATATTGGGTGAACTTTTGGTAATAGTAGAGTGCTAGATTTGACCCTCAACCCTAAAAAGAAATTTAATAAGATTCATGAGCTCTTAAATCAAAAATCATAAGAGGAAGAAAAACATGCAAGATATATACCTGAAATTTAGTTCTCAAAGCCCTGTCTTTAAATACTTCTGTTTCTGCTGGAAGAGGAGAAGGTGGAACTTCCCACCTTCTAGCACCATCCCTGCAAACCCCCCAATGAAGGACAATATCTCCACGAAGATCTGTTTCTAAACATAAAATATTCTTAGCTGTCTCAGGGCACTTGCTAGCAGAAACACTAATGGAATTACTGACAGAAACCTCTTTTATCACTGGCAGTTCTACATAAAAACCTTCTAGTTGTCTATTTTCTCGATCAGGAACTCTGGATTGGCTTCTGTTCTCTTGACCTTCATAATGTGTTGCTTCTGATTTCAGGAGCATATCAGTTAACTGCCCCAAGGCCCCTTTAAGTCAGCATATACCATAAATCATGTCTCAGTTTAATCACCAAGTTGGTGCTAGGATGCAGCTCAAAGTATAAATTAAGCATTATTGAAATATAAATATACACGAGAACATCCTTTGTGCCCATTATATGCATGGTAACTGAGCATTCTGTTAGGATATTAGAGGATTTATTCATCGATGAGTGTATATTATAATCTGAAACATAATCATAATGATAGGGTATTACGCTATCATTATGAGTCATTATTGCCTAGGCTCCTCCCTTTTAGATATAGATAAAGGGTTCATATAATCTTTGATCCATCAAGTTTGCCCTCATTTCGGTTTTGGCCCCTTAATTTTCATACAAGAGGCTATGGTCCTTCTAGAGGCATATGGTTCAGAATTTATTGACATATAGGGACCAATGTTTAAAGAAAAATGAAACTTGAGGGACCAAAACTGAAACTGAGACAAACTAGAACACGGATAAGATAAGACATTCAGATCATATTTTGTCTATACTTTCCAAAGGACCGACCGGTCACAACACAATATTGAACTGTGTCAGCCCATTTTGGACTACATAAAGCAATCTCTTAGACTATAATCGAGTTTCCAATCCTCTAATACAATAGTGTTCAGCATGATTGGAGCCATCATTATGTCACATCAGCAATTAAGAACTAAGGAGCCAGAGAATTATACTTTCAGATATACACGATATAGAACTTTGTGTCAGCACACGTTGGACAAGATGAAGCATTCTCTTAAAATATTATCAAGTTTCAAATCCTCTAATACAATAGTGATCAGCACGATTGGTGCCGTCGTAATGTCACATCAGCAATTAAGAACTAAGGAGACAGGGGATTATACTTTCAGAAATATACTTTTCCCTAATGTTAGAGGATGGTCTGTTTTCTTCTCTTCTTTAGAGCATTCAACCAACAACAATAAAATTTCTTGGTATCAAGAAAAGTAGTTATTAGTATCTGATATTTTGTGAACGAAGGAAGTAATAATTAAAAATAGACCAAATTGTAAAATATGATTCTATACTAACTACTATACTGAAATTATATACTCCCTCCGGTCCTAAATATAAGACCTAGTTTACTTTTTTGAAAAATCCTAAAAAAGCAAAATATAAGTCAATTATAAATTGATTTACCTAATTTTTCCCCTTAAACTAGTTTATTTAACCTATAAACAAATGACCAATCTAAAAATATATCAAATATGTCATAATTTAATAACATATTTTGTAACTTTAACATCTCCAAAAAAAAGTCAATTAGGTCTTATATTTAGGACCGGAGGGAGTACTAATTATAACTCAACACAGGAAATAATCAAAGTTGTTTACGTCAATACACACAAACAGAAATCCAATACAAAAACACATTCTTTCTAAGAATTCATTCAAACTTAATTAAAGATCAGCAAATGATCAAGAACTTAAATTGGCAAATGCAAAATGCATTAGAAAACATAGAAGAAGTAAATGAATAATGATACATGATGATTACACATACCTGGCCATAAACTAAATCCCCTTTTAGGTCCAATTATATTTGCATCCTCCTTGAGACAGCCAATAAGAGGAACCTTGAAGTCTCTTCCTTTATGTTGATACCAAGCTCCAGTTTCCTCATCCTGCATCAACAGGAGCACTCACAATGGGTGAGGAGATCTGCTCATGAGGATTACACAGCATTCACATGCATTATACTAAAAACTAACATCCACAACTGCTATTCTGTTAATTATCAAAAACAAACCTTCAGAACAAAATTAATAGCTGAAATCTGGTAGTTGGATTTGATGTTAATCCTGACTTCATGGAATGAATCTCCTCCAGAAGTCGACGATGATGATGTCTTCATGGGAGTGTCTATTGCATAATCCTGAAACATGAAATGTTTACTTCAAACACAAACTCTCAACACGCCTACAATAAATGGCTTTAGTATTTAATCATGAGGGAAAAAATGTATACCTTGATAGGAACAGAACCCGGGGGTATCATATCACGAGGAGGCTGATCCCACTCACTAAAAAACCAAACTTACATCACCATGACATGTATCAAGATTTGGCGCTTATTACGGCATCCTAAGAAGTAAAATCACGAGACAAACTAGAAGAACAAATATCAAGCCCTTAACACAGCATACCTGCCAACATCATCAACAAGGGAAACTCCCCAATGAAGAATCCATTTCCCGGGTACATTACAACCTACCGTAAGCTCCCAATCTTTCAAATTCTTCCCCTGGTCTAATCTCACAAATATCTTTCCCTCCACCTGCACAATGATTCACCTCATCCATTACAATAATTCCACCAATGCTATTCACTCAAGTTCTCTCCCCTTAATTTTCAAGTCCATAGTTAAAGCTTACAACCTAATTGACTCTTCATTCACATTTTTTTTCCTAAACTAGTTTATTTGACTTGAAGGGTCAGCTTGCCTCAACAGTAAGCTCGTTTGTTGTGGGGTCTCTGGGTTCAAATCAGCCTCTTTACAAAAACTAGAGGTAAAGTTGTCTAGTATATTTGCTTCCTCAACCTGATATAATCTAAGCCTCTTTAATTGATCTTTTTTTAGATTATTTTACTTGTAAGATTAACATATAATCTAATACTCCCTCCAATCCTTACATAATAGATCACCTTGACTTTTTTTCAATAGACAACTTAATCTTAACATATCCAACATATAATTGTATAATAGACATTATTATAAAATGATTAATTTTGCACGCTAATTTCTCAAAATAATGTCATAGTTAGATAGATTAGATACCTAATAATAAGACATTTATTTCCCTTACACTCTGGCAAGTAAAAATTGGAGAAAGGTGTAACGTTTATGAATGGAATAATACCTTACGAGTTATGGTGAGTGGAAAAGTGTGGTGGAAGAAGACATGAGCTGACTGAGATGACTCTAGCGTAGAAGATGAAGATGAGGATGATGATGCAGAAACAGTAAGAGGAGAAGACGAAAATCTGTAGGGTGATGAGAAGTTGGAGAAGCGTTTAACATGAGAAGAAGAAAAATTCGCAGAGGAAGCCTTCACTAATGAAGCCTTCGATTTCGCGCGATGAAGTGAAGTTGAAGAAGAAGATTGTGTGCGACATGGCCACAACAATGGCTTCAACGTAATGGAAGACATGAAGAAGAAGAATTTGGATCCAAAGTGAGAGAAAGGAAGTGAAATGATCCATAAATAAATAAATAAATAAATATCGCTCCAATTATATTTCTTATTCTATTTATTTATTTAAAATGGATAATGATAATGATGATGATGATGATGATAGTGATTATATTTTTTTTATTCATTCATATTCTTTTTTTGCTAGAATTGGAGGGCTTGGCTTTGTGTTTGTGTGTGATGAGGATAAAGATACATTTTGGGGACAACGTGGGAAAGGCTAAAAGCGAAAAGATGTGCCTACAAAAGTATGAACATGACAAAATATTCTTTTGTTGAGAGAATCAGAATCGTAATCGTAATTCAATTTTTGTTTTTCTTTTTTATCCATGATCAAGGTATCCTTCACTCGTCGACAAGTGAGAGACTAATCTCCCGCTGATTTGTAGGCACCTCAAAGGGTGGGACAGCTGGCCTGAGAGATTTAATGCTTCTCCATACCCAACGCCAGGGATCGAACCCCAGACAATTGGTTAAGGGTGAATGAGTCTTTGTCACTCAACCACACACCCCAGGTTCAATTTTTGTTTTTCTGTGTAGTGGATAAATAAAGGGAAACATAAATTATAATATATGGAGAATTAATTAGACGCTTCGTAGAAGAAATATAACTAAGATGACATCCAACAAGTTATAATCATCGGGTCAATTCTTTGTTTTTGTATGTAATGTATATACGTAGTATACTCTATGACATGAGGTGATAAGGATTATATCAAAAGAGAAAGAAAGAATATGACATAATGACTCTTTATGAATACTACTTAACTTAATTTGCAAGTAGATCACTATGATTTAGGGGGTTGGGTCATTGATTTGGTTTAAGTATTAGGGAAGCACTATTATTGTCAAACTCGCAAATTGACACTCAATCTTACTGTTTTTACAGCTCTACTTGACAACTCACTTAAATTCTTAGTGGATATAAACTCTAATTCTTGATTTTTACGTTTCTACCTTATAAAACTCTAAAACTCATTTTTATTATTTTATTTGACCGAATTCAATCATTTTATAAAAAAATTCATACAAATTTGTCTATTCATGTTGATAACGAATGATTAAAAATATATTTAACATTAACTATTTGTTTTTAAACTATGTTCAAGTCAAATTGTGGTTGCTTTTTGTATTTTTATTTTAATTATACAGGAGAAACTTATTAATGAACACAAACTCTTACGAAATTATGATATGTGTCTACGATCCGATTTTACCTTATTTTCACGAATTTACTTAAACTCACACGTTTGACAATCTTATTGTTGTCAAACTAACGAGTTGACACCTGATTTTAGCTCTACTTGACTAAAATGTGTCATGAGTCATTTAAATTCTTAGTATATATAAACTCGGTAGAACCTCATTTTAATTATTTTTATTTGTCTGAATTCAATGATTTTATAAATAAATTTCACAGAAATTTATCGATTGAGGTTGATAAAGAATGAACAAAAAATATTTTTAATATTAACTATTTATATTTAAACTATATTGAAGTCAAATTATTGTTGTTTTTTATACTTAATTATACATGAGAAACATGTGTTTATTAATAAATGTAAAATCTTATGAAATTATGATTCGAGTACGAGATCCGATGTTACCTTATTTTCACAAGTGTTTTTGTTAACTGAATTTTCACGATTTTATTTAAACTCTCGTGTTTGACAACCACCTCATTTCTTCTTGTATTAACTCGTGCTTAATGAAAAATGATCATTTATTTTTTTTTTTGGATAAGTGATTTTTTTTTTGGATAAGTAAAATTTTCACGGGTTAATCTTAACATATTTTAAAAATATTTGTTTGTTTTTTATTAGAGTGACATAGTACGAGTTAATACAAGAATTTATCTTGTTGAAGTAGAAATTGTGAGATTTTAGGTGATGGAATATGATAAGATAGGACTCAACATATTTAGACATGTGCAATCTGTATGTTCCTTATTCCTCTACAATCCACAAAGGGGAAAAATTAGGTTGGTGGGTACTGGGTAAGTTAATTATCTAATTTTAGTTATTGCCAAAAACTGCCGATAAGTGAATAAACTTTTTGTGCATATTAGGGATAGGGAAAATCCCAAATAAATCCCTCTCAATACCAAAAGGACAAGTGAGGAACTTAAACTTCCAAAAGGACTGTGAAAGAACCAGCACCTACCTGTCATTTTAAAATGTTGCGAAAAGACAAAATTGCCCCCATCCCAAAACACAAATTGCGAGAAGAGGGTGAGTGTTACGGTGGGTTTAGAGTGGGGTAGTAATTTGTGTTTTAGGATGGGGTCAATTTTGTCTTTTCGCAAAAATTTAAAATGGCAGATAGGTGCTGGTTCCTTCATAGTCCTTTTGGAAGTTTAGGTTTCTCATTTGTCCTTTTGAGTATTGGGAGGGATTTATTTGGGATTTTCGCTTAGGGATATCGTCATTATTAAATGGACAGTTGTTTTTATTATATATCATTTTATGTTTAAGAATTATTCGACTTTTCGTATAGCATCTTTTAAGTCAAATTTGGTGCAAAGTTCTAAAGTGCCTCTTAGAGGGTAGCTAATGACAAATTCATATCGGTAGACAAAAGCCAAGCATGACTTTGCTACTCCACAAAGGCACAGACACAGAAACCAAAGCAAACAGAATCCTGGAAGGAAGAGCATGACAATATAAAATGTCCTACTTATTCTAATGATTTCAATTGTAAAGTCTCAATCACTAATGTGAGGTAGAAATTTAGCTATTTATGTTATCAAAAAAAGAAATTTAACTATTTAGTAATTTGCAAAATGAGTTTGTTACATTTACATAAACTTACTCAGAATTAATTGTATGATCAAAAGAAATATTATACTCCCTCCGGTCCTAAATATAGGACCTAGATAACTTTTTTGGGGAGATTAAGGAAGGCTTAATTTTAGATGTCTTTCCAATAATACCCCTTGTTAATTAGTTTAATTACTTAGTAGCCCTTCCTCCCTATCAAATTTCTTGTTAAGAAGAAGAAGGGTAATTTAGGAAAAAGGTGACCAAAAATGTATCTAGGTTTTACATTTAGGACCAAAATGAAGTCTCTATCTAGGTCGTATATTTAGGACCGGAGGGAGTAGAAAGATTTAGAATTTTTAAAACAAAATGAGTTGAGACTTGAGATGTTACATTTAGTCATTTATAACCAAAGCAAACAAATCTAGAATATTTATAACCAAAG
This sequence comes from Mimosa pudica, assembly GCA_029929735.1. NCBI lineage: Eukaryota > Viridiplantae > Streptophyta > Magnoliopsida > Fabales > Fabaceae > Mimosa > Mimosa pudica. Next base: position 9,001,788 of record JAKELP010000024.1, read on the forward strand.
TAAATATTATAATTTTCAATTAAGATTTTGATATTGCTATTTGAATTATAAGTTGAAACTTATTTCTCAATAAAATATTAGGCCCAAAGGTTTGAAGCATAGTAGTTATAGAGCCTAGCCGCCCCATTCCTTACTTTTCTTTGATAGAATGGCAAAAAATATACTCCGGAGGTCCTAAATATAGGACTTAGTTGACTTTTTTGAAAAATCCTAAAAAAAGCAAAATAAGTTAATTATAAATTGATTTACCTAATTTTTTCTCTTACACTAGTTTATTTTACCTATAAGCTAATGGATAATCTAAAAAGATATCAAATATATCATGATTTAATAACCTATTTTGCAACCTTAATCCCTCCAAAAAAAAGTCAATAAGGACTTATATTTAGGACCGTAGATAGTATATTTTTACATAGTCCAATTAGTAGGGAGAGTCACAAGTTTCAAGTTCTGATAGAATTCTTTCTTAACTTTTGGCATCAAGGTAGGATTAGTGGCATTAAGATAACATAACCATAAGATTAGAAAAACATTTGCCACATCATAAGGGGATTGACTGATAGAGCAAAGCAGCAAAATTCACCACTTTCTAATTAATGTGAACTCAAGCCTAGTGAAAAGATATTATGGAATGGTATATTTCAGGGGAGAAATGGAAAACGGTGTGAAATGTGAAATGGGTAGAGATGATATTAATCCTCAGTGTTTCCAAGCAACCTGAAGAAATTGGCATAGACATGCTTGCTGAATAAGCTTTGCCAAACACTCATAACATACACCTTGAAGCACAATGCTTTTTAAGCTCACAAGTTATCCATGAATGGTTTTCATTTGACACAAAGTACATCTATACTGAGAAAGCAAGGGATCATGAAAAAAATAAGAGAAAATCAGATAGAAAAATTCCTTAACTCTATGCTTTGCCATTAGGTTTAGGGGACTGTAGAGGAAACTGATGGTGATATGGAGATGCATGAGAACCATGAGGTATAGAAAGGCTCCTCTGCTGCTGTCCATTTCGGGAAAGCAATGTACGCCCATTTCGAGTATTAGGGCTCGCGCCAAATCGTTCGGCTTGCATTGTCTGAAAATAATACGATGAGCTCGCCATGTCCTTGAGGTTTGGCAGAGGCTTTAGGGCTTCCACAACTTCACTCATTAGGGGCCTAGCTTTTGGATCTCTGCTAAGGCAGTGAGCAGCCAGTTGGGCAGCTTTTTGGGCTCCTTTTATCGAAAAGTGGCCTTCCAACCGAGGATCTATCAATCTATAGAACCTTCTTCTCTCCCCGAGATATGGCCGAGCCCACTCAACAAGGTTATGTTCACCATTGGGTCGGTTTTTGTCCATAGATCTTCTGCCGGTTAACATCTCAAGAAGAACTACTCCGAAACTGTACACATCACTTTTTGATGTAAGATGACCTGCCACAAAAATGAAAAATCTGATTAAAATCAGTCAATGATTCAAATGTTGGGCAACAAAGAGTAAGATTTGAAACAAACTCAACTACAAACCATATGCACACTAAATCTGCATGTTTTCAAGGTTAAATACAAACCATAACACAGACAACAGATTAACGACATGTACAAAAAATGAAGTTCAATTACTACAATCATTATAGGCTGTGAAACCACCAACTCTATAATGAGTTATAGGCATGATCCATAAATATATCTTACAAGAGCATCAAAGAGAATAACACTTAATGTCACAGAATAAAAAGAATCCATATTTACCAAATAAAAAGTCCTACATGGAATTGCATTTCTACAATTGTTATCTACTTTTGAAAGAATAATATATGGCACATGACTAATAACTTCAAAATATAAACGACAGAAAACCAAAGAAACAAGTGCCTGTGTTACTTTTAAAGAAGAATAAATGTTGTTTGTTTAGACTCAACAAATTGAACTTAAATACCTGTCATAACATATTCCGGTGCTGCGTAACCATAGGTTCCCATCACCCGAGTGGATACATGGGTTTTATCACCCTCTGGACCATCTTTGGCAAGTCCGAAATCAGAAAGTTTGGCATTGTACTCCTGGATTGGTACACCTTTAGAAGAGATGCAAAATGGAAAATGATATATTTCTACAGCAGTTTTTTTGCACTTACAGCATCCAGTAGTATATTGGAAGTTTTGAAATCTCTGTATATTACTGGTCGTTCAGCCTCCTCATGAAGAAATGCCAGGCCCTTTGCAGCTCCTAGTGCAATTTTCATTCTGATGGACCACGGAAGTGGCAGGGATCCTATATCAAACAACGATATAATCCCAAGAAACTGTCACAAAGTAGAAGTTTTATATTCCAGTCCACATTCTAACCATGTTGGTTCTAAACATTATTCTGACACTATGAACCACGAACACTTAAACTAAACAGGCATGTTGAAACGTATACTTCTACGTGTTACATGTGTGTATCAGCATTTCAAACTCAGTTAAGTGATAGACCACTTGTATAGAAAAACACAGCAGGTATAACTTTATTTTCTAATTTCTAAGAGTTATTCACAAACCTATCCAAAAAGAGTTTACTCAACAAAAGTTGTCAATCTATTTTACTAAATTATGAATAAACTATCCAAAACAAGGAAAAATTTTAATTATTTTCTAAAGATCAGTTATCTAGCATTGCATATTACATTTTCCTGCAGTATTTTCCCCTTTCTTTGGGATCATTCATGCCTAAGCTAACATACGGTCAGTTCCAAGCCATACTCAGCACATATCCAAGTAACATAGACCATACAAGCCACTAAATAAATTATTGCTTTAACTTAGCTTCGTATATATATTGAACATACTTCAACAACAATTGCACTAGATGACTAGATGCAACACATACAACACAACTAAAAGTAACAGAGTCCATCTTTTGTATGTGATCCTCAAATGAGAAGATCACAACTGGCAAAAAAAACAGAGTGAGAGAAGGTCACAAATGTTGTCTACATCATTTGGGAGGGCCATGACACTGTTTCCCACCAATGTTCATTTGTATTGAGAAGGCACCACATTTTAACAAGAAACATCCAACAAAAATCTAAATCCAGGGTCGCATTGGCAACCTTTAAGCTGCCCTGGTACTACAAAATCCAAATACACTTAGAAGATAATTTGAGGGAATTCATTAAACAGGGAAAGGGGGCACTCACTCCTAAATAAGTGGTTCTCCAGGCTTCCCCGAGGCATGAATTCATAGACTAGCAGCCTTTGATCATCTTCAATACAGTAGCCTATAAGTTTGACGAGGTTGGGATGAATTAGATCGCCAAGAAAGCTTACTTCAGCCTGTCACACAAGACGAACAAGACAAGGAGCATGATCAGAAAAGGAGTAAAATGGAATGCAGCAAAAAAGAGTAAAGACAAAAATCAAAATTCATTAGATAAAATAGAACGTCAAAGTTACAAACCAGCCATTCTTTATGTCCCTGGAGCCCATCATGATTGAGAGTTTTTACAGCAACTGTAAGACCTGTGCCAGGTTTCACTGGGGCAGTTCCATTTTCTTCAATCCATCCCTTGAATACACAGCCAAACCCACCTTCACCAAGAAGACTCTCAGGCCGGAAATTTCTTGTTGCCAACTTAAGATCATTGAATGCAAACTTTCGCAGCCTGGAAGCAACTTTAAGCTCCTCTTCAAGTTTGGAGGTGGATGAATTACTTTCGGCATTGCTTGTGGTTGTAGAAGATACTACTGGAGCTGTTGGCTGATCTCTACTTGTACCGACAGTTGATTTACTTTCAGCTAATAAGAAACCAAAATGAGGAGACAGGCTATAAGATTCAGGTCCTAAGATAGCAATAACTCCATGCAACATTGAGCTTAGGCAAGATGAGAGGGAATTTAAAGTTTCAAGCATGACATTACATCAAAAGGAAGAAGAAATACAAAAAATCTATGAAATAGACACTCTCCGATATAATTAGTTGTCAAGAGACAACTCTTTTAAAATGCATTTCATACAAGTAATACAACTTAATTGCCTTAAGTTAGAAGAGAATGCTATCATAAAATTTATGAATTTATCCCCCACTCAACGAGTTAGAAAACTTCAACAGAATGATACTGTTGGAAATATATGCAAGGCAATCGAACCTCACAAACTTCTCAAAAGGATACTTTGACACCCTTAACCCTGGTACAAAGAAATGACTGGTTTCCATCACTGTCACTAAAACTATTTTTAATTGAAGAAATTTATAAGTGAAATTCACTGTTAATGACTACAGCTATAAATATACCCTTATGCCTTCAGCTGAACCAGTGCTGACATGGACACATGGTTCACAATATTCATAGTTCTTTCCAAAATGGATTGAGCCTAGCTCCTCCCCATCAAATATTTACTCAACTAACTCTGACATCAATTACTAAATAACAACCAGTTCTAACTCTAATTTGTTTCGGTCTGAAATTCCCACGCGCAATAGCTTCTCACCCAGAGCAATGCGTATGCATATGCATACAACTCAAGAATATGGAAATCTGCTTGGGATTTAATTTTATGCACACTTAAGAAAAGAAAATAAAACTCTCATTTCACAGCACGCGAATATTCCATGTATGTTCAACTCTCTTTTGAAGCAGCCCTTTGAAAGGGACCAGACCAAAGTTTGTCATATACACTTGTTTACAGCCATCATTTCACATCTTTTAGTGCAAATTCAACTTACATTAGCAAATTAATTAAATCAGCCCAAAGGACATGACTTGAATTGCCTATCAAAGAAAATCAAATCAATAAACTTGTACCTGATAGACAAAAAACATCTTTCCCCCTAACCTGAAGGAGCATACATACATTGGTAAAATACTTAAAATCATGCCACACAGACTAACCAAGGAAACAATTTCAAACATAAAGTAAAACATGCAAAAGAGAATATCATAAGAACAACATTTTTTCTAAGGAAAGCAGAAGTTACCATAATGAGTGCTGATGCTACTAACTGAGCTATCAACCTTGGATCTTGAAGAAATGCAACTACCAAAAAATCTGAGCCCAACCCAACACCCACTTTCTTCCTCTTCCAAAACCCCATCATCCTTCTTCTTCTTCTTTGTCCCCTTTGATTTCCTCACATCCAAAGACTCCACCTTTCCAATATCACCACCCAACCCCATCAATCAAAAACCCTTCACACTCAATCTCATATATCATCAAAAGCCCCCAATACCAAAAACACACAAAGCTGACAACTTTCCAAACACAAAACCTTCAAAAATCAAAACTTTACTCCCCCAAACAAAAAATAATCAAAACCCAGTAATTAAAACCTAGGAAGAAACAAAAAAAACAGATCAAGAGGGGAAAACAAAAATCAGCATCAAACACTGTTATTTTTTTTGAACCCTTGATTATTTGATCAACTTGTGGTGTGAGAAATTGATTGAAGTAAGAAAAGATGTGAAGTTGATATGATGAAAGACACAGAAATCTCAGAAGTGAAAATGTTTCTCTTGAAGCTGACCAGTTAGAACTTAGAATACAATGTTGCAGAAAAAAACAAATAAATAAAAAAAATGTGTTACCCTTCAAATTTAGGGTGGTTCTCTCTCATGTTTTTTTGCCTCGATTACTTTAATAATAATCGTTTATCGTTTATAAGTATTTTTCTTTAAACGAATCAAAGACGAGAAAGAAGAGTTTCATGACAGATTGACAGAAGTACTGAACCAAGGCTGAAAATGACATTAAAGTCTGCAAATAAATAAATATGTGAGACAGCATAGAAAATAGAAAGTACTATTAAGTTTTTTAAAATTTTTGTTTTTGAAAATTTTAAGAAAATTTAATAATTTACTGGAAGAATTAATTAGAGTTTAGAAACATAATTAAAATGAAGTCTTGTTATGTTAAGTTACTATTGTTAACTCTATAATTTGTAATTACGACTCGTGTGATATCGACTTAATTATTTTTCATCTATGAGAACTCTAATTAATTCTCTCTAATTTATTTATTTGAATAATTTCTCTTTTCGTAATCAAATCCTCGAATTAATGCTAGTTTACTTTTGGGAAAATGTCATTTAAATCCCTCCAAATATACAAAAGGACAATTCAGGAACTTAAACTTCCAAAAAGACCATGAAGGAACTAGGACCTAGTTGACATTTTAAAATTGTGTGAAAAGACAAAATTGCCCTAATCATAAAACAGAAATTACTAACCACCTTTACACCCACCATTTTCAATAGGGTGGTTAGTAATTTATGTTTTATGATTAGGGCAATTTTGTCTTTTCACACAATTTTAAAATGTCAACTAGGTCCTAGTTCCTTCATGGTCCTTTTGGAAGTTTGAGTTCCTGAATTGTCCTTTTGTATATTCGGAAGGATTTAAATGGCATTTTCCCTTTACTTTTTGTAGACAATTTGAATAATATTGTGATTTGACTCTGGATGTTTTCTCTAGACTATTTCTACGTAAATATGATATAATTAAATAACTTGTTTGACTTCCCTGATAAAAAAAATAACTTGTTTAACTTGTGCTTAAGGTAGGGGTTCCTATCATGTTAATTAGAAATATTGATCAGGCAGCAGGTTTGTGCAACGGGACAAGGTTGCGTACAACAGTGTTGGGAAAACATTTCATAAAAGGTACTCCGCATGGATTGGGGAGGAAGTGTTGATACACCGCATGGATATGAATCCTTCTGATACAAAGCTTCCGTTCAGGATGAATAGAAGACAGTTTCCAATCATTTTGTCCTTTGCAATGACCATCAACAAGAGTCAAGGACAATCAATGTCAAATGTTGGGTTATACTTGCCAAACCCAGTATTCTCCCATGGACAGCTCTATGTTGCTATGTCTAGAGTTAAGACTATAGATGGGCTGAAAGTTCTCATACTTGACAAAGACAAGAAGCCGACTAATGTCACAACAAATGTCGTTTACTTGGAGGCATTCCAAAATGTTCATGGAGATGTGAACTAATATTTCATGGTTATTTTGTTTGCAATCAAACTTAAGTAGCTTTACTTATTTATGCGCATGTTTAAGACTTTTCAATTAAAAAAATGAAATGTGGTAGCTATGTAATATACTTCTTTTCATATCTTCACTTTGTTTTATTGTTCATATACAGGATTTTTTTCGTCAACTTTGTTTAACCAACTAGCATCAAATCATACATATATAATTACGTTGATTACTATATACTTAAATATCAAGTCCAACCATATTCTTTGCAAATAATAATATAACAACTACATCATTTTTTATGACGTTCATTTGTCCCATGTGCAACGCACGGGGTAAATTACTTGTTATCTCTAAAAATCAATTTCTGGCCAAAAATGAAATGGGTTTTATATTTATAATTTATGATAGTAGGAGGATAAGATCAATTGTGACTTGTAATATAAATCATAAAAGTTTTATAAATGCTAATTGAAAGGGATTCATGATGGTATTGATCCCTTGCTAAAACTAAGCATTGAAAGTTAATAACTGATTTTCTAAAATTTACAACTAAAATTTTCTAATATACAAAACTTTCACATTTTGTAATATATTTAACATAAAAATTTTATTCATAAGTTATAATTAAGCTCCTTCTAGGAAAGAAATAGTGGTGCTTCTAAAAAAAAACATGCCCATATTGCTCTGGTCTTATCCAAATCTATTGTATCAAGATTTTTCCTAGGACTAACGAGATCTGTTACCAAGATCAAGATACCAAGATTGAATAAGAAAAGTGATTGAATCGATACTAGTACTATGAGTATTAATTACTATGAATTTCTTGCTTTAGTTTTTTCAATTAATCTTTACCCTACCAAAATATTTTTTTTTCTCTTTCTTCATATAGAATAGTTTACTTGATTAAGTTTTTTTTATCGCGTTTAAATTGATTGATTGATTTTTGACAAAAAAAAAGTTTGATTGGTTCATTCAATCATTTCAATTTTGGGATTTAACCATTTAGAAGGCCCACACATATACTTTCTCTTCCACCAGTCCACAATCCCCCCCCCCCCCCCCCCCCTCCCCCCTCCCAAGTTTCGAATGGTATTCAAATTTGTTATAAATTATAACTGAAATATACACATGTATTTATATACACTCAAATCCATATTCAGATCCCTTAAAATTGTGCTTACGATATGATATACTACCTCCGGTCCTAAATATAGGACCTAGATAACTTTTTTTTGGAGAAGTTAAGGTTGCAAACTAGTCTATTAAATCATGAAATATTTGATATATATTTAGATTATTCATTAGTTTATAAGTAAAATAAACTAGTTTAAAGAAAAAAATTAGGTAAATCAATTTATAATTAACTTATTTTGCTGTTTTTTAGGATTTTTCAAAAAAGTCAATTAGGTCTTATATTTAGGACCGGAGGGAGTATATCCTAAATAGATATGCTATCGGATGGAAGGATTCAAACCTTCGAATGACGGGGCCTATGCGCGCAAGTGTAAAAATGAATTCTTATTCCTTGGTATCAATATATGTGACATTTAAAAATTGATAATTTAAATATTATTTGTAACAAAAGTGTAAATATATACATATACTTTGTTTTTTCTTGGTAAGTGATATCATGTTAAAGATTATTGGGACATCCTGGTCCTGGTGAATGTCTCGATAGATTGAGATCCTCTTATTACAAGTATCAAAACTGGAAAACAAATGTCATCTTGGTCTTCTTCTAGCACGAGACTTAGGAAAGTGGTGTCTCAATAATTCAATAATATAAAAAGTGATTAACTTCTCTGTTTTTTAATTGGTTTCAAGATTTATAAAAATAAAATAAATCAACAATTTTCAAGCTAATCATAGATATTTACGAATGTTCATAATTGAGAAATGCAGTTCATGACATTTAAATGTTTATTGATTTATGTTAACCCTAGTCCTCCATTGTAACTCTGCAAATTCATGGGCTTCAATGTTATTTTTTATCAGGGTATATTCATGACATTTTAGTGTTACTTTTTTTTCTTTTATCATGGTAGAAGCGCCATTATCGCCTCATGTGCTACTACTTAGGAAGAAATGATCAAATGAAGAAACAAAAATAAGCACATTTTAGTAAATCATGAAATGAAAAGGAACTCTTCACTATACAATTTGCATTTATATATCTGAATGTATGCGCTCCTCAAGTGCTCCAAACTGCCAATAAATGCATACCTCTACACAATTTTATCCTTCTGTATCACTATACCTTTTAATTTTGATACGAAATTTTGACAATATAAAAAGCATAACAATCTGCCCCTTGAGTCGAGTCAATTTGGAGCAAATAACATGTCCCTATGTGACAATGAAAATCACAAGGTGCTTTGGTTGAAAAGGCCATTTACTACGCAAAGAAAAACCACAAGGGAAGAGTGTCCAAAAATCTTGAAAAAAAAAAAGAATAAATAGAAAGGTGCATTTATTCACAAGTCATTGCAAGTCAACGTCAGTACTCAGTACAAAATAAAAATGTGGAAAGGTGAATTTATTTATAAGTCGTCAATAGTATGCTACTCCATTCAAGCAATCATCATTACATTGTATATTAGAAAATATCTGTAACTACCGCTACAATATTTTGAGTATTCACAACCATGAAAGACCAGAGATGGATAGAAAATGTGTAGGTGCATGCATGAGTGGCATATTTTTTTAAATTGGAAATAAGGTCAAAACAGCCACGAATAAAACCCACCACCTCCCATATAGAAGGGGAATACTGTCACTAATGCAATGCACCATGTGCTACTCATGCGGCATATTAACAAACACTGCAAAAGTTGGAAAAGATCTCCCAAAAGTTTTCATATACAAGAAAATATTCATATACTGAAGCCAAACTCCTGATATTTCAGACTTCACTGAGTTGCATTTCCTTCCTGAGTTGCATTTCCTTGGAGGAGACCATCTCTAATTTGTGAAGCTATGTCTCTTACAGCACCAGGTCCATGTGGAATGAAGACAGAATTGGATTTTGATGAAGCACCAATGTCCTTCAGTGTGTCAAAATACTGGGTCACTAGAACCATGTCCATGACATCCTTTGATGATGTCCCAGGTACATTCTCAGAGAAGGCTAACACACTGTCCCTCAACCCATCTACTATAGCTTGACGCTGACGAGCTATTCCAAGCCCGGCTAAATACTTCGATTCTGCATCACCTTCCGCCCTCTTGATCTGCAATATCTTCTCTGCTTCAGCTTTCTCGTTGGCAGCCACCCTCATTCTTGCAGCTATTTTTGTAGAGATGGTGAAATCAGAAGGTAAAGAAAAAAGGTAATGAAAAATAAAATCGCACACAAAAAATTAATTTTAGCTATAAAAGTCCTTGGATGTTTCTAAAAACCCTTCTATAATTTTCCTCACAAATCCATCAGACAGGTAATATTGGAAGTCTTCTCTACTTAAATTACATATATAAGGTATTAGACATTCAAGAATACAAATTACAAATCTATGAAAATCAAATATATAATCATCTATTATTATAGATTTATAGATATAGATTCATTTGAAATGGGATCCACAAAGATTCTAAAAACATTTTGTGGCAATTCCAGAGAAGAAAGGACAAAAATAACTCGAACATCTACCATTAACATGTGAAAAAGAAAACAAGTGCAATAAGCAATGTCAGCAGTAACAAAGAATTGCCAGCTCAACAACATACCAGCATTTATCTCATTCATGGCTCTCTTCACGCGCTCATCTGGTTCAATATCCACAATAAGAGTCTGAACTATCTCATACCCATACTGTGCCATGGCCTACATATCCACAAATGAACGCCAAATATTTCAGAAATTCTACACTAATCTTCTTGAAAAAAAAAAAGGAATGAAAGAAAGAATCACCTTTTCAAGTTCTTCCTCCACAGCTTTTGCAATTTCATTCTTCTGTTCAAATGCAGCATCTAATTCCATCTTTGGAACGCTTGCCCTGATAACTGAAATAGTATAACAGATTCACCAGTTTAGTCCAAAAATAGCACCCATAAAACTAATTCTTCCAACCAGCCAAGGTACACATATACACACCATCAAACACATAGGCTTGTATCTGCTCTCTGGTATTGCTAAGTTTATAAAAAGCATCCACTGCCCTGTCTTGCAAGGCACGATATTGAATAGAAGCAACCACAGTGACAAAAACATTGTCCTGATGAGATATAATAAATCAAGGTCAGCCAAACATTGGTGATCAGGAGAAACAGATGTTTGTTATTTAAAGGGGATAAAAAGCGCATGCATCATATAAAAAAGGGTCAACTCAGTTCTACTCCCCACTTGGAGAGAGTGCTAGGGAAGGAAATATACTAGACAGCCTAACCTCTACTTTTTGCAAAGTGGCTGATTCGAACCCAAGGCCTTAGACCCCACGACAAGAGAGCTTATCCTTGAGTTAAATTAATTTCAATAATAATCACATTATAAGGAAGATATAATGACATATACAATGAATATTTCATCAACACAGGAGGTATAACACCACAGACCTTCGTCTTTGTCTCACATTTAACATCTAGCTGCTGCAATCGCAAAGAAAGATAACCAGCTATCTGGCTACCAAAAAACCATGGCACACAGTGGCAACCAGGCTCAAGCACATCATCAAACCTCCCAAAATTCTCTCTAATAGCAACCGTTGACTGGTCAACTTGAAGACAACCAAGTGCTAATCCCATCTCAGCTACACAAATCCAACAGAAGAAAACTCAGATAGGCTTAGTTTTCAAAGCAAATCATGCCAATCCATACATCCAATACAACCAACAAACAAATGTCCACTAAACACCATAATTCAAGCCCCACATCATGTAAAACAAAAGGGGGAAATTTTATACAAATATATTATTATTTGCATGTCCTATGTAATATTATGAATTAAAGGGGTAATTTAACAGCAAAATTACAGGTAAATTAAATACTGCAAACAACATCTAAAGCATAAAGAAAGCATCTTTAAATCTTTAAAATCAAATAATAATAAAATACAGAAAATAAAACTATATCATTCATTCATCAGAATTCAAAAAACCTAAAAGGGGGCGAAATTCAAAGGCAGAGGAAGATAAAGGAATGAACTTTGCAAAAATGAAATAATGGATGAAAGCGAACCCTAAACAATATAATTAATTCCATCATATTATGAATTAGAGTAATTATAAGGAAGAAAAAAGGGAAGATTTTTTTCATTTACCAGAGAGATAAGAAGGGAATGAATGAATGAATGAATGAATGAATGATTGATTGATTGTGAGAAAGAAAGAGAGAAGGAAATTTGCGAAGAGATATAGAAGAAACTGAAGTCAAGGGAGACGACGTAGCATACGTGTAATCCAAGAATCTAATACGAAATATCCAATGTAGTAGTATTAAATTCAAAACATATTATTTATTTCCCATTGTATTTATCCATTGGTTTCTCCTACGTAAGATTGTTAAGATGTATGGATTACACGTTGCTCAGTTTTTACTTTTTAGGACAATTGTTAGTGAGTTGTTCTATTCTGCCACTAACTAATTTATTTACTTGCTTTGTTGTTATAAAAAAAATGTATGATTTTGCCAACAATGGTTGATCTATTGGTAAAGGAGTTGACTCATACATAACTATGTGTAGTTATATGTTTGAATTATGCCGATGTGAGGGCCTTGTTTGTTTATTGATGGCTGATTTGTAAGCATTTTTTAAGCCTAGAGGTGTGCAGATTCCTGGTGAGCCCGGAACTCAACTCACCTAAACATTTTATTTTTCTTTTTTGGTTACAAATTTTTAGGAAGGGGTTTGGGTTCAACCCAATCTAAGGGCAGGACACTTAACTCATGATCCACTGGGGCTTGTCCCTGTGGGCTCAGGGGCATGACCAGCAAGCCTATTCTAATTGTCCACACAGGTATGTTACTCCCAGCTTCACTAAGCTACGGAGATGTCTCTCCAAGCGCAGCGATGAAGACACCACACTAATATCACTCTCAAAGATTGAACTCGCGACGTGATAGTCAACCTGACGCTCATTGTTCGGTCCCTTTGTTGACAAATCGGTAGGGAAAGAGAATAAGATGAAGAATTAAACAAATCTTTATATTGATAGATGATGAAGAAGAATATGAAAACAACAATAATATTTTAATCCTCATGGACTAGATCAAAACATCCCTCATAGAGGTGATGACCACTCCTCATTGAGGAAATGGATTTACAAAACAAATCCTTAACACTAAGGTAATGAGGAGAGAGACCAAGTTAACTCTCCCTCTTGGTGTAGACTCTCATAAATCTCACACACTGAAATGTTTAGGTTAGGACCCTTTATATAGGCAATAGGGCCACTAACCACTTACAAGATACAACTCATTTAATATGATCCTAATATTTCTAACACGCCCCCTCAAGTTGACACTACTTAAACTTATGAAAGTGTCAACTTGTCAATACAATCAATAGGGTTTAGTGAATTAATTAGATCGAGTTCTTTTGATCTTGTAAAAATAATGGAAGACAATTTCCTCCGTTTGTCTTCAAAAAGACATTCGTTTAATCTTTTTCTTCATCATTTTCTTCAAGTTAATCTTCAATACATTGTTCTTCATCTTAGTCTTCAATATTATGATATTCCGTAGCAGAACTCATGAAACACTTCTTACAACGCCATAACACGCATTAACAAGACATCGATCTTTACATCACCATTTACATGACCGATACTTCATTTACAATCTTGCATTCTAGCAACCAACGTTCGAATTGTTGTACCATGCAAATATCAATTATATTTATCACAAACTAATGATGGTAACTTGCCTCATCAAACTTCTTGCACTGGACTCTTATAATTGTTTCATCCATTAAACCAATATGCAATATAATGTGGTTATACTTTCATCCCAATTTCCATCACGTACCTGCTGAATAAGCAGATTCACCACATATGAGTTCATAGGCACTCCAAACTCGTCCTCTAAGCACACTCCATTCTTTATATAACCAAGAATTTCAACACTTCACAACACTATTTCAAAACAAAAAAACATCAATCTTTGAACTTCTTGCATCACCACTATGAATCTCTTAAACTAATGTCACATTCCAAAGAAAAGAAGTCATTGTTAGAAAGTTTAATATGGAAAGACGACAAAGACCTCATCTATCTCATTCATATCTTTCAAGAGAATGTGAAACAATGGTTTCTTTGAATCAGAATAGCAACAGCAAATAAAGAAAGTGGTAGGAGAGATCTTCAAAGTAAGGATGAATTCTTTGGATTGGGAGCACTTCTTGAACAATCTTTGTTGATTGACCTTGATTTGAAGGAAGAGTTGAATTGCATAAAAAGAAGAAGAATCGGGCTTTTGTCTTCAAGATACTTCATACGAAAATCTTTAAAGTCAGATATGATGATTTGAATTATGTAGTGAAACACAACACGATGGATGAATTTGGGTAGGAGGATCTTGAATAAATGTATTGGACTTGGATTTGCTTCTTGGAATGTGCACCTCAAATCTTGATTTCACGACATACCACCATCTCAAATAGCAAAGACTCAATATTGCTTAATAATGATGCAAAACCTAAATTCTTGATGAAGATTTGATGACTTCTTGGACGATAAACATTAAAACTCAATATCAACTAAAGAAGATGATGAAGATCACTGAATAACCCAGATTTGCTCTGATACCATGTTGACAAATCGGTAGGGAAAGAGAATAAGATGAAGAATTAAACAAATCTTTATATTGATAGATGATGAAGAAGAATATGAAAACAACAATAATATTCTAATCCTCATGGACTAGATCAAAACATCCCTCATAGAGGTGATGACCACTCCTCATTGAGGAAATGGATTTACAAAACAAATCCCTAACACTAGGGTAATGAGGAGAGAGACCAAGTTAACTCTCCCTCTTGGTGTAGACTCTCATAAATCTCACACACTGAAATGTTTAGGTTAGGACCCTTTATATAGGCAATAGGGCCACTAACCACTTACAAGATACAACTCATTTAATATTATCCTAATATTTCTAACACCCTTCCCCACTGAACACACAGACGATGGATAACTCACCTAAACATTTTAACATCAAAAAAAGTTGTATTATTCCAATGGGCTTATGCTTATCCATTTATTTGTCGTACGTAAGGTTACTAGGATTAACATTAACATTAACATATATATATATATATATATATATATATATATATATATATATATATATATATATATATGAATAAATTAACTAGGAGTTCAGTTTGAACTTTGAATCCAAAAAATAAAAATTAGCCTCTTTCATTTCTTTTTTATGTATATATATGTATCAAAAACTTCCATCATTTTTAAATATAGAATATAATTGATATTTTGAAAATAAAATCTACAAAGTGAATAATTAATACAAATTGACGTGTCTGATTTTTTTTTAAAAAAATTAATTTATTTGTATAAATTGCACTTATATAATATAACTAAGGGTAATGCTGCTAAAAATATAATTTTCTTGAGCACCCTCACTAAGTGAAAAGTAAAACTGGATTTATCCTTTTTTTTTACACTTATATAATCTAATACTAATATGTATGTATAGAATACTCGTACTGTACAATAGATGGATATATTTAACAATGCAGGAAGAAGTATATATAAATAGTAGATAATTAAGAGTATGAATGCTAAAGCCACTAGTATAATTACTAATGGGTCCCCATTGCGAGTTGGTCATTAATTTGTTTTATATATCAGAGTCTTCCCTTCGCTTTCGTTTTCCATACCA
The DNA here is from genome assembly GCA_029929735.1 of Mimosa pudica. NCBI lineage: Eukaryota > Viridiplantae > Streptophyta > Magnoliopsida > Fabales > Fabaceae > Mimosa > Mimosa pudica. Next base: position 9,017,577 of record JAKELP010000024.1, read on the forward strand.
TGAATTCAAAACCAATGGCATCTTAATCCAATCCAACAACTGGGTTGAATCTTCAATACACGAAACTGATGAGATGTATTTATTCCTTTTATTTCACCATCATTTTGCAAGTTACGATATTCACATGAAATCTTGTTTTTTTACATTACCTCTTCATTAAAATGAGAAAAGAAAAGAAAAAAAAGAAAGCAGTATAAAATTGTATTAGGTGACTATAAAGAATATTTGGACGCAATAGTAAGAAAAAATAAACTTACTATAGAGCTACTATGGAATCTTTGCGGAGCTAAGTTGTGCTTGTGATGTTGCAACACATTTATTTGTCAGACTATGGAGTTTTTTAAAAGATATATAAGACCATCGCAAAAAAGCCTACCAAAATTATGAATTTGGATTTATTGATTAATAATAATAATTTATTCGAAGATTTAATTATCGATATATTCCACAATCATATTATACATCCATAACCCAATCCAATAAAATACTTTAAAAGACGAAAAGTTAATTTATCAAAATACTTAATCATAATTTCATATGGCTTCAAAATACTTCTTCAAGGTTTTGATAAGCTCGTTGAGTTGTGAGCTAAAAGGGAAGCATCTCTCTCAACCCCTATCTAGTGATAGAAATAGATTAAGCTGATGTATGTTTTAACTCGATAGGCTAGAGCCTACAATATAAATGTTAAATTTGAGACTAGGACTCTATGTAGAATTTCATTTCAGCCTAATTCGAGCCTTCAAAATATCTCAAAGCTTTATTAAAAGCCCATTTAAAATATAAATATTTTAATAAGCTTAAAAGCTATACTTCTAACTCCATATATTACATTTTGACCTTATTAAAATGCTTATGTCACAAACCTTTTCTGACCATAAAAATATATTTCATTTTCTCTTCCTATTAAAATAAACTACAAGTTACAACAAAATTATTGTGCTTAAATAATACAAATGGAGGGTGACTGAGCTAGCAGCGCCATTGTTTATGAGTGATGAGGTGTGCAGCTTAGAATTAAGTTGGTATTGTTACAAATAACATATACTACCTCTGGTCCTAAATATAAGACCCAATTGACTTTTTTTTGGAGAGGTTAAAGTTGTGAAATAGACTATTAAGTCATGACATATTTGATATGTTTTTAGATTATACATTAGTTTATAGGTAAAATAAACTAGTCTAAGGGAAAAAAATTAGGTAAATCAATTTATAATTAACTTATTTTGCTTTTTTATAGGATTTTCTAGAAAAGTCAATTAGGTCTTATATTTAGGACCGGAGGGAGTATCATGTAACTTTTATATTATATATCATTAATCATATGTGGGTTTGTAGGCTAAGAGCTATACAAAAATAGGCTTCACCTGTTATTTGAGCCTATCATATTCAGTAAAAACGTCAAGCTAGGCAGGTAAAAAATGTTTTGTGAACACAAGCCTCATACTAAATGTGTTTGGCAGGTAAGATATTAAAAAAAAAATTAAGAAATGACATTCCAGGGAAGAAAAGAAAAATATGTATGAAGGAGCTGATATCTTCAGCGCCTGCAAGCAAACTGAAGAAAACATATTGGTTGACAAACTGACGTGGACATGCAGCTCAATAAGCTTCACCTAACACTCATATAACATACACCATGAGGCAGAATGCTTTCTTAGCCCTCAAGTTAACCAGGAATGGTTTCGTTCCACATAAAGTACATCTATACTGAGAAAACAAGAGATCATGAAAAAAAAGAAAAGAAAAAAATCCTTAACTCTATGCTTTGCCAACAGGTTTAGGGGATTGTAGGGGAAACTGGTGGTGATAAGGAGATGCATGAGATCCATGTGGTATGGAAAGGCTCCTCTGCTGCTGTCCATTTCTGGAAAGCAGTGTACGCCCATTTCGAGTATTCGGGCTGGCACTAAATCGATCGGCTTGCATCGTCTGAAAATAATATGATGAGCTTGCCATGTCCTTAAGGTTTGGCAGAGGCTTTAGAGCTTCTACAACTTCACTCATTAGAGGTCTGGCTTTTGGGTCTCTGCTGAGGCAGTGAGCAGCCAGTTGGGTAGCTTTTTGAGCTCCTTTTATCGAAAAGTGACCTTCTAACCGAGGATCTATCAACCTATAGAACCTTCTTCTTTCTCCAAGATGGGGTCTAGCCCATTCAACAAGGTTATGTTCACCATTGGGTCGGTTTTTATCCATAGATCTTCTGCCAGAAATCATCTCAAGAAGAACTACCCCAAAACTGTACACGTCGCTTTTTGATGTAAGATGACCTGCCACAAATTGAAAAATAAAATAGATTAAAATTAGTTAGAATATTCAGGTGTTGTGTTGATGTAGGATCTAAGATCGTGAATTTGAATCAGTCTTTCTGCATAAAAAGTAGGGGTAAGACTGTCTAGTATATTCCTTTCCCCAACACCTGCACCAAGTGGAACTCGAACTAGGTCGGTCCTTTAAATATTCAGGTGTTGGGTTACAAGTAAGATTTGAAACAAATGTTACTAAAAACTATACTAAGAATAAACCAGTAAGTCTTAAACGCTGCATGCACCAAAATGCAAACTATGATAACCACAATTAATCATTACATGCAGTAAAACCAAATCACTAGTTATAATATTAATCCATAACTCTCCTATACAAGGTCATCAAAGAGTGTAAGAGTTCACTAAACAAAGATCATGAACATTGCATAAACAAATAGTCTCACATGGAATTGCATTTTCGAGTTTGAAAGAAAAACATTATATGGAAAAGAACAAATGACTTCAAAATATGGCCATGTAAGAAAAACCAAAGAAAAGTGTGCCAGCGTCACTTAAATGAAGAAAAAAACTTGTGTGTTTAGACTCAACAAATTGAACAATAGTTACCTGTCATGACATATTCTGGTGCTGCGTAACCATATGTTCCCATCACCCGCGTTGATACATGGGTTTTATCACCCTCTGGACCATCTTTGGCCAGTCCAAAATCCGAAAGCTTGGTATTGTACTCCTGGATCATTACACCATTAGAAGTATTGAAAAAAAGGTAAATAATATACTTCAATTGCAGTTTTAGGCACTTACAGCATCCAGTAGGATATTGGAAGTTTTAAAATCTCTATAAATTACTGGTCGTTCAGCTTCCTCATGAAGAAAAGCCAGACCCTTTGCAGCCCCAAGTGCAATTTTCATTCTAATGGACCATGGAAGCGGCAGGGATCCTACGTCAAACAAGGATATTATCTCATTAAAGTGTTATCAGAAAGGAGAATTTCATAATTCAAGTACACAGGCTATCCATGTTGTTTCTAGTTTTTATACATTAATACTAATGTCAATGAAAGAAAAAGAATCTACAACCTATGTTGTTAAAATTATTCATAAACTCTCATAAAATTGAAAATTATTTTAATTATCTTGTCAATATGTTATTGTGTGGTTATTGAGCGGGACTTTTAGTTTATCCAGAGATTAAGTTCTTAACCAAGTTCAATAGCACTATGCAATCCATGTAGCCAAACCGACATAGCTGAATAAATCTTGTTGTTGACGATGTCAATATGGTTATCAAGTATTTACTTTTACCATTTCTATGGTCTTGTCTCAATTCTAAGCCAAGCTTGGTGTATTTCCTAGGCAGACATGACATGATTCCAAGCCAATCAATTAAAAAAGAGTTTAAAGACAACTTGGTACATGCATTGGTCATATTTCAACAATGGTTGGGCTAGAGGTTTGACATTCAAAACCTCCAAGAGTGAGTTCATGCTTTGACTTTCTTAAATGAGCTTATCATAACACTAGTCTACATCATATTAATAAAAGACACGTTGAGACATTTCTTCATATGAAATTGAAATAAAATAATTCTAAAGCTACAGCACTATTTTATGCTGATGTTAGTTTGTACTGCTAAGGCACCATGTTTTGACAAGAGGTGTCCAGTATAGTTCTAAATTTAGAGTGTCATTAGCAACCTCTTAAGGCGCACTAGTGCTCTACCTATGACTATAAGATAATCTCAGGAACCTCATTAGACAGAAGGAAAAATACAAACACTTACTCCTAAATAGGTGGTTCTCCAGGCTTCCACGAGGCATAAATTCATAAACTAGCAATCTTTGATCATCTTCAATACAGTACCCTATGAGTTTTACAAGGTTCGGATGAATAAGATCACCAAGAAAACTTACTTCAGCCTGTCACACAACACAAACAAGAAACGTTATCAGGAAATGACAAAAAATAGAATGCAGTAAACAAAGGACCAAATTCTACAAAATCATACGATAACGCGCATTATCAAAGGTACAGACCAGCCATTCTTTATGACCCTGGAGCCCATCATGATTGAGGGTTTTTACAGCAACTGTAAGACCTGTGCCAGGTTTCACTGGGGCAGTTCCATTTTCTTCAATCCATCCCTTGAATACACAACCAAATCCACCTTCACCAAGAAGACTCTCAGGCCGGAAGTTTCTCGTCGCCAACTTAAGATCATTAAATGCGAACTTTCGCAGCCTGGAAGCAACTTTAAGCTCCTCTTCAAGTTTGGAGGTGGATGAATTACTTTCAGCGGTACTTGTAGTTGTAGAAGAGACTACAGGAGCTGTTGGTTGATCTCTACTTGTACCAATAGTCGATTTGCTTTCAGCTAATGGGATGCCAAAAAGGAGACATGTCAAAAATTAAAAACCTAAAACAGCAGTAACTTATGCAATATTAAGCGATGAGAGGGAATTAATAGTTTCAAGATCAACATACATCAAAAGGAACTAAAAAATACAGGAAGACTATGAAAATAGACCCTCCTTGAATTGATTGGTTGTCAAGAGACAGGTCCTTTAGGTTGCAATAATACAGCTTGATTGCCATAAGTTAGTAGAGAATGCTATCATATAATTGCTAATCCTTTAAGTATATCATCCCCCATTTTTCCAAGTGAAGGCACTAGTAGCACTAATAAGAACTAGATTGAGGAATAACTCCCTTATCTTTAACAGGTTGTCCTTTGGGTCATCTCTAAAATATGGCGTATTATTAAGGGCCTATAGATGGCGCTTTAGAATGTTTAAATCCTTCCAATTTCATCCCTAAACCATGATTTAATGACTAATTGAACCTCTCTTCACATGATGATGTCATAAAAAATGTGAGGGCTATATGTGTGTGTATGCATACGCATATTGTTCTGCCCACTTTAGGAAGTAGGAAAGTAAATGAAATCCAATGCAATTTCAGCTTGAATTGCCACAGAAATCAGTAAAGTTGTACTTGATAGGTAAGAAAAAAAATTACCCCCTAATGTAAAGGATCATACTCTAGGAAAACACTTGAGACCATGCTTCTCAGGAAAACATGCATAAAAACATATAATGTGAACAACATTTTTCTAAGGAAAGCAGAAGTTACCATAATGAGTGCTGATGCTGCTAACTGAGCTATCAACCTTGGATCTTGAAGAAATGCAACTGCCAAAAAATCTAAGCCCAACCCAACACCCACTTTCTTCCTCTTCCAAAACCCCATCATTTTTCTTCTTCTTCTTATTCCCCTTTGATTTGCTCACATCCCAAGTCTCCACCTTACCATTATCACCACCCAAACCCATCTCTCAAAATTCCTGAGACCTTAATTTTAGCAAACACCAATCCCTCCAATGTCCCCTCCCAACACAAAAAAGAAACAACAACCCTCAACCCCAGAAGGTAAATTCCCTAAACAAAACCTAAAAATCACAGCTTTACACCTCCAAACTTCACAAAACACAGAAATCAAAACAAAGACCAAAAATTTAAACCAACAAGGACAACAAAGAGGACAAATCACATGGCATAAATCACTACATCCAATAAAAAAAGAGTCTTTTTAGCCACCAATTGATCAACATGTAGTAGCAGAAGAAAGTAGTACAGTGTCAGAAACACAAGACCAGAGTTAGACTAACACTAAGTACATAAGTAACCACTGTGCTGAAAAACCCAGAAAGAAATATCAGATTTTGGCCTCACCCCATTAAAGCTAACAACTGGAATACACAATGCTGCACAAAAAAAACCAAAAAAAAAGATGTACTGTACTGTTCTAACTTCTAAGTACCCTTTCCCATCTACATATTCTCACTCATTCTCTCTCTTTTATTCACCCCACTTTTGTTAATAATCATGTGGTCTAATGAAACTTTCTAAGATGGAATGAAAAAAACAAGGATGATTATTATGTGATATGCAGACAGGGAAAGTATGTAGAAGTAGAAGAAGTGTGAGACCGTACAGTGAGGAAAATAAGGAGAGGTGATGACTGGCTACACACAAAAAATAAAATAAAGTGGAAAGTTGGGCAGTTTGGGCAGCAAGAGAAGCGGCTTGTCGGTCAGTACGGGTAGGAGAGAGAAAGATAAAGTGGATGGGACCCACAACGGATGGTGACGTGTCGGTCTTTGGTGAGGGTATGGTATGGGAAGCTAACTCCCGCGTCAAGTTGATCTCAGCTGGGAGTATATGCGCATAAGTAATGCATTGCTCCCTCTAATCTTGCTAACTAAAACAAATCATTCTATTCCCTCCTGTCCTTATTATAAGTCGTCAACCGTCACTAAATTTTGGTTCTTAATATAAGTCACCAACTAACATTAACTATTTCATTTATTAAAATTTTCCCAATATACCTTTAGCATTGGAAAATGAACATTAGAATATGAGAAGAGAGAGAAGATGAAAAAGGCACATGTATACTCATAAAGATGAAAGAGGTAGTGGGCCATAGTAATAAAGGGGAGAGGGGCAAAAATGGAAAAGACAACAAATATAAGACCAATTTAATGATTCAACTTCCATTAACTTCCATTTCTTTGTATGTACAATTTGGGCGGTTAGCCACTTATAAATAGGACTGGAGGGAGTACTACTTAATATACTACCTTCGATCCTAAATATAGGACCTAATTGACTTTTTTTGGAGAAATTAAGATTGTGAAATAGGTTATTAAATGATGACATATTTGATATATTTTTAGATTATCCATTAGTTTATAGGTAAAATAAACTAGTTTGAGGGAAAAAAATTAGGTAAATCAATTTTATAATTAACTTATTTTTCTTTTTAAAGATTTTTCAGAAAATGTCAATCTTATATTTAGGACCGGAGGGAGTACTTCCTCTGTTCCTAAATATAAGATCATTTTTCTTAATTTGAGTAAACTATGGAAGTTAATTATTTACACATGATATTACCAATTTATCCCAATTGTATATCTTTATCCTTACTCTCCCTCTTTTGCTTGTTATTATAGTTAAACATTGTAGGGTTAATTTGGGAAAAAGTCAAGAAATGTTAGAAAGTGATCTTATAATTAGGAACAAGTTCAATTTCAAAAGTAATCTTATATTTAGGAATGAAGGGAGTATAATGCACCAGCCCTGTGCAATCATACCAATACTAATGCATAGGACCCTAATCAAAACTCTATAGTTAAGCATATTTAGGTGAGAGTAGTATTAGAATTGGGTTGACCCTTCTTATAATGAACCAACCCTATGTTAATTTTATTCTTTCTAGTTTATCCTTGTTAATAACATAGGTTCAATTCTGGCCAATAAAAAAACAAATAGGTTTAAAGTTGAACAGGTTAAGGGTAGAATCGAAAAATAAGTAATTTAGCAAAATTTTAAGATCTCAACCATCATTTCATGATAGTATCTGAGAAGTGATATTATGTGTTTTATAATAAGAATATAAGAGAGTACTCCCTAGTGCCTCCTCTTGTATATTTTGGAAAGTCATAAATACTACTATTTTTTCTTATTGTTATTTATAAGAAATTTCAACATATTTATTCAATTTAAAGGAAATCTTAAACCTCCTTAATTTCAAACTTGAAATTTTAAAACTTTTCGACTTTATCCCCATCTAATATCTACTAAATCACGGGAAAACAAAATAAACACATAAGATAAAGATTAAAAAGTAGGGCAATGGCCCTATTTTATACCCAAACTAACCACCCTGGACCACCCACCACCATAAACTAACAGGTGGTACAATATTACGCCCAAAGTAACCAAAGTGGTCCAAAAATACCCTTAACCGACGGTCTTCAACGTTTGACCGTTAGTTGGATGATTTGGCGCCCACGTGTCATATTTTTTCCACGTGACACCTGTGCAAATGCCACCTGGATGGGCAATGGCCCTATTTTATACCCAAAGTAACCACCCTGGACCACCCACCACCATAAACTAACAGGTGGTACAATATTACACCCAAAGTAACCAAAGTGGTCCAAAAATACCTTCAACTGACGGTCTTCAACGTTTGACCGTTAGTTGGATGATTTGGCGCCCACGTGTTATATTTTTTCCACGCGGCACCTGTGCAAATGCCACCTGGATGCCCACGTGACATTTCTCTTCACTTCTTACAATACACATGCATCCCACTTTGAATTCGCACTTGGATTTCGCAAAATGAACACAGGATTTCGCACTCCCTCCTGTCTAAATCGCTGCCCTAATCACTGTCGATGCCCTAGGCTTAAAAAATTAAACAAAAAGCTTGTCATATATGCGTCTCTGCCCTAGGCTTGAAATATAGCATGTGGGCATCCAGGTGGCATTTGCACAGGTGCTGCGTGGAAAAAATATAACACGTGGGCGCCAAATCATCCAACTAACGGTCAAATGTTGAAGACCGTCGGTTGAGGGTTATTTGGACCACTTTGGTTACTTTGGGTGTAATATTGTACCACCTGTTAGTTTATGGTGGTGGGTGGTCCAGGGTGGTTACTTTGGGTATAAAATAGGGTCATTGCCCAGGTGGCATTTGCACAGGTGCCACGTGGAAAAAATATAACACGTGGGCGCCAAATCATCAAACTAACGGTCAAACGTTGAAGACCGTCGGTTGAGGGTATTTTTGGACCACTTTGGTTACTTTGGGTGTAATATTGTACCACCTGTTAGTTTATGGTGGTGGGTGGTCCAGGGTGGTTACTTTGGGTATAAAATAGGGTCATTGCCCTAAAAAGTACATTCACACATAAATTTTAATGACAAACACGCTAAAAAATGATCAAATAAAATTTAATTACTTCTATTTATACCCTTCCAATTTTAATTATGAGATCAAGTTGTTGTTTTTTTTAGAAGCTAAGAAATAAATTAGACCACTAAATTATAATGTATACTACACATAATTGTATTGTAGGATATTTTATAAATAAAGTAAAATTGTTATGAGGAGAAAAGATAAATGTAAACAAGTTAAAGTGATTTATTGTGCACCTTTAATCTTTTCAAAAAAAAATCAATTTTGTCTTATAATTAGAACTAAAAGGAGTATTTCTTAAAAAGTGTTTTAGAAAAATCATGTTATATCAACTAACTTCATTAACATCCTTAGTATAATCAAATAGTGTAAATATATCTTATATTTAGAACCACGTGTTAAATTAAGAAATGATAATTATATTATTCAATATGTTTTAAATTTATTTTTTAAAATGGAAAAGGATAAAAATGGGAAAAAATTGACAAAGGACAAATTAGACCCATAAAGTAGGAAAATCTCAAGTCATCCCAAGAGAGAAATATGAGATTTTCATATCATATCAAAAGGCAAAAATGCCCTACTTTATTCTAGTATTGACAAATTCAAAATAAATTGTATAATAGTATTTTGTAATTTAGATTAATGATTCACAATAATTCACGTTGTTTTTTAAGTAAGGATTTGGATTTGTATCTATTGTTAAAATATATAAATCACATAAATCCCATGAAATCACCACGGATTTCTCTAATTCAAAGCCTCAAAGGTCAGATTTGTTTTTTTTTTATTCAATTTCATAGGCATTTTTCTGGAGTTTTCTCGTTTTTATATGACTATCTAATTATATTCATATTAGAATAGAATATTACCTAGTTCAATTATGGGTTAGCTATCCTGAACATGTTGTCTGCAATTACACGGAATTTAAGATATGACTCAGTCTCCGTCTAGTCTACTAACATTAATTTAGGTATTAATTGGCAAAAAAAAACATTAATTTAGGTATGCATGTCTGTGCCTTTGACATTTTTTTAATGAGAAAAGAAAATAATATAATTTTTTGTAGTTTAGTCATCCTTTTTGGCTAAAGTGAATAAGTGATGGCTGAAGCCTCAGATTTGAAATTATGAATTTTGCGCCAGAGGTGTGAACACAATGTTGGCTTTTTTCTCCCCATTTTTTTTCATTTCTATTACTTGTCTCAAATGCAGGTGGTAACTTATCAAAAAAAAAAATGCAGGTGGTAACTGGCGAGTATGTATGCCATAATGCCATATATATATTGGAAAATAATAATAGTGAAGATGGGGTGAAAAACAGAGAGACAAAAGATGTAGTAAGAGGAATGGGACATGAGACAGCTCATATTATATTAATGGGGAATGACACTCTTAATTAATTTTGTTTAAAAAAATGTTTGCAAGTTTAATACAATTATAAATATGAAAATGATAGTTGTAACTGAAGTTTTCATATCTGCAACTTAATTTTTTTAACAAATTTTTTAAATCCTCGTTATAATAACTATATTAGTTGGTATTCCCAGTTTGTGCAGAAGATTATGCTTCACTCCAAGGATAAGCGTGTACATTTGCAACTTATTTTATAACTGAATTTTAAAATCCTTATTCATAAATATATTAATTATTATTCCCAGTTTGTGCAAAAGAGTATGCTTCACTTCAAGGATCAGCATACACCATGAAGATTTCCATATCCTTCTTACTAATATAAATATAAATATAAATGTGTAGGCTATATGCGATAATATGATGTTTCATTGGTTTACATTTTGATATGTAACCTTTCATCCATTCGTGTAGTTCGTTATCTTGATGCTGCTAAACAAGTTCGCAACGACTTTTTTAAAAAAGAAAAAAAATGATATTTTATTTCAGAGGTCATGTTGCAAAGTTTTTAATAATTATTTTTATTGATAAAGTGGTTAATAATTCTACCAGCTTTAAAAAAATGCACTTAAATAATTTGATTAGGAAGTGAGCTTTCAATCATCATACTACAATAATAGGTCTGGAATACATGATAACTTGCCGTCCCTTCTTTTGTATTCATATTTATGGCTATATGATTGGAACACTAATCCTAGAACCCCTAAAAACAGTAATCCAATTCATAATTCAAGCTTCCAATAATAAAATATCTAGAAATATAATGTGTGAACGCTTTCGCTACTTTATATGACCTTATATGCATTACTTTTCAATATTATGATGAAAGGAAAGTTGAATGATAAGCAAACGAATTGATTACAGCCAATAATTTGAGACATCAGAGAATAGATAGACATACTTTAATACCAAACTTCCTCAAATTATTAATGTACTTCAACATCTGTACTGAAAGCTTATAATATCAATTATTGTAATAATTATCCATCAATTACAGTATTTAAACATTTGTGCTTGGGTTATTAATCATTCAGACCAATGGAAATATCAATTTGGCCAACAAAAAAAAAGGTCTCATATCAGCCAACACCACCAAGCACCCAATAAACTTTTACATGTTTTCTTAATAAGCATATTTTGGCGGTTGAGCTCCAGTATTATGAACTGGAGGGAGTAGACCACTAGAATTCTGCCAACAAATGCATCTTTAAAATTATCATAAAGCCAGTTCTCCAGCTAAATAACGTGGCCTCAAGTATAAAACTACCCACTATTTGCTAAAGCATGCTTCAGTTCCCTATCTAATTCACTTTATGGTTCAAGAACCTGGAAGTTATACACTTACGGAGTATGGACTAATAATCTACCTAGAAGCTTAAAGTTGGATGATTAATCCATCAACTGTGAACCTTGAATTGCGTCTGAAGTGTCAAATGAGCAAAGTCTTCATCAAGATATAATCAACATTCTTCTCGAACGGGTATATATATGTAACAACTAACAATCATGTGTTTCAATATTCCAAGCTCGTGGTTTACACTCATAGTTTACACTACAAAAGTGGGGTACTATTTTAAAACAAATTGACATGCCAACTGAAACAAAACAATGCCGCAAGTAAAATATATATACCTCCACGCAGAGCTATCAAGATAGCCACACCAGTGTGGTTCTAAAGGGCGATGCATACAAAATGCAACCCTCTATACTAACACCTTAAATGATCCCTGTGGAAATGCTAGAAGTTGCGTTAATCTTCAGTGAGCATTCAGGGATATAGGTAACACCTGATTGACATGAAGGTAAAATCCCATTAGAACCTAATAAATAGTATGATTGGTATTTCATCTTCGTAGGCAGTTAACGGAGAGCATAAAAACTGTTTTTGAAGAGTGATAAGGCTACACAACAAAAACTAATAGGGATGCCAAAAAATCAAAATTGCATTTTGGGAATGCATGCTTTACATTTTCATCTTCGTAGTAGCCCGCACAACTGAACAATGAATGTTGCTGTGTTTTATGCAATGTAGTTGTTATTTATTCCCACAAGGAAATTTTCTAATAATAATGACAATTTTAGAGAGACCAAACAAATATTTCAGTAGAAGTTGATATTCCCATTAAAGAACACTGCCATAAAGTTTTCATGGACATAACCTTAAGCAATTAGTAAAAAAAAAAAAGAAGTGAAACAATAGAAATTATACCTTTCTCCTTGATATCAATTTGTAAAGTGTCAAGAGTAATTATGCCATCAGTCAACGGAAGTAGCTCAAGCCTGATGGTGGCAGTAGATTGCGACGGAACACATCTGACACAATCCCACAAGTGATCGGAATCAGTTCTTTAGCAATTAAAATGGTTCTTAGTTTAAACAAAAACAGAAATAAAAATAATGATATGAGATGTTACCCCAGTGGAACTCTACTCTGTAGCCATAAATGAGTACAACTCAAGTGAGAATTTGGAATGACATCATCACCAATAGCAATTGTCCGAGGCCCATCACCACTTTGCCTCTCACCATTTATTCTTCCTAAACACTCTGCAAAACCAAGGAATGGGCTCAAAGGCGTATCAGGTGAACTAAGAGACACCAATGAAGGGGGCGATGTAAATGATGCTGGAGCAAGCACAGTCAAAGTGAGATCCTCAGAAGTCAAATTTGATGCTCGAAGCGTTAAGACCTGACAGAATTGAAGACATGAGGTTAAAGCTCAACGCAATTGCCTACCAAGGTACAAAAGAAGTTAAAATAAGAGATAAAAATACCATTAGATAGGCATGAACCCCCCCCCCCCCCTCTCTTAATGAAGTATTATTCAAGATTTGGCTATTTTCAATTCTTTGCTTTTAGCAACAGTCATAACATCGTTTCCTAACCACAGAGCACTTTTTGCATGGGATTTGAAATCCATTCCTACATATTATTTCCTAATTTGGAGCCGCTAGCATGTGCTCCTTCTCCTCATTTGTTTGTTTCAATTGTATTCAAGTTGTAAAGGGTCAACCCAATTTGAGACCTCACATGGTTGGGATAATGGGGAAGGAAATATACTAGGCAGTCTTACCCTTGCTTTTCGTGCGGATAGGTTAATTTGCACCTACCACCTCTGGACCCACAGCAAACAAGCTTACTGCTAAGCCAAGTCGACCCTTTGATTGTATTCAAGTTATATTTTCAATAAAATATTATTTTCAGTGCTCTATCGCCTTAGATTTATTTTCAAAAGTACTTATCATTTAAGCACAAATATAATTAAAGCAAGCATGTCATCTCATACAAAGCCTTTAAAACTTGATTTGGTCCCATATGCAGACCTGTACAGGAAGTTGAGAATTTCTCTCATCAGGTCCAGGAGATCGTCCGGACATATCAGATGCAACAGAGATCAAAATATCCCTTGAGGTACGTGGTCGCCAATTAGTTTGCTGCTTAAAGAACAACCTGGATGCTAGATAACCACAGAGAAAACATCAAATTACAGCTTCAACATCCTTCAATAACATAAGAAACAACGGGGAAAGCAAGGCTACCTGTATAATTGCATCGACATGAAACCATGACTGCATATTGATCATCAGTTGAAGCAATCTTCCATCTATCAGCATTTTTAGAGGCAACACCCAAGTTAGATGCGTAGTTTCCAAATTGTGGTTTTGATAATTGAGAACTTCTTTCACCAAGAACCTTGAGATCCTTCCACATAGAAGTTGCTGGTTTAAGGATGAAAGAATGTTCTTCACCTCTCCTGAAATCGGAAGGTTTCAATGAGATAAAAAAATTAGAGATAAATAGAAACAAACTAACTTCCAGAGTCTCTTCCATTTCTCCTTCTTTACAATTGACCAGATGTATTTTGAATACATTAAAGATACAAAATCAAACATTAAATCAGAACCGCTTATTACTATCAATAGGAAGGCAAGGCAAAAGGTTATTGATGAGCTAACTTTTATTTAATCCTTTTTATAAGAAAATAGAGCTTTTGCTGAATCAAGAATATTTGCCTTTTCCCTGTTCATATTGCATATTGAAACCCCACGCAAATGGATAGATTGTGCTAATAAGAAAAAAAGATTTAGCCTTTATAAAGAATAACAACCAGGGGAATATCAAATAAGGAAAGAAAGCATATCCAGACATTCTTAAAGAATTGTTACCTGAGGGCTAGATTTGGCAAGAAATGATTGCTTCCAGCTTCAATACAAGCAATAGGTAATGATGCAGGTGGTCCACCTTTTGAAGCCTCCTCAAAAACAATTACAATGGCATCTATATATATGACAATATCTGAAGCATGTGCAGGAGCAACATTCTGAAAAACAACTTAAGTAATATTAATCAAAACAAAACTTGGAAAGAACCATGATAGAATCGGCAATTAACATGAGCTAAAGAAAAAAAATGTCAAATGCTTTGATTTGATAATGTCACAAATTGAACCTTTATTTGAACGCAAAGAAGATCCTCTGAATTGCAATCAGCAGCAAAAGAATGGATTTCTACAGGTTGTATTATTTCAACTTTCCGTCTCCACCTTTTTCCGGGTGTATATATGCCTTGTAATCCACAGCAAACAGAAAATCTTTCTTGATCCAATGAGACACCACGAAAAGATAAAAGATCTTCAACTCCAGACTTTTTTCTTAATAACTTCTGTGATGAGGATGAATCCCAATCCTCATGATCCGAGCTTGGTGTGGGACTAGGACTAGGTACTTTACTAGGAGAATATGATGGGGTTGCATTTTGGGGTAGCGACGACATAGAGTAACTTCTGAAATTGCCAAAGGAGAATAATTGAGAGCCAGAGGATGATGAAAAATTGGATCGCTGAGAGGTGCTCGCTATTCCTGAATTAGAAGTTAATTGAGGAGGAGATAGTGCAGGGGTAGGTGGGGAAAGAGTGTTATCCAGTGGTAGAAGCCATTTTAACAGTTCTCCACAGGGATCCTGACTAGTAAATAAAGAATTGTCTCGGTTCTGAGAAGATAGGTTTTTCTCCTGATGCTTCTCAAATTGGAGAATTTCTATGCAAGGGTCTCTAAGAAAATCAACACCAACATTAACCTGTAAAAGAACCTGCATTCTTCCAAAAGGGAAAATATAGTCAGATCAGTAATCAGAAAAAATAAGACAACCAAGGCCTATTGAAGACAGTATAACTTTTTTTTTTTTGGGGGGGGGGGGGGGAGGTAGTTGAGCAAAAGATGCAGCATACATAATGCAGTTACCAGCTGAAAAAAAAGGAAAAAATAAACTATTAACTAGTCTCACAGCCTCATCTTCATTATCAGATCATTCTCCATGAACTATGCAAACAATATAAACAAGTAAATTGGATTGTACATATTGGTAATCTATAACCTATTACAGGTCAATTAGTCCTATAAACAAGTATAGGACAAGGTTTCAAAACCCTATTCTGTACTTATATGCTTTAATTCTTGGAAAGCATTTTATTGAGGTCATTAAGTTCTATAAGGGCAAAGTTGAAAAGTCACGCATTTTTATAAGTTTAAGGATATCAATCATCATTCCCAAAGAACCGTGAAGTTGATTAGTTTTTCCCTATAACTAGAACCAAAGGGAGTATAAATAAAGAGAATGGCATCTGCAAAACATTACAAACAGTTAAGCATGATACTATCGTTGCTTTAAATGGAAAAAATGGTTTCATCCCTTAAGTCAATGTTCCCCGGACTAAGAAAACACACCATCATATTTTCCATAGTTAAATGGCTCATACCAATATGTCTCCATTAGGAAGAGCATAACACTTAACGGAACTTCTTGCCAATCCTCCAGACATATTTGCATCAAAATTTCCTCTGTCTATAACTGCACAAACAGTAGACGCGTTTTGTGCACTCTCTTTGGTTCCAACAGTTAAAGCCATTTGACCATTTGTTTCTGAGGAGTTGGAAAACTTTTCTGAGGAATTCTTTTTAGACCAAAGTGGCTCATCTGACTCAGCAATCCTCACAAAAAAGTGAGAATTCTCAAACTTTTGCAACAACAATGCAGTTTGTCTTCTGTGATCCTCCATCCTAAGGAGAGATTCACCAGCAAAAACATCTGTTTGATGATCATTCTTCAATTTTGGCAAGTTTTCACCCTTCTTCTCATGATCATCGGAACTCAGTTCCCCTTGTAACTTGTTTCCGTTTTCATTGTCTCCATTTTCTTTCTCTTTCTCAGAACTGAGGCCTAGGCCATTCTTACTCATAACTGCAGCAACTTTAAATGGAGTAATGATCTCTGTATCCCAGTTGCATGCAGATAAACATGCCACGATATGTACTTGTTCACCTACATTTAAGGTTTAAATTAGGTCCAGTCACCCATTCATGGAAGCTAGGGTACCAACCCAAGCAAGCCAAATCTGAAATTCGTACATTTGAGAAACACTCAATTACCAGGAAAAAGAAAAGAGCGATCAAGAGAGCGTAGGGACTTTATATCTGGTACTTGGTTCCAGCTTTCGGGAAGCTCCTCTAAAAATAAATAAAAAATAAGAATTAGATGTATCACATTAAATACACAGATATACCCTATCTGTAGCTATCTAAGAAACGAAAAAGCCTAAAAGGAGCATCATTTGCCAGGCTATATTAATAAATATCAAATAATAACAACAATATTGTCCCCAGGCTGACACCTGAAACTTAACAATCATCAAACTAAGCTAAGATAAAAATTAACTCATTAACCAAGGGCATCATGGACACAAATAAATATATAAAATGAATACAACATTAATCAAAGAAAACTAGAGAAGAAGCCATTGGCCAACTCTTAATTTATCCGGTGACTATTAAATAGCTTGCTTCACCTAATACCGATTTAGCCAGAATCTGGTGTATACACCACTGATACCCCCCTCCCTTCCCCAATGCTGAATAAAGATTACAGTCTCTTCTTCACCCTTTCCTTAATTTTTTCTCGTAAAATAGTGCATGCATTTCTATCAGTAAGAAACAATAAATAATGTATTAATTTTTCATATTTGGAACAATCAAAATTTGATCTCAGACGCAATAGATCATTGCTCTAAGTTCTAGATGATAGATTTCCTGAAAGAAGAATATCTTAAACATGAAAAATGTTGAAAAAAGGCCAAAAACAATAAGGCTCAAAGTCTAAAGAGAATAAGTACAAATGTCACTTCATCAGAAGGCAGGTTGATGAATTAAATTCAAAGGAGTCAAACAAGGAAAATTCAATTTTCAAGACTAATGAGCGGCAGTGTACAGCAGCAATCATACAAATCCTTTATAAGATCCCAAATTTTGATCCAAAACAATATCCTCCAGCGTAATTGAAATTTGTAAACCTTAATAATTATTCTATTGTAACTTCAAATGTATGTGTCTAAAAGAAAATAATTCAATTTTTTGGGTAAAAAATAATCCAACTATTTAAAATCCAGCATAAAGTTCAATAATATTGTGTCCATTTAACTGTTAAACAGTTTTTTGTTTAAAAAAAAAACAAGTAAATATATTAATGGAGCTTTCTAAAGCCTGTATTTATCAGTAAATATAAGAAACTAAAGCCTGCACTTATCAGTAAATATAAGAAACAGTTCTGATCCATAATAATAATAATTTCATGTTGCTGCAAATTCTAAGCTACAATGTGAATCAAAATCTATGAGTTATGTCAAACCTTAAATCGGTCATGCCTAGATTCGAGAGGAAAAGAAAAGTTAGATTGGAAGTGTAGACATACTGTAAGGAATGGTGATCCATCCTTCTTCATCAGAAACATCTGAGTGCTTAGCTACACTTGGTAAATCGTCTAGTGAATTCAGACTGTTCAAGGTGCCATTTTCACATTCAACTCCATCAGTTTCTCTATTATACTCTTCTGTTATGGAAGTTTGTTTGAATGAATCCTCAGATACAATAGTCTCCAAGGTTGATGCAGATAAAGTCTTCTGATGTGTATTTGCAGGAGGTTTCGGAATAGATGACCGCTCTGCAGATATACTCGTAGCAGATCGCATCAAGAAATTCATCGTGACACAATAAGTATCTGCAAATTTAAGTGGGCAATGCTCATGAGCATAAATATGATAGGTTAATAAAATATTATAATTACATTTCCGGATACATTCTATTGATGCATTTGAAAAACACATTAATTGGAAGGAAAATTCAACACGAGCAAGACCTATCCAGAAGCTCCCACAAGAGATTATTGCAATACAGACATACTCCCTCTGTTCCTAAATATAAGATCACTATCACATTTCAATTTGTTCCTAAATATAAGATCACTTTCTATTTTTTCCCAAATTAACCTCATAATACCTATCAATAATAAACAAGCAAGAGATGAAGAGTGTGGATAAAAGTAATATTATGTTATAATAACTAACTTAACTAACATCATTAATCTAATCAAATTAGGGAAAGTGATCTTTTATTTAGGAACGGAAAGAGTATAACAACAACGACAACAAAGTCTCATCCAACTAGGTAGGGTCTGCTACATGGGTTACGCGAAACCATCGCCATTAATCCATGATTACGAGAGATTCGACAGGCTATTAACAACACCATTGTCATTAAAACAGACATACATACACTATAAATTTTTGATAGTACAGTTTCATTTAGGGTATCGAATTCCAAATATTTCCTTCACTTATTCACTAAGAAAGTAAGGCCAACACACTGTTTTCTAGAACTGCACGTTACCAAATCATAATAAGCTTATTTGTACGCTGAAAATTACAGTAAAACCAAATGGAATTCAAAGAGGGCAAAACCGAAAATGAAAAAAAAAAAAAACACTACTCCCTCCGGTCCTAAATATAAGACCTAATTGACTTTTTTGAAAAATCCTAAAAAACAGCAAAATAAGTTAATTATAAATTTATTTATCTAATTTTTTCCTTTAAACTAGTTTATTTTACTTATAAACTAATGAATAATCTAAAAATATATCAAATATGTCATGATTTAATAGACTATTTTGCAACCTTAACTTCTCCAAAAAAAAGTTATCTAGGTCCTATATTTAGGACCGGAGGTAGCATGTCGCAAAATAAACAGTATAAAACGGAAATTCAAGATAATGGTAGCATAAAAATCGAAACTTTAGTTGAAATGAAGGATCATATGTAATGATGGACCAACATTGTGGGAAGGAAATTAAGAGAGAGAGGAAAAGTATGAACCTGTGATAGGATGGATGGATCTGAAGAGGAGGGAAGAGATCGAAAGTAGAAGTAAGAAAGTAAAATCAGAAGAAGAAGAAGAAGAATTTATTGGATCTGTTGGGATTAGTTAGTTGACGATCATACAGATACTCATACTAGCGCATCGTTTTTTCTTCCGTTCTCATATTCAAAATTCATACTCTTTTTCTTTTTTTTTTATTTTAGATGACTTTTTTTTTTGGAGAGGTCAAGGTTACATAATAGTCTATTAAATCATGACATATTTGATATATTTTTAGATTATTCATTAGTTTATAAGTAAAATAAACTAGTTTAATGGAAATAATTAGGTAAATCAATTTATAATTAACTTATTTTGCTTTTTTTAGGGTTTTTCCAAAAAAGTCATCTAGGTCTTATATTTAGGACCGGAGGGAGTATCTTTTTAAGCTCACTCTTTTCTGTTCATAAATATAAATATAAGGTATATTTAACTAATTTGATGAGATTAAATATGTTAATGTTAATTATGTGAGTTAAATTGCAAAAGTAGTCAAGGTCAAAAAAATTACAAAAGTAGTCCACACTTGCGTGTCAAGTGGGACTAATCTCTCGCTGTTTGGCCAGATTGCTAAGAAGTCCCTGCTGTTCGGCCTCTTTGAGAGAAAATTAATTTAGAGATGTCTGGGATTAAGGAGACTTCCTTGGGATGGAACTCAAGCATATTTGGTGAATGGCGGAGAAGATATCTTGACAACCCACTTCCAATCATGTGAGCCGCACACCCTAGGCCCTTATTCACTTTTTTATTTGTTGAATAGTAGTATCAATGGAGATAAATTGAGGAAATTAAGACAAATTAGAAAGTGGTGTTAAATATAGAAACAAATGACATTTATAATGGTCTTATATACAGGAATTCAAGACATATAATGATAGGTGTGGGGTTGCTAATAACCGAGTACTCCGATTCTTAAGAATATAAGGATGTAATGAGTCAACTTACTAATTCTAAGAACTATTGCATATAAGTTTGAACTCAAAAACACTATAGTTGGAAAAAGATATCACAAGTTGATTCAAACGATTGAATCTTTCTAGACTTGATTAATGTTACTTTTTATTTTACAATAATCATTTTGTATCGAGATTACTCGCGAAAAGCTAATAAATTTGTTAAACTACCGTTGATATAAAAAAAACAATGTTACACTTAAAATTGTTCTTAATGAGAGCGATATTATATTTGTTGAGAAATCGCTCATCATGAAGAGTTTGACACAAATCACAAATTGTTCTTCGCCTAAACTGTTTTCAATTTGTCCCTTCGGGGACATCCGATAAACTGTTTTCAATTTGACGTGCTTATTTTAAAATTTTTATCCTTTTATAGAATGTTCTCCCCTACACAATATCTAAATTTAGTGAGCGTTATATATTGTGAATAATCTATTTAACGATTTATTTTGAATTTTAAATATGACACATTTCTAGTTTTTGTCATTGTTTAATGTTTAATGATTTGAACCCGTTGTGTACTCACTTGACAGTAATCAAGTGAGAGAGATGCAAAATTTTAAGGAAGATTATGTTTTTTATTAATGTCATATAAACTAAAATAACTAACGTAAGTAATAGAGTATAATCAAATTAAGTATGTTTTCTATTTATGTTTAGAGGGACTGTTACTTTTTCCTCCAATCATTTTACTCAATTGTAGGAGAGAAGAGGACATTTTAACTCATCTTACAATATACCAACTAGTTGGTGTTTTGCAGGGCACTTAGTTGGTGCCTTATATTCTTGCTGTACAACTCACATTACGTGTAACATGTGCAATTGGTATTTTATCCGGTGCATAAAATCTCTATCACAGTTAAAATTGCTGATAAAAAAAAACACAGTTAAAATTCTCTTGTATGCACAGGACTTTAATGGCGCCTAAAAACATAACAAATGTAACATAAATTTAGTGGATTCGATACATCTATCCAGAACTGCAATCTAATTTTCGTTAAATACAAAGATATTCAATGACACCATGAATTTTTGTTTTACCTTATGACATCATGAATTACATGTGCAAGAATTCTTCAAAACCATCTTCATCTTCATGCAATATAACTTCCATTTTCATTTTTAAACAATTAATCTTCAACCCATGCATAACTTCTTGATCGAGAGCAACTAACCAACCTCTCCTGCATGTGAAAGGAAATTTATGGGGACTTGATTTCCCTCCTTTTCCCTTCCCCAACTCTTTTCCCCTTCTCATATGCTCAAGTCCTTTTCTCTCAAATTGTGTCATTTTTTGGTCAAATTTTTTGTAACTGATTTTATCATTAAATTTTGCATAAAATTAGTGACATTTTGATATATTATGAATGAAATTCAGTTAATTTTTCTATTTTTATACTACTTTCAAAATGTCACTCTTTTTAACCAAATTTTATACAACTTTTAAAAATCTTATAAAAATGAAACTTTGACCTCAAAATGTCATCAATTTTAAGCAAAACCTAATGATAAAAAACAGTTAAAAAATTTGACCCCAAAAATGACACAATTTAAAAGAAAAAGATGAGGAAAAGGTGGGAAACCAAGTTTATGGTGCCCAATTTTGTCAATCTCCCCTCTCCCTTCGTTAACTTTGAATGACATTGGATCTTTATCAAGTATCAAGAGCCATGGGCCCATGGGGTGATAAACTCGGCAGACAGAATTTTTGGGCAACTTTTTCTAAAGTAAAATGTTAATAAAGAAATGAATTAACACACAGCGTTTAATTTTTTGTGCCAACATTACAGTGGTTAATCACACACATAACTTCGGCCGAAAGAAAAATCACACACATAACAGTAGCAACATAAATATAAATAAAGCATATTGCCAGAATCATTTAAAATACACTATAATGAATACACTCTAACATTTATTGTGCATTTTTTTTAGTAAATATACTGAAATTTCTATTTTTTGGCACAAATTAAATTTCTACATCACTAAACATAATATGTGAATGGTATCAAGGCAATTCAAAGTTTTGGGGGTTTTATGAGCCAAGCCGAACATATGGAGTTTCTAGCCCATTTCCATAAATCAACTTGGGTCTGTCTCTCTAACTCTTGCAATAAATCAATACTTTTTACTCCGAATCCAAATTATAAATATAAGACACATTTAATTAATTTTTTCACATTAAAAATATTGATGAAAAGCATGTAATATTATCAATATAATATAACCATATACTATTGTTCACACCCCTCTTACTTGTTTTTTATGGAGCATTAATAGGGATAATTTAAGAAAATATTGAGAAAATTTGAAAGAGGTTTATGCATAAGACCAAGTTCATTTCTCTAAATAATTGGATGGAACACTAATAATGTACATGCAGATTATGAAAATGCTAAATCTCTCATGATGTATGTGACAATTACTGACAGACACGTTTAAATTCTTGAAAAAAATATTTATATTTCTTGCTTAACAATATCACCAACGAATTTGTCACTGAAAGGAGGATATATATATATATATATATGCACACCAAAACATACTAGTATTTGGCATCATTTTTATCCTTCTGCGACCAACAACAATTTGGAGTTTTATAAATAAAATGTGCCAAAAAAATTATTCTTGTGAAAATTAAATAAGCTTTGCCTGAGAAACAGATATGTATTGTATGGTGAAGGAAACAATTGGACAAATATACTTCGAGACAAGCAAGGAAGCTCACCTTGTCTAGGAATTGAAGCAAGCAACCGTGAGGACCTTAGCAGTCCAATAAATAGGTCCCTTTGTAGCATAGGTAACTGAAGAGCCTTACCTTACTGTGTTGGACGAAAAGCCGAAAGATCTTTACATGTAGTTTGTTAGGCCTTCTACTAATACACTATGGGGCTTTTACTTGTACTAATATTTCATCTTAATGCAATTGACTTTAAACTGAAAATTAGCCAATCGAAACCTATATAAAAACTGAAGATGGTACTCGTATTACATTTGAAACTTCCTACTCAAAGCTAATTTTTCCTATCATTAGCAAATCGTAATTTTACATGACAACTATGTAATTGTACACACATGACAAATCATTTTTGGATACATGATCGTGAAAAAGGTTAAGGTGTATAATATTAGCACTCTAAAGTATTTTCTAAGTGTATTTAATGATTTAAACTATTTTGTGGTGCATAGAACACTCTAAAACATTGTCACCCAAAAAAATAATACTATAAATTTTTTTAGGTCTGTTCATCATCCTAAAGTATATATAATTTCTCACTTAACAATTTAGGTAATTTAGGGTAATTCAAGCACCAAAATATGGTTTAATGTTTTGAACACGCATAAATACTACACTTCATGATATTGGATGAATCACAAACTGTTTTATCAAATAATCAAAAAAAAATTGTTCAAGATATAAATAAATGAAAAATAGTTTAGGACCTAAACAACCTTAACTCTTGATAAAAATCGTCTTTAATTAAAGAAACAAGAAATGTTTGAATGAATTTCCCTTGCCACGTCACTTGTGACTAAATATATACAAGTAGACATTTCAGAAATATACTCCTACATTATCAAAACAATGTTAATATATGATAGGGTTAAATATCATTTTGGCCAATAAACAATTTTGAAAGGGTCAAATTGGCCAAAAAAACAATAAATGAGCTCATTATGACCAAAGAACAATAAAAATGGTTCATTTTGGTCAATGAGCTACTTAAAAATACCAAAATAACCCTTTGGACCTAATTAAAATAATTAAAATAATTTTTGAAAATGTGGGTGTCAAGGGTTATTTCGGTATTTTCAAGTAACTCATTGGCCAAAATGAATCATTTTAATTGTTTTTTGGCCAAAATGAGTCATTTTATTGTTATTTGGCCAATTTAACCCTTTCAAAATTGTTTATTGGCCAGAATGATATATAACCCTATATGATATAATGCTTGTAGGGAAAAAAATAATGCTCTACTTATTTTGTCAGTGTTCGTTAGAGAAAAAACATAAAGAGTAATTCTGAGATATCTATTTGTGTTTAATCAAACAACAAGTGAAATCACAGACTCCATTTGTGAACGTGACAATTTCCCTCTAATGAGCTGTCCTCAATCCAAGTGCCACGTTTGGCCAAAACCAAAAATCCAAGTGCCGCGTCAGGGGCACGGTGTTCTGGAGCAGGAAAAGATGACAAGGATTTGGATAAGAACTGAGTTGGACTCGTTTCATTATGCACAATTGATTTTTGAGCTTCTTGTTCGTCTTTTGTCCTCGTGAATAAATCCTATATTGTTTTGTGGACCCACCTTTTACGATGCCAGTGATTTGTATGAAAAATTCAACTTTTTTTTAATGTTACATAAACTTTAGAAAAGAGTTTGCTCACAATTTAACTGCATAACTCTTAACTCATGATTTATAAAAGACTACCCCTATGGACTTCATAGTATAACAATTAACAAGTAAGACCTTTCTTTTTGCCAATACAAGCAGGTTTTGTTTAACTTCACTTTGTTGTGGAGAGGCCTCCCCAAATTCTATACTAGAACCACAATTAAGTGGTACTCCCTCCGGTCCCTAATATAAGAGCTAGCCACCAAAAAAAATCTTCTTAAGAAAACAAAACATGTGAAAGTTAGTTGTGTGTCTGGAGTTAATGTTTCTTTTCCAATATTGCTCATATTTATTATGATACTTTTAAGAGAGAGAAATATATAAGCATTAATAAATATGAAAGAGAGTTAGGGGCAAAGTAGAAAAAATTCCATTAAATTAGGAGAGAATGTGAGATTGTCTCTTATATTAGGGACCAAAATCATTCAAATTTCGAGCTCTTACATTAGAGACCGGAGGGAGTATTTTTTTTTTTTTTGCCAGTACAACTAAGTAGTATTTAAATGTGAACACTTTCGCTAATTGTATCTACAAACTATGGGTAAAAAAAATTCGATTACTCTATCCCTTCAATAACTTATAAATGTGTTCATTTCATAGCTGATGTGCAAATCGGGTTAGCCTGTTTTGTGGATGAATATACAGTATGTGTGTGTGTGTGTATATATATATATATATATATTTAAAATAAATTTTTGTTGGTAAAGTATTTCGTCTTCATATTCACGTCGATATCCAAGTGGGTTAAGAAGTGACAGACCAAAAGGTTTGTGGCATCGGAGTGATCAGATTTTTTTTTTTTGAAAAAATGTCTCAATCAACTACAATAAGTTAAACAAATATGGGAAGAAGATAATAGGGGAGGTTTATGCCCAATTTGATTTTATAGTTTGAATTGTAATAGTGTAAAGTTTAAGGTAAAATCTATGATAAAGTATTCTAAATATGTAAAAGGACCGTAAAAAAACTCAAATTTGTAAAAGGATAAGTTAGGTTACTCATCCATCTGTTTCGCAAACACATAGTAGTATATATAAGGTTCTTGTGAGCGAAAATATTGTCCAACACATGTGGGGGACCTTATGGAAATGGTTAAAATTAATCGAGTTAACAATTGCGAGAAACCTGGCCCCATGTTAGTTAATCTTAATTAACTTGGCAAAAGGGCATCTTTAAAAAGCCACACATAGAATCGAAGGTCTTAAAGAGGTACACCTTAATTCCTCTATTTAATGCAAATCGACTATATCAGGCTTCATACATGAACACCCTCAAATTGCCCCATAAAATCCAGCCAACATCACTATCACGAAAAGTCAACATCATAAGAATTATGTGGTTATAAAAGTTCTTTCCCCCACTTCATCATCAACCTCACTTGATTGTTTCAATCCTCCAAGCCCTTCTTCCTCTCATTATTCTATGAAGCTCCATTCCAAAACCTTAATATATAGAAGACAAAAGGACTGCAGTAAAGCATACTAATATTATTTTTTTTTTTGGGGCAAACAAGATTATTAATTCAAATTCCAAGTAATTATTATAGGAGAAATTATTACGTGAACATGATGTACCACGTTATTTGTGATCCGACAAACAACAACTAAACATGTAAGGTATTATGTGAAATATCCAGTTTGACTTGTATCCTAAAAAATCTAACAACACATTAAAAAAATTTAAATGACATGTTCTCAATGTTTTTTATTTTATAAATTAAAAAAATGTCATTAATTAGTTAATATTTTTAATAATGCCACATCGGATTAAAAATTACATGTAAGATCTTACATATTTTGTTATAATTCGTCGACCACAAATGACGTGGTCCACCAGGTTCAAGCAAGAATTTCTTTCATTATAGTTATATAACTAGAGATCAAACTTGAAAGTCAATACTACTAACTAAACTTACAGAGACAATCACTATTTATCTAAAAGATTGGTCATGTCACTTTTATTTATTCAATTCAATTATATATTTTTGGGCTTTATCCCCTGCAATTTGTAACACCCCAAAATTTTTATTATCCAATATAATTAAATTAAATAGGAATTAAGAATATAAATTATAAGTTTAAGTTTGTAAAATGGAATAAAAGAGAATTTTTGGACAAATTGTTAGAAATTATGAAAATAATGTTAATATTTCCTATTTTGTATTAATAGACTATTTGTATATTTTAGTCATATATAATTGTGAAATATAGTATTAGGAAATATTTAGAGTAGGAAGATATTTGTTATTATTAGGGATTATTATTAGGTAAACTTGTAGGAGATATTTATTAACTTTTAGGAAACTTTTGTTCTTATATAAATGAAATAATCATTTGGCTATTCACCCATATTTGTTTCCACACAATCTAAGTTTTATTTTAATTAAATAAATAGGAAGAATAGAGTGAAATGGAAAGAAAAGGACATAAGTGTTACATAAAAGATTTGGGGACAAATGTGTAATTAAAAATAAACAATGGGGTAGTTGATTGAAATTTTCTCTGATCCTTACATATAAATACATAACCAATAGAAACCCTAACCCTACCTAGTCAAAACTGTCGTTCTTTTTGTTTTTTTTCCTCTCACATTTCTTCTACTGTTTCATTAGTTTTCTTCTCCCAACTCTTCATTCATCATCGTGCTTCTCTGTGTCTCTGCCAAGAACATTCATCTTCCTTTCTCTCAAACCCTCCTCTCTCTACAAATACCAATTTGAATTCTTCCATAAACACTTGAATTCCTTATTCCCAAATTTCTCCTCAGTCATAAACTTTTGATCTTTCCATTGTTCTCTGAAGCTCGCGATTTCTTGATGGTTCTAGGCGAAAGTTTCTGCAAGAAAGCTTTTTGATTTCGGCTATATGGCTCAGTGAGAATTTCTGATTCTTTTCTACACTTATTTTTCTTATATGAACGTGTGAGGAATTTGAGAGACCGAATGGGAAGTTGGGATATTTAGTACTGTTAATGGAAAATGAAGCTTCTAGTGATTAGGAAAGGATTTCATGGTTAACTTGAGTAATTGATGTAATAGGACAAAAATCCGAAAGCAATTATTGTGGGTGATGTCAACTAAGGTGTATAAGGGCTTTAATTCTTTAATTAATATCATTAGAGGTGTTATAGAGTTGAAAAAAAAATAGCACTGCATGTCATTTTCCTTCCTAGATTTACGTGGTTCCTTGAATGGCTAATTGAAGTTTATGTTTTGATTGAATAGTTATAGGACTTTGGAAGTTTTGTTTGTGACTTTTGAACTTGGAAAAAAAATACTGTCTATTTCATTTCTGTTTTGTTTAACTTGGAATAGGAAAAATAAATGAGAGAAGTGGCGTTAAGATTCTGAATTTGCACTAGAAGTTATTAATTAAAAGTAATTGACGTTTTCTTGTTTTGAAATTGATTAGAGATTTTTCTTTTCTATTGTTCTCACTACCGAATGTTTTTCCTAAGGAAATGAGAATGATTGATTTATTTCAATCTGATTATGTTTGTTTTAGGATGAGTGCAGCAAAATAATAATGTTGATTAGGAGATTGAATTCTAATTGATTTATGATATACAAAGTAAAGTTTTTTTTTTTTTTGTTTAGTTAATGACTGGACTCTTATTCTTATTTTTGGCCAAACTGATTTAATTGGGATGCTATGTTTCTCAGCTTTAGTTGTTGATTGGTTTGAGATAGCAATTGATTTAATTGTTAAGCTAGATTTGTACTTTAAGTGATATGTGAGTTCCAATTTGTCTCATGGTATGACTTTAAGCTTGCATTGATTGATAAATATGTTTGAGCTAAGATTTAAAGTGTCTCCTTAGGGTTCAATTGATTTGATTGTGATTTGTGGCAATTGGGTTATTCATGAAAATTGATTTGGTGCTTATAAACATGTCAACTGCAATGTTTGATTGTATAAATATGTTATTGGCTGATATTAATGGATGATTTGGTGTGAATTGTTTTGAAATTGAAGTTTGTCCATTTATGAAGAATTAGCTATTGATGTTTGACTTATTGTGTTATTATACTCAAGGTTTGAAAAAGTGGTTATTGGTTTGATTAAATTGGTTGTGCCTTATATGTGTTAAAACTTAAAATAGAAAAGAAAGGAAAACAAGAATGATATCATGAAGGGGTGGGTAACATTATTAGGATCGAGAGCGACGTTAGATAGCATGTACAAGGATAGTTGTTTACATTCTTTATTATATGGAATGAAAATAGGAGAATCTAGTGAGGAGGGTGCTTGGAGACAAATTTCAAGTAAGGATAAGGAGAAACTGTGAATTGCTCGCAAACAGGTAGCGGTTTATTTCATGCACATTAGGACTACATATTTATTTTCTGTCATCACTAATATTGCTGCTTCAGATATTGATAGGGTTTATTTTCAACATTTTAAATTTATGTGGAGTACTCCAGGTATAAGGAGGGTCGCTCCCCCTATACCATATTGTTTTGTTGAATTTATTTTTCCTAGAAAATCCTGTCAGGTATGCCTACTACGAAAGGTGAATATATTACTATAAGTAGTGAGGTGGTGCAATAGGCACATGTATTTAATATTCTACCTGTAACAAATATATTGTTAAGGTAGGGGCCCTGTGTGAGTGTTTTACTAACAGGTAGTAATCACCAACAGGAGCGCACTATCATTATCTGAAGTAGGATTAAATGAATCAGCTTCTAGGTGAAGTAAATACATGAATTAGAGTGTATGAAATAAACTGCGGTAAATTTGGTTTAGTTTCAGGTACACAATAGATAGAGAATTTTGGAGTGATGAAGGGAAAGGACGAATGCAGAAATGTCTTCTCCTAAGTGTATTTTTATTAATATATATTTTTAAAGGAAATTGTATAATTATATTTTGGCATGTCATGTATATAAATTTTGTAGAAGATAAACCTTGGATACTTTATATACTTGATAATTATTTTGAATTCATATATAGACTTTTATATGTACTCATATGTAAAACTAAGTATTTTAGAACTAATATTATATAGGGTAAACTTTAGAATTTCAAAATAAAAGATAAATGTTTTAGTGTAGGAAATAATAGTTAGAAATATGTTTTCAATAGCATTTATTTTATAAAATTAAGAAATACATTTTAAAACTTGTATTACTTTATAAAATTAATATAAATCACCTTACATACCTTAAGTAACTTCATTTTGTTTTAAAAAGTTATTTTCAACTTGTTTTAGAAAGAATTATTTCAAAAAGTCAATTTCATTAAAAAGTTTTAATTTGGACAGATTTTTGATTACCTCTTACAAACTTTTAAAGTTATTAATATTTATTTTATAGCAAAAATCACTATTTTCAATTAAATATATTTAATATTTGAAGAAATTATTTAAAAATAAACTAGGTGTGACAATTTGGTATCAGAGCGAAGGTTCTGGCACATATAGCTAGAAACCTTTTCGTAGAGAGTGGTTAGGATAGAAAATGGTAGCTAGTTAACTCTTGTAATTCAGGGATAATTACAAGTGGCTTTAGGATTAGAGATAAAATTATAAAAAAAAAATGAATTGGAAAGATGTTTGCTGTAGTGCTTGCTTATGCGATTTCTTTGGAATTCTTTGTGCAATACCGTGGTATTGGCACCCTTATTGAATGAAAATTTGATTTATTGAATTATGGTTGTATAAAGAGAGGAATTATGACTTGATGTTTACGGAGTGGAAAATTGGAATGATTGTACATGTGGTGAAGAAATTCTGAGTTGATGTTTCAATAGTTATTTTATGATATAATTTTCTTTTTCTGCAAGGCCTGAATTGTTGTGAGGGTACAAATACCTCAATTTTTGACTGAAGAATTGGATGAGTGATTTCATGTTAATTATAAAATTTGTTGCTGATTTGTTTTCATTGTATGATTGGTTTTGTTGAGAAGTGTATAATACGTGATTGTGTGTGTGTGTTTACCTTGTATTATAAATACAGATATATGATGAAATTGTTATTAGACTTTGATGAGTTATGACTGAGAAAAATGTGTCGTAGTTATACATTCAATTGATTTGATTGTTGATTTGGGTGTATGTATTTTTTTTATTCTTGCTGATCGGGTGAATCTTTTTGTGTACATACTGGAGTAATTTACATGATTGATTGTATGATTTTCTTGTGATCTATACATGAACGAATTGCTTATTAACTTATTTTGATGACTTGATTTTGTCATGATTATGGGTGTTAGAAAACAAGTAATTAATTTTCAATTTTCATCTAGAAAGCATAATATTATGAGTAGGAGTGATTGAAGAAGTTAAAGTTAATAGAATGGAAATGTGTCTTAGATAGTTTGATAAGAGACAAGGATGCTTCATGGGGTCTCGAGTATAATTATGAACCATGGCATAATCATAGTCGAGGCATCATTGAAGCCTGTGGTGAAAGAATGAAAGAGAGAATGATTAGGTGAGAATGAAGGTAGATTGAAATGGGTATATTGATTTGCATAATTTAATAATGAATGTGAGAATTTTGATTATTTATTTTGTGAGTGTTTTGCAAGCTTAATTGTTTGTGTCTTGGCTTTGTGTAATAAATCTTGTTGTTTGTGCTAGTTGCATGCATTATGTGTGAAATTTTTATTGTTCAACTTTTGTGTTTTTATTAATATAGAATTTGTATGGTTTTGTAATATTTGAGTTAGCTTTGCGCATTGGCATTGTGTAAGTCAAGCTTTTTGATAAGATTTGGCTGAAATGTATATTATATAGAATCTTTAGTTTTTGTTTTGAGATATTGTTGGTTGAATAATTGAATATGGTAAGAAATTAATTCCTACATTTTGTTTGAAAATATTTTGCTTTCTATATAGATTGATCATAATTAAATAAAAAAAATGTTGTAAGTCAAGGAAAATTTTGGACTTTGAATTTAAGTCTCTCTTTTTGGTTGGCCCAATGTTGAAAAAAAAAATCAGTTAGGGTTAGTGCTCTTGAAATAATAGTTACATAAATGTAGATGTTAAGGAAGTTAAGTGAGTTCTCTAAGTTGATTTTTTCTTGAAGATTGTAAACATCTAGGAAGGTAATGAAAAATTTCTAATTAGATATCAAGTTTTAGGAGTAATAATGAGAGAAGAAAGATTTTGCAAAAGTGTTTTACGAGTTGAGCTATTGATCTTTTTGAATATAGAAGTTAATAGGAAATTTTAACAAGAGTTTATGATTTATTTGTGTTTGAGATACAAAAGGTACTAAAGTTTTATCTAAATGTGGTCAAAGGTAAAAAAAAAACAGAAGGAAATTAAGATTTAGAGATATGTGAATGGAAATTTGGATCACTATTTTGAAATTTGTCATGATGGTTTAAAAAAAATTGTGACTTAGATAATATTTCTTTAAATTTTAGTCAAGAGATTTGGATGAAATAAGTTAATAGTGAATTTCTATAGGAGAATTTTCTTATGTAGGAATTGAGTTAAGATTTTGGAGATGTGATTGTGGATGTAGAGGACAAATTCGGTGCTTTGTTAATGGATTTAGGACTTCCAAAAATATAGATTATGATTAAAGGGTTGATATGATATTATGATGATTGAGAAAAATACATTAGAATTAAAAATGTTAGATTGTGAATGAAGTATGTGATGATGGAATTTTAAATAGTTTGAGTCTTATTTTCCTTGCATCAATTAATTTAAGGTCAACTTGATGGTGAGATTTAGATGTCAAAATTTTTAAGGATTTATAGGATAAATACCTATCAAATACATGGAAAGTAGAGATGAATTCACGGTGGACTATATTTTTGTGTTAAGAGGAAAATGGATTTGACACTGGAATATATTTGATGTTTAGGTAATATAAGAGTAGGTTCAAGTTTTGATTTGTGAAGATGCTGGACATACTAATAAATGTTAGGTGAAGTTGAAAGAAAGTTTTGTTGGAATATAGGTATATGAGTAATGTTAGAAAATATTACATAATGCAGAACAGTTGTAAGAGAAGTTAAAGAAAGAGAAAGAGAAAGAGTGAAGAATATCCATATTGTTTTTTTTAATGTGAGGTATAAGACGTTTTTATGCATTGTTGGGACTATAGAAAGTATTTTTGAGTTGAGAAATTTTAGATTGTGGAAATTTTCAAGGAAACTCTAAAAGTTATGTGTGTAGAGGTGGAATACAAGGATAAACATGATTTGAATACTATTGGAATTGGAGGAAATTTGAGTATTCAAAGGAATGTGTTTGAGATAATAGTGTTTAGGTGTGACATCTTATTTATGAGGTATTGTTAAGAAATAATTGTTTGTGTAAGGTAGAATGTGGTAGGAGAGCCAAATAATTAAATGTTGGGACTAAATTTTAGAAGTGTGTGATGCCTTTTACAACTATTAAGGTTAAATTTCTTTGTAAGATTTTAATAGTGCTGTGATGGTTATTTAAGAAAAAAAAAGTGGAAGACTATGAATATAAGTATGAAGTATTCAAGATAATTAGTGATTGATTTTTTTATAACTATTAGCGATTGAATTTAATGATGATTGAAGCTTAAACACTTATTTGTGTCTATATCATTTATAGATCCAAAATTTACTGGAAGTCAAGTCAAATTTGATTAACATTTTTATAAAGATCTTAAAGGCTTAGTGAATATTTTTATTTGTTGCAAAAGGTTAGTTAGCTAATTTTGGTATAAGTAGAGATGTTTGTAATAATTTTTGTACATTATGGAATTAGTAGGGACTTGGATTTTATGAAGGCATACACTAGATAGTATTTCATTTTGATGGAGGTATAAGATTTGTTAGTGAAGGTTGTTGATGGAACATATTTGACTTGAGGTATTTAGTTGCTAAACTACTTGTTGAGGTAATTATTGGGAGTAAACTTTGGATTTTAATTAAAGATTTGGAGTAAAAGTTTGGATTTTAGATATGAAGGAAATTTTTAGCTTTATAGGAATCAATGTGAGAATTAATAAGTTATTATAGAATATGTTCAATGTTCTTAAATGATATAATTAGTTCCTGCCATAGAAATAACATTTTAATTGTACAATAGTTATTTCAAGGTTAATAAAGATGTTTAAAAGGATTGTTGACCTGGATGTTAAATTATCATTTTGGTAAAAGTTGCATGCAAGAGCATATTCTTAGATCACTTATGTGAATAGGATTTTAATGGAGAAATCAACTTGTGAGGTTGTTAAAGATTTATTTTGATTGTTGTTTAGGTATAAGCTTTAGAATTATGACTAAAACAAAATTGATTTTTTTATTGATAGAAGTTTCTAGGTATTTGGTATGAATTAGGAAGAGTTGCTAATAGGTGGATTGTAGACCATATTTTGTCTGAAATTTTTTTTTTTTTACTAATATTTAG
Source organism: Mimosa pudica (assembly GCA_029929735.1). NCBI lineage: Eukaryota > Viridiplantae > Streptophyta > Magnoliopsida > Fabales > Fabaceae > Mimosa > Mimosa pudica. Next base: position 9,051,969 of record JAKELP010000024.1, read on the forward strand.
AAGTTTGTGCCTTTTGATTAAATAGTGACACATAATTGGAGATTTACATGATATAGGCTCTCAAAGGAATAATTCAAAACATTGAGGGGTGTAAGTAATTATGAAAATCGTATCTGGCTTGAAATTTTTTTAGAATGTGAGATTGAATAGAATATTTTTTTTTGGTAATGAAATATAGCCTGATTGGCTAGATTATCATATGGTGATTTTATGGAATGGAGAATTGACCTTGACTTTAGTAGATATGAAACAATTAATAGTAGTCTTAGAAACTGCATTATTAAATCTATAAATTTAGTTATCTTACTACTTAAGAGTTATAGATATGACCCTTTGCACAAGAATTTATACTAAGGTTTTGGGATGATGATTTTAGGTGATCAATGTTATTCAGGTTAAAAAATTATAGTTATTCTGATAGTGTTAGGACTTAGGAGTATCAATCAATATAGTTATAACGTTAGGATCATTGGAAGGATATGAAGTGCTATTAAGAGTTAGAAGCAGGTAAGTTTCGCATAATTTCGAGGACGAAATTATTTAAGGGGGAGAGAAATGTAACACCCCAAAATTTTTATTATCCAATATAATTAAATTAAATAGGAATGAAGAATATAAATTATAAGTTTAAGTTTGTAAAATGGAATAAAAGAGAATTTTTGGACAAATTGTTAGAAATTATGAAAATAATGTTAATATTTCCTATTTTGTATTAATAGACTATTTGTATATTTTAGTCATATATAATTGTGAAATATAGTATTAGGAAATATTTAGAGTAGGAAGATATTTGTTATTATTAGGGATTATTATTAGGTAAACTTGTAGGAGATATTTATTAACTTTTAGGAAACTTTTGTTCTTATATAAATGAAATAATCATTTGGCTATTCACCCATATTTGTTTCCACACAATCTAAGTTTTATTTTAATTAAATAAATAGGAAGAATAGAGTGAAATGGAAAGAAAAGGACATAAGTGTTACATAAAAGATTTGGGGACAAATGTGTAATTAAAAATAAACAATGGGGTAGTTGATTGAAATTTTCTCTGATCCTTACATATAAATACATAACCAATAGAAACCCTAACCCTACCTAGTCAAAACTGTCGTTCTTTTTGTTTTTTTTCCTCTCACATTTCTTCTACTGTTTCATTAGTTTTCTTCTCCCAACTCTTCATTCATCATCGTGCTTCTCTGTGTCTCTGCCAAGAACATTCATCTTCCTTTCTCTCAAACCCTCCTCTCTCTACAAATACCAATTTGAATTCTTCCATAAACACTTGAATTCCTTATTCCCAAATTTCTCCTCAGTCATAAACTTTTGATCTTTCCATTGTTCTCTGAAGCTCGCGATTTCTTGATGGTTCTAGGCGAAAGTTTCTGCAAGAAAGCTTTTTGATTTCGGCTATATGGCTCAGTGAGAATTTCTGATTCTTTTCTACACTTATTTTTCTTATATGAACGTGTGAGGAATTTGAGAGACCGAATGGGAAGTTGGGATATTTAGTACTGTTAATGGAAAATGAAGCTTCTAGTGATTAGGAAAGGATTTCATGGTTAACTTGAGTAATTGATGTAATAGGACAAAAATCCGAAAGCAATTATTGTGGGTGATGTCAACTAAGGTGTATAAGGGCTTTAATTCTTTAATTAATATCATTAGAGGTGTTATAGAGTTGAAAAAAAAATAGCACTGCATGTCATTTTCCTTCCTAGATTTACGTGGTTCCTTGAATGGCTAATTGAAGTTTATGTTTTGATTGAATAGTTATAGGACTTTGGAAGTTTTGTTTGTGACTTTTGAACTTGGAAAAAAAATACTGTCTATTTCATTTCTGTTTTGTTTAACTTGGAATAGGAAAAATAAATGAGAGAAGTGGCGTTAAGATTCTGAATTTGCACTAGAAGTTATTAATTAAAAGTAATTGACGTTTTCTTGTTTTGAAATTGATTAGAGATTTTTCTTTTCTATTGTTCTCACTACCGAATGTTTTTCCTAAGGAAATGAGAATGATTGATTTATTTCAATCTGATTATGTTTGTTTTAGGATGAGTGCAGCAAAATAATAATGTTGATTAGGAGATTGAATTCTAATTGATTTATGATATACAAAGTAAAGTTTTTTTTTTTTGTTTAGTTAATGACTGGACTCTTATTCTTATTTTTGGCCAAACTGATTTAATTGGGATGCTATGTTTCTCAGCTTTAGTTGTTGATTGGTTTGAGATAGCAATTGATTTAATTGTTAAGCTAGATTTGTACTTTAAGTGATATGTGAGTTCCAATTTGTCTCATGGTATGACTTTAAGCTTGCATTGATTGATAAATATGTTTGAGCTAAGATTTAAAGTGTCTTCTTAGGGTTCAATTGATTTGATTGTGATTTGTGGCAATTGGGTTATTCATGAAAATTGATTTGGTGCTTATAAACATGTCAACTGCAATGTTTGATTGTATAAATATGTTATTGGCTGATATTAATGGATGATTTGGTGTGAATTGTTTTGAAATTGAAGTTTGTCCATTTATGAAGAATTAGCTATTGATGTTTGACTTATTGTGTTATTATACTCGAGGTTTGAAAAAGTGGTTATTGGTTTGATTAAATTGGTTGTGCCTTATATGTGTTAAAACTTAAAATAGAAAAGAAAGGAAAACAAGAATGATATCATGAAGGGGTGGGTAACATTATTAGGATCGAGAGCGACGTTAGATAGCATGTACAAGGATAGTTGTTTACATTCTTTATTATATGGAATGAAAATAGGAGAATCTAGTGAGGAGGGTGCTTGGAGACAAATTTCAAGTAAGGATAAGGAGAAACTGTGAATTGCTCGCAAACAGGTAGCGGTTTATTTCATGCACATTAGGACTACATATTTATTTTCTGTCATCACTAATATTGCTGCTTCAGATATTGATAGGGTTTATTTTCAACATTTTAAATTTATGTGGAGTACTCCAGGTATAAGGAGGGTCGCTCCCCCTATACCATATTGTTTTGTTGAATTTATTTTTCCTAGAAAATCCTGTCAGGTATGCCTACTACGAAAGGTGAATATATTACTATAAGTAGTGAGGTGGTGCAATAGGCACATGTATTTAATATTCTACCTGTAACAAATATATTGTTAAGGTAGGGGCCCTGTGTGAGTGTTTTACTAACAGGTAGTAATCACCAACAGGAGCGCACTATCATTATCTGAAGTAGGATTAAATGAATCAGCTTCTAGGTGAAGTAAATGCATGAATTAGAGTGTATGAAATAAACTGCGGTAAATTTGGTTTAGTTTCAGGTACACAATAGATAGAGAATTTTGGAGTGATGAAGGGAAAGGACGAATGCAGAAATGTCTTCTCCTAAGTGTATTTTTATTAATATATATTTTTAAAGGAAATTGTATAATTATATTTTGGCATGTCATGTATATAAATTTTGTAGAAGATAAACCTTGGATACTTTATATACTTGATAATTATTTTGAATTCATATATAGACTTTTATATGTACTCATATGTAAAACTAAGTATTTTAGAACTAATATTATATAGGGTAAACGTTAGAATTTCAAAGTAAAAGATAAATGTTTTAGTGTAGGAAATAATAGTTAGAAATATGTTTTCAATAGCATTTATTTTATAAAATTAAGAAATACATTTTAAAACTTGTATTACTTTATAAAATTAATATAAATCACCTTACATACCTTAAGTAACTTCATTTTGTTTTAAAAAGTTATTTTCAACTTGTTTTAGAAAGAATTATTTCAAAAAGTCAATTTCATTAAAAAGTTTTAATTTGGACAGATTTTTGATTACCTCTTACAAACTTTTAAAGTTATTAATATTTATTTTATAGCAAAAATCACTATTTTCAATTAAATATATTTAATATTTGAAGAAATTATTTAAAAATAAACTAGGTGTGACACTATTCAACTCTTTTTTTTTTTTTGATAAATCGCTATTCAACTCTACTAACAACTACTAATTAGAACATGAAGTGTGTGGTTGAGTGGTAAGGATTCATTCACCCTTAACCAATTGTGTCTGGGGTTCTATCCTTGGCGTTGGGTATGAAGAAACATTAAATCTCTCAGGCCAGCTGTCCCACCTTTGGTGTGTCTACAAATCAGCGGTGGATTAATTTCTCACTTGTCGAGTAAGGGGATACCTTAATCATGATAAAAAAACAACTACTAATTAATCAGTTTCGCCAGAATATATAGTTCTACAGTAGGAACTCGGTACCTCTAAACAGTTATCTAAACAGTTATGGCGAGTATATTTGATACCTTTATATTAATCTAATATTAGTTTATTTATTTATTTTTTGATGAAAAATTAATTACTAAATTTTATATATATGATTATTTCTACTATTTTATTTTTCGCTTTCATTATTATTCTGGCTCCTGGAAGAATACGATTGATGAAAATCCAACAATATCCATCTTTGCTTTGTAATCCCATATTCGCCACAATTTTCGCACGATATTTTCCATACCCTCCTTTCAATTCATCACTTCATAACATAACATTGTACCTTCCACAACACTTCTTCTCAATCTCTCAACACATACTTTCACTCCCTAAACTCTTCTCTTTAGCTTTCATTCTTAAATTTTTCTTCTCAATCCAAGCTTTTCTCTTCACCCCAACTTTTCTCCTTTTGTTTTTTGAGCAATCTGTGGCTAAAAAACTGAACTTTAATTGTGAAGAAGAAACAAGAGACCAAAGTGACACATGGGATTTGGAATTTCCCAAGCAACGAGGCCAAAGCAAGAATCTTTAGTATTATTACTAGTAGTTTTTGTTATAGAAGAAGAAGATGGACTCACAGTTAGTGATACAAAAATCAATGGACAGTCATTACACGTGTCATGTTCGTGAGGCACTTGATGAGTTGCCTGATAATTTTGTCATAACCGACCCTTCTATTTGTGGCCACCCAATAGTGTTTGCAAGTGAAGGCTTTTTGAAGATGTTGGGGTATTCAAAGGAGGAAGTGATAGGCAAAAATGGGAAATTTTTTCAAGGGAGAGGGACGTGTAGGAAGTCTGTGATGGAGATTCGTGAGGCCATAAGGGAGGAGAGAGGGATTCAGATTAATTTGTTGAATTATCGTAAGGATGGGACACCCTTTTGGATTTTGTTTCATATGAGTCCTGTTTTTAGTAAGTGTGATGGTGTGGTGAGTCATTTTGTGGCGGTTCAGGTTCCTTTGTTGAGGAAATTAAGGTGGTCTGGTGGTTGTGGTTGTGGTGGTGGTGGTTTGTGTGGTGATGGGTGTAATAGGGGTCAGGATTTTTTGTTTGGTTCTTGTAGGAAGGAAGTTTGCTCTGATTCTTTGTTGGAACTTGGTCGTGTTATGTCCCTTCATCAAGTGTCTGAAGTAGAACATGATGATGGTAGTAGAGGTTTGTTAATGCTTAATACTCTCCAGTTCAATATCTTATGTGTTTCCTATTTTGGGTGTGTTTAATGCTATCAAAATTTAATCTTTGTACTAATGAGTTGTTAGTCATACTAGTAACTGAACTCACCGTAAGGATGAGAAAATGTGTACCTATGTGGGCTGTACTCATGCCTTTCGAGTCTAGATTGGTTGGATGTCAATCGAACTGGTAACTGTACTCCACCCCATAAAGGTGAGAATGTGTGTTTGAATGATGTCATACCTATGTGGGTAGTAAGTATTGTTGCCTTTTGAGTCTGGGTTAGTCGGTTGCTAATAAGTGACAGATTCTCGAGCTGGTAACTAAACTCACCCATGAGGATGAGAATGCGTGTTTGAATTTTGAAATACCTATGTGGGTAGTACTTATACCTCTCGAGTCTGGATTAATGGACGTTGGTTAACTAAAAAAGTTTATCTTTCTTGGTTATTCTAGTGTTCTAGCTCCCTTTGGCCATCACAGGCTTGCTTTGTTGAATTAGTCTTGTAATAGTTGGGTGTTTTCTGCTGATTTATATGCTTTTTTTAACTTGCAGAACTAAATGGTGAAGAACCATGTGAGGCCAGTGATGTTGATAGGAGAAAAGCTAGGACTGCCATGGAAAACATTTTTTCTGTGCTGACACACTATAGTGAGTTGACTGGCAGATTGGTATGTAGAAAAAGATGCAGCATTTCTGGCGTGGGACTTCTTAGCTCATCCTTGATTATATCCCTTGGTAGAATCAAACAAAGCTTTGTATTGTGAGTTATTTGAAATGTCTAGTTTTCTTTAGTAAATGTTTCATGTGAAAGTACCGATCCCTGATTCGTTTACTTGTTTTGTGTCGAATATCGTGGTTATTTTGCAGAACCAATCCTCATTTAACAGATATGCCTATTGTATATGCCAGTGATGTCTTCTTGAAATTGACAGGTTCTAAAACCTTTCCTTGGCTAGAGTATTAAATACTAATAGCCTTATGATCACTTCAAACAATTATACTGGATTTAGATATTAAGCAATAATTCAGATATGCTGGGGGTTACATCATGTGTCTAATACCTTTTTTCGCTCTTCTAGGTTACACAAAAGATGAAGTGCTGGGACGTAACTATAGATTTCTAAGTGGACTGAACACTGATACATCAGCTTTATATTTGGTAATACAAGTTTAACATCTATAGTGCAATAAGAAAAGTAGAAATGTGAGGATTAATGAAATGGATTTGCTTTGGACCATGTAATTTCAATCATTTCTAATTGGTTACAGATAAGGGAGAGCATTAAAGCTGAACAACCATGCACAGTACGTATTTTGAATTACAGGTTACTACTTCACTTTCCCCTTGCCCCCCAGTTTCCGGTGATATGAATTTTATTCATTGTATGTGATGAGTCAAGTTACTGCAACTTTGTCAGGAAGGATGAGAGCCCATTTTGGAATCTTCTACACATAGCACCTATTTGTGATGCCTCTGGCAAGGTATTGATGCTTATGAGCTATTTATAAGATGAACTATAAAATTTTAAGTCTGCCAACCATTTTCCTTGAATTTGGTTGGGCGCTGAGGATACTGAATCACTGTACTTAAATCAAATATGAAATGGTCTTTAAATGTTGTTTGGCAATTAGGTCGCTAGAATGATGTCACCGGTAGTGTCCTTTCCGATTTCACAATTCTATTAACAAGTCAGCTGTTGTTAGGTGATAATGATCTGTGAAAGTAGTTGATTTTGTATGTCAAAATATGCTTTATTGTTTTGTACTTTGAAGTTGGTTGCATTTTACTTACTCCGTGAGTGACTTGTACTTCATTGGCCTAACCAATGATTCAGAGGGGAAAAGGCAGGGGAGCAGTTTGTATCTGATGTTGTACATTTATTTTGGTTGTTACTAATAATGCTGATATGGTGGGGATAAGTGAGAAGAGATAGGAACGTGGGGTTGCAAGGACTGGGCCCCACTCCCACCAAATCCCTCTCCACTACGGATCCTCACCATCACAAAAGAAGATTGAATCATCGAAACACTTGCGAAGGCAGTCTTAACAGTTGCAATAGCTTATGAATCTTCTAATCCAAATTAACATGGATGTAAAACATGATATTTTCATACTCTTCATTTTATTTTTCAAATTTGGCATGATGTTTCGATGGCGCGATCGTTAAAGTGTTGTTTCATTCCGTAGCCTTTGAACCTGCAATCTTATAAGACGCATAGATGACAGGACTCGAGTCGTTAATTGTCACATCTCAAATGGTTTATTTGTTTTCATAGGAACTAGTCATTGTCTGTATGTTCCTGGGGGACTTACTGATATTTGTCCAAGGATCCTTTGCAGGCATCTTGGGAACAGATGCCTTCAGTGGTTTATTACCCGTATACACTTTATGCCATTAACTTCCATGTCTACCCGCCTAGATAAGTTATATCACCCCAGACTTATCCTTATCCACTTCTGTACAAAGCTCAATTTTCAATCTAGCCAAAGCCACTGAAACTGAAACCAAGTTATATAGTGTAAGCTTATGAATAGTATTATGCATACTAGTTCATACTGTGATACTGTAATCTCTCTTGCATAAAAGTTCCTTCAACTTGAAGTGAGGACAAGAGACAAACCTATTCCCTAAAATAAATTAATGAGCTAATAAGGTTTATACTCAATTCTGGGGCACTAAATTTATTTTGTGAATGATCAGATAGCATATTATGTGGGTGTCCAAATAGAAGAAGGCAGTGAGAGCAGGGAATGTAGGCAAGGTCTGAGCCCTGAGAAGATTCAGCTCAGCGTAGTGGGATCAGTGAGGGTTGCTGTGAGGAGTTCATCGTTGATAGCTGGATCTTCCAACTCATACACAGTATAACTTATGGATTATTTACTGTTTATATGTCCTCTCATATACATTTTGGTTCTCACAATTTTTATCCATTTGAAATTATATGCCTCCTTGTCATTGTCAACTTTGCTCGTTGAGATGGCCAGAGAAGAAGAGAAAGCATAAATGGAAAAGAGGGTGAAGATTGATTGGCTTGTCAAGTCCATGATGTCAATTGTAAGATAACTATATGTATTATTATATTATAGCTTATAGTATATGCTTTTTACATAATTTGATTAGTAAACTGTCTGCAGTTTATATTTTTTTTTTTGTTGTACATCCTTTGACCTTTCTATATTTTATATAATACCACGCCTATTTATTCACTTCATTTTTTCTTTGTTCTCGTGACCAATAAGGCGAACTCTGCATATAATACTTAGCGATGGTTTTATTCTGATATGTATAGCTAATAAATGAGATTTTCAAGTGCATATGAAAACAAAATAAATGAGTTACATAAAGATACATGTAGAAAAGTGGAGTGGCGAGATTCATCACTCAAAATCTCTGTGTGATTCTGAAATCAATCGTCTCTTATCTGAGATTTCTTCTTTATAAAACTGTCTCTACTCGATTATAGAATAGAGATTCAACATTCATGATTTCAAAAATGGATAATTGTAGATTTTGGACAAATTATAATTTCAAATTTGTCAGTTAACTAGGTGAATTGCATAAACTGCTTCATGTTACAAATTATATGGGCATACAAGTGATGGTAGTGGTGTGCTAATATATAACATTAAATCCTTAGGTACATCTTTTACAAAAAAAAAAAGCAAGGAAGAAATAATCCTAATATTCTATTTTACATTCACATCAGGTAAAATTCATAAACTCCTCTTTCAAATGATGAAACTTTTACAAAATCTGAACAACAAAACATAAGGATTATCAAGGAAATACTCCTACAAAATTGATCTATATATCAATGCTACATTATAACTTAAGGAGGTCGAAAAAAGTTGTCATGATCAAAAGCCATGATCTCATAGGACTCACATCACTTCACTTAACATGAACCCAAACAGCACCACTAGGAATTCCAGCATGGACAACAAAAAGCATATAATAACCAGGTGGGGCCAAATTAGGAGATAGGGGCCCACGAGCAGTAACCCTATAAAGTTGTGGGGCCATACTCTTCACACCAACCACATCCAACACCAACATCCTCTGATTCATCCCAAATGAGTGTGTAGTAAACGACGGTGCCACCAATGAAACGACAATCCCCTTAACGATGTCGTATTGTTCCATTGACATAGTCAAAGAAAACATCCCCTCATAAGACACCTTATTATTTACCGTTTCAATAGCAATTATATTGGGCCTCAAAAAATCATATTTCGGATTCAAATAATCCGGATAATAAGCATCCAAACTCAAATCAGTCGGGTACCCATTCGGGTATGCCCGAAAATCATACAACTTATGCGGATTACTCCCTCCTACTAAAATCCTCCCATCCGGTAACAACACCGCTGAAGAATGATACATCCGGGCGGTCCCTGCCCGGCTCAATATCTCAAACCTGCGACCCATGTCCGGCTCATTGGGCTTATACAGAACCGGGTGAAAAACAGGGTTAACCGCATTCTCCCAACCAGCTGTCCCATTTTTCGCACCATTGATTATTAACACGTCACCCGTGGGCAAAATAATCATATCAGACATAACCCGAGGAATCGGCATAACCTCCATGACCCATTTCGGATCCGGGTCAGTCACCCTGATCCGACCACAACTTCTAGAAGCCACCATGAACTCCCTCTTCAGAGCCCTCGAAAACGCACCTGGAAAGGCCCCACCACAAACAACCACCTCCGCCTCCATCCGGGTCGGGTCCCTCAACCCGGTCAAATTCAAAGGAAGCATAACCGACGACCCGGTACTAGGATAATTCCTCTTTTCATGACCCGGTATGACGGGATACTCCCTAATGACCCGATTCCTCTTAAAATCAAACAAAACCGACCTTTTATTAGCAAAGACAAAAAGATTCCCATCCGGTAATAAATGCAAGAAAGGGTAAAGATTATTCTCTCCACCAAAGACAGGATCTTTAGTCTCTTTCAAGAAACTAAAAAAAGAAGCCCCATTATAATAACTCCCTCCAACAATACTCTTAGGCACAAACTCATAAGTAAAAACATTACGACCACCCACAACAATAATCCTCCCATCTGGCAAAATCTGATTAGAAGCATACCATCGTCTATTACTCAAAGAAGCCATATTATTCTCAACCCAGTCACAAAGATTATCATCACATGGAGTGAAAGTTCTTAGCTTATTGTACCCATCATGGAAGCCACCAGTTTGGACAAGTGTACCGGAGGAGTTGACGGCGGCGGAGGAGCACCACGTGTCAGTTTGTACGGTGAGGGGACGGAGGGAGTTGGAGAGGATGTCGTAGAGGACTGAGTGGGCCGTACAGTCGAGTTTGAGAGCCATGTCACGTGGGTTGAAGCGACAGCGATGATGACGTGGCAGAGAGATGTTTGATGGGCCGAAGTTTGTGCGGTCGAAGATTATGACTTTGTTGTTGTTTAGTACTTGCATGTGCATTGCTGAGATTCCTATGCTTCTTTGGAGTTGGATCCAGTGGCCACCGCCGGTGGTGGTGGTGGTGGCGTTGGCGGCGGAGGATGTGGGCGGTGGGGTTAGGAGAAGGTGGGATATAATGTAGAGGAAGATGATTGTGTGTAAAGATTGGTTCTTGATGATGATGGACATGGTTATGTTGTTGTTGTTGACTTGTTGTTGTTCTGAGGGAGGGCTCAGATTTTGGTTCTTGACGTAGGTTTGGTTTTTTGCATGTTGTTGAGGTTTATATAAGAGAGTGATGAGGGGATATGGGGTCTTGATTCGGTAATGAATATTTAAAGAAGGAAATATTATTCTTCAGGGATCAAATTTATATTAGGTGGGTCGATGATCCAGGGAGGGGCCGTAATTGGATATTGCGCTTTTAATGGTATAATGGGGATATAATTTTCTAATATATGAATGTCAGGTGTGATGTGTGAAAATTCTGACTTAACTGGTTGCAAGTTTCTATTTTAATTTGTAAGTCAAGAAGTGATGACTTTCTTTTTATTTTGGAAATATGTCTGGTGTTTCCACTTTAAATATGATAGAGAAGTAAGGGAGGAGGAAATAAAAACGGCTGATAGAGATGCTGTAGTAATTACTAATTCCTCTATTCATTGGTGATAATATAGACTTGGTTTGATGATTGATAAGATAAATTTGGGGGTAAGATAGAGGAGGGACTAATCTGCATTTTTGAAAGAATGGGTGGGAAGAAATGGGAGAGCAATAAATGGGAATGGTACGTAATTACACACACATATAAATGATTGAATGGAAATATAAGAAAAGAAGAATTGGGGGGAAAGGTGAACAAGAAAGAAGGGAGGTGGATGAGAGAATGAATGAAGAGTAAATGTAAAGAGGTGAAGTTTTGAGGTGAGTTTGGGCAATGGGCAATGCATGCAATGAGGAGCAGTGACTTTGGCGGTGGTGAAGCATTAAGCATGTTAGCAAACCAAGAAAGAAGCTCAGGAGACATAAATACAAACAGAACAGAGGTAGAGTTGGGTGAAAAGGAAAAATGAAAAATTAATGGAGATGCGGGGTATCGATCCCCGTACCTCTCGCATGCTAAGCGAGCGCTCTACCATCTGAGCTACATCCCCATTGTTCTTGATTTGGTCATATTTAGTTTTCTTAACCACATGTTTGTTTTTATTTTTAGTTTGTTCCCATTTGATCAAAATATTGTTTCCATTTGTATGATAAAATTAATCCAATTTCATATATCTATCACAATCTATTTTCCAATCAAATCTTAACATCAGGCTTGATCATAATTATATTTAGGGTATTTATATATAAGTTTGTTATAAACATCTCCAACGAATTTTTAATTTAAATAAATAAATAACCATTAGGGGGAAATGGAAATATCAAGAATTGATTGGAAAGTATTGTAATAAAAAATTAAATTTTAAAATAATTTGTGTAGGAAAATCGTGTGTGTATTTATTTTTAGTTACACCCACCCACGTGTCAAGTGAGACTAATCACTAGCTATTCTGAAATCTCATATAAGTGGTAGATAGTCGGTATGTGAATTTGCACCATTCACAAGGGTTAGGGATCGAACTCTCAACTACTTACTTAAGGGAAGAGAATACTTACCATTCATACCAACCCGTCAGGTTAGTGTGTGTATTCTGATTCGGTACAAGGGTGATAAATCTTAAAAATATCAAGTACCTTATAAATAAATATAGAATATTTGTTATTTTTTGGCCAAATAGAATACTTTTATTGATAATACAGTTAAATCATATAAGTATAATTATTTTGTAATAACATAGTTATGTTGCCAAACTTGCTGATAAAAAAAAGAGTTATGTAGCCAAACAAGTTTAGGCTGCTAGAATTTCATGAAACAGTTGGTACTTCTAAGTTCTAACAATTACTGTCGATTTTCTCGGCCAAAAAAAAAAACAATTACTGTCGATTTCGGTCAAAATATTTTGAAGACTGTGGGGCATTGGCGAGTTATTACTTTTTTTTTGATACAATTGGCGAGTTATTACTAGTGTGTCAATATTTTTGTTTAACATTAAAAATTTCGATCAAAATTAAACGCAACTCTAAGTATTAGTCTCTTATTGAGAAATTGTAAGATTGTAAGTCGTAACCTAAATCAATTTACAGATATAGCCTATAAGGACTAAAATTATTCAATCAATACCATATCGATGAAATTTATTGAGCTATTTATATTTTCTAAATTGTTATCAACATTAAATTTTATTGTAGGAATTCAGGATCGATGATTTGATTTGTAAAAATAATTGTAATTATTTGTCCACTCATGGTCTTATAGCATAAGAATTCTATGGTAACACGAATTTCAACATGCATGGACCGTATCCATTTTATTTAATTAATGAACCTTATAGCATACTCATATGTATTTTTTTATCAATTAATAGCACATATGTATTGAAAACTCTCATTTGTTTTACAAATGGTACAACGATAATAAAGTTATTTAACCTTCAAAAGTTTATTTTATTTTTTTCCTAAGGTGCTGTAATGTTTTAAAAATTTTATTAGTACTGTTTGAGAAATTTCTTTAGAGAAGAGGAGGGCAGGAGGCTATCTAAATTATTTTCATGGATCAAAGCTATGGGGTCTGTCTATTGCTTATTTCCTAATTGGCTGGCAATACTTGCCCAAATATTTTTTATTCAGAAACCTTAGCCATCTCCGGCGGTAGGGTCTTATACTAGCATAACATTCACGGGAAAAAAGGGGTTCAGGAAAGAGTAATCATACTTTTCCAACCCAAATTCACCTTTTTCTAATAAAAAAACTTTGGCAGAATACTTTATGGATGCATGCATACACTTAATGTATGCGTGTGTGTGTGTGTGTGACTCGAATACAATTTCAAGTCTGGTCTTTCCTAATGTTCATGTCATTTAAGTTCTCCGCAAGCTTCTTCCTCTTTTAACTACATTATACTCTACACACATTGTATAGGTTTATTAATTTCATGACTAAAATTTTGTTGTGAATTACGAAGTGGGAGTGGGAGTGCAATGATGGGGTATGGAATTTGTCAATGTGATAAAAAAAAAGTGAGTATAATTGATTAATTTCAACGTGATACAAAAGAGAAGAAGAAAATCGATAAATATGCAGGGGCCAAATGAAAGTGGTATTAACTGTGGATATATAAATTATAAAGGACAAAAATCCATGTTGGTTACAAGTATTTTTTTTCCACCTCTCCTGTTTTCTCTTTTGTTTAATAAATACCACCAATATATATATAAATATCCCTACTCTATTGGAATGACTTCCAGATCCACCCAGTTACAAATATATATACCCAGCCTCTTTAATTTTTTCCCTTCTTTTTCTTTTGGGCCAAAAAGTATTATTCCCAAGTCCCAACCTTGGCATGCATAATGATTAATGGTCTCGTAAACTTGTGCACTCATGGACCATTAACCATTTGATGAATTCCCCTCCCTTTTCTTCATTCAACATTTCCTGCTCCTCTGTACTTGTACCTAATGGCCCAAAAGAGGTAATGGAGGAAATTCAAACCACTTAGAGCACACATGAGCCAATAGAACCTGTCCAGATGATAGTGATTAAGGTTGCTACCAGATAGCCAAGGTGTGTGAGATGAGCTACCAGTAACATTATTCACTATTGATACAATCACTGTACTAAGGTAATACCCCATAGCCAATGAGGCCCATGAAAGAGATGTGGCCAATGATCTCATCCTTATTGGTGCTTCTGTGAAAAAGAACTCCAACAAACCAGCCAATGTGAACAGATCAGCTGATCCTAGGAACAAGTACTGAAATGCAATCCAAAAGAATGAGAGAGGAAGTGGTTTTGTAGAATCTAATAGTCCTGTGTTTGTAGCAACCCTTTTTCTCTTTATCTCAACAACTGCTGCCACTGCCATGGCAACTATAGAGAGGAGTAATCCAACCCCAATTCTCTGAAGATGAGTGATGCCTGTCTCCGATTTGGTCACTTTTCGAGCGAAGGGTATGATGATGTGGTCATATATTGGTGCTAGGAGGATGATGAAGATTACTGGAAAAACTGGTAATGATGCTGGTGGCACCATGAGGGAACCAAGTTTGGTGTTCATAGTGGCAGCTTGTTCAACAGAAAATGTGGATAGTTGAGCAAGGCAGCAATTAAGCATGATGGTGCAAGCAAATATGGGGAGTACTTTTAGTACTATTTTGACATCTTCCACTTGTTGCACGGTGCATTGTAATAATGAGTGGAGTGGCTTGTTTGTAATTGAGTTGTTGAGGAATTTGAGGGTATCTGTAGGTGTTTCACTTGATCTGCTTGCTTTTGCTGCTTCTTCCTCTGCCTCTTTTCCACTTGATTTATGATTAGAAGGGCTTGCCACCATATTCACAACAGCACTGCTAGAGTTTCTATTGAAGCAGGTATTAATTGAAGCAGCAATTAGAACCTGAGGCCAAGAACAAGAATCCAGAACTTAGTGATGTTGAGCTAAACTTGAGAGCAAGGAAATGTTTTCTTTGAAAGAAAAAACATGGGTATGAATATATATCTATTGGAATAAAGTGCAATTTTACCTGTTGACGTGGGTCCAACACAAATATCTATTGGAAGGTGCAATTATACCAATAAACTTTTAAAATGTATGCCGATTGGCCAACGCCATTGAAGTTATAGATGTTTATTATAAACATTTTAGTGAGCTAGAATAAAATGTTGACATTTAATGGTCAACGCTTAAGTTGACTACGTTGTCGATCCACACATATTTTAGAAGTTTACTGCTATAATTGCAATTTCCAATTGTTATTTGTGTTAGATACACATTAGAAAATTGTCCATTAGTAGAATTGCACCCTGACGCATAATTTATATCCCATTTACCTTGGTAATGGTTGTAAGTGGACTTCCAGTTGGGATCTTATTCCTGTAAGTGGAAGAGCCAGCCAAGAAGATAGGGATGGACACAAGAATGCTAATAGTAGAAACAGCAAAACCCCATTCCCATCCTTTGTTATCTTCAATCCAAACAACGAAAGTAACAGCAATGAGGGCACCACATGATAGGCAGAAAACAAAGTAGTTGAAGAAGGTTGATCTCTGCTTCCTTCCTGAAGGGGTAGTACCATCAAACTGCTCAGCACCATGTGATGGCAGTGAACCTTTGATCCCTCCAACCCCCAAAGCCACCAAATAGAGACCTGCAAAAAGCATTGCTGCTTTTCCACCACCAACTTCTTGGCATGGAGTCGTTGCGTCACATTCTGGTGGCTTTAGTGAAGGTGTCCTAGCTTGTATGGTCAATATTACCAGGCCCTGCACAACGTTAATTTCAAGTCTGTTAGCCATTTATACATATGAAACTAAACAAAAATAAGGTAAACTCTCATTCACAAGGTAGAAGTCATTTGAATACTTCCACACCATAAACTCGCACAATAATGTCAGACAAAACGAAAAAGCTTCAACATCAGACATTCAATAACTCAAGTTATCCCAAAATAAGAAGATTTAATAATATCAAATAGGTTCTAATGAGTTGACAATGACAACTGACTTAGTCATTGTTAATAAGTGAAAGAGTGGTCAATAGGGTCTAATATTAAACCTCGTAGGCATGAGTACAATTATTCCAAATATAAAAAAAAAGCATTTTTCTAAAAGGATTGCATACCACATATAATATTATACTCCCTCCGTTCCTAAATATAAGAGTACTTTGACTTTTTTGGAGAATCCTAAGAAAGCAAAATAATCAATTTAATCATAACATATTTTAAATATTATTAGATCATATGTAAGTTCATAAGTCAAATACACTAGTTTAGTGAAAAAATTTGGGAAAATCAATTTTTAATAACACTATTTAGTTTTCTTAGGATTCTCCAAAAAAATCAAAGTGCTCTTATATTTAGGAACGGAGGGAGTATCACAAATTTCGCAATCAAACCGTTTTGGACGACACACGATCACAAACCTAACTTCGTGTTTACCATTCTTAAAATGTCTAAGGAGCATGTTCTGTGGTTACCGGCCACCAATACGATCATGTTTAACACATAAATCATATTGGAAAGCTACCAAATACATAGTGGGCCCCATGCGGTGATCTCCTACCACAGTTCATGAACTGTAGGGCAGACTAGCACTTATAGTTAAAGTAGTTATGAAACTAAATATAATGACATTTTTGTAAGTATATATGTGAAAGACTGGTTTGGCTTAACAGTAAGCTTATTTGTTGTGGAGTCTAAGGTTGTAGGTTCGAATAAGCCTCTATACATAAAACATAGGTAAGGTTGCCTAGTATATTCCCTTCCTCAACACCCTCACTAAGTGGAGACTAAAATTAGGTAGACCATTTTTTTAATGTAAGTAGGTATGTGTCACGAGGTGATGGCTCACCGGATTTTTATACTAAATCTTATATGGTCCATCAAAATGACATCCACACACGTGGTTCATCATACCACTTGTGCCAAAACTTCATGCTAGTTTCCAGATATGGATCACTTTAACCTTCCAGAAAAAAAATCAGAATTGCATAAAACAAGGCCCACACGTGGCTCTTATACGTCATGTTTCATGTAACATCATATATCCATTAACTCGAAAGGGAAATATGGTGAACTAAATATGATTTTCCTATTTATGCCGTGGTTTTGTTTTAACTTTTAACACCCAATCTGTATTAAAATATTGTAATAATTTTTTGCCTAAAAGTTTCCGGTCAAATGTTCATAATTTTAATATACACCTGGAGATCACGCAGTACCTGCGACAAAATTTGTGAAAGAGAAAGCGACAAAATTTGATGTTGCTTTCGAGTTTCCAGGTAAATATGACAGAGCGAAGTTTCCATTCGTCCTGGCACAAAATCAATGAGGGGCCTAGGCACTCGGGAAAAATTAAATACGATGCATGAAATTGTAATTGGTGACCCCACATATGTCCCACCCCTAATTCAATTTACTATTTTATTATAATATATAATAAATGTCTTCCCAACAATAATTGCTACCGTCTGACGGTATGACCCTTTTTATATTTCGCTGTGACATCAATTGTTGTTTTTTATTTTTAATGGGAAAAAATTCCCTACGGTCTTTTCCATTTGTCTTTATTTTAAGCAAAGATTTGTTAGAGCCTAACAACCATACTATGTGGACTATCCATTAAAAATGATTTTGTTATATTCTGGCCACAAGTTATATACAAAAATGGAGAGTTTGTGCATTCAGATAAGATCATTTTTCTCTCTAGAATTGTTGGTCTTATAAAGCAATAAATATCATTCAAAGAATTTTTGAGAAAGACTTGACCAGAAAATTTGATACCCCTAGCCCTCATATACGACTAAATTAGAGATATTTTAATTCGTTCTTGACATATTATATGTTGGCATATATATTCTCTGGGTGTACAAGTCTACAAGAGATATAAGTTGATGTTAAGAGATTAGTTATAGGCATGAGAGATGATAGAGTTAATGAAAGGAAAAAAATAAATGTTATCGGTTGTAGCCCCCTCTATAACTTTTACTGTATATTTTAGGCTGAAATATGACACGATCATTTCAAAATCTTTCATGTTATGTTCGCCCCATGGAGAAAGGCGATAATATTTATGGTCAATGCAGAGAGATAATAATACAATTATCTATATGCTTATCCATTGGTAAAGAAACAAGCCTTAACGCTTTAGTTAAGAAAAAATGCCTTTAAAAAAATGATTCTTGACTTTTAGAATTGGCTGTGGCCGACTGGTATCAATTTTATTGGAGGCATTCATGCATTTCATGAACTTTTTTTTTCTTTGTAAAGAGACCCAAGTTGAGGGAAGGGAACGCCGCACAAAACACATGAAAGAGAAGGCGGGAATCATATATCACATATGTTGGTGGATAAGACTGGTTTGGTTATCAAATTATTTTATTCACATTTTCTCAATTCTATAGTATGATAGGGATCTGATCTGATATATTGTAGCATTCGATGCAATTAACCCTTTGCAAGTTGCAACAACATCTCCATCGCATGCAACTGACTCTGATTCCTTGTTTCACACATCATGCTCTTTCAAGCACACAAATAAACTACGTACTACTCAAGATACCTTATTCCTAATTAACCAACCAATGTTAACTTTGACTTTAATTCCAATTTCTCCCAATTACTTCACCACATCCTTCCAATGTCAAATTTTTCCAAAAATTCAAACACCCCCCACCCCCCAAAAAAAAACATCCTTCGTTTTTCCTCTTTTTTGCCCCGAAACATCTTACTAACTCTATATGTTCCCATTATAAGGGCCGTTTGACTTCTTTTGTGGAGATTAACTAAGCCACTTAATCGAGATGTATTATATGTATTATTAGATTATATATCAGCTTATTAGTCAAATAAATTAATAGTGAAAAAATATTGTCAGATTAATTTACAGATAACTTATTTAACTTTTCTAAGATTTTCTGAATAAGTCAACTAGGTACCTTTTATAGGAATGGGGGAGTAGTTTCAATTTAACTAGTTAATAACAAGTGGGAAAGCAGGACAGCTAGAAGGAACAATTTGGGTCAAAAGCAAGAAAAGCAAAGCAGATTTCGTGTGTGAGAGAAATGAAATTAATATGAAAGAGGAAGTCACATGGATAGATAGATATATAATAGAAGATAAGATGATAAATAATGAAGGGGTATGAAATATACATACCAGAAACTCAATTACTGCGCTTATAAGGTAGATGTGATAAGTTGTGAAAAAGGCATCCGATAGAAAACCACCAAGAAGAGCAAGGAGGAAGGCCGTGCCCATGAAATTTGTAACATTATTAGCCGATTTAGAAGGAGACAAGTGCATATATTGCTTCATATATATCACCAGATTGCTCGCATTTGCCAAAAATGCCAAATTCTCCAACACCTCCACCACTGCATAAACAAAGATTCACCATACACAAACACACATAATCAGATTTCAATAAAAACTCACTAACACTTTATATAACAAATTAAATCTCAACCAATCAGATCGAAAAAATTAAATTTTTGTACCCTTAAGAAGCTACCAATAAGTATAGATAATTCAATTCAGCTTGAGAAACAGGGGAATTATTATTATTATTATTATTAATCAATATATACAAAGTAAGAACAATATATATGACAAGCTAATAATTATGTACGGACCAAGAACGAAGGATGCAGCTAGCATGCCACCGTGGCGGCCTCTAAGGGCAGGTTTGTTTCTCCAGTTGACATAGCCTTCCCATGTGGAAGAGTGTTGTTGCTCTAGTTCCTGCAAAATTAAGGGGAGATTTGTGAGTGAGAACAAGAAGGTTGATTTGGGAAAAGAGAAAGTGAGAAAAGAGAAAAAGGAAGAACAAAAACAGACCATGGCTTATGACTATGTGGTTGATGGGGTTGGATCTATGTGTGGGATAGGAGAGAAGAAGGAAAAGGAAGGTTAGGGGGGATTTATAGAGTGAGGAAAGAGAAGAAGAAGAAGCAGAATGGTCTAGACTCTTACACCACCATAAGGATCTTCTTCACTTTAATTTCTTTCCTTTCTATGGTTCTCACACATATATAATACATATTATTTACATGTATATGCATGTGCACATGAGAACAAACTGTTTTTGTTTTTTCACAATTACTTTTGGACTTTCTTCGCTCTCTCACTCTCTCTCATATGATCGGTTTCTTTCTCTTACTACAAATATGTTTTTTCTTCCTTTTTTTTTACCTATGAAAGTTAAACAAAACTGCCAAAAATAGCTTATTCTGTGTTTTTATTTGGGAAAATACCACATTAAGAGACTCAAAATGTATAAGGACGACTAGGAACATTAAATTGCTGAAAAGATTTATTGGTGACAAGATTGATATGTTCTTTGATTTGTGAAGTTTAAAGAAAATGTCTAAAATACCCTAAAATAAATAGAGAATTGGCTAATCACATATTTGGAGAGTTGTTTGGGTCCGGGGATTATTAGGGGCTTAATGGGGTTAAACGTAAAAGAGAAATTCGTAAAGTTAAAGTTGAGTAATGGGATAACTAGTTAGTAATCGTGTAAAGTTAAAGTTGAGTAATGGGATAGCTAGTTAGTTAGTAATCTTGGGAAGTTGATAAATGCAAATAGAAACTTTGTATATATATAGAGTTAGTAAATCCAATTATAAAATCCGCAAAGTTAAAAGTTGTTAAGTACCTACCTAAATTGGGCAAACTCTTATAGAAAGTTAATAAAATTTGAAACTCACAAGAGTATATATTAGGAAATTCATGACAGGATAGATAAGTTCATATCACATATTTGTCTTTTTCAGAAATTTAGCACAGCTTGGTGTTTTTTATATTTTGAGAGTCTTTTTAGAAAAGAAATTAACGAATTTCCCTCTGTTTTGTGTCTTTTATTCTTCTCAATTTTGGAGAGTTGTTTGGGCCCCCGGGATTTATAGAGACTTTAGTGTCTAATTTTCTAGCTGGTTATTTGTTATTATTGTTTCAATCAATTAAATACAGGGGCTTTTTCAAGGAATTGTTTTTTATTGACTGCAAATTTCCTTTTATTTGTGAGAGAGTAAAACACAATAGTTCTGGAATAAAATTAACAAGCATAATGAGATCAGAGAAACAAAAACAATAATAAAACAGCTAAACAGTCGATGACTCTCTTAACCAGTTCCAAAATGTTGTACGGAGGGAGAAGAAGGTAGAATAACTCCACTCAATTCTTGCTCATTTTAAAGTGAAGATCCAGATATAATAATTTTCCCGTGAACAACTTGAGTTGATAGATTTGACAAATAAGGTAATGGTTCCAAAACCCATCCGATCGGGCACACTCAAGGAATTGTTATTAGCTTTCACAGTTCTTCTGCTTGGTTGAAATGACAAATAAAATTATTTGTCATAACAAACACAGGTACATGGTAACTAAAATATAAGATATAGATATATCATATATATAATTCGTCGCGTAGCTATAACTGATACTCGTTTTTAACTGTAGTAATTTCTTTACACAACTGGCTGGGTATATATGGACATTTAAATGTTATTAATATTAATTGATATCCCTTCAATACAAATGAACATAATCGTTATAGATTTAGTTTCAATTGGATTATACGCATTATGATGAAAACTTCTAATTCCATTTACTCTGAATTAAAAAAATTGATATCAGTCATATATGAGTATATCAAAAATATTTTTTTTCATTTTTGAAGTCTAGGTCTCTAGGATAGGAGGTATTGTTTTTTTAAAAAAAAAAACAACTTCAAAATATATCCGGAAAAAAGAGGGATATATCCGGAAAAAAGTGGGCAAGGAATAAATTACCTTAACTGCAATAGAACCTAGTTAAGTTAGTGGACTGGGGATTCGCTCAACGTGATAGTTAAGGGCATTTTTAGGATTATTCTTAATAAGAGATTTTATTTTTGTGGTACGTAAAATTGTCTGTGTAAAATATTCAGGGGAAATTATAGAAAAAGGGCTTCAAATAATCCGTATTTTCCCTTTTAAATGAGTGGTGAATTATTTATCTAGTTTAATAAATTACTCATAATTAGGGGTGGGAATGGTCCAGGTCTGGCCTGTCCTGGTCACAAAATGGCCTGGCCTGTGGTATAATTGATCGGCCTGAGCCTGGCCTGTGGCCTATTACAGACAATCTTTTCAAGCCTGAGTCTGGCCTGTGGCCTGGACTGGCCTGACTATTAGCCTGTTAGGAGGCCTGATTAATTGAACATACTCAATAAGAGGTTTAGAAATATGAATGGTGGATTACATCATTTGAATGAATGCTTAGAGAATGTGCGACAATAAACACACTTGAATAGAAGATGATATAATTGTAATTTTATATTAAGAATTAATAAAAATAACATCAATTAAATATAGTAACATAATTTTTTATTTAAATAAATATTATTTAACTTCTTAATAGGCCAGCCTGATAGGCTAATAGGCTTTTTTCTCAAGTCTGAGACTGGCCTGTTAAGCAAAACAGTTCAAAAGAAAAAGCCTGGGCCTGGGCCTGACCTGGATATAAGGAGGCTGGTCCAAGGCCTTAACGGTCCAAGTCATAGGCCCCTGATAGCCGGCCTGGGCTATTCCCACCCCTACTCATAATGTAGGTAACAAATTAAATCTAATTTAGGATCTTGAAATCTTGAAGATATTGATTGTTGTGGAATATAATTTTCCCAAATATATTTACTATATAGTATATACTGTATAATAGGATGGAAATTTTAAAAGATTTAGACTCATATACAAACAATCTAATTTAGACATACTATTCTGATATCTCATATTGAACCTCATTTGCAAGGGATAGGAATTGAACCTCATGTCAACCACACTCTTACTGCTCGGCTGCCAACATTAAACTTGTGAAGTTTGTTAATATTATAGAATCAAAATTGTTTGTATATTTATGAGCTTTTATGAATATCTAGATTATAATGGCGCGTTGAATAGGGATGCATTACTCAGTAGTTAGTTTATTGTTTTAAGGTCGTATACTTTAAAAAAAATTATAATATCTCATGCATTATTTTCAACAGTAGCTTTCGATAAAAAGTATTTTTATTTGGTTGTCATTTTTAATGTTTTAAATAAATAAAGTATCCCCTTCACTTATTTAAAATAAATTAAAGACCTATATTAAAAGGGGTAATTAAAAAGTACTCCCTCTGGTCCCTAATGTAAGAGCCCAAAATTTGAATGGTTTTGGTCCCTAATGTAAGAGCTCACCCCACATTCTCTCCTCATTTAATGCATTTTTCCCTACTTTACCCCTAACTCTCTTTCATATTTATTAATGTTTGTGTATTTCTCTCTCTTAAAAGTACCATAATAAATATGACACTTTTGGAAAAGAAACATTAACTCCATACATCCAAATAACATTCAAGAAGCGTTTTTTTTTTTGCGGCTAGACCGGAGGGAGTATAAATCTTATCAATCCCCCAAAAATTGCGTTCTTTTTGTTGTTTAAGAAAACTAATCTTATAAAAAAGTTTCTAAAACAAAAAGGGGGAAAGTAGTAGATAAGAGGGAGGAAAGAATCAGTACTTGGCAACAAAGTGTAGAAGGAAGCAAGAAATGCGGCCTATGATACTACTAGCAATATGCCAACTGGTTTTGCATATTTTGTTGACCATTGACTCCTTATATTAAATGTCCAAATTACTTTATGCCTTCCACCTTCCTCAAATATAATATAGTTTAATTTCTCCCCACCTTTTCATACACTATACCGACCTGCCTCTTTTTTTTCATTTTTATTTATTAATAATCATGTAAGCATTACAGATTATAAAAATATTAATTACATCATGCTTTCATCAAACCTGCTTCTTGCGTGATATATAGTTGGAAATTTACTGAGGATATAAATGTTCTTGAGAAAATTAATCATAAGTCCCGTAGAAATAATTTACTAAGATGAGATCTCAGACAATTGCGTAATTACTCATACACTTTATTTAATAGAGCTTTGTTTAAGTGTTTGTTACGGTAAGATTTTCTACGTGACTATATGCATCCACAATACCTGCAATCCCTATAAAATAGAATCAGGCCATGCATTGACAATATTTCTAAAGGGTATTTTCAGTCATCAACAATAATTGCCTCTTTTTTTCAAACCACCCCTTGATGATTGTTATTAAATTATTCAATATAAGATGCTTATTGCATACAATTTCTTTAAGACATTGAATATGGTATATTAGTTTTGAAATATAAGTATCTAATATGCATTAAATAATATAGTGTAATACTGTTAAATATTTTTATAATGAGATTAATTAATTACGCTAGCCATGCTAGCCATTCAGTAAATAAAATCAGCAGGGATAGTTCCTCATTACAAGTTATAATTAAAAACACGCGTGTCGCCTATCTCTCATCAAATCTCCAGGCCATCTGCCCTATCTCTCAGGCAATTACTACAAACCACTCTCTGTTTGGATAATATACATGCATGTGTGTATATCATTTGACACCTTGTTTTTCTATTTATGTGTGCTATAGTTAACTGCATGTTCAGATTGATGAAAACTGTTTAAATCAGTACTTTTGCTAACATCTTCTTTGGATTCATGCTCCTTATCATAAATAATTGTTACTCCTATTTTGTAATATTATATATAAACGAATCTATATATATATTAATTATTTTTTGTCTAGATATTAGTTTTGTGTGGACTTGTGTTGAAATAATTAAATAACCACAAGGGGTGTGTCGAAATAATGCATGCACGGCCGGGATCAAGGCTTTTTTGTGTTCCGGGAATTTATTCGCGGCGTACAGTCAAGTTTCAGACACAAATATGAAGCTAAAAAACACGAAACAAAAGATTGAGAATCAAATTTGCTTAAGAGCGTAGAAGGTTCCCGATTTGGTTCAAAGATAAATTAATGTGCCTATAGTTTATTGTCTAGGAGCTAATTAAGTGCGTGCGAGTGTGTAAACAAACACATTTCCCCCATTTCACCTTTTGTATTTAAGGCATATACCCGCTAATAATATTCTTCCAATATAATACTCTCACATGTGGGTATTATAATTATTGTAAGGAAGGGGATAAATATCATTTTGACTAATGAACAATTATCCAGGTATCAATTCACACAACTAACAATAATAAACAGTATTAAATTTGTCTACAAACAATTAAAAAGTACTACCTCCGGTCCTAAATATATAACTTCTTTTTTAAAAGATTAAGGTTGCGAAATAAGTTATTAAATCATCACATATTTGATATCTTTTTAGATTATCCATTAGCTTATAGGTAAAATAAACTACTTTAAGAGAAAAAATTAGGTAAATCAATTTATAATTAACTTATTTTTTGCTTTTTTTAGGATTTTTCAAAAAAGTCATCTAGGTCCTATATTTAGGACCGGAGGGAGTATTATTTGGTCAGCGTATACTGTCAGATTTTGCCTTACCGCCGATTACTTATAGACACGTGGCCACTATCTAACTACAGTTAGTCAAAATTTGACAGATTTGATCAAAATGATACTTTTTAATTGTTTTTAGGCCTAATTGATACAATTTTTTTTTGTAAATTAATACTTAGAAAGTTGTTCATTGATAAAAGTTTCTCAAGTGTGAGATTATGAATATTTCGTTTTTTTTTTGCAAGTGTGAGATTATGAATTCAAACCTTATGAAAAATTATACTAGACATGTGAAATATGGTTGTGTTTTTCTTTCAATTTCTGTTTCGATTTGGTTTCTAAGAATAAGACACACACATCGATATATATTTATATGCATGCATGATGTAAAATATTCGTTCACCTGAAAATCCTATTTTACAAAAAAAAAGGCTTAGTGCAACGTACTTTCAACTGAATTATGAATATTTAACCATATGTTACACATTAGTTAAAGATGAGAAGTATCATTCAGGATCATAGGTTCATAGATATATTTAGACAATATAATAAACTTTTTTAATAAGGACAATTACAATAAACTTTGCATAGCTTTCAACAACTTTTCCTACAAAATCATTCTTTAAGTATAAGGGCAGTATTTAGAAATAGGAAATTGAACTAACCAACGAAAATTTCTACCAAGCATACTAAATCTGAGCTAGTAAATTAAAAATAATTTTCATCTAAATGCTTTTTATCATTGATGACACGCATTAAGTCTCGAAGATTGATGAAAACCTCATCTAGCTAAAATTAGTATCGATATATTTATGAATCCTGATTCAAAGGTTAGAACAGCAGAAGATGTGGATAGGATTATTTCAGCTGAACTACTTGATCCTGCTATTGATCCAATTCTCTATCAATTAGTAGGTGGATCTATGTTACATGGACCTTGTAGGTATAAAGACAATGATGGGCCTTGCATAAAAGAAGGAAAATGTTCAAAGTTTTTTCCAAAAAAGTATAGAGAGAAAACAGTGTTGGACGAAAATGGCTTCCCACAGTATAGAAGAAGAAATGATTCTCGGATTTTTATAAAAAAAGGGAAAAAATTTGACAATAGATTTGTGGTTGTAAAACAACCCAAAACTGTTGCAAATGTTTCAAGGACATATCAATGTAGAGAAAACAGATCAATCAAATTCCATAAAGTATTTGTTTGAATACATTACCCAAGGAAATGACCGAGTCCGAGTCATTGCAGCACTGAAGAAAAAAACAACTCCTAACATCACTAATGACTCGCAGGATGAAGTTTCCCAGTATATAAATTGTAGATATCTTACTCCATGTGAAGGTGCCTAGCGAATATTTGGCTTTCCAATACAACACATATTCCCACCAATACAACGATTACCCTACCACCTGCCAAACCAACAGCCAGTTATTTTCTTTACAGATGAGTCTGTTCCATCATTACTGGAAAAACCAAGAGCTAAGGAGTCAATCTTCCTGTCATGGATGGAAATCAATCAGCATGATGAAGATGCTAGAAAGCTCAAGTAATCTAAATTCCCATTGCATTATACATTCAACAAAAAAGAAAAGAAATGGACCTTAAGAAAAAGAGGATTTTCGATTGG
Source organism: Mimosa pudica (assembly GCA_029929735.1). Lineage (NCBI taxonomy): Eukaryota > Viridiplantae > Streptophyta > Magnoliopsida > Fabales > Fabaceae > Mimosa > Mimosa pudica. Next base: position 9,079,461 of record JAKELP010000024.1, read on the forward strand.
AAGATTAATACATTCATTTCCATCTCAAGGAGAGCTGTATTATCTTCGAATAATGTTAACAAAGGTGAGAGGAGCAAGGAATTCTGAAGAAATACGGACTGTTAATGACAAAGTTCATGACACATTCAGAGATGCATGTTATGCTTTGGGACTGTTAGATGATGATAAAGAATTTATTGATGGAATAAAAGAGGCATCAAATTGGGCAATTGGAACTTATCTAAGAAAATTCTTTGTCAGTATGCTCCTAACTCACTGCTTATCATCACCAATCAAAGTATGGGATGAAACAAAATCACTATTAAGTGAAGATCTATTATATATTCCAAGAGCAAAAGCAATGGTTTTGGGTATGTTACTAAATATGTGTGACCTATTTTGTCTTTTACATATTATCAATTTCACCTGCGTGTATTAATACCATAGAAAATTCAATTCATTATGCATACTTGTGTAACTATTTAACTTCTACATGCAGGATACACAGTTCCTAATCATGTGAAGGAAGACAAGTGTTTGCTTGAAATAGAGAAACTCTTACAATTAAATAGCAAATCCCTTTCAGACTATTCACCTATGTCAATGCCAACTGAAGCTCCACTTTATGATGTAGCTGAACAAATCATCTTCCATAAGTTAAATTTCAACAGGGAAGAAAATGCAATCCAAGCTGAACAAATGAAAGCACAGCTCACATCAGAGCAATTGAAGGTTTATGATAGCATAATATCATCTGTTAGTTCATATTCTGGAGGTTTCTTCTTCGTTTGTGGTTATGGGAGGAACAGGAAAAACATTCCTCTGGAATATATTAACTTTCAAGATGTGCAGTGAAGGAAAAATAGTAATCAATGTTGCGTCAAGCAGTATAGCAGCAACGCTTCTACCTTCAGGAAAAACAGCACATTCAAGATTTGGTATTCCAATTGACATCAATGAAGACTCTACTTGTAATATATATCACAACTCCTCTTTGGCAAAGCTATTGCAACTGGTCAGTCTAATTATTTAGGATGAAACTCCAATGACTCAAAGATTATGTTTTGAAGACTTTGACCGAACATTGAGAGACCTAATGAAATGCAACCTTCCTTTTGGGGGAAAATGTATTGTTATAGGAGGGGATTTTAGGCAAATATTGCCTGTTATTCCAGGAGGTGATCGTGCTACAATCGTTAATGCTGTTATTAATTCATCTTACTTGTGGAGTTCATGCACAGTATTCAAGTTAACTCAAAATATGAGGCTGAATGCGAAGGGCACTGACAAAGATAAGAAGACTATAAAGCAATTTTCACAATGGTTGCTTAAAGTCGGAGAAGGGAAATTAGGACACTCACAAGATGGGTTTGCCGAGATTCAGATGCCTGACAATATCCTCATCAAAGACACATTGAATCCACTTCACTCCATTGTTGAGTGTACTTATCCAGATTTACTAAACCATCTGTTAGATTCCAAATATTTCACAGAACGAGCTATTCTAGCCCCAACAATGGTAATTGTGGATGAAATCAATAACTATATATTGTCACTTATTCCACAAGAAAGTGTTAATTACTATAGTTCAGATACAATTTGCAAGACAGATGATGATAACAATGCAGCTGAAGAACTATATGATACTGAATTTCTGAATACAATAAACTGTTCAGGGATTCCACCACACAATCTTCAATTAAAAATTGGAATTCCAGTAATGTTGATCAGAAATGTTGATCAAGCATCGAGTTTGTGCAACGGGACAAGGCTACGAATAACTGTTTTGGGGAAAAACTTCATCAAGGCTGTCACAGTGAATGGACCAAACATTGATAGTGAAATTCTCATCCATAGAATGGATATGAATCCATCAGATTCTAAAATTCCATTCAAAATGAACAGAAGGCAATTCTCAATTATAACTTCTTTTGCTATGACGATTAATAAAAGCCAGGGTCAGTCATTGAGCAATGTTGGAATATATTTGCCAACTCCTGTATTCTCTCATGGCCAATTGTATGTAGCTCTCTCAAGAGCGAGATCCCTTGACGGCTTAAAGATTCTAAATCTTGACAATGAGAAGAACACGAGACACACTACAACAAACGTAGTCTATGTAGAAACATTTCAAAATGTTGGGTTTGTCAGGTTTGTTCCTCACCTTCAAAAAATATAGTTCCTGAATACCTTATTCATCATCATAAACTCTACAATTTGCTTCTTCCTTCACAGATAGTCAACGAGTCAAACACAAATTGCAATTGAAGATCAATCATATACAGTTCGCTCAACAAAACAAACTTTGTAGGTCATGCTCATTTCAGAAAGTTATATTTGGACTCAAACGTTGTAATATTTTTATGACCATCACACTTACTTTTTATCATTCATAATTAATTTTCTTTGACCATAAATAAGTTTATATAGTTTATTAAAAATAGAAATCTTTCCTATGTTAAAAAAATAAATTGAAAGATTTATAATTACTATGAAATTAACTACATAGCCAAAACAAAACAAGATAATATCTATTTAAACTACTTTTTTAACATTTAACTCCAAAATTGTTTTATAGCCGGGTATCCCGCGCAACGCGCGGGGTCAACCCTAGTATATATATAATATCCGTTGGGATATGGTTTTGAAAGAATCGAAGAGAGAAAATTTTCCTTGATTTCAACTGTGTGAAAAGACAGAGGAACCAACATGTGTTTTATTATTCATGGAAAGGGAGTTCCCAGGCTCTATTACATTGAACTTGTTCGATAAAGTACATTGTGGTCCATTTAAATTAATTGAAAAGGCATGAATGACTTAATTGGTAAAAAAGTCAGACAGTCAGAAGAACCAACACGTATATGGGAGATTGGATTATATTGCAAAACAAGGAAAGGTCGTCTTTCATTTCATTCAAGGAATAAAGTGTCCATTTGAATTAAATTCAAATATTAGACTTATAATGATAACGATTAGATATGAGATATTTTTAGTCTTACGTTAGGTTCGTTTCATTGGATACTAATTACACTTTTCGCGGCATGAAAATTCTTAGTTTTGATGTAAGTGATTTTTAAAATGAAACCGTTCGTTGATAACTTTTTTGGACCGAAATTATCATAAAACTCATCCCACATTAACCATAAATACGCACTCTTCCCCTAAATACTACATAAATTTTTTTATAATACATAATTTAGAACATTTTTAAAAATACTTCTATTTAATTACTTTTTCTCAATAATTAATAATTCTTTTTTCAAAAATACCCCTATTTAATGAGAAGGGATTTAAAAAAGAGCAAGAAATGTTTCATATTCGAACAAATTCATCAATTTGAGTATACATGAGAATCCTTTGTACATGTCACTATATCTAGTTATTTCATTATGGATAATATTAATAATTATTAGCTGTTTGAATCATATAAAGTAAACAATTTGCAGCATTAGAACAACAAATGCATTGGTCTTAATTAAATCAATGGCTCCTTTTTACGAATTAAATATCACAAGATGTTCAACAGTTGAAGTGAAATTGTTCGGATAATTTCGATTTTAATTATTATTTAATATGTTTTAAATTCAACATATGGAAAATATTTTTAAAATCAGATTTCAGTTTTATTTAGACATTTTTTCTATTTTATTCTATGTAGCGAATTATATTAATTACATATTGCATCCACATGGAGAATTGATTAAGTGAAAAACTTAATGATCTCACACCGCTTGACTTTTTCCATTGTTCTATTTCTTTAACGATTATATATTGCATCCACATGGAGAATTGATTGAAATTTTAGGTTGCATGCATTGACAAAATAGCAGTCCATCTGCTTCTGTATATAACATACAGCAATTTTTGAAGTACTAAAAAGTTCAATTTATAAGATATATTTATATTATAATTGAAATTAATTTTAACCATTTCTTTTCATCTTACCCCTTTGATTATATGTTTATAGCGCTACATTAATTATCTTTCGCGCACTTAATTTATCTGCTCTTTCCGTCTCTCTCCAATTAAATAAGAGTAGTTTTAAAAATTAAAATATACGTTTACGTATTCATTTTCTAATTACTTTTGTGTCTTCGTAAAGTAATTATCTGTATCTTATGCATAAGGTCAGATGGAGTGATATAAGTAGAGAGATGAAAATAGATTTTTTAAAGATTTTTAACAGAATTGGATTGTATGTAGTACTCAAAATGCAATGAATCCAAATTCTCACAAATATTAATCGTTCTTCATCATATTCTATTTTAATTAATTACGTGTGTATTAAGGGGCTTAATTTGTACCTGAAAATTGACTTTTATGCTATCCTTTTCGATTTCATACACACTGAAACAAATTTCGTGCAATTCATGGAAGTTTAATTAGCCCTATATATATCATACAGGTCATGAAAAAAGTCTCATATCATTTAATTCGTTGCACTCAGTACAACAACGTCGTTTTAATCTCAAGTGCGTATAGAGATTAAATAATGTGAGGAACATGGATTAAACTAATAAATGCTGATTTTTATTTTGTCAATATTTGTTTGGCTTATTTCTTTTGTCAATATAGTTCGACTGCAAACTCAAAAATGCATTGAACCCAAATTATTCTTCTAATCTTAGATACATGAGTTAGTTGGAAGTTTACTTCGGTGTTAAATATACTCAACTTATTTTGTCTTTCATATTTTATAATCTTTTCCCAAAATATATTCCTATCAATGGCAAGTGGTTAAAGATGGTACACATATTTAATTTGTTTTATAAGTAACTGACTTAATTTTTTGATGCCTACAAATTATTTATATAGTTCACACAAGTAAGAAATGATGCAGTGTTTAAGTGGGTTATATACCTCCAAACTCCAACTCCAAACGTGTTAATGGTAATATACTTACATAGGAGTATTATACTATTAGATGATAATTAATGTCTTTATATCAACAATAAAATTTAAATTTATATTGCAACCTTGTAGGTTATTATACTTATGAATAAATTCATAATCAATTAGACCAATTTTTGTTGGTGTATTATATTTTTGTTCTAAAGAAAATAAAAACATCTGAATTTGTCAATTAGCTATGAAAGTATGTCCCCTAAAATAATTGGATTGAAAGCCATGAAAAAAGTCAAAGATTATGGCTATCTTATCTCTTTGGCAAGCCAAGCAACCAACCACATAACGCCACAATATTATGGGCAAGAATGCATGCACATTTCAAGAATTTCCTCACATACACACAATATAATAATAAAAACATATGCGTCTCATCACTCCCTCAGCACCAAAGTTACTAGTACTATATAGTTTTGTTAATTTCAAACTTTGGAGCCAATATCAAGCTGCCACGTCGGAGTTTGTAATTAACTTGTTAGTGAAGGTATAAAGTGATATTTCTAAATGCTAGAATATGACATTTCAAAGTTTGAAAAAAATAACTGAGAATATGTACATTATCATCTATTACTGTTATGGGTAATAAAAATCTGTTCACCTGTTATTTTCCGGTACTTATTCCATGTTGAGTCGTCGTTGGATGATAAAAGCTACTCCCTCCAGTCCCTAATGTAAGAGCCCAAAATTTGAATGGTTTTAGTCCCTAATGTAAGAGTTCACCCAATATTCTCTCATCATATAATGCATTTTTTCCTACTTTACCCCTAACTCTCTTTCATATTTATTAATGCTCATGTATTTCTCTCTCTTAAAAGTACCATAATAAATATGGACAATTTTGGAAATGAAGCATTAACTTCAGACACCCAACTAACATTCACATGTTTTCTTAAGAAGCGTTTTTTTGACGGCTAACTCTTACATTAGGGACCGGAGGGAGTATTTCAACAAGCGTGGCCTGTGAGTTTTTGTGTATTTTTTAAAATTAATTTACTTCAGAACACATATAGGCTAGCGATAGTTAAATGTCAAGTCACCATTTGAATTTGTCATTTGATATTTTCTGTTTATAACAGTGTTAACATTAAGAGACTAAAAGCATTCTTCATAAATTTAAATAACATAACTAAACTAAATCTAAAAAAACTAAACATATATTTTGGCTTAAATTCTTAAGATAAGGCGACTTTCGATTTTTGATTCTTAACCAACGAATCTTAAAATGAATATGTAGCTTTCGTAACGGTTATACACGCAATGAAAAAGTAGCAGCACGCGAAGTTGTGCATATACCATTAGAACCCATAAAATGCAGCGTAAGTTATTAAAGTAGAGATAAATTTGAAGACAGAATTTTATATAATTAGTGACAAAACGATAAAATATGAATTCAATATGCACGCGCATGCAAATATATATGGGTTAAGGGTCTATTTTGTTCCAAAAATTTTTATTCAAAATCAATTTTCTATATTTTTTGTCCAATTTTGCCTTGTATTAAAATGGAACTTTTTGCCCAATATTGGTAAAATTTTAACATGACTTTTTTTCAGGGAAATATATTAGCATGACTTCTTTTTTTAATAAAATAGGGCAATATATTTGAATACTTTGGAAGCAATTTATAATTAACCTAAAAAACTTCCAGGACAAAGTAAGTTATAAGCGAAAATTTTCAGGGTAAAATAGATTCTTCACCTAAAAATAAATATTAATAAAAAATTTAAATTTTAGAAAGTTCTATTGTCTTCAAATAGTGAACATAATATAATGAAAACATATTTCATACTTCACATAATTTATGAAAATGAGAATAATAATTTTAATAAGTTACGATCGAGCACTACGCCTCCATGAATTAAAGAATAACAGATTAATAATATTGTGTGCTGTACTGATGAGTATGTACCTTTCACTATTTGTGTATACTTTTCTCCTGGCTGCCTCCACGTGTCTTGCTAAAATCTTTTTAAGTTAAAAAGATAAGGTTTATGTAATAATGTGTGTGTGTGTGTAAGTCTAACATCGAGCACTAATATTTCACAATGAAATCTTTGACAGTGAAAAAACGGATGCATTGTATATAATACAGAAGAATTCAATGAAAATGATCCGTTAATAACGAAAACCAGGACCTCTCTATAAGATTAGTACAAGTTCGATATTGACATGCGCACACACAAACACATGCATGCTATATGAAGTTTCGTGGGATATATATAATAATAAATCATGCACGCCAGAACATGTAAAAAGTTATTTAAGTTCTATAAACAGATACACACATACACAAACAAATACTGGTGGATAATAGTAGATAACAAGATTAGGTATATTTCAGCGTCAATCAATTTCGTATATCATTTATTTTTATGCTCTCTATCTCCAACAGAAACATCAGTGGCTAGTGCTTCTCCATCTACTTCTAAAACACACACACACACACACACACTACTCATCAATTTGTGATGTGTACGTGTTTGTTTGTGTGGGTATAGTGTGGTACCAATTCTTTGAGCTAGAGTACACACTGAGGAAGCAACGTGTTGGCTACTTAGCCATAGAACACAAACGCAGAAACACACATAGAGAGAGACAAAATTATAAGCTGCACGTGGTAGGCTAGAAACACAAATTAATTACCAAGCATTGCCCACATCAATAGCTCCAAGAAACATAGAAACGACCGATATAATAGACCTCTGAATCAGAGTGGTTGACCTTGAAAGTTGAAATATATACTACTCCATATGATACAAACCTTAATTTCCTCAGCAGCTTCGTTGGATCCAATTGAGTTATTATTTTATATATTCTTATTTTGAGAACTTGATTTATTTATTTCTGATCTCACATTTTTCTAAAAGAGATCAAGCACTTATATTAGATAAGTGATTTTAAATATATGAGCCGACCAAATGAGATCTCTTCCTTTCAATTAGTAATAATGATTATCTGAGCCTATACTACTCCCCTTAGGCCTATTGTTCTCTTGTTTTGTTTTCTAAAGAAGAGTTTCCCATTCCTTAGCCGGAAAGATATGTGCCTAATTATAAAACTGTTTTTACTTTTTTTTGAGAAATTAAGGAAGTTAGTTAAATTACTTAATATTACCTCTATTCCAAAAATATGCCCTTAAAATAAATTAAAAAAGTTAGTTAAGTTGTTTGTGAAAAATTATACATGAGGGTATTTGGGGGAAATGAACATATATATGAGACAAATTGGATAAGAATTCTATAATTACCACCAAATTGAATCTTAAAAGTGGTCTTATATTTAAGATTGGAGGAAGTATACTCTATAGTACTCGTACTTTGTTTATGTTTAATGAGTGTATGGCAAAAGTGTTGGGAAAGTTCAAAGGTTAATTAGTTAGAAAAAATCAGTTAAATTTATGCATGTTTGACATATCTTGTACGGAGTGTTGAATTATTAGGTTAAAATGACTTTAAAATTTAAGTAACACTTTTTTTTGGCTTTTGTCTATATTTAAATCTTCTATTCATTATATCATTTAACTAAGTTTATGTCAAACTAACGTTTTTCATAGAAAATTAAAGCTTATCCAAGCATAAACTTATATATGTTCTCTTCGTTCCTAAATATAATACTCCCTCCGGTCCCTAATATCAGAGCCCAAAATTTGAATGGTTTTGGTCCAAAATATAAGAGTTCATCTCACATTCTCTCCACATTTAATGCGTTTTTCCTACTTTGCCCTTAACTCGTTTCCATATTTATTAATGCTTATGTATTTTACTCTCTTAAAAGTATCATAATATATAAATATGACAATATTGGTCATGGAAAAGAATCATTAACTCAAGACACCAAACTAACATTCACATGTTTTCTTAAGAAGTAGCGTTTTTTGGCGTTGTCTCTTGTATTATAGACTGGAGTGAGTACTTATTTAGTTAACTTGATGCTAGTAATCAAGAATATTAATTGAGTTGAGATCACATGATATTACCATCAAAGCATCAAACTACTCGCCTTTATTCCAAACCTCCTTTACTCCTTTGTTTTTTTAAGAGCATTAATAGAGATGATTTGGGGAACAATTTATACAAATTAGAAAGAAGTCTTATATGTAAAAACAAACTCACATTTTTAATAAGGTTTACATTTACAAGAGATTATATAAGAGATTTTAACTCAAACTTTATTAGGGTAATCACCACCAAATCCGTCATTAGAAAATTAATCATGATCAAGTCATGTGAGTTATCAATGTGGGCCCTTTAAATTGTCACGAGATTTGTCTGCGATTAATTACCTTTAATTTCGAAAACAAAACAAGGGACTTGAATGTGGTTCTTCCAATTTTATTTTGTAAAAGTTTGTAATTGTCCAATTGATAAGAGTGCAAAAATAACTTCTGTAAATATTAGCTAAACAACAAACCTAGGCAATTGTTAGCCCAAACGAACCTAGCTAGTCAATAAGTATCAAAAGTTAATACACATCAAGTTTGAATTTCATCGAAGTGAATAATACACCTAAAACCTTTTTGTAATCTAAATAGTCCATATCTAATCTAGATTATAAGTCATATTAAGTTTTTTCAACTGAACTATTAAATAAAAAACCATTTTTCAAAAATGAAAATTAATACTACCTCCGGTCCTAAATATAAGACCTAATTGACTTTTTTCTAGAGAGATTAAGGTTGCAAAATAGGTTATTAAATCATGACATATTTGATACTTTTTAGATTATCCATAACTTATAGATAAAATAAACTAGTGTAAGAGAAAAAATTAGGTAAATCAATTTATAATTAACTTATTTTGCTTTTATTTAGGATTTTCAAAAAAGTCAACTAGGTCCTATATTTAGGACAGGAGGGAGTAATTTTTCATTTTAGATTACACACACACTCAAATATTTTGATAAAAATAAAAATTTGAAATAAAATAAATTTGAATTGCCAAATCATATTTGAATAGTACAAATCAATGGGTTTGGGGTGCTCACAAAAAATGATGAGCACCCAAATTGTTCATGCTTAAAACACGTACGGTTTAATTTAAACAAAATTTAAGCTCTAAACTCGTTTTCTTTTCTTTTTGTTTTTTGCCCACCTGATCTAAATGCATTTTCTGAAACCATGTGAGGCACAAGTCCACGTATAATGCACACGGCAGCAACAATAAGTCATTTATTTTCTTACTATTTTTGTAATTAATTGTGATGATATGTACAGTGATTAAACAAATACTACTACTAATTAATATTAAAATAACAATGAACATGTTTTTTGTCCGTGCGTGTGGGTCCAGAGATTAACGTGCAAGGGCTTTTGAGTTAGATTTTTGTGAAGATGAGTGAGACATGTTAGCAACCACGTGAATGTTCCCGCGGTTATGGGTCTCTCTCATTCTTTCTCTTTGGTCAATTCTTATACACATTTGTCACAGTGCACATTCACGCTTATTGGTTGTGTATATATTCTTCATCTTACATCTTTGGTATGGGCGTGTGTCGTTTTATGACTGGTCCTTCCTTTTAAAATCTGGACTGTGATTCACTCATTCGGATTTTTCAATTAATCAAGTAGTGTAATATACTTGAAGGACACCGATTTGCGGATCGGTGTAGTGTGCCTTGGGTCTAATCCTTCAAGAAATTTTAGTACCTCAAGGTAAGCGGAAGTTACCCCAGGTATCGTTCTCAAGGGAGTCTTGTTTAATTAAACTACCCTAATAAATTTGATGCAATGCAAGATGAATTTGAGTTAAGAAAATATATTTTGTTGATTTTTTTAAAGATGGAATGAAGGATGCAAAATAAATAAATATTTTTGGTATTTTTAGTTAAAAGGTGGAATGGAAGTGAAGTGCTCTTGGAAATAAATTTCAATGACTATCATAGCTTTCTAAATATTTTTGGGGAGTTTAATGCACTAATTTCCTAATTTACCAAACCTCCTGGACCCATGAGTCCAATTACCTAATTAGTGGAACCCCAACTAACTAGAAATTGTTAAGCCCTTTAGCACCTTTGAGTTTTCTCTAGGTTTCCTAAAGTACTAAACCTCACCAACCGGCAAGTCTAATACCTAATCTCATGAACCCATTCAATTAGGCATTATTAATTACCCTAGAGTGTGATTATTGATTGCAATGCATTAGGTTCAATTACAATTCAATTCAACAAACTATCTACCAATACCATGAGTAAATAGAAATATCTAATGAATTATAAAGAACATATGTATGACCATACATATTGTTGAGTCCAACTCCCTCATTACAAGTCAAAATCACAAATACCCATAATAACAACCAAATCCAGTCCAATCTCAAAACATAAATGCTAACCTAAACCTAGGCAATCAAAAATATAAAGAGAAAGGAAAGGAATTGGGACTCCCCTTTAAAGACCATGAGCTCAAACTTTTCAAATCATCCCAAGAGCAAAGAAGGATTTTAGTTACTCATAAATAAGAGCTTAGAAGCTCCAAACTCTAATTTATGAATAACCAACATGGGTGGATAAAGGAAAAAGAGAGGAAATAAAGGTAGGAGGAAGGGAAGTTGAGAGAAATGTGAAGACATGGGTTTGTGTGTGTGCAGTTCGGCGCCTCTGTTCCTCACATCCCTTTTTCTCTTCCAAGCCTCCAGCTTCCTTACTTCGTTTTTTCCCTTCTTCCTCACTTTCAATCTCTGCTCTTTTATCCATTCCAAAACAGTCCATGTGCTTCTTCATCATTGGCCCATTTCAAGTCAAAACCAATGACTTTACTCAACCAAAGCCCAATATTGCCACTTCCCTCATCTATTCCACGAGAAACAAAATGAAAATTCAAAATAATAATTATACTAATAACAATATTTTTTATATATTTTTATCTAAGGATCTTAGACATTAATTAAGCACATTTGGGTAAAAATTGCATCTCTATTATCTTAATTGCCTCAAATTTAGAATATAAAAACCATACAAATTTAAGGATTTGTCAATACTGTAAAATCAAACTGAGTAATTTGATTTAATTGGTTAAGAAAATTAAATAAATTATTTTAAATTAATATTTATCGGTTAAATATAATTCACAGCTACGTAGTTTGAACAGGCAACAGTAATGACTAAAATATGTATGAGCTCAGTTTGATCCTTTATATTTGTATTAACATTCAGTTTATTTATTGAAGTGTGATATGTGTGCTTTTCGTGCTTATTTATTTTAACCCCGTTAGTTTGATTTAAAGAAAAACGGAGATTGACAAATCCACATGTTTGTAATTTTTATATATATTAATATGAGGTCGTTAACATATTAAAGATGCAATTTTAGTCCTTATTATAATAAATTAATATCTACATCATTCACTTGAAATTAGCTTAGAAATTTGATTGATTGACAAAAATTGTGCGATAAATGTTGTTGAAAAAATTTAGGAGCTTTAAATTCTTTTCATTTTCTCATTTTATTTGTAGGGTTGTAAGGACCGAAGCGAAAAAGACCACAACATATTTGAAGAAGGAAATAAACTTAATTTGTTAGAAAAATTAATTAATTAGTGGTTCGTCGCCGACTAGCAGGTGGAAGGTTAAAAATTAGTATCTTTTCATGCCTAAATCCAGCCCAGATCAATTACACATCACCTGACCCAAGTTCTATTAAATATTTGGTCAAACATTGGAGAAAAATCAAAGGTTAGACACTTCTAAACATCCACAAACCCGCCCTAATCCCCTATCTCTCCCAATTCACCTCCATTTTCATCACATAATCCCCAATCCTTGGTGATGGAGACCAAAGCATGATCTTGTAGCTTTAATAGGGGAGTTCTCTGCTCTCCCACTCTCTTCCTTATGATTGAATTTGTTTCTAGGATTTTAAAACTTGTTTACCCATTTGGTTGCTAAATCTTATTCTTCTGTCAAAGAGGGGTAGAAACAACTTAAGCTTTAATTTTTTTTTGTTATTCTTGACAATAGTGCTTCAGACACTTGAAAATTTGTTTAAATTTATGGATTCATGATTCTAAATGAATGTTTGAGTTATTTTATGCTTTGATTGAGGATTCTTTATTGTTGGATTGATTGTTGTCAAGTAATTGCATTAAGGTGTTTATGCTTTAAGTTGTCAAATTGCTGAGAGCATTAGGCTTCAATTCTAAAGCAATAGTTCATCATTATTAGGGATTAAGTAATGAATTAAAGCCTTGAATTAATTAAGTAGCATTTCAGAATTCCAGTTGTTGGATTAGGAGCCCCTTGCAATTGATTATTTCACATGTGCTTTTGTACTTTATCAACATAGATTAGAGGAATTGATAATCGAGATTCCAGTACTAATTTATCTAACCTAAGCCTAGCTTAGATGTATTGCTCTAGCGTTTTTTGTAAATTAGTCTGAGAATTTCCTGACGATGTTTTGAAGCAATGATTAGTAAGACATCATTTACCACCATATCATCTTGTTTCATGGAAACCTCCTTTGTGTCTAATTTCAATTTGTTTATTCCAGCATATCATATTTTCACCAAATTTCCATATTAAAATCAATTAAGTTGTTGTCATCCAATCAATTCAAGTTAGCAATTAGTTACTAAGTCAATTTAATCTAAATTTTGCATTCGCAATGCTTTTCCTTATTTTCACATTAAAAATTAATAAAAAATGACTTTTTCCCGCTTTAAACAAGCTTGCATTTAGTTAGGGTTAAGGGTCAAATCTAACACTCTACTATAGTCAAAAGGTCACCCAGTATAAACAAGTATTGGATGACTCAAAAGTAGCACACATCTATTTAAAAATGGCTCAAACGTAGCGTTTCCATCAACTTTAACGGGTTTGACCGTTAATTTTGACCCGAGCATGCCACGGCACCCCAATTTTGCCACGTCAACCGCCACGTCACCCAATGGGCCCACTTACTACCCATTATTGGGTGACGTGGCAGGTGAGGTGGCAGGTGACATGGCAAAACTGGGTGTCGTGGCGAGTGACGTGGCATGCTCGAGTCAAACTTAACGGTCAAACCAGTTAAAGTTGACAGAAATGCTACTTTTGAGTCATTTTTGAATAGATATGTGCTACTTTTAAGCCATCCAATAGTTGTTTATGCTAGGTGACCTTTTGGCCATAGTAGAGTGCTAGATTTGACCTTTAATTCATTTAGTTATTAGGTTCCATTTCTGTTTCATAAACTTCTCAAGAAGAAGAAGAATGACACCTGAGGAAGCTTCCACTAATATACAATACGTACATAGTTTCTTGAAGCTAGGCCCGGAGGCACACTACACCAACCAACCGTTCAAGTTGGGTGTCCTTCACCATTTCTGTCCTTAATCTTTATTTTCACTGTAAGTACTAGCTAGTTATAACTAGTAAGTTCATTATTAAAAAAAAGAACTGATTTATAATAATTTTTATGAAATGACTAACAAGTAGGAACATGGACAATAAAGCTGCATATATTCGGGTCACAAAAAAGAAAGTGGTTATTAAATATAGGAATTGATGAAATGAATGAAGTGGAATGGGAGGTGGAAAAAGATGCTAAATGAGAGGTTAACAGTGAGTAGAAAATGTAAGTTGGAAGAAACATTCTCATGAGACAGAACACTAAAAGATAAAGAGATAATAACATAGGCGGCACACAATACACATAAATTGTCCCTGCTATACTTTTGTCTACTGTCTTCAAGATAAATAGAGACACACACATAGATATCAATGACCCTATTATATCTAGAATCTGTCATATCATAATTGGTATATATGCCCTTCCCATAAATTTTCTATTTATACAATTGTTTATTACTTAATTACGTAAATTTGATATCTTAATTACTCCTCCAGTCCTATTCAAAGAGGCATTTTATGCTATTATTTAATAGTCAAATTATTTAATTTTTCTTATAATGTGCAATTTTCTCCTTAATTTACGTGTACTTAATTTTGTAACTTCTTAAAAAGTGTCCGTATATTAATTAATAGAATTTAAATTGAAAATATTTTATGAATTTTAAAGAAAAATTAGCAATTTTAAGGTTTTATCTAATGAAACATGCTAAGGTTCCTTATAAATGAGTTTAAAAGAACACGAGATAAATCTCAAAAGTTTTAATTTCATATAGGAGGCTCATAGTCAAAAATTCAGTGAAGGTATTTAAATATGTGTAGTTTTAGATCATTTTTAATCTGATCCTAACTAATATTAGTATAAATAGTGTGTGTGTGCGTGTGTGTGTGTATTAGTGATTAGAATAGATTTTTTGCAGGATTAAGACGACCCACCAATTGTGTGTGAGTGAAAACAAGGAAACGTAAAGTGATAAGAACCAAGAAATTTAAATAAAAATAACAATAGTCAGAACTGCGATATATACATGAAAATTCGTATTCTTGAGAGTTCAGTGGTACCACAAATTAAAAAGAAAACCAAATGAATAGGCATCTCTCTTTTTTATGAGAGTGGAATCTAATGACATGTTTAGGAGAGCAGACATATTATTTTCTTTCTTTCCTGCTTATCCTTCTCTCTTTCTGGTCGGTATTATTTATTCTCCACTGAATAGTAAATGTGTGTGTGTAACCACAGCAGAGAAAGATAATTCAGTGAGATTCATCTCTCTCTTTCAAAGAGTTGCTTTATGAGCAAGTAGAGAAACCCCCACCATTGATGTGGATGATGCATGTTGCTTGCATTATTTTTTTCCAGAAAGCGATTAGGGTATGTGTTCTAAACACCAAAAGTGGACTCTAGAAGACGAAGATGCATATAACTTAAAGAGACATCACCATTCTTGTGCTTTCCTCTGCTATTCTCTCCCCACAGATTTTATTCTTCTTTGATCTCTTTTTGTTATTTGACAATTCTCCATATAAATAAATATATATTTGCTTTCAACAATTAATTTTGACTTCTTTTAATTTTTATTTACTTGTGATCCCCCCTTTCCGTTGAACTCTATACAAATGATTATAAAAGTGTCTAGGGCGTATGTGTCATGTTTTTTAAAATTAGTAGTTATTCAGAAATTCAAATCATTATAAATTAAATATTCTTGGCGTGAGAATATATAAAATATATACATATATTAAGGAATTTCACATAGCGGTTGCTAGATATGGGTCTACTTTAGTTTTAGATATAAAGCCTTAATTAACTAATTGTCTCCCAAATTTATAATGTTCATTCAAAAGTATCTCTATTTTTTTATAATTAAAAATTATCTCTATTGATTGTAAATATTTTAAAGGTGTTTGCCAAACCCGGTCCTAATTAATTATGAAACCACTCTAACTTTTTTAATTGGAGAATTTAAGGATGTAAAATTAACCAATTTAAAATATTAATAATTACCTATTTTGCTCAAAACTAATTTATTATACTTATAAACTAACCTATAATATACTTACATGTAATATATGTTATAATTTAAAGAAATAATTTAATTCATTAATTTTGACAAAAAATCAAAGGAATCTTATATTTAAGACCAGAAGTAATATCTCATAATTCTTCCGGACCCATATGTGTAATAGTACTTTAAATTTTTTTTATTGCTAAATATTAAATTTCTTTAAAATGTAAATTAAAATTGTTCACGGAATACTAATTCAGGGTATTCTTTCTTTTTTCTTTTTCCATTAAAGATAGAATACTCTTTTCTATAAAAAAGAGTATTCTATCTATTTTTACCAAAACCCTTGTGTAGCGGTACGTAGGTTGCCTGGTGATAATCAACTATCAGTTCGATCAATTTTGGCCAATTTTGATGGATTTCAATCATAATGTATCAAAAGAATTATTGGGGTAATAATATATAGCACTTGTTTTATGTCTATTGCTCAAAAGGATGATGCTATAGTTACTGTAGGCCCATAAACAATGTTAGGCCTAAGATACGTCTAATTAATCCACACAAAGGTAAGAATTCAGTATTGAGTACACTTACCACAAAAGCGAGACACACAACAACAGTCAACAGTTACTCCCTTATAATGGCTAATTAGTATCAACGACTATACGACAACGACACACTAACAGGTACGCTCCATTGTAATATCAACAAACTTCGTCAAGTTCGCGATATGGTCATTAATGCAATTTTACGCTCCATTGCACTATTGTTGGTGACCTAGTCACTTTCATAATACAGCTCCATCTTCTCTATCTTTAGCTTTGCTATACATTTTCTACTATTAATAATTACTAAACATGGTTATGGATTATCCTGCTTCAATTCATTCTAAAACACAACTACAAACAGAGGATGATTATTATTTAACGTCCTATATATGCACACATGCATGGCAAGAAATTAAAGGTGGACGAGAACCAATCTGGCTGTTTTCATCAAAGGAGAGATGGACCTCGTTACTCAATTTTAATTATGTAGAAGCCATGTCTGATTTCTTTTATAAAATGAACATGGTTTCTTAGCCATTGAATTTTAAATGGAGGTTGTTTCCGAAGAAGGAAAAACGTCTTTTATTAAGAAAACTATCGATATTTACAGAGAAATTGTGCCTGAATCTTCATGAACAAATGTTGTTTCCTTTTTATAAGGCAGATTTGTAGCTAATTTTTCATTTTTGTGCATCGAAAACTTTTTTTTCAAAAGGGTTAACATAACTTTTGGTTCCTATAGTTTGCCTCAAGTTTGGTTTTAGTCCCTGGAGTTTGAAACAAGAGGTTTTGATCCCTCAAATTTGATCCGTTAGCACAGTTAGTCCAGAGGTTTTGATCCCTCAAATTTGATCCTTCAAAAACACCATATTTAACACCGTTAGCGACATGTCAGCATATTTAACACCGTTAACTCATATTCAAGTCCTTGTGAAACTTCAGAGACTAACTGTGCTAACGGATCAAATTTGAGGGACCAAAACCTCTTATTTCAAACTCCAGGGAGTAAAACCAAACTTGAGGTAAACTATAGGGACCAAAAGTTATATTAACCATTTACAAAAAAAAGAATGACATGAAAATTCCCTAAAACCGACATGAAAAATGTCTTGTGTATTGGTGAATCTTTTTAAGAAGAAAATTTATAAAAGCAATGTAAAATAATATATGTGCATTTTAATTTAATTTGGCCGTTTCTTTATATTTTAGAAGATTTTACTTATACAATTTATCTAAGTAAAAAAAACACATAAATGGTAAAACCCCAGAAAACACATATATAAGACAATCACTGCAACTAAACGAGAACGAATAAAAGAAACCGTGAGCCAATTTATCACTCCAAGTTTGACACTACAAATACGAAGAACATTATTGCTGGAGACAAAGAAGGTGGCGAAGGAGAGAAAGATAAAACTAGCATATATTTTATGTGTTGCTGTGTTGTTTTTTTCTCAATTTAAGGCTTTAAGCATATGTACAAGTGGAACTGAGACAATGATGACAAGTTAGCCGATTTTGTATATATAGAAACAACAATTAAGTATGATCAACTTGTTTAGAAATAGAAAAAATAGATAGTAAGTCAACAGCTTACCCTCATAATGAGGGTTTGCATCTATGCTAATGTATGAAAAAGACAAAAAATACTATTCATTATAAATTAAAATGGAGTGGTCAAAACTAGATCCAGATATGTAGATAACATCTGGCATCCTTATTTTGGCTCCATATGGGATTTTGCCAACATTTTATGTTTTGTGATTTGCCCACTTTTAAATAAAGTGTTTTGAATATAATATTGATTAAGATATTTTCATATCATTGCTCTTATTATTTTTTTTGTTGCATATAAGTTATGTGAATGAAGTTACATATAAAAACATGTATAGATAATGTTAACTAATGGATCAATTGTTTTATGAGAATAATTGGATCACTTTTTATTTACAAGTTGGTTGTGTGAGCAGCAATTACTTAGTAACTTTTTTTATTCAATTGAGGTCGAAAAGTTTGTTTATTTGTTAAATAATTTTTTTCTCAACAATAATTGCTTCTTTAATTCGTTCAAGCATGGACACCCAGAAGCATAATTGCTTATACCCCATGAGTAATTCAAATGAAGGACAACTACTATTATATGTGGCCCCAAAAATAAATTATTCCCTCTCTAATACTTCAATGTATGTTTTAACTTTTAATTAATAGGTAAATGGATGAGTAACTGCTGATGTAAATGACTAAAGAGAATACTTTTTTTATTCACCACTAAAGAGAATACCAATGACAAAATTTTAACAAAACCATTTATTTTACAAACAATTAACCTAACTGATATTTTTATTTCTCAAAATTATTTATTTTCCTCATACGGTAAAAAGCATGGAGAAGAAACTATTTATTTTAAATTATAACACGTAAATAATTGATAGATATTAGAGGAGAAGAGAAGGCATGATATTTTTTTTACAAAAACGGGCCAACTATCTACCAATATATATACTACAAACTGAAAATATCACAATGACTCGAACATATTAAAAAACAATATTTTATTTGGTCCTAAATATATGATTTATTTAATTTCTTTAAAAATTAAGGAATTAGACCACTAAATTATAAAATATGTCACATGTAATTAGATTATATGTTAGTTTATACGTAGAATAAATTAGTTTTAATTTGAGAAAAAAGATAGATATAAACAATATAAAGTGATTAATTATATATCATTAAATTGTCTAAAAAGTCAAAGTAGTTTCATGATTAGTAGCCAAGGGAGTATCAAAATAATTTCATATTCAATCATAACAAATTTTTATGTAGTGCAGTTTGTCGTACTGTTTATGGTCTCCCCAATACAACCAAATATTTAAGGTGTGACATGAGTATTTTAACATGACTAGATGTTCTTAAATTTTTTTGTCAAATAGAATATTATTTTATTTTTTTAGGTTTGCAAGTTGAAAACAATTATTTGACAAATAAGTTTTAGGGATTCTAGTCATATTAAAACATCTACTCCTTAATTAGATAGATTATAAATTAAATGACATGGAAAATCGAGTTCACTTAAAAATTACTCTTTCAATGATTTGTAATAGATTTGTATTATTGCATTCATCTTCCTCATAATGAAAATCCCTAAAATTAGTCTCCCAAACGGATAACAATTGCGAACATCAGGTTTATATTAACTCTAGTCCTAATAAATATATAGGACCTAATTGATTTTTTTTAGAGATTAAAGTTGCGAAATAGGTTATTAAATGATGAGATATTTGATATATTTTTAGATTATTCATTAGTTTATAGGTAAAATAAACTAGTTTAAGGGAAAAATTAGGTAAATCAATTTATAATTAACTTATTTTGCTTTTTAAGGATTTTCTAGAAAAAAATCAATTAGATCTAATATTTAGGACTGGAGGGAGTATTGTCTAAGTGAAGCCAACATTAACGCACGAGAATGGGATGTCACAAAAATTAAATCAAAGTTGCATATATATGGAATTTTGATCGTCAAACTCTGAATACTTTATCACAACTATTAGATTTTGTTTTATATGATTTGTTTGAAACATGGTAGTTAGAATCTTACGATTCGAGATACGTATTCTACGATGCGATACAAAATTGAAGGAAAAAAATTCGAATCATGTTGTGTATCTAAAAGTACCTGAAATTTCATATTGAATCCTAAGATACGTTTAAAATCCTATGAATCTAGATACAAGGACGATTCCTTCGATTCTAGGAGTTTCTTCGACGACGCCGTTTTGTGGCTTTGTGCGCGCAGAGCAGTGATGTTTAAACCGGATCAATCCGGACGGTTCAACCGGTCGGACCGTCGATCGAGAACTTAGGCGACTAGTTCTGATGGATATAGCCGAACAGTTTAAAGCACACCAAGAAAAAATGAACATGGCTCCAAGGGAAAGAGAAGATAGAGGAAAGATTAGCTAAATGTTAAATGTTCACCGCTTATGTAATTTTTTTTGCTTCAATATATTGGGAAAAAAGTGTGTGCTAACCAGATTAAAGATGTTGAACTGAGTTGAGAAGGTGATGCTTTAGAACAAGGAGACACGAAGAAGGAAGATAAAGATATTGTATACAATGAGACAACTCATCATTTCTTTTTCTTAGGCTGACCACGTGACTTGCTCCCTCCATTTTGTTTTATTTTGTTTTAAAAAATAAAAGACTCTTATTTTTATTAATTAAGTTAAATATAAAAAAATTGATTTGTTTAATACATTTTATTGAGTTATGATTTTTGAAATGTGACAATGACTCTGACAATGACTTCGTTGATTTAAATTTGGGACTTGTTTAAACTCCCTTATGGTTTATTTTCATGTATGTTCTTTATATGTTATTTCTATGAAATGTTATATGTCTTTTGATATTTTATACCTTTGATTTTTAAGGTAAAAATTGTAAATATTTTATCTTCTATATTTAATTGTGAATCCTACGATTCACGATTCGATTCGATTCACGAATAAAAAAAATGAGGTTTTCGATTCACGATTCGTATCCCGATTTGATAATCATGGTTTGAAATTGACTAATGCATTATTTTAATAATCAAAAGCGATGCATCAGAAATAATTAATCTTTCTAACCTTTATTTGTATGAGCAAATATATTGTATAAAATTTTGTATTAAATATAAATAATAAAACTTTATAAACTCTAAATTCATATGAAATTGACACCCTACCATTCACAGTAGCATCTCTTATTCCATTTAGTAAAATTCTGTTATATATAATAATATTAGTTCTGTAAAACAAAATAGTAATTGCATAAATTTAAAAGATAATATGATCCGATCCATAACAATTCTAAAGAGAGAACTAATTTAATATAAACGTAATTGGTTTGATGGAGAAAAAAATAGCGTATGTGTTTGTTTATTCATTTATCAGTTTACTTAATAATTATACCTTTATCATATTAAAGTAGTAGAGATACACGTAATGGGTTGTATTATTTCCTGCCATGTATTCAAGATTAATTTAAAATATATGATACTGTGACATGACTACGTGCATCCGGTTTTTTATTGCTATTATTTGTGATTCTTTAGTAATTAACTTTTTGTATAATATGTAATAGAGAAGGACTTTATTTTTTTCATATAATCTACACTCACGCATTAATTAGGAGGATTTAGTTTAATATAAATAATAATTTTCCATCTCTACATATACATATACATACATACATATATATATATATATATATATATATATATATATATGTTTTAATATAAAGTAAAATGATATTATGAAAAGAAAATTTTTACATATTAAAAACTACTAGATAGATGACGTAAATCATCAAAAGCAATCATATCTTCCATGGATATCAATCTAAATCTTTGTAGAACATGACAAACATCTTTGGTGATGGCATTCGTTTGAGATTTAAAACTTTGAATATAAGCCGCCTTCTAACAGTTATATATGATGTGCAATTTCATGTGGAATAAATCAGCCAAGCAAATGAGCACTGATCCAGTAAAGTGTAGCTCAAAGACATGAAGTGAAAGGTAATCACAATCGATAGTAGTTTGTCTCCAAACAAATTAAAATCCTGCAAAGGTAGATCATGCAAATTAAACAACACATAAAATGACGTGAAAGAATGTTTCCATGTGTAAGTTAATACACACCATGAGTAGAATCCCTGGCTCTTTCAAAAAGAGGATGATGAAAAACTGGCTCTTTCACATCGTTGAAAAGGATATGGAGAAAATATCTTGGATCATTTGATGGGATCAGACGGAGTAACTTTAATTTATGTAGGATTAAAGTCCTTCTATACCATATGTATATAATTCAAAAGAGCTAGTAATGAAATCCTTGACCAAAGTATTATCTTACCGTGCGGATATTAGACATGTTTCGAGCCAATAATTTTATACTTCTCCTCATATATTGTGCTTATACGTAAATTTGAAATTGGCTATTATGGAATATGGAACTTTCATGGGCGAGGAAAAATATATTTTGGGACTTATTACACTCACTCATTGGTAAAAAAACATTCAAAAAACTCTCATTAAAAAACATACAGAATAAACTAGTTACTTGAGGAAAAGTTATAAAAATAAGGTAGGATATAGGAGTATAAGCAAATATCAACAGTCCAAACACTCATAATACACACGCGCGCATTAAAAAATATAGTAGTCATGACTTATGAAAAATACCACTTGATAAATATTTTATATCAAATTTTGGATGAAATTATATGACAGGTAACTATTACTTGACTAGAATACAAAAAGATTTTTTGTATAAAGAGAATAATTAAATTGGGCAACATATGAAATAATACTGTTTGAAAAGGAGTTTTTCATTGCAAAATAGAAATAGGAATTATAACTACTTGCCTGAATTTGAGGAATTTGGATTTCAATTTTCAATTATCAAATAGTATATGAAGAGTTGCAGACTGAGAATATTTATTTTCTATAGACGAACACAGACAGTACTGATTATACAAATGATGGTCAAAATGTGGTATATATTCCGCCACTATATTATTCTCTGATTTTAATAATTGGACAAATTAATATATATGAGATAAAATATTGTCCTATAATCAGGGCCGAAACAAATATAATTTTATTGTAATAATTTTAAACGTCAATCCTTGTATTTATTTTAGATTATGTGATGGAATGTGCTGTAGACAATATATACTGCATTCAATATTATAATGTTAAAGAATGAAGATATTTACAAATGGATACAATATTAAAAAAGAATATAAAAATATGTCCATATCTCGTGGCTTAAATGACTCCAATAGAAAAATATACACTTGTTTAAAGAAAATGATCCAACAACCAGACAATCACTTTCAACCCGGTTCCTAAATAAGCTAAATTAGGAGAGGGGTGAACAGAAAATTATTGCTGAAATTGATACATTAGAGGTAGTTCAACTTCTATACGAGTATATATGTTTCGAGTCAACATTCAAGTTTAGAGATGATTATTGAGCTTAATTAAATGTCAAGATAATGAGAGATCGAGTTATTTCATGATTCAAGGAGCGCGAATGATCATGGCAAAAAAAGGAGCGCGAATGATGTTGCTTATTTTCTTGCTAAAAAGGCTATTGAAAAAAAAAACGGATATCATCAAGCCTCTCACCCTACTAATAGTGGTGGAAGTTATTGGTTTTTGATTGTAATGGGTGGTGTTATTATATATAAAACCACTCATTACAATTAAAACTTATTGGTTTTACAACAATGAAACGGGAAGTGCATTGAAGGGCCTGTTTGGATACTCTTGAGAAGCTAGTTTGGCTTCCCAAACTTAGGTTTGATATAAAGTTTGCCAAACACTCAAATTTTTATGATAAGCTATTTTGACAACACAACCTAAATTTGGGGGAATGAAACCTCAGTTTGAGAAAAGCTGACTTTTGTGGCTTTTCTCCTCGGGTTCCTCGATATCTCACCTCTCCTCCCCACTGCTACCCCTTCTCCCCACTGTCCACATGAAGACCTCTTTTGCTCTCTTCACCACTCTATTTCTATTTCTTTATTTCCTTTTTCGTTTATTTTATCTGCAATTTTCCAAATTGAATTATCTCCCTCTGCTTCATCGTTTTCCAGTTTTTTATTCTGAATTCCAAAGTTATTTATTCTGAATCCCAAATTAAATTATTTCTCGTTCTTCTCGGCTTCCATTGTTGAGTATCTGACAGCTGAGGTTCTGGAGCTTGCTGTGAATGCAAGCAAATATCTGAAGGTGAAGAGGATCACACCTAGCCATCTAGGCTTCTTCAGCTAGCTATCAGGGGAGATGGAGAACTTGATACCTTCTTATCAGCTCTTTTGTTTGTTTGTTTGTCTCTTATCATGTTAGGTTGCCTTTATTATGACATTTATCAGTAACTACTGGTGGTAGCTTAGATGGTCATGTGATGGCTTTTAAATGGTGTTTTCTATGAGTAATCTGTAATGTTGTTGGATAATTTCAATAGGCAAAAATTGTTGTCATGGAGTTGAAAAGCTTTTTTACTTGGGTTTAAAGGTGGTTGACAAAGGTCTTTGAATATGACCTCATACGAAGCTTTTTCCATAGTTTTGTAGTGTCTTCTATTAGATGATATTAAATACAATTTTAGCAATTAAATGATTATAAAACTTTCATTTAACATTCAATTTGTTTTACCAACTAAAAATTTATTTATTACATTGATTGTATTTTTTTATGTTTTTATTGTAATTTTTGTAGTATTTTTTTTTTAATATTTTTATTAACAATGATAAAATTTGAGCATTTAAATCTTTGAGATAAATTTTTTAGTAAAATTGTCCTTTTTGGTAATATGACATTCAAAAAGTTATTCTACTGAGACTTTATCCAAACACTCTCATTTTATCAAAAGCTATTTTACAGAAAAGCTATTCTACTCAAAAGCTATTCTCAAGAAGCTATTTTTCCAGAAGCTATTCTCTAGAAGCTAAATCCAAACAGGCCCGAAACATAACAAGTTAACCGCTTTTTATGAATTATGTACATTGCATAAACTAACATGGCCGTATTAGCCTCAATTCCTTAAAAGTAATAGGATTATCCTTTTTGGGAATTAGACTACAAGCGGTTATACTCTGGACATCTTGTCGCTTAGAGAACATACTCAACAAAGCTTCTTGACTAAGAGTTTGTTATAGTTGATTATTCCATTGATCTGATTGCAACTCCTCATAGAAAAGAGTATGACCTCCTCTTGATATTGCATCATTCACCCATCAAGCCGTCGAAGGAGTTTCTTTTTATCTTCTGACAATATTGAAATAGCCATTGAGATTCTTTCATTCTCTCAAAGAGTAGCATTAAAGTCACCTCCAAGAAGCCTAGGACAATGCATTGTCTCCCCAATTTTAAACACTTGTGTCCAGAGGGATCTTCTAGCTATCATATTTGGGCTTGCATGCACCAACGTTGAAAACTGATTCCCACAGCGAGAATCTTCAATACATATATGCATAAACTGACCGTGTTGAAATAATACGGTAAATTTTCTTATATTCACTCCCAAAACACACCAAGTACCACCACTAAATCCTTCCCAACAACCAATGGGTAGTTGGTTGAGCTGTTAAGTGGACTATAACCCTAAGGATGATAACACATGTTCGAATCCCGAAAACGCTATCATTGGGAGAGGGATAACCTTGTCTATGTAGGCAACACTCCTACCCCTCGACTCCTCGAGTCCGGATCAAACCGGGATGTAATTAACAAAAAAAATCCTTCCTAGCAATAAAAAAATACAAAAATTCAAGGTTCTTAATTCTCCTTTACAATTGCTAAGAAATCCAAACGGTAATACTAGTAATTTTTAATTTCATTTACCAGGCCTGGAAATGACTTCGAGCCTGTTTCTCTAGCAATCCAAATCATGTAATTAATTACTGGTGAAGGGACTTATATTTAAATTATCCTGAGTCAATTCTACCCTCGTACCTGTCACTCCATTAAGATGACATATATTTAAGTCCAAACCTGGTGGGTCCACGTGGCTAATTTGTTCCATTCGCATTGGTGCCATTTGTTCAGAATCGACGCCAAGAACATGAGAGATTGGTTCAGTCCAAAAAAATAAAATAAATGAGAGATTAATAGCTCTTGGGCTTGCAATTCGTTTGGATTAAGAATAGAGAAAGTATTTGGGCTTTCTAATGATTGGCCCACTTCAATACCTTTATTTTCAGCTTTGTGTACATTTTATCAGCATAGGTATTTTAGATTAAATAATAATTCGAAAATATCTGAAGAGAAATCTGTCATAAAATTGTTTATATCTCCCTGATCGTTGGAATTACAAGTATGATTATATTTTGAAATAAATGTAAGGGGGAAGATAATAATTAAAATATTCTATCTATCCACATTTGTCCCCTCTAACTTACTAACTTACTGTCAAGTGTCACATTTCTGTCATCTTATCTCCTTTTTAAATTCTTATCTCATGTTTCTCTCTCCTCAATCTTTTCAACTAACTAACTTTGATCAGGTACGAAGCTTGTTATGAGATCGTGCTCAGTTAAGGTCGTAACTATCTTACCAATTAAGAAAGTTAAATATTTTTGTGACCAATCAAGAAAATCATAATTAAAAAAAGTTAAATATACTACTTACAAATTAATTTTTAGAATCATTTCTTTAAACCGTTTATTTCACTTATAATCTAATATATGCTCAAATAATAGACAAAATATATTAGGATTAAAAAGCTCATTTAACATCTTTAAATTAAAAAAAAATCAACGAATTTATACCAAGGAACAAATGAACAAATTCATATCATTGACTCCAAAATCCAGGGGATTGGGTGGAGGGGTTGAAAATAGAAAGTAGAAGAATAGATTAGAAAAATGAGACACATTTGACACCGGAATTTTAATTAATATTTCAGTAAAAAAAGTCCTATTCCTCATCACGGGTCAGGGTTTGAAAATAAGCGTTTTTTATAAAAAAAATTTTAATCTATTATCCCATGCATTTGCACGGTTTTATCTGTATTACTCATAACATTAGTTGGCACCTTGTCTAGCCATTTACTATTCCTTATCAGGAGGTCAGAGTTTGAAAATAGGCGCTTGGATAAGACACCTCAACCCTAGATCTAGGTGGGAGTTAAGAGAGGGAAATAATTATTGAACTGAGTGATATAATCCAAGGTCTTGTTTAGTGAGGAGATCAATTGAGGATTATGAATGTGTTTGAAATCGTTTTCCATAACTTTTTTGGGAAATATTGAGAAAGCAAAAAAAAGTTATTTATAAACCAATTTACTTACGTTTTTCACTAAACTAGTTTGTTTCACCAATAAACTAATCAAGAATCTAAAAATACAGCAATATGGAATAATAAATCAAAATTAACTATGCCATAATATTTTGCTTCCTTAATATTTCAAAAACAGTCAACTTCTATAGGAAAAAACTTACCTCAAGTACTTGACCTAAATTACATCCATTAAGCCAATAAGAATTTGACACATGTCCAACTAACCCACACCACTTTCTCCTCCTATTCTCTCTCCTCCATGTGTCAGTTGTGTATGGGGTTAGTTGGACATGTGTCAAATTCTTATTGGGTAATGGATGTAATTGAGGTGAGGTAAGTTTTTTCCACTTCTATATATATTTTGTCCCATTTTTCCAGTTGGGTACCGTTATAAATATAATCACTGTGGCCTTTTTTTTATCAGATGTTTTTTTTATCAGACACTGTGGCCTTCAGATCAAAGGAAATTTCTCGAAGAACATTGGCAATCAAATATAACCCCTTTCGCTTCCTATCTCTTTTCTTTTTTCCTCTCTGCCCTAATCCACTACTTCCTCGTAAGCTCAATCTCCTCCCTCCCTTCCTTCCTTTTTTTCCTCTATTATTCTATTTCTTACATCTATTAATTTCTTTACTTCTCCTAGTATTTCTCGCTGTCTTCGTATCTGGGGATTTTGCCCTAAAATCTGAGTCCATTCAGCTTTATCCCATGAAATTGACCGATTTTTTTTCTGGGTTTTACTGCATAAGCATTGGGTATCGTTAAATTTATGGAATAGATAAGAAAGTTTGTAACTTTTGAGTCGATTCAGCTTTATCCGGTGAAATTGACCGATTTTTCTTCTGGGTTTTACTGCATAAGCATTGGGTATTGTTTAATTCATGGAATAGATAAGAAAGTTGTAACTTTTTGTTCAATGCTTGCGAATTCTTCACCCTAATGATGATCCCTTTTGTTTTCCTGTGAAGATTTAGCTTTTTTGGTATTGAGTTTCTCTCAGAACAGTGTTAGTTTTAGTGATGAGAGATTTAGCTTCTTTTTTTTGTAACCTCAATTTTTTTTTTGCTGTGTTTTGGTTTCAACAAAGCATGATTTCTATTGGGTACTTGTGATTGAATATCATTGAATTCATGGAATAGATAAGAAAGTTTGTAAATTTACGATCTTATTGTTTCCCTTAGTTTTTGTGTGGGAATTATTCACTGTTTTTTTGTTATTGTGTTTCTTTCAGCACACTGTTAGTTGTGGTGAGGAGAGACTCATCTTCTTTTCTAACCTTTATTTATGTTGTGTTTTGGTATCTACAAAGCAGGATTTTTATCAAGTTTTTATGGTTTGCGGTCTGAGACTTGTAATTGATACTTGTTGTTGGTGGCTGTCTGTTACTCATTGAAGCGGCAATGCCGGAATATTATAGTGATGTAAGCCGTTTTCCCTATTCTACCTTCTTGTTGCTTTGTTCGTTCCTTCTCATATTTGTTAGCTTTGTATGGGAATAGTTTTAGGCCTCATTATTCTTTGCATTCTCTTGTTGCAGGGTTACGAAGATTACGATGATTATGAGGATGAGGGACGAGAGCAAGAATATGAGTATGAAGATGAGGAAGAGGAGGGATATGAAGAGAAACAACCTCCTAAACCGACAAAGGAAGAACTTGAGTACCTTGAATACAGGAAGAGAAGGAAAGAAGAAATTATTAAACAAAAGATGAAAAGGGAGAGCAGTTCATCACGTGCTGAGTCAAGTGATAGGAAGAGAAAGCTTCCTTATGATAAGTGAGTACTGCACCTCTTGGAAAGAGTGTTTGATTATGTTTTCAAAGGATGTTGATCAGGTTGTTTCAATGCTTCCTTGACATCGATCACATTTTCATGATACGACTCTATTGAATCTTGATATATTTATGCTCTTTTGCTTTTGTGTTATGTTTACTTGAATGACCAAATGGATATTAGTAATGTTTATGAGTTGGTCATAAGTGTAATTGTGATCAATAATGTGTTCATTCAAACTAATTAGCTGGAAAGTATCATTACACAATTCTTGTGATGTTGTTTGTAAAGTAATGTTTCTATGCTTAGTAGCTTTAAGCATGCTCCTGCTTTCTGACTTTTACTTCATGCTAGACAAGACATATGTTACTTTGTCAGTCATTATGTTAGGCTCTAGCTCATGTTTACTTTCATTTTTCTTGGACGGGCATGTTTTTTCTTTTGATGTATATTTGTAGCAATAATATTTTCCCCGCATTTCTTTGCTTATCATTTATATTAGTCATCCGTAGCTGGGATTCGGCGGTTGTAAGATGAATTACTTGCTGGAGTATTTATCAAATTTCATTAAAAAAAAATATGCAGTTACGGTTCATTTTTCGGTCCTTCCCAACCTGTCATTGCACAAAGAGTTATCCAAGAGAGCAAGTCGCTGTTGGAAAACAAGCATTTGACATCTAAGCTTTCTAACCCACATAGTGTAAGAACCCGAAAGTCTATTTTTTCCATTATATTAATTTCTTACTCTGTATCTGATTGTTTCAACTTTCAACCCATTGTATTCACTTTTACTCAACATGACTTATTTCTGCTGGGATATTCATGAATTGCTCCCCTTTGTTACAATGGCCATCTTGTTCTCATTGTTAATTTCACATTGTTTCTGGGGTGGGTATTCCGTAGGGAAAGTGGAAGGGTAGGGAGAAAAGCAATCTTGGAACTAATACTACTGTCACACCAATGCTAATTTCCTTTGTATTGGTTAGGGAACCGGACTGGACCCGTTTTCTTTTGCATTGATCAATTTCACTATTAATGCAATAAAATATGTGAACAGATATATGAATTAGACCATGATTTTAGCAATGATATCTTTCCTTGAGAAATGTAACCAAACAAACAAAACCAATTAAAATGCAATTTGGCTCACCAGATACTCCCAATTCCCTATGATACCCCATGCATCATCAGATATGGGGTGTCATCACTTCTATGCCTTGGTAAAACTGGGCTTATACACAAGAGTTATATAATTGTACTTGTTTTTGTTCCCTTTCTTGCCCGTTGCTTGTTGCCTGGTGCTTCATCGATGGCAACCTATGCTAAATATTGTATATGTTTCCGGTCCCATTTTATAGGTGCACATCTAACTACGATCTTGTTTACAGAACAAGACTACAAATAAAGTATCTAATGGGGGATCAAAATCTGCAGTTCATAATCCGCAACCCAAAGTCACTGAGGTATTTAAACTATTCTACTGAAAAATCTTTAATGTGTAATTAGCATCTAGGATAGCTGAGTGATGGAGGTTAATATCTCTGTTTGTACAGGAGAAGCTTAAGGTGCAGAAAATCAAGGACACAAGAGATTACTCCTTTCTTTTGTCTGATGATGCAGAGATTCCAGCTCCTGCAAAAGAGCCTCCCCCTAGAAATATATCTGCTCGAAGTTCTGGTACATTGCTGCTTGGGATCATGTTTATACGGGATGCTTGTTTGGGGTATAAAAATATTATTATGATTGAGTAAACTTATACATGCTTTTTGCTGATCTTGAAGATGCACGGTCAGCTCAAGTACAAGGAAGGAATAAACAGCCTTTAAGCAATGGCAGCAGGCACGTTAATGGTGGCCATGAGGACAGAAGAGCAGGTTCTACCAGCAATGGCAGCAGGCACGTTAATGGTGGCCATGAGGACAGAAGAGCAGGTTCTACCAGCAATGGCAGCAAGCATGTTAATGGTGGTCAACTACATCCTAATGGGGGGTCCAATAACAAGGTAGCTTCTACTAGCAGGCCTAGTATGGCATCGTCAGATTCAAGAAAACAACTTGGAAACAACAGTGGGAATGGACCTGGCCGGCCAGTTGGACCAAAAGGCTTGCCTCCAAAAAGGCCTGTTGATACCATGGGCCATAATAAGTCTTCGGCGCCTGTGATAAAAGGCCCTGTGAATCCTATGCAGAAACGGCCCATTTCAAAGGCGCCTTCATCTATTACAAAGCAGAGAGTGGAACCAGGAAAAGACACTAGGGAAAAGCCTAAAATGATACCTAAACAGCCAGTGGCATCTTCAATTCCTCAGGTTTGTGATGCTGCATGCACATCCATGTACTTGTATTCGTAGCTTCTTATTGAAGATAATATTTTCTCTCATCTATCGTTTGAACAGAAATCAAAGCCATTGACAAAGGTTCCAGTACAACGTGCAGTCCAAGAACAGCGCCCCAAGAAGAAGGCTGTAAAACGGCCTTTTGAAGATGATGAAGATCAAAGAGCCATCAGCATGATCAGAAGAATGTTCGGGTAAGTCTTAACACGTGATCCCTCATTCCCTTGCAATGTGTATGATAAATCTAGATGGAGCCAAATTATCAAAAATCTTGCTTGGTGAACTCTTCGATATAACCAATTTTCCTCCTTCATTTTGGGTCCACCTTTTAATCTGCTAATGACTTAGGCTGACTCTTTCATAATTCCATTCTATGAACAAAGTGTTTTCTTAAAAGAGAGTAACTGTGGTCAAAGTATTTTAGTTGTATGCGTTCCTGGTTTTTGATGTCTGATTGGAGATTATCAATTTTAGCATGGATTTGGTGATTTTGTTGCGAATGCTGTAATTTTTTGTAATCAATTTGCTGAATATTTTGCAGCTACAACCCCAACAAATTTGCTGATGAGGATGATGATGATATCAATATGGAAGCAAACTTCGAAGACATAATGAGGGAGGAAAGGATGAGGTATGTGTCCTTAAGCCTTAACTTTAGATTTACGGTTTCGTTTGCCCTTAATTTAAGTGGGGAGAACTACCACACCATATGCTTGGTAGTTGATATATAATACTACCTCCACCTAGATAACTTTTTTTTTGGAGAGGTTAAAGTTGCAAAATAGTCTATTAAATGATGACATATTTGATATATTTTTAGATTATCCATTAGTTTATAAGTAAAATAAACTAGTTTAAGGGAAAAAAATTCGGTAAATCAATTTATAATTAACTTATTTTGCTTTTTTTAGAATTTTTCAAAAAAGTCAATTAGGTCTTATATTTAGGACCGGAAGGAGTAGAATGATTAAGGAAATAAAGGGTCAACTCAGTTCTAATCCTTACTTAGATTTAGGGAATGTTAATGAAAAAACACGTAAGCCACTTTGCCATGTACAAGATGTGACCTTTATTTGAGAATATTTCAGATGCATGGATCGATCACCTTTATATTTTCTAATTTGTTGCTTGCCGACCACGTTAACCATTGTATTCATGGATTTTTTTTCTGGTGGTTGATTTATATTTCCTTTTGGTGATGTATGCAGCGCTAGAATTGCTCAAAAGGAGGATGAAGAGCAACTCCGGTTGATAGAGGAGGAGGAAGAAAGAGAACGGAAAAGACGGATGGCGAAGTTAAAGAAGCAAAAGTTAGAGCGTTGACACCATATATTCACCCTAGCTTCCCTATTGTAATCTTGTTAAATTAGACACATTCCTTCATAAATACCCGTTTGGATGGTATCAATCAATTCTTCAATTGAATAGGAATTTGTTGCCCCCAATCACAAAAAAAGTTTCATTGCACTTGGTCTATTTAGTCAACTTGGGATGCATTCAATCTTCCAATTCTTTGTTAAAACAACCCAGTGAAGGAAACACGTGACTGGGAATCACTTTGGTAGGCAAAAAAAGTAGAGAATTTTAATGAGTTTGAAATTTCCAGAGGTTGTTGGATGATTGATTGAGTAATTGAGTGTATCTGGGATCATGGATAGGCGCTATATAAATAATCATGTGTGCAGAGCAACTTAAATCAAGAAAAAATGAATAAGCCAATCTAAAGGGAGAAAGAATATATAGAGGGATGAATGAGTATTTTACTAATAAATTTGGAAGTGCAAATGGTAGGGAAAATATAAAATTCATGATAAGTACAACTATTGATTCCAATGAAGAAGGAATATAATTGCTATAAGTCTGGTCATTTCTGTGATTCTCTCTTACGTGTTGGTTACGTGTAATTGTAAAGATGGGTGGTGTTCAAATGTTCCCATTTGCTTTTATAGACATGCCTTGATGTTAATGAATCCTGAAATTCAGCTCATTTAAGCGTTATCGAGTCAAAAAGCTTAAATTCCCCCACAGCTAATCTCATAATTGTCTATACAAATTAAATTTTTAAAATGGTTGGAACAAATATGAAATGAACTATTCTTCGTGATTACAAACTGAAAAGATTCACTCACTCTTAATTTTCAATACACCTTCCAGTTCTAATTGTTTTTTTATCGAAACAGTTCTAATTATAATACTGCTTTGATCATATAGTCTATAATCATGTCACAAATGAGCATGCTAACATGATTATTTAACTCATACACCTGTAAGTCACAACTTCACTATAACATAAGGGCTTCGAGTCTATAATGTCCTATTTCTCAACAACCCTAAATTAGATTCACTTGAATATACTCAAAATCAATAACCATCGGAAATTCTTAATTCCACCGAAGCAATCATTCATGAACCACAACATAACTAAGTAGTCAAAGTTGGTTTTAACCAACCCAAATCTCATGCATGTGATAATCAATGTAAAACATATATGGACCACAAGCCACTAGACTTGATAAATCTCGACATTAGAAAAATACCGGATAGTATCAAAGTGCAGTGGAAGCATTAAGGGTACTAGACTTAATAAATCTCCGCATTAGAAAAATAACACAAACCGGATAGTATCAATGTGTAATGGAAGCAATACACATATGCTTATTTATAAAGTTGGGCAATATACATATATCCTCATGCAATTTTAAAACCAGCCTCACTCTAAACAAGCGTGTATTCATAGATCCTTTCCTGATGGTCCTGCTCAAGTATGATTATTTGTAAATTGTTGAATAACGGTGTGAGACAATGTCATAGAAGCACAATGAGGTGTTAAGTGGGATTTATACTGGAGGTAAAACAATACAAGTAAACAATGTGAACATCATTTCATTTCACAAGAAAATAACGTAGTTTACCAAGCATGACCGCATGCCTATTTCTCCGTAAGAGAGACGTACTTGTAACCAAGACCCGAGAGCATGTTCCATTTTTTTCGGCCATCCAAGTGACATATTCCTTACACTTAGGTAACTTAATAAAAGCATTAAAGGCCTATCCTTGGACCTTGGTGGCGACGATTGACTTGGGACTATGTTAAATTGGGATTTAGGCCTATTTGATTTGATGATCGATTTTTGTTTTAAATTTGTTGTTGAGCGTGTTTTATTAAAAAAAAAAGGTTTCACACTCCTGTATAAAAAAGGTTATACTCTCTAAACACAAACAACTAACTAATTTAAAGGGAAAATCAATTTGAGGTCCCCCACAAGGGACTTAATACTAGAAAAGTCCCAAAAGTTGGGAAAATTAATGTAGGGCCCCAAGGGATCTCACTTTAATACTCCCTCCGGTCCTTAATATAGGACCTAGATAGATACTTCATTTTGGTCCTAAATATAAGACCTAGATACATTTTTGGTCACCTTTTTCCTAAATTATCCTTCTTCTTCTTAACAACTCCTTAATAATAGGGGAGGAAGGGCTACTAAGTAATCAAACTAATTAAGGAGGGGTATTATTGGAAAGACATCTAAAATTAAGTCTTCCTTAATCTCCCCAAGAAAAGTTATCTAGGTCTTATATTTAGGACCGGAGGGAGTATATTTGAAAAGTGAAAAGACAGTTTTGCCTCTAGCCTATTAACACTTGTCACATGTGCCCAGTAATTTGTCAAGATTTGCCCAACGAGTTGTCAAGCGTGCTCAGTAACTTGTCATTTTGCCCTGCCTATTAACTTAAAGAGTATTGGTCATTAACTTGTTACACATACCCAACTAGTTGTCACATGTGCCCAGTAACTTGTCAAGGTTTGCCCAAAGAGTTGTTAAACGTGCCCAGTAAATTGTTACACCTTGACAAGTTACTGGGCACATGTGACAAGTGTTAATAGGCTAGGGGCAAAACTGTATTTTCACTTTTTAAATATATTAAAGTGAGGTCCCTTGGGACCCTACATTAATTTTCCCAACTTTTGAAACTTTTCTAGTATTAAGTCCCTTGTGGGGGACCTCAAATTAATTTTCCCTAATTTAAATAGAATTTTTATTGCTTATGACGCGTTTTTGGGAGAGTCTTTTTTAATAATATGGGTTTTTTTTTTTGAAACCACAAAATGAGGTCCCCCATAAGCTAAATAATCACAACTAATATAAGTCACAAACGACCATCAAATTCCATTATAAAGTCCTAAGAGACTTGAGTTATATTAAATGATTTATCGTTAGTTGTCAATAATAATTAAATTTTTTAAGAACTGCATTAACAACTAAATGAGTTGCTATCAACAATTGTTGAATTGTTACTATTAAACCATTTAATATAACTCATAACTCTAAGTAGTTTAATACAATCTGATTATTGTATCATTGTATGCGACTATGGAACCTGAATGTTTGTGATTAGTTGGATTAAAGGACTTCATTGTGATTTTCTCTCTCTCTTTTAAACAGAAATAAGACGTTTTTTAACTGGAAATACATAAGATGGTTTTCTTTTTGATCGAATACCTAAGATGGTTTTCGAACATCACTTTTCTCACTTATAATTCCTTAGTGGATTGTGAGTTCAATTACACAAGTACTCTTGGGTATGAAGGAGAAGAGCCTAGATGATGTTGTTTGGAGGGGGCTTGTATTTATAATTTGAGAGGACGCTGCCGCCAAATACGCTGATTGAGATTATAAAGACTATTTGTTACAAGAAAAAAAGATTGCGCAGACTATTGTTATGGCGGCCACGCAAGTAGGGCTGACAAATCACTTCTTGACGTTAAATTACGGGTAATTAATATGATGTCCAATTCAACAAATAATAAAATTCTACGAAATAGCAAAATTAAAGTCGGGTCTCAAGAGACCTTACTTAAATTATTTTCAAAGTCAACAAGACACTTTTTCTCCCTTATTAGTTATTATTATAAGCTCAGATTTTGTGACTGGTACACAATAACTTGTTATACGTGGTCAAAACATTGTTATTTGCCGCCAATAATTTGTTACACGTGGTCAAAATGTTATTATTCATCGTCAAACACTTGTTATCATGGGAATAACAAAAGGAGGACAAAAATGTCTTTTTGATTTGAAGTAAGGTATTTAAAACCTACTTTAATTTCATTTGGTATGATCTTTCTTATATTATGTATTATGTGTATTGTGGGTGATCTCAAATTAAGTCCCCTTAAATTAATTTATGTTTGACAATATTTTTCCCTCTTTAATCACTTACATTTCCATTTTTGTCAAATACTTACGTTTCCATATTCACTATTGCAAATTCAGTATGTGCGCCTTTTAATTTAATTAAGTTCCCCTCACAATTTGTAAAAATCTGCATTCAAACGGTTTGATAAATCCACATTCGCTCTGATAAAAAATACATCCACATTCGCTGATTTTGATGCCTTCCAAAATCCACACCTCCTTCCTTGTCCCCAACATGGCAATATCATTGCTTATTAAGTCAAAGTTTATCATTGAGTAATGATTAACATCAACTTAAAAGCCAGTTCCCTCTGACTTAAGAGTTACAAGCTAAGTAGTTGTTACTCGCTCCCTTCACTTAATGTTCCTATGATTTTAATTATAAGATCACTTATATTTTATTGGAAAAATTAATAATGCAATTAATCATTTTAAATTATCTTAATTAGTATATTTTTCCATCAAAACAAATTTATTCTACTTATTAATTAACATATAATCTAATTACATGTGATATGTTAATTTAGTGGTCTAATTTATTTCTTTAATTTCCCCAAAAAATTTAATGTTATCTAATATTTAGGAGTGGAGAGAATATAAGATAAGACTTACCTTTTTAAAGAGATCAAGGAAGTTGAATAAATCACTTAAGCATAGCTTATGCTGTGTATTACTGGTATTAGATAATATGTTAGCTGATAAATGAAATAATTAAATTATAGCTAAGAGAAAGAATTCAGTTAAACTGATTTATAAATAGTTGTTTAGTTTTCTTAAAAGTTTTTTTTTTAAAAAAATCAACTAAGTAGTTCTTTATTTAAGATGGGATAGAGTAATAATTACAATTTACGATAGTTGACATATTATTTTAGGTCAAAAATGGGTAGTAAATAGTAACACGTAGTGAAATGGGCAGAGTTTTACCCCATATTAAAGAGACTTACTCTATAACAATCTCTTAAAATTCAAACAAAAGAATGTTTTTATATAAAAAAACTATATTACTTTCATCCAAATCGCTGAAAAATACCTGTATGACAATTACATGAATTATATATGATTGTTATACATAAAATCATACTTTAAAAGACAACCATACTTCTCTTAAGGGAAGGGTTAGGAGGGGCCATCCATTAAAAAAAGTGTGACCCTCTGTTTTTCTTAAAATTCATTATATTCATGAAGGTTTTTTCTGTAACTTATAATCCACATGGAAGCAAACAAAAAATAAAATTTAAACACAGCATAATAGAATGAAGAGCATGAAGCAAATGTTAATATTTGTGGAAAAACGAACAGAAATATACGACATGGTATATTGTGTTCATTAAAGTGAGGAAAAAGCTTGTAAGTCAAAAAGAATTGAGGAAATAGGGTAAAAGGGTGAAAATACTCATATACTTTTGACAAAGGTGCACCCAACACAGCAAGAAAGCCGAAAAATTGTCTTATCAATGGAGACTGGTATACTAAAGACCAAATGACCTTGAGAAAAGTACTTGATGATGGAGGAGAACTTGTTTACTAGATGAAGTCACATACAAGTGTAGCAATCTTGCGTTTCTCTAATTTTAATGGACATGCTATTGTAACTTTGTCAAAGGTACTAAATGATATTGCAAAGCGAATTCAATGAATCAGGCATTAAGTGTCAACCAAAATACATCTCCCATCCCTCTACGATCTTTTCATTATGGATCTATAACATACACTTATATATCAAAGGATCTGCAAATCTATATAGGAGCAGAATCCATCTTCAAGCCTAGTAGTTCCTTCTAATGAAAGACTCTTCTGATGATTTTCTATATGATGTTTGTGAATGTATCATGGTGGAATAGGGTAACAAGGGTAGCAGACCTACATTGTTCTAATTCCAATGGGCCTACTACAGAGAACAATCGATCAATCAAGCATTAAGTGTGAGGCAAAATACTTCTACTAGTGGAGCCTGTCTCAACCCTCAAGGTTCTAATCGTTATGGCTCCATAAAAATAATAGATACTTGTATGTTAAATATACTGCCGGAAATCAATGGAAAAACACTTATATGCCTGTACCAAAGAATGTTTTACATTGTGCACCTCAAGCATATGTAAAAATAGACTGAAATCGCCGGCTAAACATGGAGATGCAATTGGAAGACACTTTGATCGTGGTCCTATTTTTGGACACCATATTCATGTTTCCGGAAGAATCCATCCTCAGGTTCACTAACTCCTTCTATTGAAAAACTCTTGGCCACTCTCATAAATCATTCCCTTGGTTTTTTATATGATGTAAGGTCATAAACTTTCTTAAAAAAATTCATTAATTATTGAGCATCATTCTTCTTTTGAATTTCAATTAATTTCTTAGAAGTGTTATTGGTCATTTTAAATTTCTTTCTTTCAGCAAGCTCAAGGGTTACAGTTTATGCTTTTTCCAAAAGATTAGGACAATCCGTTTGGTTGTGAAGGAAAGTGAAGAGGGAAAGTGGTGAGTTTATGGTAATTTACATATATTACGTGATCCATAAGTTTTCTTTCTATCTCACACTATTCCTGAGTTCTATAAATTTTACTTTTTCATCATTACCTAATTTAACCTTACTTTCCATCTTTTCCCCTCACATTCATTTCCACTTCCATATCTATCATTCACTTCCTGTCCAAGTAAAAGGGCCTTGTAATTTCAGGTAGCCATGACAAAAAAAATGAGATGGGCAAAATGGTAAATTACCAATGAAAGCTTGGTCTTAGGCTCCCTTGGGTGGGGCTTCTTCACGAGGCCATGCCTCCATAAGTCCATATAAACCCCCTAGTGTCACCCACTCCTAAGAAGAATCTCTCTCTCTCTCACACCTTGCTTTCTCATTTCTTGTCAATAACCATTTTTTCTTCCCTTTCAATCTCTTATCTCTCAACCCTTCTCTCTCACTTTCTCACCATCTCTTTCACATTCAAATACTCTCTACCTTCTGCCTCTGTAATTTATTGACATCTGACAATCTCCATTCTATTTTATGGCTATCATGATTTCCCCTTCTTCCCATCATTCCTACATTACTACTCTTGTTCTCATCCCTCTCTTCCCTCCTTCTTAAATTCTGTGCATCAAACCCCACTACTTCTTTTCCTTTTCTTCACTATAAATGTTCTTTTCCCTTCAAACTCAAGCCTCCCAAATACCCCTCTAGTCTCCCTTTTTGCCATGGCCGGTCCTAACAAGCTTTTTGCTTCATCAAACTTCACAGCTTTTCTTCAAAACGAAAACTTCCCCTCTTCTTCTCATTCTCCTCATGTCCTTGACTCTTTCTTGCTTCCCTCCTCCTTCCAAGGTGAATTCAATTCTCCTCTCTGTCTTCTCTTTGTTTCTAAATTTTGATCCTTTATTATGAAACACCATAACGAATACTCCGCCTATATTTATAGTTGGTCTCAAACCTGAATAAACGAGTAGGGTTGTGTTAGGCCTCAATAGCCAACATAAAATTATGTCGAATCTTATGAACACGGATCCACACATTTGGCGTCCTGTGATCCATGGGATAAGGCTTTGCTGTTGTTGTATTATGAAACACCATAAGTTTGTTTGTTTCTCAAGAGAAATGAAAGTGGGTTTCTCATTTATAAGCAATTGGATTTACATGTTAAAGTTGTTTTCTTTCAGGTTCAAAACATCATCTAGTTGATTTTGAGAATGTCAGTGGAAGCACAGTGACAGAATTGCCATTTTTTCAAGGACTTGACAAAGAAGAGAACAACAACGAAGAAGATGAATATGATGCTTGTTTTCACCAGCCAGGAAAAAAGAGGAGGCTCACAGGCCAACAAGTTCAATTCCTGGAGAAAAACTTTGAGGTAGAAAACAAGCTTGAACCAGAAAGAAAAGTCCAACTTGCTAAAGAACTTGGATTACAGCCAAGACAAGTTGCTATTTGGTTTCAAAACCGAAGAGCTAGGTTCAAAACCAAACAGCTAGAAAAAGATTACACAGCCTTAAAAGCTAGCTATGACAAACTCAAAGGTGACTATGAAAATATTATTCACCAGAATGACAAGTTAAAAGAAGAGGTAAGAAAATAAAAATAAACCAATCATATCACTTTCTTTCTATGTCTTTCTTTAATGAGTCAATGATATATTTCTCCATATGGTGCAGGTGAATTCTCTG
This sequence comes from Mimosa pudica, assembly GCA_029929735.1. Classification (NCBI taxonomy): domain Eukaryota; kingdom Viridiplantae; phylum Streptophyta; class Magnoliopsida; order Fabales; family Fabaceae; genus Mimosa; species Mimosa pudica. The sequence continues at coordinate 9,120,519 of JAKELP010000024.1, forward strand.
AAGAACAGGCTAAAAGGGAGAGATGTAGAGAAAGGGAAAGAGGATAATTATGAGAAGTGTGTGGATGTTGTGATCTCACATAATGATGATGGGGTTATTGAGAATGGGTCAAAAGTTGAAAAGGTTGATACAGTGATGTGCAAACAAGAAGATGCCAATTCTGTTAAAAGTGATGTCTTTGATTCTTGTGATAGCTCACACCATACTGCAGATTCGTCCCACCATGCATATGAAGCAGAACACTCTGATTTTTCACAAGATGAAGAAGATAACAACAATCTCTTGAGTCTCCCACCATGCTTATTACCAAAGGTTGAAGAAGAGCATTGTAACTTTGGATTCCCATATGAAGATCAACCTTTCTGTTTTTGGTCTTATTAAGAAAATATGGATTTTACTACTTACTTTGTAACTGTGTACTACAAGCAATAAGAATATGGTACTTCCAATTTAAGATTAATTGGGTTTTCAAAGCCAAGGAAAATTTAGTTAGATAATTATGAGTGGTTGGTATTACAAAAATCTCAAGAGGGGGTGGGAGATTGCGTAACTAGAACGTTGTTTTGCTCTTTGGATTTTGAAACTGTCTCTCTCTATTTGTCTAGAATCTACACAGCCATATCTTCTTGTTGTTATTGCTGTATTGTGCTCTGCATAAAAAAAATCTCTGATAATTCAACACTCTTTGGTAATCATAATTTACTTTGCACATTATTCGAATTATCTTCATTACATTGCTCGAGTCATTCCATCAAGCAAAAGCTTCACTACTAATTAAACGAAAATTAATAAAACATTTACCTGTTACAGGGTTAACATGTAAGTTTACTCATGTATGCCGCATATAATAAATAAATTGTTTTAAGGTAAAATAGTATACATGACTAATATTAAATTGATTAGTTTTTTTAATGGTGATTGTATATATGTTGTACAAGAAAAGTATGTGAAATGAATTTTTTTGGGGTTTATGAAAAAATGCCTTTTTAAGTGTTTTCTTTAGGTTTGTCAAATAGGTAAAGATGTCACATCTGCTAAATGCAATTAATTACTGTTATTTTACGAAGCCAAAACATCTTATGATAAGTCTCACCACACTAAAAGACCTTATGTTTCATAATTGACATGATTTATATTTTGATTTCTATCTGAAAACATTCATATGTATTGTTGCAGCTAATGAAACTTCGGCTTCTAATGTTACAACTTACAAGGGAATGCTTCATTGACAATTTTGCACATTAACCCTATTTTATATTAAACCCATCAAAATTTTGATAAAAAATCATGTAATGTGAAACCAAACTCATTTCGAAGTTATTCAACATGTAAATTTCATTTATGCGGCTATAAACATTTAGGAGTAATTTTTCTTATGATTTTACATTTGACAAGAGATTGAAAAAGTGGGTTAGTGATATAATATATTTAGAAGCTGACTTAAAGTGTAAAGTTTAAAACAATTACTTGATGAAATCACGTGCAAATTGATGTAAATTCGGCCAATCATGCATACCAAATCCTGTACATGATTTTAGCCATTCACACACAGAAAGTGTGGACGGCTGACACAAGAAATTAATAATCTATTGAAAAATATAATACATTATACTACCTCAATTACTTCAATATTTTAATAACTTCATTTCTATTGCTTGTTTTGTTCAGGTGTTTCTATATATCACGCATTCTTAACCTGAACCAAAAGATATGTTTTAATAATAAGTTTGTAAACCCCAGAGAGGAAGCTTAGAAAATAAATGTTGGATACTTGTCCCACAAGAAATTTGAACTCATTCCCGTTTGAGAATTTGGTCTTGTAATGGATTCGAACTCATTTTGGCCGACGTGGAATTTGGTGAAGAAAGATATATCGATAAATCTCCCGCCGAAACCAAAACTAAGAAAAAGAGAAATAGGATGAAAAATATTGAATCTTGCTACATAAAAGTCAAAGTTCTGGTAAGGTTTCATCATTATTGTACAAATTTGATTGGTAATGACTTTGTGGCTCCTTAGTTTGCTTATTTTTCAAGATGTTGATAGCTCAGTCTCAGTCTACTTATGGTGATATGTAATTTTGTGTTACTAATAAATTCAAACCTATATTTATATAAAGGCTCCATGCCTTTGTTTCTTCCTAGTTATTGAATAATCTTATACCTTTCAATGGTGATTTATTTTTTGAGGAGTATCCATTCACTTGCTTCCTTTAAATTTTTAATTTGGAGTATTTGTCATAGGTTCATATTGATTTGAGCTAGTAGGACCACAAAGACAGTAAAACTTATCACCAAGTATTTAACATTATTGCGTTTTTAGAGTTTAAAATTGAGTCATTTGATTAAATTGTTAAAAGTCAAAGCCCTTACATATTGAACCAAGAGTTTGAAGATCGGTTTTTAAAGTTTTATTTGTTGTCTCTTGCCAATATTTTACTGAATAATTGCATCATCCATTGACGAAAATTATGAACTACTCCGGAGTACTAACTCTGTATCTTGGGGATGCCCGTTATGTGTTTGAAAAAAATTCACGTGAGAAGGGAGAATATTTGTTTATAGGGTTAAGGTGAAACTTTAAGTTCTCTCTGTCCTTGGAAGCTAGTGATAAAAAATACTTGCTTTTGAGAAGGGGAAAGAGAGAGAGAGTGTGTGCTGTGGAAGTTAACAGAGGAGTCAACAATGTCATGCTCTTTATTGCTTTGTTTTCTTTCTTTTTCTAAATTTCAAAATCTGGATTGTTTTTAAAAGCTAGTATATATAGCCAAGGTCAAAAGTTCCTTGTGGTCCTAATAGTGGGACACACTTCTGTATTTGGCATTTTGATTTTGATGGCAAGTGTGGTTGAGTAAAATTCTGGCATCTTCCTCCTTCTTCGTAAGCTTCTCTGACCGCTTAACTATGATATTAGTGAGAAGCTACATCTCATGGTCAATATATAGCTTTTGGGGTAATCAAAAGTTTATGTGAGTTGTATACTTAAAGTTGTATCATAGTTTATAACTCAAAAAATGTTTATAAAAGAAAGTAACCAACAAGCTGTTAATTGTCGTTCAAAGAACAAGCTGTTAATTGAAGTAATTATAAGTGACCTTATCCCATAAAAAGGAGGACATAAGTTCAAATTGTGGAAATCATACTTGTTAAGAAAGCTTGACAAGGCTTTTGTGCTTAAAGATCAAAAGGGATTAATCAAATCCACAATAACTAAGGGAAATCTCTGATCTTAATTTACCAAATGTATTTATTATTATAAAGGTAATTAGTAATTACAAATAAACCACAAACTAACAAAGTTTTGATAGAATGTGCACATATGAATATAGTCGGTGGTAATGAAGAATATAGAGGTAGCTTGATAAGAAAAATTAAGGATTTGAAGGAGTGGAGTCCGAATTAAGTTCATGCAAAAGCTATATGCTTGTCTACATGTATATCTATGTCGTCGTCTATAAATGAATATTCAAAAGACATGTAAATATTTTTTTTATTAAAAAAAATTTATGTACCTATGTCTAGTAATATTGAAATAGTGTATATGGGCTACCTTAGGAAAGGACCACGAGAACAAGGTCGTGATAAAATGAAAATGGTAAATATTAATGTGCTTTTTCAGCATTTTGGTAGGGAGAAAGTATTAGGGTGGTCATGCTTATAGGGGAAAAGCTACTTTGAAATTTGGTATAATAATGTATATGTGGCGTCAAAGAAACAAATTCTACACAGATCTAAACATATCTTGGCAACGTTATTATTATTATTAAGTAGAAGAATAATTATTGGACATGTCTCAAAAAGTCCAGCTTTCCGTAACCATTAGGATAATCATAAGGGAGGAAAAGAGTCTGAAAAGATTGTTGTCTGTAAATTTAGTTATAACTAATCCAAAAAACATTATAGTTTCATTGAATCTGGATGTTCCAAAAACACAGATTATTCTATACGAAATAACAGACACGCGTAGCTAAGACGTCTACGTAGCCAATTAGCTTCACATACATTTGTCTTTCCCTACTCCCACATAATTCGATCTTTTAGGAAAGAAAGGAACAAAGAAAAAATGATGTGGCCATTTTTTTCCAGTTTCTACAGTACCGTGGTGTGTTTTTTTGGTAGCTATGATTAATGAAGCAGATTATATTTTGATAAGGGCGTTGAATTAGTGCCTTTGGTTCTTCATATTAGACTTGGTTATAGATTGAAGTAGGTTCACAATATAACATTTCAATTTATTTTTTCTCATACACGTATTCAGTGCCCCTACACTAATTTATATAAGTAATAGATTGATATTTTGCCCTTGACTGCTTTCGTCATGCTATATACTGGATATATAAATCTGGATTACCTATGGAGCGTCTTGGCAATGTTCATAAGCATAACATTGATTTCAATTGTTGGGCTCTGTCAGTCAAACATACTATTGTTAGGGACATTGCCTTTTTAACCCGCCTATTTACTTTACTTTCTATTCATTTGCTTTCTGATGATCAGTTTATTATTTTTCCATTTTATTTTCGTGATGATTAAAACTATGTAATCTTTCTTAATTAATATTATTTTGTCTATTTTTTTAAAGAAAAGTAATAGATTGATACCCATCTTGTCCTTATTATAAGATATTCCTATCATTTACAAGCAAGTGTTTTGTCCTGAATATGAGTAACCAACAACCTCACTTAATATTGTTTTCCAACTTATCCCTTTTCATAAATTGTGGTTGAAAGTAATTAAAAAAAAATCACATCATTTAAAGATAAGTAAAGCTAAAAAATTTGTCAATTTTGAACTCAGTAAAACACGTAACAGTCATTTCTTGGTATATAGCATTAGTTAAAAGTGTGTGATACGGATTAGAATGAGTATAATCTAATTTAAATATAGATATTCTATAGAGCACGCATATTAAAATTGTTCTAATTAATTTATTCTTTTTTATCTACCTAAATTAATTAACTTAATTTTAATATTAGCTGCATGGGGATAAATGGATGTTGAGATATCCTATTCATTGAAAAGCAAATATTGAATGGAAACAACTAATTAAGGGGGCCAATTAAGAGATGGTTTATTCTTCATTCAACTGTGTTGACGCTGGAGGAAAAAAAATGAATGGTCCATAATCATATTGGGGTAAAGTAAGTGGAAGAAAGAAATAATCAGATCTAGACTTATAGTTGATTTTGATCATAAATTGATGAAACCATTATTAACTCTGTCTATTTTTAATGACGACAGTAAATTAAGAGATAGATGAAATTGATCATGAAGAAGATGAATGTGGTATGCTTTTTCGTTTGCCAACTGGATGAATGTGGATGTGTTAGAAAAAAGACATGTTATCTGTTATCACATCCTTAATCTTATAATGTTAGATTAACATACCATAATTTAGAAAATAACGGAGTAATAATTGGGAAAGTAAATTGAGTGGAGTGAGGGTAAATGTTGAAGTGCAAAACATGAGACGCCATCACTGGAATGAAGTACCACTAACAAGGACAGGAGCGATGATGATCCCATCATAACGTTCCAAGCTTCAATCACACAATCATGCGTCAAATCAATTCATGAAGATAGCGATATTTGATTTAAGAAAACCCAACAACAATTATATTTATCTTTGCGCTTCCAAATTCAATTAATTCGATTGTCCTTCAATTTTAATTTTTTCCCCACATCTTCTTCACACATTTCCACAAATATAATCATATCCTTCTTCAGGCAACTTGCCACTTGCCTGCCAGGTAGTGTAGTTATCCATTTTTCAATTTGACCTGCTCACTTGCAACTAACCCAACTTTTCCTTCAGCTACTACGAGCATGTTTTATAGTATATACAACTCAGCAGAAGATGAAAATTTAACGTAGGTTGAATTACATAAAAAACCGTTAAAGCTTTTAATTGATAAGAAAGACTTTTTTATCTTTACCAACGTGAGAAAGACTTAAGTAGCATAATCGGTTGTTGTCTCTACCAAATTCATAAGACTACGCTGCTATCTAAGTGTTTATTAAGTCCTTCTCACCAATAAAATTTATTAAAAGAGACGATCTCCCCTTCCCCATTTCTCTTTTAGTTTAACATCTTTAAATTACTAAAATATAATGAACAGTTCATCAGAAACCCTGCAATTCAAAAATTTATCCTTTATTCTTCAAATTTCATTTTTGAAAATGCACATCAACAATTTTGATCAAATACAGAATTTTCGCCTTTTTATTGATAAAAAACGCGATCTAGTTAGATAGTTCGAACTACATATTTGAAAAATATTAGATATTTCGTTATACATATTTGAAATTTTAAATAAGTGAATCTCGCATCGACAAACTTCTTTTGAGGATCCATGGAAACTTTCTTTTTGCTAGCTTCCCGATGAAACTTTCGTTCATTGTCCTTTTCTTTCCGCCAATGTCAATGTAAAGATAATAAAGAAAATAACTAAAAAAGAACAAATGTAAAGAAAAAAGAAATCAAATAATAATATTTCTAACTTTGATCCCTCCAGTTTGAAACAATATTTCTAGTCTTGTAGAGGTATACTTATCCAAGTTCCTATTCCCATTAAGAAAATATTTTGTAGAAAAATAAAAAAGCGATTAAATCTAATTTTTTAATAAAAGATTAAATCTAAAATTAAAATTAACTTATGAGATGAAGTATGTATTAAAAAATAAACTTAAGAGATGAAATATTATATTAATTCTTTCACAAATTTTCAGAAAGAAAAAAAAGAAGTGAAAAGACATGAAAGCAACGGGCTAGAAAGCCTCACGTCCCGCCAAATATTTACAGAAACTCGCTTTCCTAAAAGATATTTCCCTGCCGACGACCCCATCCACCTTACTAAAACCGACCTTCCCTGATCGACACGTGCCCACCCTCCACTGGATGAGCACACATCGGCCGTCCACGTGTCATGTTCCCCAGGCCCAGCGTGACGTGATGGGCCGAGAGTAGGGCCCACTAAGGAGAGGTTGGGAGATATATTTGGGCTAATGTCTGGTGAGAGATGACGGGAATCCGGGGCCCAAGAGAGACAAAGGTCAGGGGGAGGAGAATATAGTGGGGCCCAAGAAGGGGAAAGAGACTTGGGAGAGTGGGACCCAGTTCCCACGTGAGGACCACGTGTGGTAGTAGGTGGTGTAATCTCTTGCCTTTTGAGGTGTGGGCTATGAGACTAGTGGATGGCGCTGACAATTGTGACCACCGCCCTTATGTTGTGACTTAGTATTATGAGTTATGACTTCCCTTTCTTTTTCTCATTTGATATTTTTTTCTTTTGAGTGTAAAAAAAGTTAAAGAAATAGACTCTTGTGCCAGTATGGATTTATGGTTGTAGGGGGTTACTGCTACTATATTCCTATAAAGAGGAACCTTACTGTTTTGAGAAGAGAGATACTACTACAGATTAACCCATTTATGTGTGCACCATTACATGCGTTTCAAAAATCGCATGTATAGAGGGGCTTTACATGCGTTTTAAACGCATGTAAAGATAGGGTCAGTACATGCATTTTAAACACATGTAAACATTGCCTTTACATGCGTTTAAAACGCATGTAAAGAGAGACTCAATACATGCGTTTACAACGCATGTACAGCCCTCTTTACATGCATTTCTCTATACATGCGTTTTAAACGCATGTAAAAATGTAAAACCATATTCTTATTTTTTGCATTAAAAATAAGAAAAAGGGATTTAATGATATTCTTATTAAGTTGTTTTTCATTTTCATTAAAATCAAACATAGGATATATAGTAATTTTTTTAATGCAAAATTTCATTGAATATTGTGGTTAGAGCTTTACACACGTTTTAAACGCATGTATAGAAGGGGTTTACATGCGTTTTAAACGCATGTAAACCCCATAAGGTAGTGCATTGGGGCTTTGAATGAGATTTTTTTACTAAAGAGAATGCATGATGCCTCTATCCTTTAACTTTCAAGTTTTTTTCATCAAAAATCAACCATAGGACCTTGTTTCATATTTTAATGCAAAGTTCATGAAGGTTTAGTGCATTACATGCGTTTAAAACGCATGTAAAGCCTTCTTAATAAAAGAAGAGGCCTTTACATGCGTTTAAAACGCATGTAAAGCCGTATGTACTATTAAATGACTAAAATATTTGAAAAAAAGCAGTGTAGTCACAAGGCCTTTACTTGAAAATAAATTTAGTATAACTTAATTAAAAGGCCAAAATGCAATAATATCTATATTATTAATCATTTTTAATTGAGAATATATTTAGTTTATTATTATTAGCCTTTAATTAAAATGATGTATAAAAAAAATTTCATTTCCCGCTCCCTCCACTCAGACTCCCTCAGACCTATATGAAAAACTTAACTCTTCTTCGCGCCTACTCATCTCCCTGCCTCTCATAACTCACAAACCCTTGCACTACTCTCTTGGCGGCTGTCACTCACGAATCAATCTTCGAGGTGCTCACCACTCAGTCTTCGCGGCTTCAGGGGGACGACGGCGGAGGGCTTCGGGTTGAAGGAGAAGGCTGTTTTCGGAAACACTCACGAAGCTTCGGCGCTCACTCACGAAGCTTCAAACTCTCAGTGAAGGTTGTTTTCGGAAACACTCACGAAGCTTCAAATATGTGCATCCAATTTTCCAATCTGCTCTTAATTAGTCATGTGATACTTGGGTTCGACTAAGGTAGTTACTTGGGTTGTTACTGGTTTAAATGTTGGTTCTTAAGGATGACATGTTTTGTTTTTGGATGGCACTAACTTTTGTATACATGCTAATATGGCTTTTGATGATGAGTTAGTTGTGACAATGTTTTTTTTTATATATGAACATGCTAGTCAGGTTCAATGATACAATTTAGGAGGTTTAATGATATTGTAAATGTTCTGGTTTATGTAATTCTTTTGGAATGCTTGTAATTCTAAAAAAAAACCCGAAATTATAAAAAAAATTGCACCAATACATGGGTTTTAAACGCATGTATTGAGTACTCGATACATGCGTTTTAAACTCATGTAAAGGTACTCAATACATGCGTTTGAAACACATGTAATAGTACCATAATTTCATACTAAGAAACCACTACATGCGTTTAAACACATGTATTTGTAAGTGTACATGCGTTTATTGAAACGCATGTAAAGCCTTTTCCAACGGTAGCTTTACATGCGTTTAATAAACGCATGTAAAAGCCGAAATAAACGCATGTAAAAGGGGTTTTCTGTAGTAGTGAAATCATACTTTACTTTGTCTAATTTATAAGTTATTTGATTGAAATTTTCATGAGTATGTGATGACCACGTTCACATATTGTTTAATGAAGTTAGAGATTTTCTTTAATTTACATGAAATACGCTGAAAATATACTTATTATAGGGGTCTCTCAAGTCCTAGAGGTAGTCTTACTTGTCTATGAGTAAGGGATCACGCCCTCGATTATTATGTGTGAATGGGTCACTTTTCTAAAAGTTTTGTATAAAAAAATATGAAAGGAGTATTCTCTCAATCCCAAAGTATAAGTTCCTTTTAATTGAATTACAGTTTCATAAAAATAAGTTAAAGAAGATAAATGTGTAATTAATAAGATACTTTTTTTCAAAAGTGCCCCTATCAATGAATGATTAAGAGAGATAATAATTATGAAAAGAGGATAAAAGAGAATGCATGGGAGAAATTAATGCATGGGTAAAATGAGGAAAACCAAATTTAATACTCAAATAAAATGTCATTGAGAAAAAAGGGTGAATAAACAAATTTAACAACCAATTTTGTTGCTAGGGGCCTTTGGCACCATAAACTTCGTAGAGACCATATAAACACATGGACTTTGAAATATAGAGCTGAAGTATGAAAACTTTTAAACGTTATTGTTATCACTTAGCTTTTTTTTTATAAAATGTAAAGGACATTAACTAAAATTTAACTATTACAAATGTTTAATAAAGTCCATAACATAAAAAGCATACTGAGAATGAAACCATAAACTATGAAATAAAATAGACGGGGCATAGACAATATCAAACTCTTGTTGTGCATCTGCATGCAAACTGTCATATAGATCCAGTGAAGTAGTTCCAACGACCAGTGATTTGTTGAGAGTTGAGTGGTTGGAATCAGAGAGCTAGTCACGCCACTACGAGAGTTAAGAGAATATCTCAAAGCCTCACGTCGTATAATACCACAAAAGGTATTGGAATATTCATGGGTGTTACAATTCACTAAACATGTCATCCACGAAGAATTGGAAGATTCAATATGACATATTGAAGCTTGTGTAGATAGAGAAAATATGTCTAAAACAGAGCTCAAAGTATCAGAATAAAAGGTTAAGTAGATTAGAGTTGAAATATAACAAACAAATCATGAAGTTGCACGAAGAAACAAACAAATGCAGCTCTGCAAGAAGGATCTCTAAGTAGCTGCAGAGGAACTTAAAGATCCCTAAAGATATCATTTACAACTACGAAGCTTTTTGCACAAGTTCCGTAGGAACCCAGAAAGTAAGGGAGACACTCTTCCTATGGTCTCTTCGTTCTCTTTAACCTTATGACTTCCATCCTTAATCTTGTGAATCTTGTAGTCTTGAGCTTCTTTTTTTTTGTTACAAAATTTTAGGAAGGGGTTTGGGCTCAACTCAATCTAAGGGCAGAACACCTAACTCATGATCCATTGGGGCCTGTTCCTGTGGGCTCTGAGGCATGACCAGCAAGCTCATTCTGACTGTCCACACAGGTAGGTTACTTTCAGTTTCACTAAGCTACGGAGATGCCTTCCTAAGCGCCGCAATGGAGACACAACAAAGTGTCACTCCCCAGGAATCGAACTCGAGACTAGGTGGACAACCCGACGCTCATTGTTCAATCCTTTCGCCACTAAACCCACGCCGGACGATGGGTAGTCTTGGGCTTCTTTGGTAGAAAGATTACACGGCGGATTTTCAAATCAAAGGATCTACTCTTAACTTAAGACCGTTACTTTTAATTTATAAAATCTGAGACTCACAAATTTGTACACGTCATACATTAAATTGAGCACTGATTTTTCACTCCACATTAGTCATCTACTCAACCTCTCTCCTTTACCGACTACACTCTATCTCTTGTGGTACCACCGCATCACATACTCCATGTTCCTTCAACAAATTACAAACCTCTCTTATCTCCTTCCTCGTACCTCTCCAAATAACATGCACGAGGAATTTATTCTCCTCCCTCCTTCTGTTTTCCCACCTTCTCTTCACATCATTGTTCTTTACTTCTACCTCTTAAATCAAAATTAAAGCCTATCGAAACTTCTGTACAAATTTGTGGGTCCTAGCTCGTTTTATAAAGTAATGGTGATAAGTTTAGAGATAACAATTGAAAATGTCTTCATATTTCAAAGTTTAATACTCCCTCCATTCCTAAATATATGAACTAATTGACTTTTTTGGAAAATCCTAAAAAAACACAAAATAAGTTAATTATAAATTGATTTACCTAATTTTTTTTCCTCAAACTAGTTTATTTAACCTATAAACTTATGACTAATCTAAAAATATATCAAATATATCATAATTTAATATCATATATGGTAACCTTAACATCTCCAAAAAAAAGTTATCTAGGTCTTTTATTTAGGAACGGAGGGAGTATTAAAGATGCTTCACAATTCAAAATTCACGTGTATCTAAGGTTCTCCGATCCCAAAAGTTCATGGTGCCAGGACAAGGAAATTTGTTGTTAAATTTGCTAGTTTACCCTTTCATAAATAGCATCATATTATGTGATGGAGGGAGCATATTAGGTTAAATAAGTAGGAGGAATTTTGTTTGGAGGTATTTGACGTGCAATCTAATGTTGTCACAAAACTTCAACAAAAAAGAAAAGTTATCTCAAACAAGACTCCATCAATCCCCCCTCCCGGGTGTTTTAAGGATATTTATTATTCAAATCTTATTTCGGTAGTTTGACTTATTCATAATCAAATAAACAATTAATTCCATTCTTGCTTTCACTCCTTTTACATTATTATATTTTAAAATAATAAAATAAAATAAATCCCTTATAAGGGCATTTTATTTTATTTAATTGTATTATTTTATTTATAAGGTCATTTTGAACTTTTCACGATTAATTTTATTGTCATATTAAGGAAAATATGATCCCATGGTGAAAGTTGAGTATCTTTATTAAACTTTGAAATAGTCATGTATTATTGTTGATCCTAGAACAATAGTTATGTATCATAAATAGACGTTCGCCTTAATTAGTAATTACATATATTTTTTAAATTTTAATTTTGATTTTTTCAAAATATCTTGAAAAATTGGTAATACCATTTATTTTATATGGCTCCGAATATTTCATGCAAGTATGCCACAATAATTTCCCATATGAAAACTCCTAGTGACCCTACATGACCATTCACATCATTGTTTCCTTTTCAGTGCCCAGTTCCTGAAGCACCATCACATTAATTAGAAAGTTTTACTGATTTAGCATAGTTTTAGTTTTTCGCCCCTATCAGTATCATGACATGTCCGACGCGTAAATAAATTAAGATCTCAATTTATATTTAGAATAAATCAATAGTAATGTTATTTAGGAATTATAAAAAAGTTTTTTTGCTTGATTACATGAAAATACACAAATTTTTTACGAGAAAACTTACTAATTAAAAATGTATATCATTTATCATAAATTTCAAGCTGTACTGTTTACATCTAGCAATAAATTGTTATTCTTTAAATTTACTGAAATTCATAAAAGGCCAACTAAAATTCATTTAGCCGATTATTTAATTTTTTGTTTTGATGCCAATTACTATAAAAAAAATAATAAATAATTTCGTCCAGAGAAAATTTTAATGCTCTACTACATTACCTGAAAAAAAGATAGTAAAATAAACAATGATGGAAACTTCATTTTCGTGTGACGGATGATTATAACAATAAATAGACCGTATAGTCGTATACACATTTACGATAGTAACTTTTGACATGACTTGTTAGTTGTTACATTCAGTACGGTAGCAATGCTTGATAGAATCACAATCAAAAAAATATTTGTACTCCACACAAAAGTTAAAGTGTGTGTGTGTGTGTGATCATTGTTGAATACTAAACACATACTTTTGTTAATTTTATTTCAATATAAGAAATTGATTTTTCGTCCTTGTCGGCCCAATTTTTAAGCATATCAAACAGAAGGCTACGGTGGCCTGGGCCAGTCCAGGTAGAAAGAAAACATGACCCAGCTTACTCCTTACTCGTTTCTTTTTTCTTCCCACATCCCTTTTGGGTTGTTGAATACTAATAATAAGAACAAAAAATAATGTATCCATAATAGAAAAGAAAACACGGAGGTTTAATATAATATTTGGTCCTTAAAGTTTGACTTCATTTTATTTGGACCCTAAAATTTCAAACAAAAAGTGTCAGTAATTCTAATGATAAAATGGTTCAATATTTTTCAACATATAGGGAGATTTTGTGTATTAAGGAAATTGAAAATTGATAAAAAACCTCTCTTTTGAAATTTGAAGAGTGAAAATCTAAGTTAGAGTAAATTTAAGGCACCAAAGATGGAATAAAAAGGGTTAAGGGTTGATTTATTTCCGATGTATCAAAAAAGATAAGGGTTAAGGGTTGATTATGCGCGGAAATTTTAACTCGAGCGATTGTGTTAGAAGCATAAAACAGAGCAAATTCTACTTTTACTGTTAAAATATAAATGATAGATGCAAATTTTTATTACTCAACATTAATTTTTTTAAGAAAATAGGGTGATATTGCTGCATTTTAACATTTTTAGGGTAATTTTGAATCTGAAATATCTTCTGAAATAAAATTGGTCTTGAGTGAAATCTTTCAAGGTAAAAGGAGAAATAAAATGTGCAAATTGTTTTTTTGGGACTTGATTGTTTTAAAATTTCTGTTGGAAGGTTTGTACATAAACTTTTGGAATAATTATAACTATGTCCCAAATGAAAAACTAATAACAATCAAGTCCCAAAAAAACATTAAATTAAATTGAAGTTCTTAGAGATTTAAATAATATTATAATCTTTCCACAATATTTTATAAAGAGTATGATGTGTATTATTTGATAAATTTGAACATTTTAATAATTACCCGCCCCCTTGAAAAAAAATTAAATCTATGCTCTTATATATATATATTTATAGAATGTAAAATTACTTCTAATAAATGATACCCACTCTAGTCCTAAAAAATATAATATATTAATAATAAATTATTTGAAAATGATCTTCCTAAATTTTGTCTCTAAAATAGTTTATTTGATTTATAAACTATGTACTCCGACCATTCCTAAATATAAGGAACACTTTCATATTTCAATTTGTTCATAAATTTAAGATCATTTTTTTAATTTATCCCAAATTTTCCCAAAGGAGAGGAGGGAGAATAAGAACAAACATGAGAGACAGGGAAAAGAGAAAGGAGGGAGAAGAGGAACAAAGAGGGGGAAAAAGGGGAGTTAATCTATGTGTTTACTTGTTTATATGTCACATTTTAATCGGGGAAATGGGGAAAATTAGCCAAAGTTTTTTCCTTTATGGAAATTAACCCTAATAATACTTATTTATAATAATATATAAAAAATATTGTATTTATTTATAATACTTAACAAGAGATGAAGAGTGGGGAAAAATGTATATAGTTAGGATAGACTGATAATATCATATGTAATAGTAAGTAAATTAACTAACATCTTCGATCTAAATAAATTAAGGAAAATGATCTTATATTTAGAAATGGAGGTAGTAGTAAATAATCTTTTTTATAATATAAATATAAACTAATAATTAATGTAATAATAATACGCACAATTGTTCATTTTAAGAAAAAAAGTCAGTCAATAAATTAAGCATACACACACATATCAAACAAAAATGTTATATATATATATATATATATATATATGGATAACAAACAACTATATATACACACACTTATATGTGTGTATATATACATATATATATATATATATATATATATATATATATATATGTATATATACATATATATATGTATGTATGTATATACACACATATATATGTACACACACATATATCAATTAGAATTTTTCTCAAACGGAACTGTGGCAATATTAAACAATTTTGTAAGTATCAATATGGATAACAAATAATAAACGGTATCAAACTAGTCGTCAACAGACAATTACGCTAGTATCAATTTAGATAAAAAAACAATAACCGGTATCAAATTGTACAATATACCACTTACCCCCTTTATAAACGGTATTATTAACAAGGGACTATAGTGTATACTCAAACTCCTCACACACCACCACAGATCTATCATTCGTCTAAATATTTAGTCTTATAATATTAGGAATTCTATCACACTTTCTTAGATCTGTCAGCCATCCAAATATTTAGTCTTATGATATTAGGAATTCTATTACAGTTTCTTAGAATTTCCAACTCATAACAATCCTTATTATTGGAAGTCTCGCCTAACTTACTATTATAAAATCCCGCCACTTTAATCGCAATAAATGTAGAGCATACACTTGACCTTTTTCACGTGTGATTCTCCTACTTCACCCTGCATCTAATACATATACGTATATTAAACCACAGTGGATAGGTTAGTGCTTGTAATTTAATTTAGATAGTCAAAATATAATTACATGTATTTTTTGCATGTGCTAATAATAGACTATACTAATTGATTCTCAATGAGATAACTTATTATACCCACTCTAGTCCTAAATATATGATATACTCCCTTTTATCATAAATATAAAATTCATTTAACTTTTTTTTGTGAAAGTTATGAAAGTAAATTAGAACATTAAAATTACGTAGTACTACCTCCGGTCCTAAATATAAGACCTAGTTGACTTTTTTGGAAAATCCTAAAAAAGCAAAATAAGTTAATTATAAAAATTGATTTACCTAATTTTTCCCCTTTAACTAGTTTATTTGACATATGAACTAATGGATGATCCAAAAATTTGTCAAATATGTCATAATTTTAATAGTCTAATTTGCAATCTTAATCTCTCCAAAAAAAAATTCAACTAGATTTTATATTTAGGACCGGAGGGAGTATAACATATCACACATGTAATGAGATAAATTATTTTTCTGGAAAAAAGATAACTATACACATTTCGAAATGATTAATTTCGCATCCTTAATTTTTTTTCAAAAATATCAAAATGGTCTTATAATTAGGACTTGATGAAGTATTTAGATAACTAGTCTTGATTCTCAATACAAGATTTAATTTTAATTTCTATTTTCCCCCAAATTATCTCTATCAGTGCTCCTCTAATTATTATAATCAAGTAAGAGATGTGAGACACACCACTATACTAAATTAACATAAATGTCATCTTTAATTTAATCAAATTAGTAATAAATCTATCAAGCTTTGGCCAAAAAAAAATATATCTATTAAGCATAAAAAGTATAAAAAAGCCTAAATTGATTGACAACATATTGATCCCTCTCTGATTTCAAAAGTACATATATATTTTTTCTGAATATAATACTTCCATTAATCAACGTAACAATAGTATAATTAAAGGACCTTACTTAGATCAAGTTCCTTTCTCCAGGTTCTCAAGTTCTTTTAATATAGGAGTGACATTTGTCCTTTTATAACAATCATCCATTCAATCTAATGGACAGCTGTCACTCCTATATTGAAAAAACTTGAGAACCTGGAGAAATGAACTTGATGTAAGTTTTTCCCATAATTAAATAAAGATGCAAAGAAAACTTAACATCAAACTAAGGGCTATTAAAACAGGAAATTAAGTTACACAGTCCAACATCCTTCCACGCATTTGAAGCTAGAAGGCTTGACTTTAAAATGATCAGTTATAACATAACCCCTTCACGAAATATAGACAAAAGAGAACCCAACTTGATATGTTAAGAGGTTTAAAAATGTCCCATATAACTCCCTGACTCACATGATCATATAGACAAGGTTGACGAAGCAAATGCCACAGAAATTGGCAATGCATGGCCTTATGCAAACCTGGGTAAATAAAGATTGCTTTAAACCCAAGCCTTCAGTCATAAAAGCATAAACATATTCATTTTATCAACAAATTCTCACCCGGAGATCCCGTGGTCATTTGTATATATCATTTCGATGCCTGCAACGTTCCTCTTGGACTTAAATGCTCCACCATTACAATTTATTTTGACATCTACTGCCGGTGGATGTTTCTATCTCCCTTCCAACACACCATGTCTTGAGTGGAGGCATAGCATGAGATAAAATCATACTATTCGTTTGTTCTTCATTTTACCATCCACCAAGCTGAGCTACTATTCATCAAAGTTTCTAACATTAAAAGCATCAAACTTAGACACCAAAATTACATCCAAATCAAACTAGATAATTTAGTCCATGAACCATAAGAAATAATACTTGATCAATTACTTGAAGAAGTGGTTTTAGTCTGAGGGATGTTCTTGGTTTCTTTCAATTCATCGTATCTAGGGGTGTAAATGAGCCGGGCCGGGCCAGACTTTACCTAAATAGGCCTAGGCCCGTAATGCAAAAAGAAAACATAGGCCTAGGCCTAGGCCTGGTTGTAGGCTTTTTTTCAGAAAAAAGTCTAGGTCTGCGAAAAATATTAAAGACCTGAAAGCCTTTTTAAAGGCCTACTTACAATGTAGACCTTTAAGAGGCTTCAGGCCTTTTAAAGCCTACTTCGAATTTAGGCTTTTAAAGACCTACATATCAAGTTTTAAAAGACCATAAATATTATTATTATTTTTTGATAACACTAGGGTAATAGGTTTTAGTTTCACTAATAATATTATTATTATTATTTTATTATTATTTATTAGTAGTATTATTAAATAGGTCAGGCCTGAAGGCTTTCGAGCCAGACTTTAGTGAAATAGGTCTGACCTTTTTAGTTAAAAAGACTTTTAAATGGGCCTGAATATGGCCTATTTATTAAAAAGGCTGAGCCAGGCCGGACCCTAAATAGGCAGAGTCATAGGCCGCCTGTTTATGGCCTGGCTTATTTACACCCCTAATCGCATCCAACATTCACCAAATACTCCCCATCTTTGATGGGAGACAATGCTAATTTCAAATGATATTGTTAGCATTGTTTTTTTATTTGATTAACAACATGAGAATCGGCTTTCATACTTTTGAAAAACATGAGTATGGAGAATTATAAATATTTGAATTACTTAGATCTTATCCAGGTGATCTCAAATTCATTTAGATTTTGTATCTTTTGTTTTTTTTTTGTTTTTTTTTTGCTTTTTTAAGACAATCAAGTTCAAGTTGTCCACATTACATCAATCTGACTTAGATATGTTACTTTTATCAGCAACTGACTTAGATATGTTTAGCGCCGTGAAGGAAAATTAATTTCGACGGAATGTGTTACCCATGAATTATGTTTTTTTTTTTTGCCAAACATAAATTATGTTCTAATTTCATATAAACACGGAGAGTTATTTACATACTTTGTACCATGTCATTTGAAGTATAATCCTTTCATCAATATAGTTGACTGACAACTTCAGCGAAACAATTCACACATTTTATTTTCTTTACATGGGAAACTTTCATCAACATTCTAATTTTTTTTCCCAAATGTATTCTCATCCGCATGTCATGTAAGACTAATCTCTCATTATACTGAGGTCCCATATAGGGGTAGATGGTTTGTGAATTCGTTCCATTCACAAGGGCTAAGGATCGAACCCCCAACCACTTACTTAAGGGACGAAAGTACTTACCACTCACGCCAATCTACCAGGTTTTTTAATTTCTAAATGATAGTATGCTCATCTTTCTTAAAACCGAAATAAATATCGCATTGTTTATAATGAATGGTCATCCCTGATAAACCAGTTATCATTAAAATCATCTCAAGTTTTAAACCTGGCGGGTTGGCGTGAGTGGTAAGTACTCTCGTCCCTTAAACAAGTGGTTGGGGGTTCGATCCCCAGCACTTGCGAATGAAGCAAATTCACAGGCTAGCTGTCTACCCCCTACATGGGACTTCAGAACAGCGAAGGATTAGTCCCACTTGACACGCGGGTGGGATACCCTTGAGAAATCAAAAAAAAAAAAATCATCCCAAGTTTTAGGTTCCCATTACTTGAAGAGTTTAGATCATGCACTAAATAACACTTTCTCTGGTATTCATTGTAAGACCACTTTACGAAATTTAAAGAGATTAAGGAATGTAGTTAAGCTAGGTATAATTTGTGTTTTTCCAATAATATTCTTCTTTATTCCTCTTCCACCTCATAAATTTTTTTTATAAAAAAGTATAACAAGGTAAGTTGAGAAAAGATGGATAAATATATGAGATAAAGTGGAAAGTAACTTATAATTTTGACTAAATTGAATTTAAAAAATGTTTTTACATTTGAGGTTGAAGGGAATATTAGATTAGATTAGTTAAGTTTTTATCTATAATATAAATATAATCAAATATATAATACTATAACTAAAGACGATTGAATCATTGTTTCACTACCAAATATAGATTCATCTCATGGAGACTAATTCATTTTGTTCTATTTTTAAAATATCAAAATTAAATGCGATATTACACACAACACACACTTATATCCTAGACCATACTCTGTCTTTCAATTCAGTCCAAAGAAAAAGAAATACTCCATCCGTTCCTAAATATAAGACCTAATTGACTTTTTTGGTGAAGTTAAGGTTGCGAAATAGACTATTAAATCATGACACATTTGATATACTTTAAGATTATCCATTAGTTTATAGGTAAAATAAACTAGTATAAGGGAAAAAATTAGGTAAATCAATTTATAATTAACTTATTTTGTTTTTTTAGAATTTTTCCAAAAAGTCAATTAGATCTTATATTTTATTTAGGACCGGATACGGTACTCCCTCCTCCCTACGTTCCTAAATATAAGATCACTTTGATTAATTTGGGGAGATTAAGGAAGACAATAAAATTACATGATATTCCCAAAATCCCCTCAATTACTTAACTTTAAAAGGAGGAGGGGTTTTCAATGAAAAGAGTGAGTATAAGGGTAGTTTGGGCAAAATTTGAAATAAAATAGAAAGTGATCTTATATTTAGGAACTTATTCACTCCCCCAAAGTGATCTTATATTTAGGAACGAAGGGAGTATTTTACTTTATATCACATTTAAATAATTTAAAAAAGTATAATAATAGTAATAAATAGAGAATAGGTGGAGCGAATATTGTCATCATCTTCATCTTCAGTTTCAGAATGGGAAGGAAGCGAGAGAAACCCTACTTTTCCCGCCACGCACCATACAAGCGTCAGCGCCGTCCTCCGCCGCCGGAGCCCACCGCCGGCGACGACGACAACATTCCAACCACAAGGGCAGCTCCGCCGTGCGCGGTGGTGGTGATGGGGCTGCCTCTGGATTGCTCCGTCCTAGATCTGAAAAGCCGGTTCGAAATCTACGGTTCAATCTCTCGCATCCGCATCGACCGTGACGGCGTCGGCTACATCACATATCGAACCAAGGAATTCGCCGATGCTGCTATCGCTGCTGCTCTTGATCCCTCTTTTGGTATCACTATTAGTTCCAAAAAGGTACCTTTTTTATCAAGAAACTCTGATTTTAACATCAAAAACTATATAATCTCAATTTCTCCAAATTCTTGAGCTAGCTATCACTTTAATTGTGTTATAGGATAGTTTATAAGTATGGTGAATTAGTTTTGAGGGGAAAAAGATAAATATTGACAATTTAAAGTGATTAATTTTACATGAATTTTTTTAAAAAATAAAATGTCAGAGCATTCTTATATTTAGGACAATTGGAGTATTATATTTAACTAACAAAGTTTTGAACTTTGTTAAAATTTAGTTGTTTTTGGAAATTTAAGTGGTTTTTTTAAGGTGTTTGAATCTCAAAATCCTTCACTGATATGGATACTGTAAACTCAATTTAGCAAAATTTATGCACTAGCTATATAAGGGTAGAAAGTTTAGTTGACGAATTTTGGAACAAATTGTTGGACTTTCTTCTGCCCTTCGCCTTTTTTTTTATTTTTTTTGATGGGAGGCATCAGTAGTGCACGTCCTTTTTTTATCCTTTTATTGATGTACGTTCTTGATTGTTAGATATATTTCCAGTCCATTGAAAAAAATTATGACTCTCTTCTAATTTTAACAATTAGAACATAATTGGAGGAAGGGGTGTTTCAATTGAGTAATTTATCTGTTACTATGTACTGGCTCCGGTACCACTAAATATTAGACTAGTTGATTTTTTAGGAAATTATAAGAGCCAGTTGACAACCTAAAGTGCAAAGTGAAAAACTGCCAAAGTCATTAGGACAATGACTTATTAGATATTAAATTATCTTCCTTGTGACTTGAATGCATTTTGCCTATTGATTTATCTATTTTTTCTTAAATTTTGTTTATTTGACTTATAAGTTAACATATAATATAATGATACACAAGATACCTTATGATTAAGCGACATATTTAGTTTAATCTTTCCAAAAAAGGTCAACTGGGTCTTAATTATAACATGTGTTGTATTATTAGATATTGTAGCTTATAAGTCAAACAAAACAGATTGATGGATGAATTCAAAGAAATCAATTTATAAATAATTTATTTAGCTTTTTTACTGGGTTTTTTTTTAAAAAAATGAGCTAAGGTAAGGTACTAAGGGAGAGGGGGAGTATTTTTTTGTTTGAAAATTTAAAACTAAGAGAGGTAAATCTAACAGGTTCAGGTATTGTGGGCGACGGATCCTTTGGCTATGTGGAGGGAAGGAATAGGTAATGGTAACAAGGAGAAAGGGTCAATGTCAAAACTTGTGCGGGCTGAGATACCTTTGAGCAGACATGGAAGAGGTAATAAACTGGCCTCAGCTATTGTGAATCCTAAAAATAGTGAGTCTTCTAGCTCAAGTCGAGATGTGCCTTTTGGGACCAGAGAAATCGTGGCTTATGATGACATTCTGTAGCCAAGGGTTCATCCTGATCTGTAACAATGATTTATGTATTAGTTTTAGAAATTATATATTCTCATATTTAATTTATTCTCCGTAGGAATAATATGTGAAAGCTATTAGTGCAATTTGTTTTTTCTGGGCTGTATGTTGAAAGGACTCAAATCCTCTGTCCATAGTGGAAAGTTGTCACATAGATCTAGTATTGACACTTGAAGTTTTCGTTGTGTAATTTAGTTGAAGAATGATTTCTTATGCGACTTATGCTATGTCTTTTGCCTTAGTTCATTCTCTAGGCTGGTTTAATTCTGTTTTAAATTTAAAATCTTGACGTTGGTAATGTAATTGGGAACACTTTGCTCTGCATTAGAGTTTCTTTGCTCTGCACAATCCAATTGGCTTGTTTGGCTTGGCACTAGAAGCCTTGTAAGACAACTTTTCAATTATGATGTACTACTGTGTATGAGGGAAGTAACTTAAGAGGATTCTATTCTCCTGTGTTTGTGTTAAGAAACTCAACGTATATAATTGTGAACAAATATAATCGTGGTTCTCTTGGAGAGTGAAAAATTTTATTACCGGGTTGACTCTGCATTTGTGTTACTGCAGTAATTTGTTAGAGGGGGTAACTCAAATTTGAGAAGGCAATTGTTTAACCATTTGGGCTTCTTGTATAATATGTTGATAAAAAGAAATTTATTATTGTATACTGATAAAAAAAAATTTGGGCTTCTTGTATAATATGTTGCTGTTGTAGTATGTGTTGAGACTTGAGAATTGAGATACAGTTCAGAATAGGGTGCATGTTTTCTCTTAGAATTAAATTTAGACCCCACACTTTAAACTATGGGACAATAGCCAGTGTGATGTATTTCTATCGTTGTGATTATCAACTACTTAGTCAATATATTATTGTTGAAACAGGCCATCATGTATTTCCTCCTCATAGTTTTGTGCTCTGCACACCACTCATGTCATCTTCACTGCTAGGACCCTCGTTAGCCCCCTCAACCACCATTAATCAAAAATATTATTTACTAAAATATTACAAATACTCATTACTATTTTTTGTTTAATATTGAATACTCCCTCCGGTACTAAATATAGGACTTAGTTGACTTTTTTGAAAAATCCTTAAAAAAAGAAAAATAAGTTAATTATAAATTGATTTTCCTAATTTTTTCTCTTACACTAGTTTATTTTACCTATAAGCTAATAAATAATCTAAAAAGATATCAAATATGTCATGATTTAATAACCTATTTTGCAATCTTAATCTCTCTAAAAAAAGTCAATTAGATCTTATATTTAGGACCGGAGATAGTAATATTTTTCAATGACTTGAAACCTCTGAAGGAGTTACTTGTAAGTTGTAAGTATCATATTATCTATACCAACGGTGACAACATCTTCAACTCACCTATAGGCATAACCAATTAATAATCTCTTGTGTTTTCGCTTTCCTAAATTTCAGGTGAACCATAAGACAATAATCACTATCAGCATTTTTTTTTGGACTGAATCACTATCAGTATTCTCAAATCCTTATACAATATTGAAGAAGCCAAATAAAGCTAAAAAAAAAGCATAATGACTTGGTAGTTGCTACCCATTTGTATCTCACATAAAAAGTACTACTTTAAAGTCTAAAATACAATTGGGCTGGACTCGACCTGGTCACTGATGCGATGCATAGAAAAAATATAAACATTATAAATTCTAGGGTTAAACCAACTTTTGGTTTCTAAACTTTCACCTCATTTTGCTTTTAGTCCCTGAACTTTCAAATACATGGTATTGGTCCCTGAACTTTCACCCCATTTTTCTTTTAGTCCCTGAACTTTCAAACACATGGTATTGGTCCCTGAACTTTGCCTAGTTTAAAAGGATTAGTCCCTGAACTTTACTTATTTTAGAAGGATTATTCCTTTAAGCCTTTTAACTCTATTAAATCCTCCTATATGACATTGATTGTATCAAATTGAATAATTTGACAAATTTATTAGGATGTTGATGTGACAAGTATATTTTATAATATTAATTATTTTAATTTTTTTTGCCATGGATGATATTAATTATTTTAAACAATTTATAAAATCTGAATTTTTTTATCAGAGTCTTAAATATGAATTTAGATTTTATAAAAATTTAGATTGTCAGATCAACATCCTAATAAGCTTGTTTAAAATTCAGATTTTATAAGAAAAATCAGATTTTATATTTTATTTTTTGATAAAAATCAGATTTTATAAATTGTTTAAAATAATTAATACAATCCATGGCATAAAAAAATTAAAATAATTAATACTCCCTCCGGTCGTAAATATAAGACCTAATTGACTTTTTTCAAAAACCCTAAAAAAAGCAAAATAAGTTAATTATAAATTGATTTACCTAATTTTTTCCCTTAAACTAGTTTATTTTAATTATAAACTAATGGATAATCTAAAAATATATCAAATATGTCATGATTTAATAGACTATTTTGCAACCTTAACCTCTCCAAAAAAAAGTTATCTAGGTCCTATATTTAGGACCGGAGGTAGTATTATAAAATATACTTGTCACATCAACAACCTAATAAACTTGTCAAGTCATCCAATTTGACATAATCAATGTCATATAGGAGGATTTAATAGAGTTAAAAGACTTCAAGGATTAATCCTTCTAAAATAAGCAAAGTTCAGGGACTAATCATTTACAACTAGGCAATGTTCAGGGACCAATACCATGTGTTTGAAAGTTCAGGGACTAAAAGCAAAATGGGGTGTGTAATGTTACAGGGTGAAAGTTCAGGGACTAAAAGCAAAATGGGTGAAAGTTCGGACCAAAAGTTGGTTTAACCCTAAATTCTAATAATATCAACGGCTTGCTGCCACAAATTAATAACACCATTCATCAATAATACTATGATACCATATATTATTTATAATATATTAGCAATAATATCTATCTTGGCAAATAGCTAGAGGTGATAATTTGGGTTAGCTCGCGGGTTTTGAGTTAGCCTACACGAACTCGCGGATTACATAGGCTGAGTTGCTGTAACCCCTATATGCGTGTTGGAGGTATAGGCCCCCAACCAGCAAATTTTTTTGATTTTTTAAAATAATTATTTCTTTCAAAAAATGTTAAAGATAATAAATGAAATTCCATATTAACAATCTGATAAAAAATTTTAAATTAATAAAAATATCTTATCATCATCAGTCAAGAGTATAATATCCTAAATATCATAAGATTATGGACTTCCCAATTACATATTTATTTTACAATCATTTTCTTAGCTTTTTTTTTATTTGGATCTTAGCTTTATTCTACTAACAATATTATTAAAAAAATTTATGGGAATTCATGTATGTTATATTAATCACATTTTATAATAGAGAATGATATTTAAAAATAAATAAATAAATTCGAAAATAATGATCTGATCTAGGAATCTAAAAGCGCAAGGAGGATAGATTACGTGAGAGAGTGAGTCAGTCGTGGAATACTCCGAAGTGAAAGTATAGTACGAGGTATTGAGTACGGCGATAGATAGCCATATATAGGAGATGGAAGAAGAAGAGGATGATCGAAAAGAGAGAGAGAAAGAGAAAGCAAAAAATGAAAGAATATGGAGTTGGGGTGCAGGTACTGATGCCCAACTGGGTACCGCCACCCTTCAAGACCATACCCTCCCACAACTCCTCCCTCTTCCGCCCTTCTCCTCCTTCGCCTGCGGCGGCGCTCACGTCCTCGCCTTGACCTCCGGTACCCACCTTCACTCACCAACTTTTCTTTCTAACACATTTCTCATTCATTCATGGGAAAATTAATGAGTGCCTCGTAAACGTCCATAAACTCCACATATTAAACTAGGCTATATATATATATATATGGACTTACTTAAATATACTCCAAATAATTTTGGAGTATATTTAAGTAACGTCCATATGGACCATATTATTTTACTAGTATTAAGTCTCTCATCTTTTGTATTTGGAGTATATTTAAGTAAGGTTCATATAGACCATATTATTTTACTAGTATTAAGTCTCTCATCTTTTGTATTTGGAGTATATTTAAGTAAGGTCCATATGGACCATATTATTTTACTAGTATTAAGTCTCTTGTGAGAGACCTCGTATTAATTCCCCCTTCATTCATTACTTAAAAAGATTAAATTTTTATGCTCATCTTAATTTGTTTGCCCATTGAAGGAGGGAAGGTGATGACATGGGGTAGGGGAAGCTCTGGCCAACTAGGCCATGGGGAGGTTGTTACTTATGGTTTGCATCCCAAGCCTGTCACATCCTTGGATGACTACTTCATAACCCATGTTTCTGCTGGTTGGGGCCATTCTGCTTTTGTTTCAGGTTTTTGTTTTCTCCTTTGTTTTCTTTTGCTGTTCTTATTTTGTCTTGTCTGTCTCTCAATGGTGTTGCATGGTTTTGGTTTTGTTCAGATAGTGGCTGTCTGTTCACCTGTGGAGATGGCTCCTTTGGTCAGCTTGGTCATGCTGATTACACCTCTCAATGCTTGCCTGTCAGAGTGTCTTCCTTTGTTCATCACTTTGTTTCTCACATTGCTTGCGGCATGCGCCATTCCCTTGTCTTGCTCAAAGGTATTCATTTGGTCAATACTTTTAAACAATAAATACATAGTTCCACAAAAAAACAGACACTCATACAAACAATATATAGGAATGCTTAATTTAAAAGATGATGCTCTCTCCACTTCTAAATATAAGACCTATTTACCTAATTTGATTAGATTAAGAATGTAGTTAAGTTAGTTATTAGCACATAATATTACCAATATACTTAGCCATCTACGTTTACCCCCACCCTCCATCACTTATTTGTCTATTATTGAAGAGCATTGATAAGGATAATTTGGGGGCGAAGTTGGAAAGAATTAGAAATGTCTTATATTTAGGAGCGGAGGGAGTATTTATTTTGGTCCTAAATATAAGACTTCATTCCATTTAACTTTGTCATCTAAATTTATGATTTTCTCCCCCAAAGTATCTCATATTGATTGCACATGTTAAGGGGTTGCGTGGCAGTTCAAATGTACATGATTATCACGACTAATTTAGAAAAAGCAAAGCTCATTTATAAATAACAAATTTAACCAATTTTCTTAATATCATCAAATTAGTTATCAAGCTCTTGTACTAAGCATTGGACATTGTACATGTATTGCAATCTTGGAGTTTGTGGTGTTCTTGTCCCTCAAGATAGTGATGATTGATTGATGATAGGAATACAGATAGGTGGTGTTTTCTAAATATTTCAGAATTTAGGAATATATATAAGATTGGCAGCTACTACATATATGTTGCGGTTGATTAAACTACGAAAGGCCATTGCGATACAGGTAGTTCTGGGAATCAAGTTTATGGATTTGGATCTGGGAAGCGTGGTCAATTGGGTATCTCCAGAGATAAGATCAAATCCATCAGTGTTCCTGAAGTGATTAGTGAACTTGAAGATAAGGATATTGTTGAAATTGCTGCAAATGGAGATCATAGTGCTGCAATATCTGGTAAATTCATAACCTCCCTCCTTCCTGATATATAGATTGAATATAGAGTTGAGTTCACAGGGAAAACTCGCAAATCCTAAGGGAGGAGTATTATCACCAAAAAGTACTTGTAACCAATGAGCAATATCGACCTATTGTCATTCCCTGCAGTAGAATTTGTTATTACATAGTGTTCACTTGAAGTACTTTTTCGTGACCAAATTTTTTTCCTTGAGATCTCATAGTGTTTTCCCCTTCTTATGAACCAATTGATTTCACTATGAATCTTGTTGCTCCAGCTGATGGGAATCTTTTCATGTGGGGAAGAGGATTCAAAGGCGTTGCAGATGCTCACTCTCCTCAACGGATAAGTTCTTCTTTGAGATTTACTAAAGCTACTCTTGGATGGAACCACGCATTAGCTTTAACTGGTATTTTTAGAGCTCCTTAAACTTCATGGTTTTTTTGGTAGCCTCCGTATCTGAGAAATATGTTTTTGTGGTTAAAATATTTGTATAGATGAAGGGGAAGGTTTTATGATTGGTGGTAACCACCTTGGAGTGCTTACAGATCCTCAGATATCAAACTCAGCAAAGCAATCACCTGGTACCTATACATGCATCTTAAAGCTATTATCATAATTCATGCACTTTCTTTTGCATTATGGTAGCTGTTTCTGGTTTAGGAATCATCTTGAATGTGTTTTGTTTTTTTCTCCAAATTCTTGTAGTAAACATAAAAGAAGTTAAGCTGGAAAAAATCCCCAGTATTGATGGAGTAAAGATTGTTGATGTGGCTGCTGGAGCTGAACATTCTGCCTTAGTCACTGGTAAGATCCATATTTTCTAATCTTTACTTCCTCTAATTATGATATTTGGAAAAACAATGAATTCTTTCTTGTGATGAATTGCAGAGAACAGAGAAATAAAGACGTGGGGTTGGGGTGAGCATGGGCAACTTGGCTTGGGTGATACATGTGATCAAACAAGTCCAGTCACAGTGAGTCTTGGCTGTGAATTGAATGAAGCAGAATCAATTAGAGTTTTCTGTGGGAGTGGGTTCACTTTTGCTTTAGCCATACATACCCATTGACCCTTCACTACATTGATACACTAATTTAATGTGAACTTATCTGTATAGAAATTTTGATCCATTAGCTTGGTTTTTAGTTTTCCCCCCTTATTCAAAGGGGCAAAGCACTAACTGCACCGGTTACATGTCATTAGACCACAATGCCACTGGCACTTGGTTTTTTGTTTTAAACCACTAATCACTAATGAGAGTTCCAAGATTTTATCATTTCAGTGCTACTGATATTTTAGAATTTGATTCCATCACACCTAGTGCGTGGTGTTTAATATTTTTTATAAAATTGATTTGAGTTGCTCTATAGATTTTTTTATATGCATAGGAAATTTCACATTAAATTTGTCAGAAAAAAGATTTTTTTTTTATTTACATTCTAAAGATTTGAAATGAGTCTCGCAATGACTTTTTCTTGATAACGAAATATGACATTTTTATTCGTGTTAACCTTTTGTGTGTTTTCATTCTCTTCAGATTTTTCTTTTCCTCTTTTTGCCTCACTTTTTTTACCCTTCACTTTTTAATGTATCCATGCATCGTACCAGAAGTAAAATCTAGTCCATAATGAAATAAGTCAAATAACAATCACTCCAATAAGACAACTGATTCAGAAAAAATTGTATAAAGCAAATACACAAATGCCTTGACTACAAATTTGTTCCAATTACATTTTGTTAGCATCACTCAAAGGCATATAAACACACTACAAATTACTGATTTAGTCAAACTATCAGAATCAATTGGCTACTACAAATGTTACAAGTAATCTGCAAGTTCAAAGAATCAATGAGCTGCTCACTATTATTTACATGAGCCAAAAATGAAATGAAAATCAGTGGAAGACTACCTAAACCATGTCAATTGTTGTCTGCTAAATAAATAAAATCCGAAGATCACTAAAAAGAATAACTATTCCTGAATGATAAGGAGATTATTCTCGTAGCCATCATTATAAACAACTGGGCGCAACGGATCAATTTTCCACTCCCCATCAACAATGAACTTGATCTGCAGCCAGGCAGGAAAACAGAAGAATTAAGATTCTTGCAGAGCATATGTTACCAGACACATAATCATATTGCTTGAGAATATCAGAAATTGATTACTACTCCCTCCGTTCCTAAATATAAGATCACTTTGGGGAAGTGGAAAAGTTCCTAAATATAAGATCACTTCCTATTTTATCTCAAGTTTTGCCCAAACTACCTTATACTCCCTCTTTTCATTGAAAACCCCTCCTCCTTTTAAAGTTAAGTAATTGAGGGGATTTTGGGAAGATCATGTAATTTTATTGTCTTCCTTAATCTCTCCAAATTAACCAAAGTGATCTTATATTTAGGAACGGAGGGAATACTACGAACCTCATATTTTCCTGGATACAACTGTAGATATGTCGAGAAGATACCAGTATTTGATTTCTCCATCTTTCTCTGCAATAAAATGTTATCTGTCAGTATTAAATATGCATTTTATCAGTACAAGACACCTAGAATGTATCAAAAGAAAGAGCATTTCATATTCAGAAACTATTTCGTATGCCAGGTTAGGATTGTGTAGTTCCACAAGCACTACATAAACCAAGATTGAAATTACGGGGACCGGTTGATAAAAAAAATCTGGTTACAATTTCGACAGCTACTTGTAACTGATATTTGATCCCTTAACTAATATGGCATGCTGTGTTAATTTAGTGAATTTGAATACAAGGTTATTGCCCCTCAAAACCATATCAAAGGCAGTATTGGGAATGACACCCAAAACCAGGAATAAAAATCCACATGATAGGCAAGCCATTAGTGTAGTTTAGCCCAGACAAGGAAGTCAAGCAGGTCCTACACAAGTCATCAACAAAAACTACTTTTACCACACAAACATGCTACTGTTTCGTGGACATGTTTTGGTATGACTCAATAAAGTTTTGGCCAATAATGAAATATGCAACAAATTTGAGTTTCATAAAACACTACTTTAAGCAGCTCTGTCAAGTGCAAATAAGGATGCTCATCTTAATATGGGTCACTTCTTAGAGTTCTGATGTGCAAATAAACTGATACTTGAAATCTAACTGACAATATTCACAAAAAATGTCATTACCTTGGAGGACCAACCATCAAATGATCCTGCTAAAAGTACTTCTGAGGCTGAATTAGGCCAAACCACACAAGTGGTTTTAAGAAATCTTAAAGCTCTATTAGCATTATCAATCCTCTTTTGCTTCTCTTTAACCTTCAAATTCGCATCCCTGAGAGAAAAGAATGTGTTGCTGTCAACGTTAATATTAAGTAAACTAGGGATACATGAAATAAAATGAATAGAATCTATTAATACATTATTGCCATTGTCATCTTTCCTTCTAACACTGCCAATTTAGCATGAATTGAGCGCAGTTTCTCCTTGGCCTTAAAGATTTCATTTTCCTGGAATTCCCAGGCATCAGAAAGATTCTGTAGATCATCAGAAGAGCTTTCCCAGCCCTAATGAAGAATATAGGACAGGGAAGGAGGATTAGTATGGCATCCCAAGGAGAGTCATTTGTGTTCATCTCAGGAGTAAATGAAAATAGATTTATAAAAGGACCTTTAAAAAGGTTTATTGAATCAAAAGGAATATAAATTAACATAGGATAACAGATTAAAATTCTTTCATCATCAATGCAAGATAGTCATATTTTACATAGGCATAGTTATGAGCGCAGATAAATCTAGTTGATTGATCATCTTTTTTGGTAATTAACCCTATAACATAATGCATTATGGACATTAAATAACAAATATTATCCTTTAATGATATATTGGGCATGTAAAAAGTTTCTCAATCCAAAGGAAAGTTACACCAATCTCTCCTCCCCTCTATTCTCCAAAAAATGGCTTTGCATTTTCTTTTGTACACTTTTCATAAAATTCTTTTATTTTTCCATACGTCTAAAAATAAAGAGTAGATGAATGTTCAAATTAAAGTTCATTGTGATGCATAAAAACCAGAGCTCAAATAAAGTATAACCGTGTTATTACCCTTTTTCCCAATATGTCGGGGGTAATTTATAGAAAAAAGACCATTATTGGCTACTCACCGTCTGAACTTCAACATCATCCGCACCAGACCTCAACGACTGAAGTACAGAAGATAGCTCTGACTCAAGCTGCTGGACACGGCTTTTTATTTCCTTGAAATTTGCCTTCCCACTGAAAGGAATTGAGTCTCCCTCCCTATTTATAGTTTTATCAGAAAACTGTGTAATTTTGGGGATATCATTTCTTGAAACATTGGCCCCACCTCCTTGACAATTTACACTAGGTGTAATTTCAGCATCTATAAGTAGTATTATCACAAAGACATTAGTTTATTCTCTTGAATAAGCCAAGACACAAGCCATAAAGTATTCATATATATTACCTTCAAAATTTTCAAATGAGGAACCATTTCTTTGAATAACCCAACTTCTCCACATATCTGGTTGAAGTGAGTTTCTTAAATCATGATCACCAGTTACAGATCTATTCTGATTAAATTTTCCCAAGAAACCATCAAAAGGACTCCTGTTTGAGCTTACTGAGGAGGGTTTGGTGCTTTTATCATGGTCAGCTGCTACCTTCAGAATAGAGTAGAAATAAAAGAATCTTAAAATTTATTTTGAACAAGAGAACAGGGAATCTTTGCTAAGGAAAGAAAAACACCTACTGTCTTCTAAAAAACAAAGAACTACAGTCAGCCAGAGTTCTAGTTTCACTGTATAATGTCTCAATAATAAGCTCATATAATTAAAGAGTTGGCATATATCACATAACCGAAATATATTATATAATCAAAGGCCTTGTAGCCTAGTGATGACATTTCCTCAATGACTGAAAGGTTATAGTTTTAATCTTGATTATAACCTTTAATTAAAAAAGAAGCATGTGATCTATATAATGGAATGCAGATAGAATCATGTTTACTTTGAGATTATTAATGTTGTAGAGAAAGAAATGTAAAATTAGTGTTGCTATAGGCAGGGTCTATGAGAGGGCTAAGTTGGGGGACTGATATAGCAACATTTTGGGTCTTTAACTCTTTTATTTTTTGTCTTTTGGAAATTGAGAGTGGAGAGGAAAGTTCTTGCCTTTTGAATGCCTGGTAGGGGTGGGGGGAAGATCAATGTT
Organism: Mimosa pudica; assembly: GCA_029929735.1. NCBI lineage: Eukaryota > Viridiplantae > Streptophyta > Magnoliopsida > Fabales > Fabaceae > Mimosa > Mimosa pudica. The sequence goes on from JAKELP010000024.1 coordinate 9,153,217, forward strand.
CTTCATAATTTTCTATTTCTATTTTAGTGTTCTTTTTTTTTTGTAACTCCCATAATTCCATCAAGGGGAAGAATACCTCGTTGGTTAACATAAACCCAGTGCGCTCTATCAAATTTTAAGAGTATCCAGTTATTTCAGGACTCATGAATCTACAGATAATTATAATTGACATGACACACCAATTCACATGATCCATAACATCATAAAAGGCATCCTAAGAGACTGAGATTACTTACTGAATTTATACGATGACTTTCACCTTTATCTTCACTATCTCCAGGTGAAACACTGTCTTCTGTGTGACTTATTCCTATTCCCAAAATACTATTTCTCTCTTTCTCCAGTCGATTCAATATACCCTCAATACCAGACTGCTCAGCAATTTCTCTGTCAGACAGAAAACAAAACTTATACTGCCAATTCAAGAGTCATATCTAATGCATTCACTAAATAATAGCAAATCCAACCACACTCCCTTGTCCTACTTATGTGCAAGAAATTAAATTAACATTACATGAATAGAGATGCCACAAAGTTAATACCATTTAATCCCTCCCTACAGCTCAGCTGGCAAACACTTATGCTTTATCAAAAGTACTGCAAATAAAAAATGTGCATGAAAACTGAAATCTCACACTGATCTACCAGGCGAAGGCGCTGCTTCAGAATTGTTAGCTGAAGATAAATCTTGGCCAGAACCCCCAATTTCCTTGCTTTCAATTTCACAGCTCATGTTTTCACCATCACATGCATTCTTAGCCAACAAATCCTCATCTCTAACAAAAACTTCTCCCAGTCCTTCTTCATTCACTTCATCCAAATCCCACCCAAGTGTAAGCCAACCACCTTTCTTAGTAATAGCATCAACCAAATCCAACCTTCCCGAATCAATCAACTCTCTCTTACTAGGAAAAGCATTTGGGTTCTCAGAACTATTCATAAACTCCAAAATCTCAGCTTCAAGAGAAAAATCCCCCTCAAAATCCCAATCTTTACATCTCCTAACAATACCATTATAACAATTCCCAACCCTTAAAGTCTCAGAACACCCCACAAGGTTCAAAGCTGCAAACTTTTGCACCACCCTCCTTCTCCTCAAATCAACAACATAGAAAAGTGAAGGAAATCTCACAGAACTCAAATCAGCAAAAAATACAGAAGCATAAAGTGCATGCATGGTTCAGGCATTTCGCCAAACAGCTTATCCCCACATAAAAAAAAAAAAACTTTTGAGTGAAAATGAATCAAGCACCAAATAAAAGCATAGAAAAGCGCGGGATTACACTGAACACTGAACACTGAACCTTCACTTTCAACACTGACAATGAATACAATACATGTCCTTTATATATATAATTATATTATATATAGATATAATTTGTTGGTGTCAGCGTGGTCCGTAGGACACTGGGCGGGGAAAGCAAAGCTGAAATAAGAAATAGAAAAGTGGGGTATGAAAAAGATTGAATTTTTAGTGTTGTGTTTGGATAACGAAGCAAGTTAAGGTGTACTATAAATCTTGTCTTTGCCATTTTTTTATTTTGGCTTCTTCCTGTGTTTTCGGTCCTAACATGAGATTGAGATACCACGTGACTTCCCTGTGTTGTGAAAAATAAAATATTTAAATGATTTTATCCCATAATATAATTAATATAAAGTGATAGTATTTGGGTTAGTTAGAATAATAAATGTCATTTTAACCCGATGGATTGACGTAAGTAGTAAGTGCTCTCGTCCCTTAAATAAGTGGATGAAGATTCAATCTCTAACTCTTGTGAATAGAGTAAATGCATGTGGCAGCTGTCTACCCTTGTATGGGACTTCAGAGCAGCGTGAGATTAGTCTCACTTGACACGCGGGTGGGGATATACCCTTGAAAAACAAAAAAAAAAGAATAATAAATGTCATTTTTTTTCTTAAGCTTTTTTCTCTCAGTCATTTATTCCACTTACTCCCTTTCCTCTTTTTATCATTACATTTGTTCTCATTCTTCCCTAGATAAGAGCATTTTTGGAAATAAAAGTTTGTCTCCTACATAATTATTGTTTTTTTAACTAATTCTAACATTTTTTTTTTGGAAATTGTGATTTAGTTAAAACAATCTTATAACATAGGAGGGAGTATTTATGTATTTATAATATCACTATGTTATAAAGTGCACTTATGATTTTAGAAATTATATCTAAGCTGACTCACTTTGTTTTGCGCAAGAGATTCAATTTATGGAGATAGAAGAAAGTAGTTGCAAAGGATGGGAAGTTTTCATGCTCTGGATATCTTTTGTAATCTTGTTTATCTTGTTAGTTGTTACTTCTAATTAATCAACTTGTCTAAAGTGTTTTTTTAGAATAATCATCGTCCCCTCACGTTGGTGACCATGTGAGAACAACATTTGTTTCATCACTAACATGACATTTGAATACTGACACTAATTCAAAGAGTTTTTTAATGCCTCATTCATATCATCCCCCTCTTCCTCTCTCTAACGTTGATTCAAACCAATGGCTATAGGCTATATAGGAGCAACATTTGCTTCACCATGCATACACACGAATGCTAAGACGATTCATCATCTATATGACACTCAAATACTAACACTTTTTCATTCTGTTTTATGCATATGGTAATGTCTTATTTGTGTGCAATAAATAATCATAAATCTTTTAATATAGACTGCAAATCACAACCTTATTGGCTAAGGACAAACTCCTTTTTGTTAATATTCTCTCTTGTCATAAATATAAGATTTATTCATGGAGTTAGTTTTGATCTAATTTTTATCGTCTTCTTTCCAAATTGTCCATATTTGGTACTCCTCCAATAAAAATCCAATAGATGATTGAGAGGATTTTTAGAAAAAATTACAACATACGAACTAAAATAACTATCGCCATTAGTTTAACCAAATTAATTACATATATCTTATTTATTTTGACAGCAGAATGAGTATAAAGTACAATAAAGTGTTGTCTTATTTGACGGGTTCTACTTCTTTTTTAAGTTAACATTTATTTTTCAACATAGCAAGACCTTACTATATTAAGTGCACATAGCAGATCTTATCGTTGTAAAATTTACACATTGACCTAATTATATTTTTATTGCCTTTTTAATTACCCTACTAATATACATGTATACATATATCACATAAAACATGCATGAGTAATACTGTGTTAATTTCGTTTTAAGCACATCAACTTTCGATTAGATAATAAATAATATTCTAAGCGGCAAAAAGGTGAACTCACGGTTATAAGGTTATGATTTCATATTTCAATCATGTTGTGACTTTATTGATAGGCGATGTAAATATCTTTTAAGTACTCTTTAATTTCGGAGTGACATTCTAATTCTAATGCGTTTAAGAACGCCGGCCTAACTTTTTCATTTTATATGAAAAAACTAACAAGTACGCTTTTGCCATAAATTATGGTTCCAGTTAACTGATGTAATGATATCTGCCATCATCAAATGCACGTTGATGGCAGACTTTCATTACTTTAGAATAAAAAGCTTTACGAATATTCTCCCAACAAATTTTTGTACGGCTTGTTGGGCAGTAAAAGCTAAAAGGTAAAAAACAACTGTTAGCTACTTTCGAGGACTCGCATGAAACTCCCAAAGTCCCAGTGTCCTTCATTGAAGTCAAATACTGAATTAAAGCTTCTATAATATTGATCACTCATGGGGTTGCACCCATGTTTTGTTTTGCAGCTAACTTGTTAGTTCACTTCATACTACTAGGCCTTGTGCATACTCTCCTTACAAGTAACATAATAACCGTAGGAAATTCTCTTTGCCTTTCCGCTTGAGTATTTTTGAGCAGCTTGAAAGAAAACAATGTGCATAATTTTAGTGGAAACCAAAGCACAACCAGATTTGGGTGAACGATGATATAAAGAAGTTTAGTGCATAATTCTTTTTTTTTTTTTTTGCCAGGAAAAGGTTATACTTTTCATTAAACAAAATACTCCCTTTGTTCCTAAATATAAGATTACTTTAGCAAATTTGGAGAGATTAAGGAAAATATTCCAATGAGTTAGGATTACATGAAATTTTTAAAATACCCCTCACCTAAGTTTTAAAAATATCACACTTTTCAAACCACTATTTTTTGGGTGAAGGGAGTATAGGGGTAATTTGGGGAAAACTTGAGTCAAATTAGAAAATGATCTTATATTTAGGAACAAGCTCTCCTCCCTAAAGTGATCTTATATTTAGGAAAGGGGGGAGTAGTACAGTACAAAGTCTGAAAAATACAAAGTACAATACCAAATAAAATAACAAAATTAAACAAAAGGTCATGAACAAAAACTTAAAACAAACAAATCAATAATACATTGTATGATTATCCATTATCGAAAGTGTCATATATCTCTAATGCAGCATCCTTCTCCAAAATAACCTGAAGTTTGGTCGGCGATCTAAGCACCCAATGGCAAAGGCAAGACCCACGCATCATGGCTTTTGCAACCCAGTTGGCCGCACAATTCGCCATCCTTGGAATCCATTTAATTAAAACAATATCATGGTTACGTCTAGAGCTCCTCCATTCTGGTTGCACGTCTTTATTATTGAGACATGAGATTAATTAAAAGTCATATTATCCGGTTTAAAGGGCAAAGCATGAACAGGTGCTCAATACTTTTCCTTCTGTGGTGTTTTTAATTTCAGCTATAACATATTTTGTGTGCTCGTCGTTGTGCTTGCAATCTGACTGTGAAAGCAGATTTTTGTGTTATGGGTATAAAACTATAAATACGATTTAGTGTAGTCCCATAATCATAAATACATATTTCTGTTTTATAGCTGTATTGTTTGCTCATTGCTCATGTGTTATGTGCTAGAACACACATGATAATTTCTTAATGAATGGGGGCTTTCCTGTAGGAATTTATGCTTTTTCCTCCTCAAAAAATTTTTCTTATTTTTTAAAAAAACGAATTTATTAACTATTGATAAGAATTCTAGAAATTTTTGTTATTGAAAAATATTATAAAAAGATAATTCTAGAAATTTTCTTTAAGAAAAAATTAAGCTAGTTAAGAAGTTTGGGTGGGCTGGGCTGGGCTAGTCTATTACTATTATATGAAAAGGCCGAAGTTTCAGACAGGTTTGTAATTTAATCTTGGGAGTGGGCTGGGCTAGTCTATAACCATGGGCTTGAAAATTTATCCCATTGCAGAGCTCAAATTTTAAGACAAAATAGAAGAAAGACAGATTTTGAAAAAATGGAGGATGGATCAGTGGCCTTTCACAGTTTCTTGAAAACCAATAATTTCTTGAGGTTGAATAGGTTAGTTTGTTTTAGACTTTTAGTGTACGTTAGGTGACTGTCTGGAATCTAATAGAAGCAATTAAAGAAATTCTTTTTGGCAAGTTAAACCAAAGCTCTCTTATCCATACCATATAAAACATACTTAAAGATCACCCATAGATGTGCTTTGTTGTATGAAATTGACGTCTTAATTATATATTTCCACGTTTGAGTAATAAGTGATTTGTATTTGACATGCGCCATATCTCTCTTCATGATAGAAAAAGAATTGGCTTCGTTTTACCATTTTTTAGTATAGATGAATTCAAAAAGCTCCCTCCCCCAATAATACATGGCAATTTTTTTTAATATTATTCTGTCCCAAAATATAAGGTGATATTGGAGTTGATTAACATGATAAATGTATTTTTCAAGTATTGCTTTTACTTAATGTATTTTATATTCAAAAAATTGTGTTAGCTTTACTTTTTGAAGAGAGAGGAGAAAGAAAGATAACACACAAACCAAAACACACAATTTATTTCCCCCACATATTCTCTTTTCTCCCTTTAAACAAGGGTATTTTGGACACAAAATTTTGTCTCCTACCTAATCATTGCTTTACAACTAATTTTAACCAAATTTTTGAATCCATTATGATAATGCCTTTACTATGTGTTATAACATACATATTATAACTTAGTGGCAAATTTTTGAATCCATTAGTATTAAGTTTACTTGGCCTTATAATATAGGATAGAGGGAGCAATTTATAAATCAGTTAATCTGGAACGCAAACACACAGAAAAAAATATCTCTGATCTAATCATCTTAAGAAATCTTTTAGTAAAATATTACTGTATAATTGTCAGCTGCTGGTGAAGTTGGGAGGCCATTTGTCCACATATAACGCCCATCTTTTTCCTTTTGAAAATCCCATCATGATTTAAAAGCCCCACATATAATGTCATTGACTGAATCAAATTAAGCGAGTCAAAGTTGTTTCAGTTCATAAAACGAGAGAAGCAAGTTGATTTGGTTTTTTTTTTTTGAATGGTCTTGGAGATTAAATATTATGCCTGCAGATCTGGATGAAGCTTCAAACGCAACCAACAAATATTTATGAAGCCAGATAATTAGAGATCAATAATGGAAATTGAGTGATAAAGACCATCCACTTATCACATTATTATACACAAGTGGGATAATATTTATCCAAAGGATAGTGCTTAATCATTTTGAAGATCAATAGATAAATATTGAATGTCATTAGAGATAATAGACGTGCAATATAACCAATGTGGGAACATCGACAGTAACATAGAATGATATAGTCCAAGTCAGGGGACTGTATATGTTCCAACTTCTAATACAACCATGTTACGTAAACTGTTTTTCTTTCATATAATAGGCATTATAATGCCTATATGATTAGGAAGCAAGAAGTAACTTAAATAAAGGCAAGAAAAAACGGAAATCGGAGACTCCATAAACAATTAATCGAAACAAAAACCCGTTATTCACACATACACACGGGTTTAATTTTAGACTTCGAAGCTTCAGATGCATCCATGTCCTTGTTACTCCCCCGTTTTTAAATATATAAAACTATTTTACCTAATTTGATTAAATTAAGTACATTAGTTAAATTAATTATTATTACATGATATTACCAATTCACTCTATCCATATACCTTTATCTCACTCTCCCTCTCCCTCTCTTGTTTGTTTTTATTAACAAGCACAATTAGGGTTAATTTAAGAAAAAATGAAAACAATTAAAAATGGTCTTATATTTAAATATAAATTGAAATTTGAAAATAGTTCCACAAGTGCGTTGATAGAATTTTATCCATGCTAAATAATGAATATAATCATTAAATCTAATTAAAAGCTTTTTGTCAAAAAAAAAAATAAGTAAAATATTCCCACTCTCTCTCATCCCATATAGAAGTTATTTAATTTCCAATTTCCTACTAATTCCTATATATCAACAAGAATAATTAGATCAATTATTTTTATTTTTTATGACATGATTTATTATAAAGAGATAAAGCGTGTTACAGGTATACAGTAAAAGAAGAAGAAAAGAGAATGGTCCATGGAATAATTGAAGAAACTCAAAAAAACCAGTGAATTTGTATAATTTGTCAGGGTAGTGTATCCAAGGTTTGTTTGTTACCCACTTTGTTAAGAAATTTTAACATTTAATTTCATTTTGCTTCTACAGGACTTAACTTGAATTTTAGAATCTTTTGGTTTTGATTTTAAATTAAATTATTACAGATGTCTTCAATGAAATTCTCGCTTTAATTTTATCTCCTTTAGCCAAAAACAAAGTCCAAATCAATCAATTTTCGCCATATATCATATAAACCTAAACTCGTGTGTCACATGACAAGTAAACTAGTTATCATGATCTTCCATTACAACAAAAAAATAGCTAAAAAAATGTCACATGCGTGATAACTAATTTCCATTGCAAGACCAAGCAAGCAGGATTTAATATTTATACTGTTGTTCGTTCACAGAGGCTCTAATGTAACTTGGCGTTTGCCCCTTCCCTTAAAATAAAAACAGACAGAGAAAGAAGAAAAGCCAGTTAAGTTCTTCATTATATCGATAACTACTCATGCTTCAGGGCGCAAGTTCAATGAAATAGGCCAAATTGCGAGACGATGACGTAAGAATAGTAAAGTAGGTGACTAATGCATATTACAATATTAATTGATTATTTTGCCATCAAATTAAATTGAATTTGATGAAATGTATAGTGTGATAAAAAAAAATCGATTACATGCATGATGCATCCACTAGCTGACTTGTTTTCACATCCTTCGCATTCCAGTTGAAGTATTGTACTCACCCATCACACTTGTAAAAAGTTGAACTTGCACCCACTTGTTTTAGCCAAAAAAATTAATAAGTAGTCGTTAAAAAGTATTATATTGTGCGAGTGAATAAAAAAGGTCACGTAGCGATGGTGACAAGTAATTTTAGTTAATTTATTATGTTTATTATTGTTTCAAATTACTGTATGGATTAAATAAGATTTTGTGTAAAATATCATATTAATGAGATCAGAAACTAATTTTTTCAAAAATTAACAAGTCAATTTAATTCTTTTTAGGTAAGGCATTACGCAATCTTAGCTTATTATAATATCACTTTATCAAAAATGTTTCTTTAAGAAATTAGGTAAAGGTTTGTGGGTGATAAATACATATGTTTCAAGACTGATCTAGAAAGGTTGTTACGTTGCTGATTTTTTTCAGTGTCCTTTTTCAAAAAAATAATAATCACATACATCTAAAACAATTTAATTTAATTTAATTTATATAGTTTACGGATATAACACATATTATATTTCATGTTGGAGTTTTTTTTAAAAAAAAAATTAATACAATATATTTATGGAATGAATTTAATTAATTAGCCATCATCATATCCACAGATTTTAGCTAGCTTTTCTTTGTCGGAATTATTTTCATCCTGTTTCAAACTAATTATTGAGATAAATGGAGCAAAAAATTAGGAATGAGTTAAGTCTTTTCTATCCTTAAAAATAAAAAATAACATAACTATATATAATTGCAACAAATCATAAATTAATATGCATACAGTTATCAGTCATCACATTATTTTTGTCATTGTTACTCTAATTAAAAAGTATTTAACCACTTAATTAGGATAGATAAAAAGGATGAGAAATTTGGTAAAATAATATTGAAAATGTTGATTATCTATGGTTTATAATTATTGGTGTGGTGTGTGTATTTAATGGGGGCAGGTTGAGCCACCACATGTTTGGATATTATTATCTGGATCCGCATGTTGTTACTTATAATCAATCAAAGGTTCCTTCCTTTAATTTACAACTCTACTATTTCACCTGTCATATTAATTGCAATATTTTTATGTATTAAATTTATAAGCTACAAGGCTATGGGCAGAAATTCTGCATTAATTAGATTCTAAAAAGAACTAATTAAAGAAATTCTACATTTAGGCTGAATTTTCATTCATGCATATATATATAAGTGACTAAGTGAGTTGTATCACATACACTTGCACGTTATAAAGAGTTTTAATTACACATAGTCACATATATGAGCCTTGTTAAGAAAATGTTGGAAAAGTCTAACAGATCCTCAAATATTTAGTGTTTTTATGTGCTAACTTAAAGCTATTTACATAGTAAAGATGTAATATTGGTCTAATTTGTGCTTAAAGAATATTGTACTGATGAATCCCATTTTAAATTAGATTTAATAAATATTTTGGTATATTTGAGAGTTATTATCACAAAATCAAATGGATTTTCGTGATAGTTTGACAATATATTAATTTGATAAATCATTTGTGGGAATTAAATTAATATAAATATATTTGAATTAAAAATATATTTGAATTAAAATGAAAATAGGCAGTTAATCAATTTTAGTTTTATAAAGGAAAATAAAGAAAGAAATTGTAGGGTATACATGTTTGGATCAGATAACCAATATATTATGGAAACGTGATTGAAGTATAAGTCAAATTGAAAATAAAGTCAGATTGAAAATAAGGTATATTGTATAATGAGATTTATGTATAGATTAGGTGAAAAGGGTGACTTATAAGTGATAATTAAGTCATATTGTATATATCTGGTTTCATTGTGTTGAATGTGCATGTAAAATAAGTTAGAATTTGTGATTTACTTTCATAAGTTGCTTATAAGTTGAAAATAAACTACTTTTTCTACTAATGTATGATAGTTATTTTAAATAACTCATATAAAAAAATAAATCCAACCAAACATCCTAAAAAAACATCCTAAAAAAAGCTCTTTCCTTAAAATAAGTCATTATTTCTCCTTTCCTTTGCTTGCTTTGTTATGTATGTGTTTCCTTCTTGTGCATAAAGGTATACGTGGGTGGCTGGATGTATGATGATTGATGTTTGAAAATTCAAAACACATATTCTTTTTAACTAAGCCATGAGCTACAATGCATCGTTTTGACAAAGGAAATGAAAAGCGGCGCACCTGGACATAAAGGGCATAGGATTTATCATCTAAAAGACCACTTTACTCGCCGGTCTAAAGAGAAAACAGCGCCGGACACACAACAAAAAAACCATTCTCATCTCCTCTCAACCTCACCTTCATCCATCTTCATCTCTTCACCTCTTTCACCACATACACCATGATGGGTGGATGGCTAGAGCTCACACACGTAATAGCTAGGGACTCTTAATTATATTTTCCTTTCTATTGTATATATGGTTTCCTAGATTTAGGTTTATCAATTATACATTTGAGATTTGAATTTGATGTTTTGATTAATTTGAATTGTTGTGATTTTTTTCTAGCAATGAGGATCTCATCAATATAATATGTATATATGTGTTCTTTATATTTCCATTGATTTCTTTCTATAATTTATGTATGATTAGGATATATAAGTTTGATTTAAGTGGATTATAAGTGAACTCAATGCATTGCTAGTCATTAATCATACTTTGAAATATTTAATACTCCCTCCGGTCCTAAATATAAGACCTAATTGATTTTTTTAGAAAATCCTATAAAAAAGCAAAATAAGTTACCATTCTCATCTCCTCTCAACCTCACCTTCATCCATCTTCATCTCTTCACCTCTTTCACCACATACACCATGATGGGTGGATGGCTAGAGCTCACACACGTAATAGCTAGGGACTCTTAATTATATTTTCCTTTCTATTGTATATATGGTTTCCTAGATTTAGGTTTATCAATTATACATTTGAGATTTGAATTTGATGTTTTGATTAATTTGAATTGTTGTGATTTTTTTCTAGCAATGAGGATCTCATCAATATAATATGTATATATGTGTTCTTTATATTTCCATTGATTTCTTTCTATAATTTATGTATGATTAGGATATATAAGTTTGATTTAAGTGGATTATAAGTGAACTCAATGCATTGCTAGTCATTAATCATACTTTGAAATATTTAATACTCCCTCCGGTCCTAAATATAAGACCTAATTGATTTTTTTAGAAAATCCTATAAAAAAGCAAAATAAGTTAATTATAAATTGATTTACCTAATTTTTTCTTTAGATTAGTTTATTTTACCTATTAACTAATGTATAATCTAAAAATATATCAAATATGTCATGATTTAATAGCCTATTCCGCAACTTTAACCTTTCCAAAAAAAGTCAATTAGGTCTTATATTTAGGACCGGAGGTAGTAATGTTTAATTGAATGTATTCATGAAACTGAGTGTTAGACTTACCGATTGGTGATGTTTAGTATTTTAGGAAACTCAGACAAAGCTCAAAGGTGCTAAAGGGTTTGACAATTCCTAAATAGTTGAGATTTCATTGATTAGGTAATTGGACCTATATGGAGTCATAATCAAGTTTGATATCTTAATAAATTAGCACCTAAATTGACTCCTTAGATATATTTATTGATTTTCACAGCAAATAATGACTTTTCCAGTTTCATGCGAGTATTGCATGTAGTTGTTAGGTGAATAGTTGTGTTTCTTAGGCTCCTCCAAGTAAATGACACCAATTAGCATCCACTAACCTATTGATTCTAAATTTCCTTGAAGGACTAAATATAAGGCAACACTACATCGATTGAATTTAATTAGCCCAAAATCATTGTCCTCCGAAAATCCTCATTCACATGCAACCAATAGCCTAAAATAAACTCACTTGAAAAATTGAGATAAGTGAAATGCATCTATCATTTATATGTTGAATGTGACCCACTGACCCCTCAAATTTTAATGAACCCTTTTCCTTTTCATCATCTCCACATTCATTGACCTAAGAAAATCGTAATAATAATTCATCGTAGAGAAAGAGAACTCTAAAACTGAGATTATTTAACTTTTTGTGTCAATCACTAAATTGTTTTTGGTTGCCAATTAGTTCAAAATATATATATTAGCAAAAGTTAAAAATAAAGCCTTCGTATCAAATATGTTAATTACTACTGATAGCCTTTGTGGTATTTCTTGAAAACAGTTTATTTCACTCTTAAACTGGGTCATTTGACTTTCATATATAGTTGGATTGCTAGTTTTACCAGCCCAACAGAAACTTGCTGAACTTATGAATTGAAATCCGCGTTAAAAAAAGAATTCTGTTGCATGCATTTTGCATATTGTAATTTAATCTCCTCATCATCATAGAAAAAGGCAATAGACTGAATGTAATAAACAAAAAAATTTCGAAAAAATTGATGTGATAGCCCTCAAAATAAGAGAAGTTTAGTCTTTAATGATCATGAATGTTGTGGAAATGATGATGACGATCAAATCATTTATAGAAGCAAAATAAAAGAGAGCAAGGTTCAGAAATTATTAAGGGACTTTTTATAAATAAAAATTGTTGAAAAAAACAAGCATTTCCTCGTGCCATGCATGACAACCGACCAAAATTGATATTCTAACAACAATTATTTATCGAAAGGAAAGACTCAAATATCAGTGACACAATGATGGATATGATTTGCTCCTACTTTTTAAATACAAGTCATTCTTAACTGATATACACCTACCAATAAAAATAATCAATAGTAATCAACATTGAGTTTACAGTAAAGTCCTAGTAGTTTTTTTTATCCATGATCAAGGTATCGCCTCACTCGACAAGTGAGAGACTAATCCCCCGCTGATTTGTAGGCACCTCAAAGGGTGGGACAGCCGACCTGGGAGATTTAATGTTTCTCCATACCCAACGCTATAGTAAAGTCCTAGTAGTTTTTAACAGTATTCTTGTTATATATTTTAATTAATTAATCTCCTAGGTCATTTTAGTTTACGCTATAGCTCATTGATCTTATTAATATAGTAGAATATAAAAAGTTAAATAATCTTTAAGATTAAAAAATAACTTGTTAAAGAATTAAGAAAACATCTAACAAAATACCTTATAGATAAGATTGGAGGGATTTTATGATTATTAAATATAGCTATAAATTATACAAAATTTCTTTATTTCAACTATGTCATGCATGTAAATAGAAACTTTATGGCAGACTCCCTCCCAAATAATATGATATATTATTTTTTTCCTTTCAGTTATCTATAAATAGTTTAAAATTTTATAGGTGTATTTGCATTTAACTCGATGTTTGACTGTTTGAGATTGTATTCACAAAAAATAGGGAGTCTAAAATTATTAGTTATTTTGAGGTCATATATGCATAACTTTTAAAGTTTAGAGGGTCCACTATTAAAATTTAAAATAAGTCAATATGGTTATAGTTTAAATAAAGTTTTATACTAGAGTATTCCTGCTATATTCCCTCCGGTCTATAATATAAGAGTCAATATTTGAATGATTTTGATATAAAATATAAGAGTCCAACTTACATTCTCTCTTCATTAATGTGTTTTTTTCTACCTTACCTCTAACTCTGTTTCATATCCATTAATGTTTGTATTTCTCTCTCTTAGTAGTATCAAAGTAAATATGAGAAATATTATTGGAAAAAACATTAACTTTAGACACTTAATTAACTACTTAACTTTTGCATGTTTTCTTAATAAACGGGTTTTGGCGGCTAGACTCTTATATTATGAACCAGAGGGAGTATACGATGAGGCCATTTATATACTTATAATTAAGGTTCTCAATTAGCTAAAAGATAATTGAGAGGATTAAAGATAGAGTGGCATGATTGGTAATTGATATGTAGAAATGAATGAACTAGTTGTGGGACAGAATATAATGGGCAAAAATCAGAAATTGGAAATACATTTCTCAAAGCTTAAGTCATGGTTTTAGCTAGCTTTCACGAAAAAGGGTGATTTTATGCAATATTTTTTGTACATACATTCTTAGTATTCCTAGTGTCTTTAAATATTTTGTGGTACAATTATCACTCTAACAAATTTTGTACCCACGGGATAAAAAAATTTTTTTGGTGCCAAACATGGAGTATAAAAGAATACTATAGTGTGTTGAATGCATTACAAAATGCTTTAGAAAGTCAGATACACCTGATAACAAATACTCCCTCCGGTCCCTAATGTAAGAGCCCAATATTTGAATGGTTTTGGTCCCTAATGTAAGAGCTCACCCCATATTCTCTCCTCATTCAATGCATTTTTTCCTACTTTACCCCTAACTCTCTTTCATATTTATTAATGCTTATGCATTTCTCTCTCTTAAAAGTACCATAATAAATATGGACAATTTTAGAAAAGAAGCATTAACTTCAGACACCCAACTAACATTCACATGTTTTCTTAATAAGCGTTTTTTGACGGCTAGCTCTTACATTAGGGACCGGAGGGAGTACTACTATACTGGAACGCTGGATGTGCATGTCTAAAAGCTACACACACTCCTATATATGTGTGTGTCTCTGTGTGTGTGTATTCAGTTTTGAAAGACGTGTTTTTAGACACATTTTTTTATTGGCAAGTTTAATGCTAACATTGAAGCGTAACCCTTTCCATTCCATCGCTGAGTTTCAATAATTATTTTAGCTTTGGAAATAGTAACTCATCTCCATACTTTCCTCCCGATACTTATTTAAACACGTAATATATGGAATGAATATTAATAGCTCAATCCGGAATTTCCAATTAGTAAAAATTATATATTTAATTAAAAAAGATTCATGCTAATTTGTCATTAGTAGGCAGTTAGAACAATGCTCTAATTTGGGCATTCAAAAACATTACTAATAAGTATTAACGTTTTAAGTACTCTATTTAATCAACACAATAAATTAAGGAGATCCAAAAAATGAACACAATCACAAAAGAATATCAATATATAACAAATGCCCAATATAATAATTCATTATTATATATATGTTAGATGTTCATTTCACCTCATGGCATTTATAGAGTACAAATTTAATTTGGTCACCCCACAATTGACGACTGAGAGGGAGGGTACGTATATGGGGACATCACATAAATATAAAATATAAAAAATAACATTAATTTATACTTATCATATAATATAGGTATATTCTAGTTTAGCGTCGACATGAATATGTCCAATGGTTAAAACCAAGAAATGATATGGGAATGATTAATGATATATATGAAGACTGAGACAGGAGTGACCACAGTTCCACTGAGCATGGCTAGCACAGCACGCAATCGACTATCGTCCACTGCTTCTATCACTAGCTTACTTTTGAATGCAAATATATATATATATATATAATGGAGATTAAATCTAGACATTTTGGCCTAGGTTATCGAGGAGACGGATTTGAAGAAGTAAGAATGGAAATAGATAGATCCAAAGGAAGAGTCTCAAAAGTAAGGTTTATTGAAATCGCAAAGTTAGAAAGGACAAGTGTATAATATATGTAAGTGATCACTTGTTGTTAGTGCAGAGTGTTACGAAAAATATTGTTGATGTATGTCTGCTGTTAGTAAAAAGTTTGTTGGATATGCATATATTATTCAGTAATAACAAATATAATTGTCAATCAAGGTAACTGTTTTTTTATCAAAGTCAACGCAATTTAATTAAGTTAATTATGTATTGTAGGCACTTCTAATGGTCAATATTCTTCTTAATTTGTCTATCAATAAGCGCAATAAGATAGTTTCTCAATTGCATTATATAATTACCCTTCGATCCCTTATAATCTATTTGTAATTCTGAGATTTTAAGGGATTTCAGTATATTAATTAGCCTTATTTAATTAGGATCGAACACAATTTTCTAGTAAAAATTAGATCAATCTTCACAAAAATAATAGATGATACTAGGAAAAAATAATGTCATTGGTTAAAAAATAAAATCATGTCAACAGATAATAAAAAAATTCATCTTAATAATGTTCATATGTTTGTAAGAAAATGATCTTCAAAGAAGCAATAACAAAAAATCCTAAGTTCCAGTTTATGTTAAATGAACTCAATAATACTTGAATATGACACAATAAAATAACTATTATGATAATTATTCAACTAGTGAATATCACTACAGTTAATAATATGAGAAATTTTGCAGTCCCCCCGTTATAAGAGGTGATGACAAATAAATGTCAACATAATGAAATGAATGTTCATTTTCACTTCTTGACCTTGCAGATGTAAATTAAATTAAATAACTCTGTAAGGTAAAATTCAAAAATCATGTTAATCTTTACAAAATAATATAACTTCGTTTTTATCTATTTGTGTAAAATGGTTGAATGGCTCTTATAATTAAGCATGAAAGGAGCATCTACTTTAATTTAGCGAATAAAGTACCTTGTTATTTCTGTCCGAAAATTATCTTGGCATTTTAATTAGAGGGTTCATTAAATTAGAATTATTCACAAGATAAAAAGACACGGTGCGCGGTTGAGTAATTAAATAAAAGAGCATAGGACCGGAAGGGATTTTAAAGCCATTTGTCAGTATCCGAGTGCATATAAATAAGGGTGGCGGTGAGTGATCCTTTCCCTAAGCTCCAACCCATATATTTCCAGCAAAAAAAATTCACATAGCATTGTTATTATCATTAGGTTAGAAACAACACCTAGAGAGAGAAAATGTCATCAGGCTCGCCAGATGAAAAAACCAAGAACCACTCTTCATCATCATCATCATCTTCTTCATGGTGGCTTTTGTGCAGCAGAAATTGCATTCCCTACAACTCTTCAACTTCATTAACATCATCAATGGAAGAAGCAGACAAGGGAGGTGGCCACTTGAAGAAGAAGAAGCCAGGAGGATGGAGGGCCATGCCATTTATTTTAGGTCCTCCTCTACTTAAATTATTCTTAAGTTATATGTTATTAATTACCTCTGGTCCTAAATATAAGACCTAGTTGATATTTTTTTGGAGATGTTAAGGTTACAAAATATGTTATTAAATTATGACATATTTGATATATTTTTAGATTAGTCATTAGTTTATAGGTTAAATAAACTAGTTTAAGGAGAAAAATTAGGTAAATCAATTTATAATTGACTTATATTTTGCTTTTTAAAAATTTTTTAAAAAAGTAAACTAAGTCTTATATTTAGGACCGGAGGGAGTATTATGTTATGTCTTCACTTATTGTTTAATTTGTAGTGCGAATTTTAGTAACATGGTGTAAGAGTATGTTTGCAGGGAATGAGACGTTTGAAAGGTTGGCAGTGTTTGGACTGTTAGCAAACTTTATGGTGTATTTGACGAAGGAGCTTCATCTAGAGACGGCGGAAGCATCAAACGTATTGAATATTTGGTCTGGAATTACCAACTTTGCTCCTCTCCTTGGTGCCTTCATATCTGATGCTTATGTTGGTCGCTTCAAAACCATTGGTTTTGCCTCCTTCGCTTCTCTCCTGGTACTCTCTCGATCTCTCTCTTCATGTTACATGTGTTCAGTATTCTCTCTCCCTATCTCTACATGTTTACATGTGTTCAGTACTCTCTCTCTCTCTCTCTCTCTTAATGCGCAATTTAATGTTCCGTTTGTCAACTTCTATCATCAATTATGCTGGTCTTCCGATCCATAAAAATTAATTACTATATTCACTGTCTATATTTAAGTATTTTGTAAAGTAATATAACAATATTTTTATTGATAAAGGGTCTAAAATCAAATATAAAATTATAAATCGTGAGATCTACATGCATGATATATAGATATACGACTATAACTAACATTAAGTAGGCAAGCCGCAAGCCGATTCATCCATCTTGTATATATACTGATGTACATATGTTAAACACAATTGAAACCGATTGCTTGGTGAAAAATAAGCCACATTTTTAAGAACATTTTTAGGTTCTTGAAGATAAATTTTTGGATTGATACACAACTTTTGGTTCTTAAACTTTCATCCAATTTTAGTTTTGATCTCTCAACTATGAAATTAACGGTTTTGATCATTGAACAATTGAACTTTTGATAACTTTGGTTTTGATTTGTAAACTTAAAAAAACTTGAAAAAACTTCAAATCCAAATCAATAACCAACAACAAAATTGACTAAGAGTTAGTAGATCAAAATTAAATTGGCCAAAAATTTAGGGATCAAAACCATCCAATCCATTTAAAGTTCAGGATCAAAACCAATATTAATGGAAAGTTTGAGGACCAAAAACACCAATTTTAAAGTTTATTGATTAAAATCAAAATTGATGAAAAGTTTTGGGACTAAAAGTTTTGTTAAACCTAAATTTTTCAGCAATTTTTCATTTTCTTATTTAAATTGAAAATTAATTTTTTATTTTTCCCATAATTCTTTTTTAAAAGAATTATATATAGTTTTTCCTGTGCAATACTATTTTTGACAAGTATATTTTTTTTCACTTCGCAATAAATCTCCTATTTAAATAAAGACTAAATGAATTTAAATTTGAAGTTTTTTGAATTTTTTATGGAAAAATTTATATATGAAATTTTAATTATGGGGTAAGTTTATATTTTGGCGTGTGTATGTACATGTAAAATAAATCTATATAAGTTATAAAAAAAATAATTCTATATATGTTTTACAAATTACTCCCTTTAAAAGATATTATACTTAGAAATAAAAAATTACTGTATATATATAGGTAAAATAACTCGATATAAGTTTGTCTTTTGGAATATATTTACTAAAACAAAAGTTTGATAATTAATGAAAGAACATGTCGGCGCCCTCTAAAAGATGTTACTTCTACCTCCCTGTACAACCTCTGAGAAGCCTGGTTCATATTAAATTTACGCTGTTCATTGTTTGTTGGTGCAGTTCAGATTCTCACTTTATTATTTGTAAAAAAGAAAAAGATTTCCTTGTTAGTCAATTCGTAATAAATTGGTGTTTGCACTGTCCCTTACTTTTTAGTGAAAATGTACGTAACTTCAACTCAAATTAAAAAATAGGGTGAATGTCCAAAAATATATATAACTACTCCCTCTGGTCCCTAATGTAAGAGCTAGCCGTCAAAAAAACGCTTCTTAAGAAAACATGTAAATGTTAGTTGGGTGTCTGGAGTTAATGCTTCATTTCCAAAATTGCCCATATTTATTATGGTACTTTTAAGAGAGAGAAATATATAAGCATTAATAAATATGAAAGAGAGTTAAGGGTAAAGTAGGAAAAAATGCATTAAATGAGGAGAGAATATGTGGTGAGCTCTTACATTAGGGACCAAAACCATTCAAATTTTGGGCTCTTACATTAGGGACCGGAGGGAGTATTAAATAAAGAACAAAAATAGTACATAATCATTCCAAGTATATAAATGATAACCAACTATTGGGTATAAAATAAAAAATGATATTTTTATTAATATAACAATAAGATTAGACATGAAAAGTTCAAAATGACATTATAAATTTATATTTTTTTTATATATTTTCACTAATTTATAAAGGTATTTTAGACTTTTCATGTCTAATTTTATTGTCATATTATTGAAAATA
This sequence comes from Mimosa pudica, assembly GCA_029929735.1. Classification (NCBI taxonomy): domain Eukaryota; kingdom Viridiplantae; phylum Streptophyta; class Magnoliopsida; order Fabales; family Fabaceae; genus Mimosa; species Mimosa pudica. Next base: position 9,172,840 of record JAKELP010000024.1, read on the forward strand.
TCATTTTGTATCTCATGCCCAATAATTGTTTATCATTTGTGTACATTCGAATAATTATATACTCCCTCTGGTCCTAAATATAGGACCTAGATAGAGACTTCATTTTGGTCATAAATATAAGACCTAGATACATTTTTGGTCACCTTTTTCCTAAATTACCCTTCTTCTTCTTAACAACTCCTTATTTAGGATTAGATAGGGGAGGAAGAACTACTAAGTAATTAAACTAATTAAGGAGAGGTATTATTGGAAATACATCTAAAATTAAGTCTTGCTTAATCTCCCTAAAAAAAATTATCTAGGTCCTATAATTAGGAATGGAGGGAATACTATTTTTGTTCTTTTATCTGATAGTTATATATCATGTTTGTTTGAGCCTTTGCTCTACAAAATATAAAAAAGAACAAGAAACTCATTATATTATCGTCTGGGTCAAAAACTCCGGATTATATTGCAAGTTTGAATATTATATGAAGATTATTGAACTGTACGAAGTGTGATGACAAATTCTCCTGAAATCAATGACATGAATTTCAATTTCACGTGTTCTGCGTTATGACATGTCACTTTCAAGTATCTTAACTGCTATCTCTTTCTCTATCTCTATCTCTCTCCCTTAGATTTTTTCAGTCGGATTGTCTCTTCTAATTATTTTTTCTTTTTTGCAAAAAACAGGGGATGATTACTCTAACTTTGACAGCTTGGTTACCAAACCTTCATCCTCCTTCTTGTACACCTGAACAACTAGCACAGCACCAATGTGTAAAAGCCAGTACTACTCAGCTTAGTGTTCTCATCGTGGGACTCTTATTTTTAACCTTTGGCTCTGCTGGTATAAGACCTTGTAGTATTCCATTTGGCGTTGACCAGTTTGACCCCACCACTAATGAAGGACGGAAAGGGATCAATAGCTTCTTTAATTGGTACTACACTACATTTACTGTGGTTTTGCTTGTAACTCAGACAGTGGTAGTTTATATTCAAGACTCTGTTAGCTGGACCATAGGTTTTGGGATACCAACTTCGTGTATGTTCTTCTCAATCATCATGTTCTTTGTTGGTATGAAGATATATGTTCATGTTAAACCAGAAGGGAGTATTTTCTCTGGCATTGCCCAAGTCCTAGTGGCTGCTTATAGGAAACGACATGTCAAACTTCCAAGTGACAACAAGATTGATGGGGTTTACTATGATCCACCAATGTTGGAAGGTTCTAGTGTTTTGGCAAAACTCCCTTTCACCGATCAGTTCAGGTGAACCATCTCTCTATCATGGACAATTTCATTGACAAAATTACTATAATATAAGGTCTGATCCTAAGAAAAAAATTATCACCCAAAAGTTTTACAGCTCATGAGCATCCAATGACAAGTTGACAATAGAGCTATGTTGTCACTTTCCCTTGAAACTTTTCAATTATTAAAGGGTGATGGGTAGCTTTTGCCTCATAAGTTTTAGTTGGGGAGTAATATTTGTATAGATAGTAATTCTATTGTCGAATTTCATCATAGAAGTATTAAAATGAAGAAATTTCACCTTGTAAACGCCAACTTTTTAACCCTCGATATTAGTTTTATAATAAAATATGACACTATTGCTATGGTTTTGAATCTAGAAAAACTTCCAAGACAAAATCGGTTTTGGTAGAAAATTTCCAAGTCAAAACAGACCCTTAATTAACCAGTTATTAAATCAATTCCTTGGACCTTATACTAATTTCCCAATTTCTATTCTCTATATTTTAGCATTAGTATTAGCATTATTGAGTGTCAAACATATCAGCAGGAAATTAAATCTGATCACATAGGCTTTACTTTATTGAACAATAACTACTAATTAGAGTAGGTTATCTACCAAGAATATTAAATTATCAGAGATAACTTTGGTGACTAAAATAGCATATCTTTCTCATACTTCACTAACTTTCTGGAAGTAAATGACTCATGAACCGAAAAGTCAGACATGTCAAATCGTAATGCTGTAATGACACCATGGGGTTCTTGTTTTTCTTTTTCTTTTTCTTTTTAGGAGCTTAAACAAAGCATGTCTAATAATGGAGGGTGAGTTGAACCCAGATGGGAGCAGAGTAAACCAGTGGAGACTAACAAGCATACAACAAGTAGAAGAAGTAAAATGCCTAGCTAGGATATTCCCAATATGGGCAGCAGGAATTCTAAGCTTAACATCAATGGCACAACAAGGAACATTCACTGTATCACAGGCCATGAAGATGGACAGACACTTAGGACCCAAATTTCAAATTCCACCAGGTTCAATTTCAGTAATCTCATTTCTAACCATAGGCCTGTGGGTCCCATTCTATGACAGAATCTTTGTACCTTCGCTAAGGAAAATCACAAAAGACGAAGGTGGCATAACTCTTCTTCAAAGAATTGGAATCGGCATGATCTTCTCCATTCTCTCCATGATTGTGGCAGGAATGGTTGAAAAAACAAGAAGAGATCTTGCAAATAAAAATCCAAATCCACTAGGAATTGCGCCAATGTCGGTGATGTGGTTAGCACCACAGTTGATTCTCATGGGGTTTTGTGAAGCATTTAATATTATAGGACAAATCGAATTTTTCAACAGGCAATTTCCAGACCACATGAGGAGCATTGCCAACTCCTTATTCTCTTGTTCGTTTGCTTTGGCTAGTTATGTAAGTGCCATTATGGTTACAGTTGTTCATAGTACCACAAAAACAGAGAAGAATCCAGATTGGCTTGCGAATAACATCAACGAGGGGAGATTGGAATATTTCTACTACCTTATTGCTGTGATTGCTGCCTTGAATTTGGTTTATTTTCTCTTTGTTGCACGGCGATACCGTTACAAGCCAAGTGTTACTGGGGATTTTGCTACTGATGATGATGTTGAACTAGCTTCGCAAAAAGCTTAGGGGAAAATTTGGATCGATGTTGGTGACTGGAATTATGATTATGTATGAATGTTAAAGTGATTGCAGCGAGTTATATGCGTGTATATATATGACTCTTTTTCTTTGAGTCGCTACTATATATTGACTTGCTTTAATTCAGAGTTATTCAATGGATAATAGTTATATGCGTGTATATATATATGGCTCTTTTTGTTTAAGTCGCTACTATTGACTTGCTTTGAATCAGAGTTATTCAATGGATAATACTTCACTACTTCTAATTATAACATTTAATTGTTTTTTAGAAATCAATATACAAAATAGATTACTTTGATTATATTTAATTTTTTCCCCAAGAACTGATTCATATTACTTAAAAATTATTGGACAATCAATTTACATGCAATCAATGTTGGATATTCTGATTTCTTAATCTACACAAAAAAAGTTCAATTTATTCTTATAATTAAGACCTGAAAGAATAGTACCACTTTTTTAGTCTTTAAACTTTCAATCAACATTGATTTAGTCTGATATTTGAACTTTGATTGGTTTATAGTATTGACCTATGAACTTTTAAATCATTGGATTTCATTGTTAAACCTAAACTTTGTTAAATAATCAAGAATGAGGAATCATCATTTTTAATCGTTATACCTTCACTCAATTTCAGTTATAGTCTCTAAACTTAAATGTTAATTGATTCAATCTTAGAGTTTTGACTCAATTTTGATTTTGGGCTTCAAACTTTAATTTTAGTGGTTTTGATTATCAAACTTTGTGTTGTTTTTTATCATTGGTCACTTAAATTTGTATTGTTTGATTATCGTTGATCTCTAAATTTTAAAGGATAAAAATCACCACTTTAAAAATTTAGTGATAAACAGTGAAAATTTTGAAAAATAAAAACCATTATTTTTAAAATTAAAATATCAAAACTAAATCCGAGTAAGAAAATGAAAAATCAAAATCACTGATTTAAGAGCTTTAAGATGAAACAAAATCAAATCAAAACTAAAGAAACAAAAAAGTGGTATATAATAACCTGTCGTCGTTCAGTTGTGCGAGTCATGAGTGTATTATAAAAATAAAAATGAGAAAAATCATATAGTTGTTGGTATACAATGATATTTAAAATTGATGATATGTCTCCATGTTAGCTTGGGACAGTATTTATGCTTATGTGTATTTTTATTATTTGTGAGAAAAGGATAGTTGAGAATTATATTTTATGAGATTATCCATGAACTTGCATTGGAAAGAAATTAAATTTAGGCATTATAAGTGGTAATTAATTAGGGTTATTCCTTGTTACTAGAGGCATTGTGGCCTAGTGATATAGCATGCATCTTCCCAATATATACATGGGAGATTACAGATTTAATATTGCTCTTAAGTTCAAATTGTTAGTAGGTACTTACTCTTGTGACTAATTTAACTAATTTTTCAATTCCCTAGTTATATATCATGCTGAAATTGAAAATAATCAAAAGTAGTTTCATTGAAGTCATTATTATAAAAACTGTAAATGGATTCTTATAAAATGAAATAATATGACAAAAATATGGAAGCTTAAAATTCATTATTAATTCTGATTTTTTCTTTGCCTATTTAAGGGCGATGTATTACTCCTTCATATCTTCATTATAGCAAAATTTTTAATCTTTTTTATAAGCACTTAGTAGTTTATAATGACCATTAATTACATTTCTCATGTTATGCCTGTATTTAATAAGGAAATTGGGTAAGATGATAATAATTTGGTAGTTTAGCTTACAACAATTGAATCAATAAGGAAAATATTAAAAATCACTTGCTTTTCAAAATATAATTATTGGTTTTAACTAATTCTAGTGGTTTGTTTGGAGTAATAAGTGGCTTATAATAATAAGGCCGGAGAGTATATGTATTTGTAAAAGTCTTGAAGATAAACCACCATATTGCACGTGTTTTGTTTTGTTTTGTTTTTTTAATTTATCATGAGTTGTGACTTTCAGAGCTCTTGCGTGTGTATTTATCCTATCGATCATTTTTCCAACATTAAATGATGACATGTCGTATTATTTTAAGTCATCATTTTCACGCTCTCCTCGTTCATCGATTTTTAGTTTTCTCTATATTATTAGTGCCATATATATTTGGTATATGAAAATTTCAAATTTTCATTAAGCAAATGGAAATCCCGATTTCTAGGCAATGAAAGTAAAAGATTTATGTCATGTGTCTTTATTTTAAAATAATAAAGTAGATGTCCTGTGTGTTATACGAAATTTTAATTTTTTATAGCTAAAACAATGTAATTAATTGAAAATTTTATTCATATGGCATTATTCATATTTCTAATAATTTTTGAAATAAAAGTAATTATAAGAAAATGAAGAAATGTTTATATAATTAATAGAAGTCACCTCAAAATTTTGCTAGTTCCTAGTTGCACTAAAAGACATTCCACAAATTAAATCAACTTGTCAGATTTTATAGTAAGTTGGAAAGATATAGATGGCTTTTAATTAGTCAAACTCAATATTACTTATTCTTCGAACTTTTAATCATGTTCGTGAGATTTCTAATGGCTCAGCTATAATTACCAGGTTAAAGATAAGTCAATAAAGCCGATTGATAGGAGTAAATCAACAAAGAAAAGGAAGTCTATGATGTGATATTATATATGGACCTTATGAGAGAAATAGAAAAATGTAATAACTCTTTTATATATTACCAAAATTATTATATTTTCCAAATTGGCATATATAATAATTCATTTCTTAAAACTTTGTTTAAACCAATTCATTAACCAAATTGCATAGTGATCATCACCATCACTACCCGAGTTCTCATCAATGGAAGTATTGCTTTTCTAGTGTCATGATAGATTTGCTCATGAACCAAAAAAAAAGTTAGCAGCTGGAGAGTCGGATCTTAGGGTAATGTAGGCCAACTTTCTTGACAATAAATTTCAATGATTTAAGAGTTATTTGTCTATAAATAGTTAATTGGATTTTTGTGGCGAAAAGAGTAAAAATAATCTGGATTTTTAATCAATCTACTTGTGGTTGATTTGCTTTTCGTAGTGCTTATATCCTGTCATCCATACTCCATAGTACCATGCATGCAGATTATTCAAAAATTGAATTGAAAATATAGAATGACTTAATAAATCAAAGAGTTTATTACATGCATCCTTTACCCGTCTTTGTGTGTGTTTGTGTGTCTTTCACGTCCGAAATGAAATTTACTCGCCCATTACACTTATAAATATACCCATCTCACTATTTGATCGATGAATCAAGTCTTGTAACTTGTGTCTAAAAATTGTTTTTATTATTATACCTTTTTTTATTACTTTATATCTTTTTTTATAAAAGACAAAATGACATTAATTAAAATCTAACTATTACAAAGGTTTAATAATAATAATAGAAATATAAGAAACATACATAAATCAGCTAAGAAAGAAAACAAATAGGAGAGAGACAACGCCGAACTCCTTTTGTGTACCTACTTACAAGTCGTCATATAGAACCAGTGAGATAGTTCCAACAACAAGTGAGAGTAACTGCTGGTTGGAATCAGAGAGACACGCCACCACAAGAGCTACGGGAAAATCATAGCCTCAGGACGTATATACCACAAAGGACATTGAAATATTCTTGAAAGTCAAAATACATTAAACATGTCACCCCCAAAGGTTGGTAGTGGGTGTAGTTTTTTTGGGCTAAATAATAAATCAAAATAATCTCATGTTTTTTTGACTTAATGGTTGGCCTGGAATACTCTAATAGTTCCAAAAGACCCTGGCATTGCCGCGTTGACTTCAGCCCCACATTTCATTTTCCCGAAGTTTTATATTTATATATGACGAAATTCAATCCCATAAACAACTGGTTATTATACATATTAAGAAAAAAAGGAAGAGATATTTGGTGTAACATTGATTATGTTATCTATGTTATATTATTATTTGATCAAATAAATTATGTTATCTATAGAAAAGTTATCAGAAACCTTATAACTTATTAATACCTTTGAAATTTTAAGGGGTTTTATTGTATTAGTTTGCCTATTTTGGACCTGAACGCAATATTTTCTGTGAAGATTTGATAAATTTTCTTTAAAAACTATAGATGAAACTAGGATAAACAAATAATCTCATTCGCTATAAAAAGTTAAATACATGTTAATAGATAATAAAAGAAATAAAATTGAAAATTAATTTTGATGTTTATAATAAGTTTCATTATAATGATAGGACTATGCAAACAAAAGTTTGTCCAGCTACTAAAATGGTTTGACTTACAAATATGTGGTTGTGAATTTTAATCTCCGATATGAAAACTTTGTTTGTGTGTGTTATGACTCCCCACTTTTACTATATTTGATATGTATTTGGGTATATATGGGGAGTCATTTTTGCAAAATTGTAAGAATTTGTTGAGATTTTGGTGAGATAACAAATAGTTGCATTATCTAGGGATCTTATAAGTTATTTTCAATTAAATAGACATAGATGACCATTAGGCAATAGAATAAATAATTGCAAAATCAGAATTATATAAAAGAAAAAAAAAGGAAAGAAAGAATGGGCGAAGACTTGCTGATCAGATTTCATTGGTTTGTTATGTTATTATTACATTATATTATTATTACTATTATTATTTGTTTTATTATATTTTCATTTTATGTTGATTAGTTTCAGTGTGCAATTTGAAGTTGAGAGCTGCGACACCGTTTTGCTTGAAGAAAAGAAAAGACCTAACTTAAAAAGCTACAGACACGCGTGAGACAAAGGGGGGCTGCTGGGTACTGTTCATCTCCTTCCAAAAACCAAAACTTCATCTTCTTTGAGGCTGGTGCAAACTTGAGTGAAAAAGGTAGAGGGAGCTTGGGTTTTGGTCCATCATCTTCACGGGAGGACGAGAGGACTGTGAAGATAGTTGGATAGAAGTCCGGAGCAGCCGCTGCCGGAGCCGAAGCCGCCGCCGCCGCCAACACCGTCGAACGCCGCTGTGGTCAGAGAAGAGGAGAGCTTGAGGAGAACAGATTTCTAATTCCCTTTTGAGCATGAACGCTGATTTTAGTAAGGATGGAAGGAGGAATAGGACTATGTGAATTGACTCTTTTCTCTTGCTTTATATTCTATTTTGGCTGGCTGCTGCTGTTGATGGTGATTTTAGTGTGTGTTATGTGTAGCTAGTATTTGGTTTATGATTATTTTGACTCATTCCATGGATTAAGATTTGTTTAAGACCTCTTTTAGTTTTTAATTAATTTCATGTGTAGTTTTTATCTTGCTCTTCATTGGTTGGTTTTAAGTGTTTGATCACCACTTAATTAGTTAAATAAAATATGACTTGAGAAAATATATTTTGTTTTAGAACTTGGATAAAAACATGTTAGACTTGAAGTTTATGGTTTTAAATGGATGGTTTGTTAGTAACATAGAGATATAGTTATTGACCTAACATTATCACAAAAAGGTTGGTTTTGAATTAGAGCTTGTATTAATTGTGACAAGAGATTGCACAATTAATACAAGTAGAAATTTGATCTTGACTTGGGAAAGTTTTTTCAAATGCCTATGAACCTTAGGCAAACACATGGATTCATTAGCATACTAATTGAGAGGGCTTTAATTATGTCTCATGAAATGGAATGATGATAAATAATCCTAGACTTCCTTTTCTTGATTTTAATTGTTAGTTTAGTTTTAATTAGATTATTTCCATTTAGTTAGTTTAGAATCTCCAAACCCAAATATTTGCACTCAACCTAATTGATAACATAATTGAAATAGTTAATCCTCTTTTGCCTTAGTCTCTGTGGGACGATAACTTTTATACTACTAATTTTGACGATCCGTACGCTTACGGTAAGACCGGAAACGGCCGATAAGTCAGTGTGATCTATATAAGTGTCTTGTTCTTTAAGCTTGGAGGCATGCTCTAACTCTAGACTTTAGTGGTCCCGTAGGACCCAATTCAAATAAATTTTTCTCATATAAAAATAAAGAATTATAATTACATCAAATCCCTTAATTATTTTTTTGTCAAATTAAATTTCTTATATTCACTATATCAAGTTCTCTAATCACATAAGACTCTTTGGTCCGTGTTTCAAGATGGACCAAATGGAAAACTCACAGGATGCCACCGGTAGCACGATATGTATTCTATTTATTATTTCATGTAAGTGAATTTATAAATAGTTGAATGATAATGCATGTCTCAAAAATAAAATATATGACCACATCACTACAAAAAAAACGGGTCATTCCGGCGCAACCTTACCGGCGTTCTGTTCAAAAACGTCTATATGAGACGCATATCGGCGTTTGGGGACAAAACTCCTACATGAAAACGCCAATAAATGTGGCGCGCACTTCCCGCCTTTTTTCCCGCGTTTTCATATCGGCGTTTTGAGGACACTAAACGCCGATATGTTTTTTTAATTAAAAAAATAGGGGCCTGACAATTTTTTTTTATGGAGAAAAAAGCACATAGGCGTTTCTGTCAAAACACCTATAGGCGATTGAATAATATTTTAATCGTCAATAGGCTTTTTGCAAAACGCCGATAAATGCACTTAATGCGCATATCGGCGTTTTGCAAAACGCCTATGTGCGCATTAAGTGCATATTAAATGCACTTAATGCCAATAGGCGTTTTGAAAACGCCTATATGGGCACTGAAAACGCCGCCAAACGAACACCTATAAAAGTACCGCCGATGTTCATTTTGGCGTTTTCGAAGCGTCAAAAAATCTGAGGGTCCCACAGAAATTCTCTCTTGTCTTTATCACTTCTTTTATATATTCCTTCTCCGTTAGATCATGTCTCGGCGTAACGGTAAAGCTCCCATAGACCCTGCAGAGCAGCAGCGATTGCGGGACGAACAGCAGCGATTGTGGGACGAAGCTGAAGCCAGGCGTATAGAAGAGCGCCGGTTAGAGATTGAGCGGCACCCTAATCCGCCAGAGGTGTTGCAGTACGCCAGCCCCCCTCTTGCCAGCACCCCTGTTGCCAGCACCCCTCTTGCCTACTCACCTTGGACTCCTTTCGGGCTTGGTGGTAACCCAGGAGTCACGCAGGACGACCTCTGGAGAGACTTGAACGTCAACATCAGCTACGAAGACATGCATCAGATTTTGAATGAGGATAGGGAGGAGGGCACCAGCGGTGGCGGTGGCGGTGCGGGTGGCGAGGGGAACATCCCGGTGCCTGAAATTATGATTAAAATGCGGCGCAGGAGGAAGTCTTCCAGTACTGGTCAGCTGGTGGATGTCAGAGGTAATTGAATTTGATATTAATTAATAGTTACAAATTTAATTTCTACAATATATATTATCTAATATATTTTTCTTACCTACAGATACCACTGGCACTATCACCAGGAGGAGGCTGACGGTGAAGCAGGCGCATGTGCTTCCGTCGAATGAGAAGATTGAGCTGCCATATTACGGCACCACCGGGCAGCCAACAACAGATGTTGCCGTTCTATTCAGCCGCCATTGCCGACTGCTCGACAAGGACTTCCGGCGTTTCCCGATCGACCCGACCAGCTGGAGGAAAGTTCCGGATACCCGGAAAGAGGAGGCTTGGGAGATTATTAAGGTAATACGTATTTCAAAATATTATAATACGTATATTGTTATTATACTTATTATTAAATACGAAAAAATTTCTTTTGCAGGGTAAGTGGTGGGTCCCCGACAGCTTGAACTTGAAGAAATTCGCGAAAGGGATGGTCGGGGATAATCGGAAGGATGAGAGAAACAAGTTGTACCAGCTGAAGTCCAGGAAGGGGACTAAGCCTAGGGAGGAGGTGGAGGCAGACGTGCCCGACGGAGTTGACCCTGACCAGTGGAAGAGGTACATCGCCTGGAGGATGGGCGAGCTGGGGTGGGCCAGTGAAAGGCGCGGTCAGGAGGCTCGGGCACAGCAGGAGGCTCTAGACGCATATTCATAACCAATATATCTGACTTTTCCGCGTTTAAGAAATGTAGATTGTCTGAGGAGTTTTTTTTTAAAAAAGCCTTACCGGCGTTTTGCCAAACGCCCATATGTATTTTAATATTAAATAATGCATATAGGCGTTTTTCCAAACTCCTATATGCATATTTACATTAAAATAATGCATATGGGCATTTTAGCCAAACGCCTATATGCATTATTATGCATATCGGCGTTTGGCTGAAACGCCGAGAGGCATTATTTTAATGTAAAAATGCATATCGGCGTTTGGCAAAACGCCTATATGAATTATTTAATATTAAAATACATATGAGCGTTTGCCAAACGCCGGTACGCACCTCCATTCCCTAAAAATAACACCTCCCTCCTTCAGCAAAGTTGCTCATCATTTTCTCGTTTTCTTCTGTTTTTCTTCTCTTTCATCTCTCCTTCAATGTTGTTGTTGTTTTTATTTTTTGGCGAGTTTTGCTGTTGTTGTTTTTTATTTCTTGGTTCTTGGTGTTATTTTATTTTATAATGTTGATCTCTTTTTGATCTTATGGTTTTTCTTTTACAAATTGCTTGTTGTTTGATTTTACATATTTGTGTATAATGTACTATGAATTATGCTTGTTAATGTTTATGTTTATATATATTATTCTTTATGTGTATGTAATTTTGGGATTAATATATTATTCCTTTTGTTTTTGAACATTTTTCTTCCTAGTTTTAAACAATCAGGACGAAAAATGTTTTTTTTTTTTTGGAAAACCCGTACCGGCGTTTTGCAAAACGCCAGTTTATAAAATTATTATTTTATACCGCACATAGGCGTTTCAGAAAACGCCTATATGCGTGAATAAAATAATATTATTTCCATATCGCACATAGGCGTTTGGCAAACGCCGGTATGCGTGAAAAAAAAAATAACGCAGCTAATCTCATACCGGCGTTTGACCAAACGCCGGTTGGAGATAATAATTAAATATTCCGCGTATAGGCGTTTTACTTTCCGCCTACACGAGGTAATAATAAAATAATATGCACATAGGCGTTTCCCCAAAACGCCGATGTGCGATTAATATATTATTTTGTTTGGATTCTCGTTCCGGCGTTTGCACCCTCGTGTAGGCGTTTTGAAAAACGCCGATCTGCCGCATTTCCATGGCAAATATTTAAGCGTTTTGCCAAAACGCCGTAGCGCCATTCCGCCGGAAAATTCCGCCGATGCGAGACCCAATAAAACGCCGATATGGGCCTAGTTTTTTGTAGTGCATGTAGATGTAGTTGGAGAATTCAACAAAATATATACAAGAAACTTGGCTAAAAAGAATAAAAATTTTTTTTCATCAAAATAGAAACATCATAAACTATAAATTTAACCCGGCCCAATTAAATAATTATAACAATATTACTCTCTCTGATCTACATTATAAAAGTTATTAACATGGAAATTTTTTTTTCCATATTTTAAGAGATATATAACATGAAAAAGTAAATATAATAAATGTCTAATTTCAATTTTTATCATTTCATATTAAATGTAAACAAGGGGAGTAGGAGATGCATAATAGTTTTATAAATTGTCTAAGGTAAAATTACAAAATGACAATAGTTTTACCAATAATAAATGTCTCTACTATATTTTCTTCAATTCTTTGAAAAACTTAGCTGCTTGTTAGAGATTCGAGAGGATGAAGTATCAAGTACTGTACTACGCACTCTGTAAATAAAGTACGTTGTTTTTTTGTGCCCAAATAATGCTGGCTTTTTAGCAGGACGGAATATTAAATTAATGCCTAGACATGGTAGATAATCAAATAGAAGAGTAGAGGGCAGAAAAGTGATGTTAACAGCCCTTTGTCAGTATATATCCGTGTACAAATAAATAAGGGTGGTGGTGATCGATCCCTTCCATAAGTTCCATTCCATATATTTGCAGCAAAAAATATCCAGAGATTATTATTATTAATTTGGAAACAGAAAAGAGAGTGAGAGAAAAATGTCAGGCTCACTAGATGAGGAGACCAAGAACCGCTCATCATGGTGGCTTTTGTGCAGCAGAAATTATTGCATTCCCTACAATTCTTCAACTTCATTATCGTCAACAGCCGAAGTAGACAAGGATGGTGGCCACCTGAAGAAGGAAAAGCCAGGAGGATGGAGGGCCATGCCTTATATTTTAGGTTCTCCATTAGTCACACACATACAGTAGTCCTTCTGTTTTTAGGTCTAGTTTATGGTGCGAATTGGAATTCTTATATGTTGTGTAAGTGTATGTGCAGGGAATGAGACGTTTGTGAGGTTGGCAATGTGTGGGTTGTTTGCGAACTTCATGGTGTATTTGACGAGGGAGCTTCACATGGAGACGGTGGAAGCATCAAATTGGTCGAACATTTGGTCTGGGATTTCCAACTTTGCTCCTCTCCTTGGTGCCTTCATTTCTGATGCTTATGTCGGCCGCTTCAAGACCATTGCCTACGCTTCCTTGTTTACTCTACTGGTGCTCTCTCTTTCCCCCCTCACTCTCTCTCCCACTCTCTCAACATGGGCGCAATATACTTAACACTCTCTGATACAACATCAAAGCTTTTGCCCAGGCACAGGCTCAAGTTTTGTCAACTTCTATCTTCACTGACGCTGATTTTATCCATTTGAGAAGAACAATTAGATTTAATTAATTATATGTAGATATGATTATTACCATAAAGATTGACTTTTAAAATGTAACATAAAAATATTTTGATATATATTAAGTGTAAAGTAATTTCATAATTTCTTCTGAGTGACTATCTCTAAAATGAAGGGAGAAATACAAAAATGATCATGTAATTTATTTTCAAATGCATTCACCCGTGTAAAGTTTTTTTTGCCCAAAAATGCCATGTTCTTATTAAAATGGATAAAAAACTCATGCCACAATATTTACCTACCATGTAAAGTTTTCCAATGTTAGTGAAAATAAAAAATTGTAAAAACACCCATGAAGTTTGGTTCGAAGTACGTCTAATATCCAGAAGATTTTCCCCCAGAAGTGGACATAGAGTTATTAAAATGATTCTTTGTATGTGGTTACCATACACATGTTAGGAGGGAGAAATACATAAGCAAGGGCATAAATTTTTTATTTCAATAAAATATTTTTTAAGACTATAGATTCAAAAGCAATTTTAAAGCTTAATAGGAAAAAATATAATATGAAAATCTTACACAAATTTTGCACAAAGATTGTTTGCATGATCGAATTCCAATATATCGGGTGGTGAAGAAAGATTAATCATGAAATTATAGAGAAAAATTTGAGTTACACGTATTATTTGCCTAGTACTTTAAATCTTAATTAAAAATTTTTATTTTTGAATTTCTATGAGTTTAAATAATTATCTTATATTATGTTTGATTTGCAAGCATTTTCTTAAGATTTCAATACTAACCACTATCTCTATCTATCTCCCTTAGATTTATTTATTGGATTTTTCTTCTAATTTAAAATTTTTCTGCCAAAAACAGGGGATGATTACATTAACTTTATCAGCTTGGTTACCCAATCTTCATCCTCCACCTTGTTCACCTGAACAACTAGCTCAAAACCAATGTGTGAAGGCTAACACTACTCATCTTGGTGTTCTCAATCTATCAATCTTTTTCTTAACCATTGGTTCTGCTGGTATAATCCCATGCAGTATTCCGTTTGGCGTTGACCAATTTGACCCCACCACTAATAAAGGCCAGAAAGGAATAAATAGCTATTTTAATTGGTACTACACTACATTTACTGTGATTTTACTCATAACTCAGACAGTGGTGGTCTATATTCAAGACTCTATCAGTTGGACGATAGGTTTTGGGATACCAACATTATGTATGTTCTTCTCAATCATCATGTTCTTCGTTGGAACGAGGATCTATGTTCTTGTCAAACCAGAAGGAAGTATTTTCGCAGGCATTGCTCAAGTCCTAGTGGCTGCTTACAGAAAAAGACATGTCAAGCTTCCAAGTGACAACAAGATTGATGGGATTTTCTATGATCCACCATTGTTGGAGGGTTCTAGCATTTTGTCAAAACTCCCTTTCACTGATCAATTCAGGTTAAATATCTCTATCATGCATGTTCAATTTCCTTTCAGGAAGTACTATAAGGTCATAAAAAAAGATCTAATCATCCAAACATTTTAGGAAAAATCTCATTAAGATCCCTCATAACGCAATCAATCACAACTAGGTCTCAAGTAATCATCAAATTACATTAAAGTCCTAGATACCTAGATAATATTAAATGATTTATTATTGACAAATTAGTAGTTATCAATAGTTGTTAATTGAGTTGTCAATAATACGTACACCTCAATAAACAATTTTTAAAGAGTTACGTTTTTTAAAGAGTTACGTATTGACAACTCAATGAACAATTATTAACAACTAATGGTTTGGTTGTCATTAACAAACCATTTAATATAGGTTTAATTTGGTCCCTTGAGATTTTGATATAATTTTATTGATTATTTGAGACTTGTTTGTGATTAGTTGTCTAAGTGGAGCCTCATTGTGATTTTCCCAAATTTTTAAAGCTCATGAAAATCCAATGACAAGTTGATGATATATCTATGATGTTGTCACTTGTCCTTCAGAGTTTTCAATAATTAGAGGGTACTTAAAACATAATTTTGTTTCAAAAGTTTTAGCTCATGAGCAATTTTGTCAAGTATTATTTAGTCTAATTTTTCTCTGTATTAAAATAAGTCATCAGTTTTAGCCTTTACTTTTAAAATATTAATGCTTAACATCAAAGTAATAGTCAACAAGAATTTTCAAACAAAATAGAGTGAAATTATTACAGTTTGAAATTGTCATGGGAATTTTAAATAATGAAAATTTTGGAGGCAAATTTGGTTGTGAATTCATGTCAGAATACACCTTAAAGACATTATAAGAGTAAGCTACCTACCAAGAGTATTAATTATCTGAAGAGAACTTTACTTTGGTGACTAAATAGTATGTTTCTCATCATACTTCAGTTACTTTCGGGTAGAAAATCACTGACGAACAGAAAAGTCAGAAATGTCACCATTCATATTGGTGTAATGACATCAAGAGGTTGTTCTTATTCTTCTTCTTTTTTTTATAGGAGCTTAAACAAAGCATGTCTAATAAAGGAGGGTGAGCTGAAGTCAGATGGGAGCAGAGTAAACAAGTGGAAACTAGCCAGCATACAGCAAGTAGAAGAAGTGAAATGCCTAGCAAGGATATTCCCAATATGGGCAGCAGGAATCCTAAGTTTAACATCAATGGCACAACAAGGAACTTTCACAGTATTACAAGCCTTACAGATGGACAGACACTTGGGACCCAAATTTCAAATGCCAGCAGGTTCAATCTTTGTAATCTCATTCCTGACCATAGGCCTGTGGGTCCCATTCTACGACAGAGTCTTTGTACCTTCACTAAGAAAAATCACAAAACACGATGGTGGCATAACTCTTCTTCAAAGAATTGGAATTGGTATGATCTTCTCCATCCTCTCCATGGTAGTGGCAGGAATGGTTGAAAAAACAAGAAGAGATGTAGCAAAAAAATATCCAAATCCTCTTGGAATATCTCCAATGTCAGTGATGTGGCTAGCACCACAGTTGATTCTCATGGGATTTTGTGAAGCATTTAATATCATAGGACAAATAGAATTCTTCAACAAGCAATTTCCTGACCACATGAAGAGCATTGCGAATTCATTACTGTGTTGTTCCTCTGGTGTGGCTAGTTATGTGAGTGCCCTTATGGTTACAGTTGTTCATCGTACCACTAGAACAGAGGGAAATCCAGATTGGCTTACGGATAACATCAATGAGGGGAGGTTGGATTATTTCTATTACCTTATTGCTGTGATTGCTGCTTTGAATACGGTTTGTTTCCTCTTTATTGCTCGGCGATATCATTATAAGCCAATTACTATTGGAGATTTTGCTCATGATAATGAAGTTGATGTTGAAATAGCTTCTCAAAAAGGTTAAGGAAGGTTTGGATCGATGCTAGTAACTGGAATTGTGCTTATATGTATGTATTTTAATAATTGATACGCCGTATGCTTGTATTCCGATAAAAAAATTTGCATGTATACATGTATGATATGTAAGAAATTAAAATAAACTTAAAATGGTTGGTTTGAGTTGTATATCCATATGGGTCGCTATCTCCATTGACTTGCTTGCTTGCATTTTGTTTTACCAGAATGTTTGCTTGCATTGAGTCAGCGTAGTTTGTTTTTTTAGTCAGAAAAAACAAAATAGTAGTAGTTTGGCCAACTTTGAGTCATCAAATAATTGAATGGATGATTGTAACACGTTTCATCGTCAAACTTTCAATTGGTTTTTTTTTCTCTGTATATTATAAAATTAGTTGTGTGGTCTTTAAATTTTTATTTATTTTGATTTTGATTAAAAAATCATATAAATGTGACAAATTAATATCACCGATTTTAAACTTAAGTAACCAAAATTAAAATCAAAGTCAATCCGCCTATTTTAAAATTTAGATACTAATATTAAAATCAAATCAAAGTTCAATAACAGAAAATTGTACTATTAATTTATAACTTATTTTTGTGGGCCTGTTATAAAAAAAAGTACAAAGAATTATAGGGTTGTGCAAATACAATTATATCTTTTACATATAATTTTTGATACAAGAATAGTTGCAAAATATACTTATATATTTTACATCAAGTTGTCTATAAATTTGGAAAGAAATTTAAATAATGCATCATACGTGATAGTTATATAGTTGTGTGTGTGTGTATATATATATAATTAAATGATCTATTTATCTTCCTTAATCTCTTTTTATCCCAACAAGTTGTACCTTTTTTTGGTTAAGGGTAATGACTCTAATTTGCCCTTCAAGTAACCACCGTGGAGTACTGGGCACCCTAAATTAACAAAAAACTCTAATTTAACCTTAAAGTAACTAAAGTGGTCAAATTTTACCCTCACCTGACGGTCAATGACATTTGACGGTCAAAAAACTTCGCAAAATTGCATATTGATCCCATATTTTTTTCTTATTTATATTTTTATCCCTATAGTTTTTTTTTTCAATTTTTAGTTTATTAGTTATCTTTTTTTCTCAAAA
Organism: Mimosa pudica; assembly: GCA_029929735.1. NCBI lineage: Eukaryota > Viridiplantae > Streptophyta > Magnoliopsida > Fabales > Fabaceae > Mimosa > Mimosa pudica. The sequence continues at coordinate 9,190,791 of JAKELP010000024.1, forward strand.
CTAATTTATTTTACTCATAAATTAAACTATAGTCTAATTATATGACATGTATTATAATTTAGTTGTCTAATTTACTTAACTTAAAAAATGAATTATAAAGATTTTATATTTTGAACGGAGAGATTATATACTCATCCGTCCAATATTCGATCATATCTTCAGGTGCAGTTACACTAAATCCCCCCTCTTATCCTTTCTTCACTAATTTAAAACTTAATTAATTTGTTTTCGTATTTTTTACAATAATTCACTTTAAATGTCTCAATATTTAACACGCTTAAATTAATGTCCCTAATTAATTTTTTCTTTCTCTTAATATTGATATCTAATATTATATCCTCCTTCTTACTTTTTGTTATTATTGCATGCTATTTTCCTATCTCTCATTATCCGCTTAGAAATGAGAACGCGTTTTAAGAAAAAGGATTTCTTTCATATTAGCTATTTTATCGATTTTTTAACAGAATAATTAGGTTATCTTGCTTTAAAAAATAATTAACAGAAGTTTCTATCACATCTGTGAGCGGATTCTTTTAAATGAAGAATGACAAATATATGGAAAGCTTAAAATTCATTGGTTCTTAATTCGTCTGTTTGCCTATTTAAAGACTAACTTGTTTTCTGTAAAAATCTTGACAATAAACCACAAAATTGCACGTTTACGAATTTATCATGGTTTGTGAGTTGTGAATTTCAAAGCACTTGCGTATTCAGTCCAAAAAGAAACCCACTTGCGTATGTATTTATTCTCTCCATGGTTAATTACAAGCACTATATGTTAAGACATTTTCACTTTCAGCTTGTTCATCATTAGTCTTTCTATATAATATTGGTAGTGTCGTATATGTTTGGCAAATGATTTCTTTAAAAAAATTATCAAACAAATGGAAGTTTCCATTTTCTAAATTTTTCAGGCAATCAAGTAAAAGATTTGTATATTGTATCTATTATTTTAAAATATCTAATTAGATATCTTGTGTGTCATACAAAGTACTACCTCCGGTCCTAAATATAGGACCTAATTGACTTTTTTTTGGAGAGATTAAGGTTGCGAAATAGGTTATTAAATGATGACATATTTGATATATTTTTAGATTATCCATTAGTTTAGAGGTAAAATAAACTAGTTTAAGAGAAAAATTAGGTAAATCAATTTATAATTAACTTATTTTGCTTTTTTAAGGATTTTCTAGAGAAAGTTAATTAGGTCTTATATTTAGAACTAGAGGGAGTATAATAGATGAAATAATATAATTCATTTAAGATACTATCTTATTTGTTTTTTTATGGGACCTTTAATTATGACAACATATTATTTTCCCCACAATATAAGAAAATGAAAGCGCGTTTATCCAAGGAAAGTCCCCTCAAAATTTTCCTACTCCTACTTGCGCTAAAATACATCCTAAGATTAAATCAACTTGTCAGATTTTATTGCTTGCAGTGTGACAACTATACATGGCTTTTATTCAAACTCAGTACTACTAAATCGTGGGAACTTTAAATCATGCGCATGGTTCATCTATAAATTTCAGGTTGAAGATAAGTCAATAAAGCCGATGCATAGGACTAGTACAGCATAGGAAAGGACAATTATGATGTGAGATTATATTATGGACCTTATTATATGATATAAATAGAAAAATAATCCCTATATATGCCAGAACTCTTTTATTATTATTCCAACGTTGGTTTTTATTAGAAGTAAGAAAGTGGAGAATCTGAACCAAGTTGCACGGCGATCGTCATTCATTACAATTCGTTCCCATCAGTGAATGTGTTGCATTTTCAGTATTATGATAGATGGTGCATGAACAAAAATGAGTTGGTATAGGTGGATCATAATCCTAGGATAATAATGTAGGCCAACTTTCTTGACTACTGTACATTTAAATTAAAAGGTTTTTGGCTATAAATAGGTGCTTGGAAATTTGTGAAAAAGAAAAGAATAAGACTAATTTGGATTTGTAATTTTTTTTTTACTCGTGATTGATTTTTTGCTGAGTGCTCATCCATAGTAAATCATGCAGATTAATTCCAAAAAATTATTTAAATATAATTATTACTATATATTCAATTAAGTTAAGGTGAAATAACGTTTATTTTCCAATAGATGGACTTAATGACAGTTATTCCCCAAAAAAATAAGAAAAAAAGGAATAAATCACAAATATGATTTAAATTGTTACCTACATGTGGTTGGGATTCAGCGTAAGATGCGAATAATCCCTTGTCATGTAGAGAACCACTGTTCAAATTCGTCCTGGGAGATGAAGTACAAAACGTAACCGTCTAATAACAATACTTTAACTATAAGTGCATCCAATAAAATAGAAATACATGCACTTATTACAATTTACAATTACTGTTCAAATAATTGCAATAATCCGGCCAAACAATTACAATAGAATTGAAAATATGTCTAGATTGTTTTGGTCGCTTTTTATTTTCCATCTTTCATGCACCTTATGCAAGGAGCCATTGTATTATCCCTTTTACAAGTTCCATTTTAAAAACTCATTATAAAAACAAAACAAGAGACTCATATTGGTACCTATGCTTTTATTTAATTTGGATTTTGATACTTAGCTTTTATGTTTAATTTTATCATTGACTATACTGTTAATGTTAATTTTGCTCAATTATCACTATTATTTACTCTAACTTTTTTTAAAACATCGTTGTTCATTTATATTTAGAAACTAATTGTGCTAATAGAATAAAATCAAAACATTTAGTTAGGATATAAAAACATACATACACTAAAATCAAAATTGAATAAAATTGTAGGCTAAGTATCAACATATATATATTCTTCCAAAAAAAAATAGTTGTAAATGATAAATAGGTATTGAAATTTTCATTTTGGAGTGATGGAGTCCTATGAATAGTTAGACAAGGGAAAATCGAATACGTGAAGATGGGGGCAAAGAGAATTAGAGGAGTAAGGATACAGCTATTTAATTTTCCTCCTCAATTTCCTGATAGTGATGACAAGGGGGATTACATATATTTAGATAGGGACAAAGCATCATTGTATGAGAGAGATTTCTGGAACGAAAAATGCTACTTATTAAGACCATGGAATTCAAATTGAACACTTCTTTTCCTATCTCGAATATGTGAACGACGAAATTATGGTGGTGGCCATGCTGGAGGGAAAGTGATGAGCAATACAGTGAGAAAGCAATTTTTAAAAGGTGGTGCCAAATTTTTTATTCTGACCCTCCCCACTATAATTATAGATGATCACCAAACAATCCCAAGATTCTTATTATGTCACTTCACTAGCTCTTTCCATATGACCATGCAGGTTCCACTAATGGACTTACATGACCGAAGTGAATATATGTAGATCAGTAGATCTATAGATATAGTAATGTGCGATTCTCATTAAAATTATCTAAGGGTTAATGATCACAAAAAAAAAGGAGCTATTCTATCTTGGAACTATCTTCACAATGCATGTTACTTTGCAAGTCGAAAATGAAACATTTTTTGCCATTTACTATATTTAAATATTAATGGTTAATTAACATCAATTTTCTAATCTTGAATAAGAAATTTTTAAGAACATATGACTGTATTATTATTGCATTTTGAGAATTTCAAGGCAGTGATAAACCTAAAAAACATTCAAGCCGGGGAAAAAATGTATTTTGTATGAAGTTTAGTGAATATATTTTGTTTCCAAACAAATTACTTTGCGAAAACTTTTGAAATAAAATAAACGAATCCTTTGTTTTTTTTAGCTGAAACAAGGCCCTTTCCTTTACATTGAGGGAGATTTTTCTTTAGGTAATGGATTGTAGGCCTAGAAATCAGATTAGATCCAAAATCCCAAATAAACAAGCCCAAACGGAAGTGCTAAGTCTAGCGAGGAAAGAACTTACTACAAGGGCAATAAATTCGGCGATAATTATGACATTCTAGCAAAGAAAGAACTTACAACAAGGTTGGGAAATAGCAGAAAGAGAATCCAGATTATTCACTTGGCATTGTGTGTTTCATCGCTGGCATAGAACTTACACATGTTTCGCTTTCTCACTTTTGTTATTTTAAGCTACCTTTGATGTTTTTGCTAGTTTTCTTACATTCCCCAATACAACCGGAAACGCTTGTTATGTATGGTTAGAGAATCGAAAAGCATGTACCATATTGTATTGGTAAGGAGGAAAAACTAGTCTCACCCATGCCAAAAAGTATTCCCACACTTTTTTAACATTATACATGATTCAATATATTTGTTCCCTTAACTTCAGAAAAAGTATTTTCAGTCTTTTGTTTCTACCGGCATGAAATGAAAATACATATGTTGAAATTTCAATGATGACAAGTTGACAACACATTGACAAATGCAATCAAAGTTTAATTTTCAAAATGATAATGAAAAATGTTGTAAGATTTTACTTCGAGATCAATGATGTTAGTGTTGAAGGATAAAAAGCTACCATTTAAAGTTTACAGATCGAACTTTTTCGGGCCCAAAGTTCGTTCTTTTATGGATCAGATCGATACCCTTAATTAAAAACAATAGAATGAATATATATTTTTATTATGTGCGGAAAATATGTGAAAGTTTCCTTCAAAATCTCTTTTTAATCTTTTATATTTATATGGAGCCTTCCCCCGTTGATTTAGAATATTCTCTCAAAATATACAGTTATATGGGAGAAGATGATTAGGGAATTAGTGGCTGAAATAATGAATTGGTCTGTTTAGGCTGTGGATCAGTTTGAACAAATTGAGAATATGGGCCTTAGATATGAGCTCTGAAAAAAATTAGTTTCTGATTGTCTTAAAAAACACATTTTTATGGGTTTACCTGATATCTTGTTAAACACGTTGAGAAAGCCCAAACATATCATAAAAAGTTCTTAATAAGCTTTGTTGTAGTTTTTTTTCTCCATCGCCCGTGAGGTTAGGTCCCTTTACTGATTCTCAACTAGCAGTGTGACCCGCGCGTTGCGCGGGAGCATTATTTTCATTATCTTGAAAAGTATTAGAGCTTATAATAATCTCTTATAACCAATTGAAGCATTTTGCATAAACGTACACCGGAAATAAAATAGCTATTCATGAACAGAGTGTTAATGGAAAATCATAATGTTAGGTTATATTAGATGACTAATAATAGTAGAAGAAGTGATAAACAAATAATTTAACACTCTGTTAAACCCGCGCGTTGCACGGGAGCATTATTTTCATCAACAGTAGAGCATATAACAATTTCCTATAACTGTTGAACATTATATATGTGGAGATTCACAATGAAAATAAAATAGCAATGACAACTAAAAGGGTTTTTTTATAGAAAAACATAATGATAATAAGTATTTTTAGGCTTAAAAATGATAGGTTTAACAGATGAATAATGACGAAGACGACTAAAAGAGTTCCTCTCGCTTCGCGTGGTTAAGAGAAACAAATGAAACACACATTATCAAATATAGAGTTATTACTAAAATAAAGCTAGATGGAATTTTTATGCGTTTTTTTTTTTTAAAATATAAGATACATGAAAGCATAAAAAGTGAGAAAGATTAGTGTAGTAAGGTATATTTGATTCAAGCATATTGTTCCCCGCGCTGCGCGCCGTTAAAATAAATATATGAAGGGTACATTCATTAATTAATATAGAGTGTAAATTAAACTAAAATACGAATAAATTATATTAAGGGCAAAAAAAAGGTTATAACCAACGAATTGTATTTGAGCATAACATTGCATTGAAAACTACCAAAGAGCATGGTAAAATACAGAGAAATGACAACAAAATGAAATCATATTCATCCAAAATAATCCTTCGGCTGGTCTGTTCCCGTAGTTCTCTCACTCTCCTGATCTCTTCCTCCTCTAACCTCTCTTTCTTTTGGTAGGCATTTTAAATACCTACCAAAATCTGCAACCTACGACATAAGCTATCTTGAAAATCTCAAATTCTGCAATGCCTTACACAAAGATCTGATCATAGAAATTTAAGAGAAGTAGAAGAAATTCACAATCATCACACTGACAAGTGTAAAATGAACTAATGATATATGATAGTTTCAACTCAAAAGTTAAAACTATGTGGTCAATCATAGTTGTGTCTTCAAGGGAAAAAGAATTCCAAGAAACTCAGTCCACAATTTTGAATAAATCTATCGTTACATACCTTCTTTGTCATCGTGGCAGAAAACAAAAATGTTCTTCTCTCTTTAGGGATATTTAAGAGAATCTCATTAATAGATTCCTCAAAATCCTGATTCAACAACCTATCAGCCTCATCTAGTGTAATGCCCCAATAAAATAATGTCCAATTTATAATAAAATTATATTTACACTCCCAAAAATCCAAGTCGTAGTGACAAATTTAAATAAAAAATAAAACATTTTAAAGTCTTAGGTCCATGACAAAATATATATAACTCAACGTGCTTACTCCTCAAGTGTCTTCCCTTGCTTATTGTTAGATCTTTCACCTAAAATTGTTAATACTGGAGTGAGATCGACATCTCAGTAACTACTGAAAACATCTAACATACACTAACAAATCATGTACAATTATTTTACAAATAATTATATTCCACAAAATAATTTGTGGTCTCTAAATACATCAATATTACATTACTCATACATTTAGATAAATAGAGTTTGCTCATGAATGAATGTGTCATGCATGCCTCCCTTATATCACCTCCACCCTTATTCCGCTGACAGGAGCCATAGGCTAACACACAGTCCAAACAGAGACAGATCCAATTAACTAGATTGTCTCAAGCTCACCATACTTGAGATATACCCTGCCAAAGGTATATAGCTCAAACATGGACTATGGCTCCCCTCCTTAAAGAGCAAATATAAGGAGTTGTCACATGTCCCATAACTTCCATGCAATCCCTGGCAAAGGAAGACATAGAAGAAAGGGCCCTGACAAGTACCACTACCATCCACTGTGCACCGAGTGGTGACATACCACGTGGTAATAAAATTCACCATACAGATCTTCTCCCCTCTAATTCTATCCCATCACCATGAATGCAAATGTTATGACAATTATATCCAATTTCAAAACCATATCAAATTCCATTTCATGATACCATAACCACGTTGCAATTCCATGATCACTCATTACATATATAATCATGCTTCACATAGGTTAAACTGACAAGTAAACTGTATCAATACATATAAGCATGCTTGAAAAGGAACAAACCAGCATACATCTCACATAATATAGATAAAAAGCAAGCATGATTAAAAGGATTATACCTCACATAATTTAAACAAATTATAATTATTTATAATATAACTATACACATATTTGCAAGTATCCATCAGAATTTTCCAGAGTTACCTGTTGTTCCTTAGCTCACAAGTAAAATCACAAAATCACTTCAAAAATTCTCATTGAGTATCTACAAAACCATAAGTATATATTTTTATCAACACACCACTGAATACTAACTACAATTATCATATCACTACCCTATAATTCTAAACTAGACCCTAAATTCATGTTATAGATATAAACTTTTCATATAGGAATACTATAATTTATTTACAAGTTTTATTTTATGTAATAGTTTTATTTTCATGTATGGCAACATCGTCATTACTATCATACCTACAGTGTGAGAATAAATCAAATTCTCCTATAACTAATGCCTAAAGGATCATGTGAGGACAAGACCAAGCAATTTAACAATGCATGTGTATATATATATTATATATACTTTATAATCAGACACATGAATGAAGGAATAACAGCTTCTGTGAGACAATAATAGACTAAGTATAAGTTTATACAAAATGGTTTGATGTGAACTCTTATCTAATAGAGAAAAAAATATATATAGACACACACACACGTCCGAGAATGGTTTTATATATGCACACACACATGTATATTTTCTTTATACCTACGAGTAGACAAGAGTGATTGGAAATGGATAAATTTCTTTCCAACGTCATGTACTCTACTATGCATGTGGGGTAAAATAAAGAAAGGAATAAAACAAGTCTATAATATTACCTATACACATGTATACTAAGATGATTGAGAGGGAGTTCACCATGTAAATAAACCAGAAAAATGGTAGAGAAAAGAATGAAAAGACAAGAGAGGTGACCGACAAGATATAATCTTTAATTTTAACAAAGGCAAAAATACAAAAAGATAAGCAAGGAAGAGAAAATAGAACCTGCAGAGAAAGAATGATGGGACGGCCAAGGGTGAGAAGGAGAAGCAAATAGAAATTATATATGGCTTAGGGTTTTCAATTGGGCTTTGTGTATTGGGTCTCCTCTAATAATTTTATTTTAAACCTAGACATCTTGGTTCATATATTTAAATCTATTTCATTTAAAATTTATTCTCATAATGTAAAAGCAATCTACATATAATATTTTTAAGTGTTAAAACAACTTTTTATTATTTCTTTATAGCATATTCTTAAATTATAATTTAAAATCTCTCAAAGACAATTTATTTCTAAGTGCTAAAAAAAATATGGGATGTTACATCTAGGACCTGTTTAAAATGCAGAAAATTAAACATTTCAAAATAAATAATACAGAATTCAAAATATCTGGTAAACAACAGCATATATGGGAGGTCTATGTAATTTTGACAAAATGGGGGGAAGGTCATTGTTTATGACTCAAATATTAATAAACATTAGCTAAAATGAGAAAACTTAAGTCCATTCACCAAAATCAATTATCTACATCGCAACAAAAATCTGGTAGAACTATATCTGGTTCAAAGAAATAATGCATAGTAAAAACAGAAAAATTGCTCTATTAGGGTGTTCCAAGTATGTATCCCACTCTTCACTCAATCTATAAGCCTAAAAGAATCTCCAACCAAAAGACACTGTCAAATATTCTGTATAGCCAATGATTCATTCCCAGGGCCAATGGCCTACAAAACCAACTACAATGAGAAGGAATGAAAATTTCAGTGCCCGCATCTCACTTTCATCCATTTCCACTTAGGCATCAAACTAAACAGCACAATCACTCCTACCTTCCCCCACTGCCCATTCTATTGGCACAATTCCACACCTACCAATTTTAGAGTTCAGTTTCCTTTTAACAGCAGACATATGAGCAAATAGAGAAAGTGAAAATAATCTAAATCAGAACATGGCAAGAGATGGGCAAAAAAATACTTACGCCATATAGCATGTATCCGCCCCCAACATTGGCAGCAGAAAAAATAGTTGCATGAGCACTAGATACAGAATCCTTCCCCAGAGAGGGCAGAGAATCTTTTTTATCACCATGACAAATCCTTGGATTTGTATTATTTTATATGCTTAATTGAGGCTCTAAACATATTTAAAATGCAATTTTGGTCCTTCATATGCTAAAATAAAATGCATGTTTTTGAGTGAGATTTGACTTGAGAATTAAATCAATTGGTCTTGAAAATATTTGATGTTTGGTAATTAATTTTTTGGTCATTTGATCTACCTTTCTTCTTTCATTTTTAGAGCAGCCACATGTCTAGTGATTGGAGTTATTGGAGCTGATCTCAAATGCAATGAAATTAAGTTTTGGGCCGAGAAGAATGATTTTGGGCTGAAGCTGCTTAAACAAAAAGAAAAAGAAGAAAGGCGCTGCTGGACTGAGAGGAATGGAAGACCAGATTTGCAAAGAAGGAAAATTGGAGGGGGCTGAACGGAGATGAGGACACGTGGCAGCAGCTGGAGGGAGGAATTAAAATTGAGGAAGCTGCGTGGAGTCTTTTGGGAGGAAAAGGAGCAACAAGGAGGGAGCAGCAACACACAAGAAAGAAAGGGAAATAGAAAAGGGGGCTGGAGACGCGAAGAGAAAAGGAAGCAGGTGAGGATGGATTGAAGAATTGAAAATGAGGAGGGAGGCACCGAAATTCACACACCCATTTTCCCTCTCTTCATTCTCCTTCCATTCTTCTTTCATTCCTCTCAAATTCCTCCATCCACCTATCATAAGTGCTCATAAATTAGAGCTTAGGGTTTCTAAGCTTTTCTTTATGAGTGACTAAAATACCCTCCTTGCTCTTGGGGATGATTTGAAGATAGCTTGAGCTTTGGTTCTTCAAAGGGGAGTCCTAATTCCTTTCCTTTCTCTTTATATTTTTGATTGCCTAGGTTTAGGTTACCATTTATGTTTTGAGATTGGACTGGATTTAGATGTTATTGTGAGTTTGATTTGTGGTTTTGACTTGTAATGAGGAATTTGGACTCAACAATATGTATGGTCATACATATGTTCTTTATAATTCATTAAATATCTCTATTTACTCATGGTATTGGTAGATAGTTTGTTGAATTGAATTGTAATTGAACCTAATGCATTGCAATCAATAATCACACTCTAGGGTAATTATTAATGCCTATTTAAATGGGTTCATGAGTCTAGGCATTAGACTTACCGGTTGGTGAGGTTTGGTACTTTAGGAAACCTAGAGAAAACTCAAAGGTGCTAAAGGGCTTAACAATTTCATAGTTAGTTGGGGTTCCACTAATTAGGTAATTGGACTCATGGGTTCATGAGGTTTGGTAAATTAGGAAATTAGTGCATTAAACTCCCCAAAAATCCTTAGAAAGCACTTCACTTCCAAGAGCACTTCACTTCCAATGATAGTCATTCAAAAATCATTTCCAAGAGCACTTCACTTCCACTACACCCTTTTATTAAAAATACAAAAAATATTTATTTGTTTTGCACCCTTCATTCTCATATTTAAAAATCAACAAAAATATATTTTCTTCACCCAAATCCATCTTGCATTGCATTAAATTTATTAGGGTAGTTTAATTAAACAAGGCTCCTCTGAGAACGATACCCGGGGTAACTTCCGCTTACCTTGAGGTTATAAAATATTCTTGAAGGACTAGACCCAAGGCACACTACACCGACCGCCAAATCGGTGTCACCTGCAAGTGGCGCCGTTGCCGGGGAGTCATTAATTTGACTCCCTAGTAAATTTGTGTCGATCTTCAAGATTGATTTGGGTCAAAGTGAGCCATTAGGTTGCATTTAGTTTAGGTGCATTTTAGGATAGTTCACTTTGCATTTAATCTTTGTTTTGATTTTTTAGTTATTTGCATTTGCACATTGAGATTATTTGATTGTAATTGTCATGTCTAGACTTTATAATTATGAACATTTTCCTTCCTTTTCAAGTGTTGATGAGTATGATGATTTAAGCTTCTTTGAATTTATTGAACATGATGAAGAATTCATTTCACCCTCTTCCCAACATTCTTCCTTCATTAACACATGTGATTGTGATGAGACTTGTGCTATTTGTATGGAAGTTGATAGTTGGCTTTCCACTCCATATGATACTACCTCTTCATCTAGTTCAATTGATAACATACATGCTACACTTGATGATGGAAATGACAATTGCATATCTTTTGATCTCAATTCTTTTTCATCTTTGAGTAGGACAATAATGGAAGATTCACATGTTTTGAATGATAAAATTGTGAAAAATTTTGAATCCTTCCATTTAATTTTGTCTTGTGACCTACCTCCCGATTTAGAATTGCATACATCTCTTATGTTGCATAAATCTTCTTCTTCCACTCTTATACCTTCCACCTCTTGTGATTGTAAATGCGATGTGGTGTACCCCAACACCAATTTGGGTTCCTCACCTTTCCGGTTGCAAGCACAAGAGGACTTTAAAAATGAAAATGGTTTTTTGACTCCTACAAATGGGAGTAATGTTGATTTTCTTGGTTGTGATTCATACTTGGAGAGTTTTGATCTTAACTTGCTTAAATCATGCTCTAATCCTCTCCAAGTTTGTTCCTTTGGATTTGATATTTCTCTTGGCTTGTTTTCTTTGTATGAACATCATTGTAGGAGCCATTTGAAGTATCTACTTCAACCACCACCAAGGAAGATCAACAAAGGAGAAGTTGGAGTTCTAAAGTCCAACATGATCATCATCAAGGATGAGAACTTCTCATTCAAGCATTTGAAGATACCATGACCTAGGTTGTCTCTTTCCTCACTAATTTTCCTTCTTGCTCTTCATTTGATTGACTTAGTTATTGAGTGAGGAATATAAGTGTGGGGGAGAGACATAAACCTAATAGTAAAAGTAGATTAATTTAGTTGTTTTTGAATTCTTAGGTGTAGGAATAAATGCTCCTTGCTCACTATCACCACCACACTTGATTTTTGCATGATTTAAACTTGTTGGAATAGCATCTTGACTTGTTTTTGCATGAATCCGCTTGTTATTTCCATTATTTGGCTACATTGAGGACAATGTAGAATTTAAGTGTGGGGGAGGGGATTACTTTTGGTTGCTCCTTGGATTGGCTAGCTCAATTTTTTAGTGATTGCATCTTGATTATGTTTTTGGCTTCAAAATGAGAAAATTTTAAAAATTTTGAACTTCTCCTTCACTTTTACGCTTGTTACCCTTGGACTTGACCTATTTTCAAAAAAAAATGTCTCAATGTTCATTTAGTTGGATATTGATGTTGGAACTAGTCTTGATGAAGTGAGTTGCCATATATTTTAAGTCCTAAAGGTGATGTATTGTTTAATTATCATGAATTTGGTTGGAAACAAAAAGCCTAGTCGTGAGGTAATTTGAGTCTAATTCTTCTTTCTATTGTGTGATATTCACTAAAGATATTGCTCTCTAGAACTTGTTTTATTTCTTGCTTGAAGCTAAATTTTTCAATGTCATGAGTAGAGATGACATAGGCATTCATTTCATTACCCTTTATCCCAACCACATGCTAGTATTCATTAATCTCTCCTTTGTTGTTTCCTTTTGAGCCTTTAATTCCCTTCACCCATCATTTTAACAAGCACCAATACTTATGCACATCATTACTTCATTAAGATTTCTAGAGTGTCCCAATAATTTTCATGCCTTATGATATCATTGAATCTTGCTACTATTATAAATATGTTAGAATGCAAGGAAATGAAAAAAAAAGTGAAAAAAAAAAGAAAATAATGAAAAAAAAAGAAAGTGAAAAAAATGAAAGAAAAAGAAAAAAAAATAGAGAAAGAAGGCATTCATTTTTGTTGTAGCAAACATAGAAGGCTTGCACTTAATGTGTGAAAATGGGATGTACTTTGATTTGATTATTTGTATTGTGTGCATGTTCCTTACCATATATTTTTCAGCCATTTCATTTAGCATTTTCCATCTCTAAAGCCAAACACAAAAAAGTCCTTTTGGATCTACTCATGTCATTGTTATAAGTAGTGGAGAGCTTAGGAAGATTACAAGCCTATGGTAGAGCATGGTTTTAGTGGATTTGAGTGAAATTACCCTACATGAGAGTTGAGAGCAAACACTTATCCTTGTGAGGTTTCCAAACTAAATACATTTTAATTAAACCTTACATCATTTATTAGTTCTTTCAATATATGACATACTCATGGACTTGAAACAAGAAGATCATCAATACTCCCTCCGTTCCTAAATGTAAGATCACTTTGGGGATATGGATAAATTCCTAAATGTAAGAACATTTTCTCTTTTTTCCCAAGTTTTACCCAAAATACCCCATACTCCTTTTACAATTGAGTTGTGGGGTTGAGTTGAAGCATGAAGGGGTATATTTGTGTTTTCAATTTAATTGAAGGGTATTTTTGGAACATCAGGTAATTTGACCACCTTCCTTAATCTCCCCAAATTATGGAAAGTGATCTTACATTTAGGAACGGAGGGAGTATTTGCTAAATATTATTCTTTGGTACTTGATTATATTAAATCATCTTTAGCCTCTTTGTGTTTTTGATTTGATTTTGTCCTGGAGTACAAAGGTTCAAGTGTGGGGGAGTTGACAAATCTTTGGATTTGTATTATTTTATATGCTTAATTGAGGTTCTAAACATATTTAAAATGCAATTTTGGTCCTTCATATGCTAAAATAAAATGCATGTTTTTGAGTGAGATTTGACTTGGGAATTAAATCAATTGGTCTTGAAAATATTTGATGTTTGGTAATTAATTTTTTGGTCATTTGATCTACCTTTCTTCTTTCATTTTTAGAGCAGCCACATGTCTAGTGATTGGAGTTATTGGAGCTGATCTCAAATGCAATGAAATTAAGTTTTGGGCCGAGAAGAATGATTTTGGGCTGAAGCTGCTTAAACAAAAAGAAAAAGAAGAAAGGCGCTGCTGGACTGAGAGGAATGGAAGACCAGATTTGCAAAGAAGGAAAATTGGAGGGGGCTGAACGGAGATGAGGACACGTGGCAGCAGCTGGAGGGAGGAATTAAAATTGAGGAAGCTGCGTGGAGTCTTTTGGGAGGAAAAGGAGCAACAAGGAGGGAGCAGCAACACACAAGAAAGAAAGGGAAATAGAAAAGGGGGCTGGAGACGCGAAGAGAAAAGGAAGCAGGTGAGGATGGATTGAAGAATTGAAAATGAGGAGGGAGGCACCGAAATTCACACACCCATTTTCCCTCTCTTCATTCTCCTTCCATTCTTCTTTCATTCCTCTCAAATTCCTCCATCCACCTATCATAAGTGCTCATAAATTAGAGCTTAGGGTTTCTAAGCTTTTCTTTATGAGTGACTAAAATACCCTCCTTGCTCTTGGGGATGATTTGAAGATAGCTTGAGCTTTGGTTCTTCAAAGGGGAGTCCTAATTCCTTTCCTTTCTCTTTATATTTTTGATTGCCTAGGTTTAGGTTACCATTTATGTTTTGAGATTGGACTGGATTTAGATGTTATTGTGAGTTTGATTTGTGGTTTTGACTTGTAATGAGGAATTTGGACTCAACAATATGTATGGTCATACATATGTTCTTTATAATTCATTAAATATCTCTATTTACTCATGGTATTGGTAGATAGTTTGTTGAATTGAATTGTAATTGAACCTAATGCATTGCAATCAATAATCACACTCTAGGGTAATTATTAATGCCTATTTAAATGGGTTCATGAGACTAGGCATTAGACTTACCGGTTGGTGAGGTTTGGTACTTTAGGAAACCTAGAGAAAACTCAAAGGTGCTAAAGGGCTTAACAATTTCATAGTTAGTTGGGGTTCCACTAATTAGGTAATTGGACTCATGAGTTCATGAGGTTTGGTAAATTAGGAAATTAGTGCATTAAACTCCCCAAAAATCCTTAGAAAGCACTTCACTTCCAAGAGCACTTCACTTCCAATGATAGTCATTCAAAAATCATTTCCAAGAGCACTTCACTTCCACTACACCCTTTTATTAAAAATACAAAAAATATTTATTTGTTTTGCACCCTTCATTCTCATATTTAAAAATCAACAAAAATATATTTTCTTCACCCAAATCCATCTTGCATTGCATTAAATTTATTAGGGTAGTTTAATTAAACAAGGCTCCTCTGAGAACGATACTCGGGGTAACTTCCGCTTACCTTGAGGTTATAAAATATTCTTGAAGGACTAGACCCAAGGCACACTACACCGACCCGCAAATCGGTGTCCTTCACACCATCCAGCTGAAACAAAGGTAATTTACTAAAATCCTCATGAGCATAATGAAGTATGTCCTAGAAGCTGCAAATCATATATGTAGGTAAATGAAAAACACTCTCCCAAGCATTTTATCAAATACTTGGTAGGCAGTAGCACATAAAGATATAAGCAAAGGGAAGATACAAGCATTTTATCAAACACTTGGTAGGCATTTTATCAAACACTCTCACAAGCATTTCAACTAATCAAGGTAGATCCACAAGCACTATAAAGTTGTAATCCAAGTGTGAAACCAACAAATGCTTCCCTCACGTTACTCGTTCAAACAGAAAAGGTAGAAACAGAGAAGATGAAACAAAATCACAAAGAACTAAGTACAGAAATTTTTGCCAGTCATTGCTTTTCTTGTACAAAATCACAGAAATGATACAATCAAAGAACTAAGTACAAAATCACAAAACTAAGCATTTGATGTATCAAACATTCTCACTTCCTTATAAATGATACGATCATCAGCCATTGCTTTGTATGAAGATGAGAGGAAGTACTACACGACCAACCAAATGGAATTGCCTTGCAATGAACAACTTCTGCATCAAATAGGGAGGCTTAAATAGACCAGGCTTTGCAATTTTCTTGCTTCCTCATGACAATGACAGCGACGTGGCCAACCAAACTAAGATTATACAAAGATATGGTAAAACTTCAACCAACCATCTGACATAATTGATATATAATATAATATTAATAATAATATTTAATCTAATATATTAAAAAAATATCTTCTTCAAATCTCTGTAGTACAAAAAAAATCGTTTTCTGCTTCATTGAATTCAACTTGTATCACTTTCTTCTCTTATGGGAACGGCTCCAATCAAATCAACATCTACATCTACTCTTCACTTAAATCATAGGTAACAAAGCTCTACCACCATAGTTGAGCCAGCTCTAACAAAATAGAATGGTTGAATAGACAAAATCACCAACTTAACTTGCAATCTTCTAGAATAAAGGACACTGACAGCGACAACACAAACCTACCATGATATTATCAATCTTTGACCTATAGCTAATTAGACCAGAAAAATAATAAAAGAAGGAAAAACTACAAATCTAACAACAACACAACATACTCATCCGAAACTAATGTCTAGATAACATAGCTATAGGAGCTAAATAACAATGAAAGAAGAATTGGGAAGGAACTTGAGGCACCAGATTTATATGATATAAGATGTCTTGCAATCTAATAACGATGAAATTAAAAACCAGACCTTAGAATTTGCATGTTCATTTGTAATATTGAAGGCGTCAACAATACATCTGATCTTTATATTTGAATCAAGTCTTATTTTAATCCTTTAGATTTGAAATATGCACTCTCAATACTTTTTTTCTAATGATGGCAGTGTCATTTATTGATGATTAAAAATGGCTAATTTTGAATTATAGATTGACTACATAAAATTAATCATATCATGTAAGTATTTAACTACAAATCACATTTTAAATTTTTTTGATTCAATATTTTCTGTTGAATTTCTGTTTGGATTAGTTTTTTTGAAAGTTGTTGTATATTTTTCAGGATAAATATGTTAGGGCAATTTTGTCTCGACATGCTTTTAGGGGTTTCCCAAACTGGCACAATCAACTTAAACTAGTTTACTTTTCTCTATCGACCCTTTCTTATATCGTTCCTCTTCTTTTATTCATACATCAGAGAGCAACAATATTGGGTCCACATAAAAGCAATATTTTGAGACAAAAAAAGGTCGAGTCCCATCCCACTCCGTTTCGAATGATATCGAGATGGGACTAAAACTCTCAAACCCATTTTTTGGGGTAGGACCCCGTAAATCCCCTTACCATGAAGTGAGTAAAGTTCAACCTAGAGTTTCAAAATAAACCAAGCCTTTGAGTCCACATTTAAACTAAATTAAGACTTAGCATTCATATTTTAATATCCATCCACATAATGAGGTCAATAGTGTGTCTCACCGCCCAAAACTCTTTCAATGGAGAAGTGCATATTCTACTTGAAGTTGCACAAAAACTTGGGGATTTTGTGGCTTGACATGAACCTGACACCCAAATGCAATTGGTAATGGGACAAATCTCCAACCATTACAGCTAGAGTAGGATTAAAACTACCAATATGCATGATGGAACAAGGACATGAGTTTCAAGACCAGCAAGGTGGTTTGGCCTGGAAACATTAATATTTTTATTAATAAATAATTTCTTTTCTAATTTAAAAATACATTATATAATAGTTAATATTTAATACAACACGACACAAAAAAATTATAGATTCTTTTTCTATTTTATATTTTTGATTAATTTCATTATTTTCTTACGATTTAAAAATTTAAGTCTAAAGGATATGTCTTTTGACCCGAAGGACATGTCTCATCCAATCTTGGTCCCAGAGCACATAGCATTCGGTCCAAAAAGTTAGTCCATAAATATTTTAGATGAGACCTATAACATATATGTGGCCTAATCCTACTTATTATTTATGTAGCCTTAATTCTACTCTAGTTATGTGATGCACCAGTCACCCACATGTCCAACTTGAATTAGACACCTCAATCTATCTATCTAATATAACTATATATTTTGCGTGCGGAATCTTCTTGGTGTTCACACTGCTAACTGGATTGATACGTCGTTTGAGGGATCTTAAATGCATGCGTAATGGTCAAGCCTCTTAGACTTCCTGATTGTCTCTTCCTAAAAAATCTCTCTCCTTTCAAATAACCAAAAAAATCCACCGTCTTCCTCGCAGACCTAACAACCCCCAAACGCACCAAGCTGACTCCTTCGTGCTTCCCATCACTCTTACAAACATAAACCCTTTCATCGCTCTCTCGACTAGCCACAATCCCACATCACCCTCACACCACCTCCGATCATTTCCTCTCCGATCCTCCATCCAAACTTTTTATTCGTCTTCTTTCTCTGTCCTCAATGAACGGTGCCGATGAATAGAAACCAAGAAATCATAGGTGACCTTCCCTCTGTTTTTTTGTCTTCTTGGTTCGGTTCAAATTGAGTTAGGGTTGGAAGGAGATTTGATTATTATTTTGGGTTTTGAACTCATAAAATTGAACCTTAGCTTCCATCTTGAACAGCTTTAAAGCTCTTCGTTTGGTTCCATTTTTCCCATTGTTATGTAGTCGATTTTTCTCCCTTTGATTTCTGGACTTCTTAGCCTGAGTTGTCACTTTTACTATTTTCCGTTTTAGTGTTATTAATGCTATTGCTGGTGCTTTAGTTTTATTGATGCTGTAAATTAATATCAGATCATGGTGCTTTTCTGTTTACTTACCCATATTCATCTGTTAAAACCCTTAGGTATGCATTTCTCTGCTTCCTTCCACTCTTCCATTGTTCTTTCCTTTTTTTGGTTACAATTTGTTCTTGCCTTTTTCTTTGATCTCTTTCATCTTTTTTCTATTTGAGGCTATTATCAGCTTCTAATTTTTTGGGTTCCAATTCTTAGACAATTATGATATAAGCGTTTTAGTTGGCTATATATCTCTTACTTTCTAGATTGCAAGCAAAGATCCTTGATTAGTAGTCACTTTGATTTGCATATGTATTATTAATACCTTTCCCAACAAATTCCAATCTTCTGACATTGTAAATCTAAATTTGGGTGTTTTTGTTCCACACTTTAGATGACGTGAAAATGCTTGAGTGGCATCGCATGAAACTCTTATTGGGATAATAGGGTGGGTGGATCCTACTGATTTTGTTTCAAAGGCTATTGAAGATGGAAAAAGAGAAATGTCATCATTCAGATCTCTATATCTTTTAAGTTCCAGCTTTTCATGCCCCCACCCCACAACTATAATAATAATTTCATATTGTTATTTACTTTTTAAATCTCACCTTCTCATCATTTTGATTTAATTCAGTAACATGCTTGATGTTTGTCGTGCATTATTGGCCATTGCAAGTGTAATAACTCTGTACAGTTTTGACAATCTTCTAAAAGACCACTTTTGCTAACCATGAATTTCACTTATCCATTTTTCTAACATACCATTTTTGGTGAACTTAATCATTTCTTATTCTGTATCAGGAGTGTGAAAGATATTGCTTCTCCCAATATACTGTAAAAGGAAAAGAAGAGATAAGGTATACTGTAATTTGATTTGGGTGGTTTTTTTTTTTCTAGATTCAATATGTCAAAGCTTGGCAGTTATATGAATTTTTGCTTTTGAACTGATTGAACAGTCACTCCCTTATATTTTACGTTGTCTGTATAATGTATTACGGATGAGTGCTTAAGAAAACATACAGGCCATTTCGATTTGTGGTTACAATATTTGCTATTGATTCTAATGCAGTTTAGGACAAAACTTTTTACCAATATCTTCAATTTGGAAGATAGGGCTTGGTAATGATTTAAGGATTCTATTTATACAAATGGGTTAGGGTGCAAAAATACCCATCTGATTTTTTTGGAGCAAAAGTTACTATAACATTTTAAAACAGGGGTAAAATACAAGAAACACATTCTGGAACTATAAATAACACTATGTTGTAGTGAGCTCCTACTTTGATTAATATAATGTGATGTTTTTGGTTTTTGTGGACTTCTTTACATTTGGGTTAACTTCTTTGCTGTGGAGCTCATGCTTTGATTGATATAAAGTGAATCAATGCTGGATTATTTAAAATTTTTATGTTTGCATGTGGGACAAACTAAATTAATTTGCCATTTGATTTCTATTATCATGCATACTGGTGTATCTTTTTGCAATCTGGTATGCAAATGCATCTTTAAGGGTTATACCCTTGCTTCTCTGTTGTTGTATGAGTAATAATCATGTTTATTGAGGATTTTAAATATTTATTTATGGGTAATATAAAAGTGGTGGAGTCATTATCTGCTTTTCTTCCCCCTGGAGTTGTTCAATTGGGAAGAAAAGTTACACATATGAAGTGGAAATCTCAAGGGTTTATGGAGAATCGCAAAGGCATGTGAAGGTTCACTTTTTTATGGCTCTATGGTTTGTCTAGATCATGTCAAATTATGGTTTCACTGGGTGTTTCAAAAGCTGCTATTAGTGAGGATGAAGTCAAGTATGTTTTGTCCTCCTTTGCCTATTTTCAAAGTGGAGGCAATATCAATGCTTGGTTTAGGTGTTAATAAACTGTTTCCACATCAAGAAAGTAAGAGGAAGAATAATGGTTTTTTTCCCTCTTTAGTCTTGGTTTTTTGTTGGCATTCACAAAAGATCCCTCCTTCAACAGCTGCATCAAGATCGACCATGGCATCAGGATGGCCAGCCTTCTGATTGTATGAACAATTGTTCTATACGAGGCCTTTTAAGTCCTTGAAGACATACATTTTTTGGCTATTTCTTAACAACAGAGGCTAAAGCAGATGGTGCTACACATGATACAAGTAACTCATTCACGTATTTGTGAATTACCTCATCCAATGTCGACGATTTCTTTGATTTCGTTGGATTTTACTTACTAAATCAAGTATCAAGAATCTATATAAAAGAATTTTTTCTGTACACTGATTAAATTTGGATGCATGACTAAAAACTAAAAGTAGAGAAATGAACCATGCTTGACAATTAGTATAATTTAGTTTTGTGTTTGTTATGAAGAGGCTGCATTACACCAAACTTGATCATTTATTCTCGGCCTAGCCTCAGGAATGATATGAAGGTGTAGCTTTGAGTTTCATCAACTATTTATATATTTCTCTCATGTATCTCCCTTAATGCTTTGCAGATTGACAAGTATGTCAAAGATGAGGACTTGAAAGTGGTGTAAAGATATATGAGAATATTGCATGTTTTTCAAAAATTTTAGTTTGAGAATAGATGATCACTCCCGTGAAACTCTTTCCTAACTGTATCAATTCGTGTGTGCTTGCATAGAAAGGTAGATATCATTGTCAATTTGATTTGGGGGATAAGAAAGGGGTGGAAGAATCAAAATGCTACATTTCCTTATTAGCTTATAAATCCTTATAGGAATATACGAATAATTTTTTGATCAACCATGACTATTATTCATGTATTTATTACTAAATCTCCCTTACTTCCATTCAAAATTACTCCTGCTATCCAATATCAACCCTCCTTTGTTAGGTGAGAACTGATCTTGCCCTTTAATATCTTTCCATAAATAAATGTTGGTTTATATGTTATGTGTCGTTAATGTTTTAATGACACATAACGTGTATCTGTCAATGCTTTATTAGATTTTGTACCATTCATTTTAAGCAATATTATTTTTAATGACTACAAAAGCATCAGGGGATTGCAAGAAGTCAGTGGATGGAACATGGAAGAAGCAAGTAAGTAGGTATTGGCTAAGAAGGTTTAGAAGTGGGGGAATGTATAATAAGATAGAATGTAGGGATATAGAGTTTTGTTTGTTGTTCTGAGGTTACAGTTGGTATTCTTTTGTTTTTCGGAAATTTAAGTTTGTATACTTTATTTGGATAGTAATAAAATGATTTGTTGGCAAAACTAAACCTCTCATGTATCTGATAATGTATTATTAGCTTGAAGTAGAGAGGAAAATTATGATCCAGTTTGTCATGCGTGGCATGTACCATGAACCTAAACACTGAAATTTGGAGAAGAGGAAAATAAGTATTCTAGGCTATTCAGTGTAATCTTATTCCGTCTTATCAAGGTTATGCCTGATATACACATGGATGCAGTATCTCTTTATTGTGTCTAGCCTTATTAGAAAGGTTAGACCAATCTACTGTGATTTGTAAAAAAAAAATATTGATTGAGACACTTTTGTTGTTGATTTTTTTATTTTAACAATGGCTAGCAATATTATATCTTTTAGAATATTAGGTTGAATACATAACTTAAATCTTTGTGATAGTAAGCTCTGTTAATGGTTATTTATGTATGTCTTAGTTGGAACCTTAATTATAAATACTATGGGTGAATCACCAATTTATTTGATACAGACTTGGCTGGATTTATGAAAAAGTGACTTATTTTTAAATTTACTTATTTTTAAGTTAGTTTGCAAATAAATTACTTTTTGAAACTAAGTATCATATTTGGACAAAATAGGTCCAGCCAAACACACACAAATACTCATATATACCAAAAAATGTTCCAATTATTGATAGTATTTTTCAACAACACCCTTATCTAAAATTTCTCTCTACATATATAAATTATTCTTATATTCGTATCATCATTTACCTTACCATTAAGAATTAGATGAGGTTATATTTGAAAAAATTCATTAATGAATTTTAATTGGATTTATATTTTCTTTTCGTTGAAGAACTCATCTAATGGTCAAGGGTTGAATATCATTCTGCCTAATTAACTGTTTTTGAAGCGTCAATTTAGCCAACAAACAATAAAATGTCTCATTTTGGCCAAAAACCCAAAAAAAAAATATCGCATTAGCCACTTTGAGCCACTGATGGCACATGCAAGACTGGGTTTAAACTCCAGTAAACCTCTTCTTTCTATTTTAATTCTTTATTTCTCCAATTTGAGCAATTTCTGTCCAAGGTCTGAATTTGAGTTGAGGTTGAATGATCATATAAAGTACATAGAAAAATAATCAATGATGTAAAAATACAAAGAAAAATAATGTTTATGACGTTTTATAAGAGAAAAAGTAAAATATAGTTTCTGAAAATTCCAAATATCATTATAACTCACTATTGTTGCATAAACAAAAAAATAATTATGTTTGAAATTAACTAAAAGCATAACATATTCCAAAGCATAACATCATTATGGTGAGAAAAGATATATTTTACATCCCAGAGGGGCTATAATTGGAGATACCATTGTTTCTGGTACATAAGTTCCTATAAAAATGGATTTAATGTCCTACCTATGAGTGTGGTTTGAAATACTGATTTACGCGATTGGAAGTAAGCAATTAGGTTTACGGCGAAACCTAGAAATCGATCATTGATCCAATTTGAGTACATCTACAGGATAGACTTCAACAGAAAATTGAAGAGTAATGACAACAAGTAATTGAGTTCAGTGGTCTTATATGCATTGGACTAAAACTACTAAGTACTTACTGTGTTAATACTTAACCTAATATCAAGTGATTATAATATATCGCATAACACAACAGCATCCCCGTGCATCGCACGGGGTCATCGCTAGTTTTAACAAATGTTATGAGTGGAAGTAGATGCATCTTGAAGAGCGAATAAGGACAATGTTGGAAGGAATTTGTTCAAACTGACGTCCATCCGATCGGTAATTGCAAAACTCAGACTTTTTTAAATTTATTGCAGAAGTATTAAAACAAGGGTCATAAAAACATAGCGCTTCAAAACATTTCATCGCAACTAGAAATTTGCACAAGGGCATGTCATACATATCTATTACCTTTTCATAGAAATGTAGAAGATATAGAAATGTAATAGAAGATGCTAGTAGTAGCGTTCAAAAACAAAAGCAAAAAAAATTAGGGGCTGAGAATGTCGCTCAAGTCTCCCCCACTAAATAGAAGAAAACTTTACATGGTTCTCAACACCCCTTAACCTTTCTTGAAAGCGACATTAGATGTATTATCCATGAAAGTATGAAGATAATTTTTTTATTTCGGCATTTTCCCCGCGTATCAATTGTCTCAAATGGTCTCAAACTAATTTGAATCTAGTCTTGAGAGAAATCATTCAGGTTATAGCACTCTTGACTCATAAGATGCTACAATCGTATATCTCGAACTCAAAACCCGTAGTTAAGCTTATAACAACAATAAGCCCCCAACTAGCTGATCAAATGGGTTCTGACTTCTGATTCATTGATCATCATCACCCACATCATTCATCAACTTCTCATTACCACAAAATACACACAAATACACAAACACATGGTGGGTCCCAAAATCTCTCTCCTATTGGGACCCACCTTGTGTTTATACTCCATTCGGTCCTAAATATAAGACCTAATTGAATTTTTTTAGAAAATCCTATAAAAGAAAGAAAAATAAGTTAATTATAAATTGGTTTACCTAATTTTTTCCCTTAGATTAGTTTATTTTACCTATAAACTAATGTATAATCTAAAAATATATCAAATATGTCATGATTTAATAGTCTATTTCGCAACATTAACCTCTGCAAAAAAAAGTCAATTAAGTCTTATATTTAGGACCGGAGGTAGTACTCCCTCCGGTCCTAAATATAAGACCTAATTGACTTTTTCTAGAAAATCTTTAAAAAAACAAAATAAGTTAATTATAAATTGATTTACCTAATTTTTTCCATTAAATTAGTTTATTTTACTTATGAACTAATGGATAATCTAAAAATATATCAAATATATCATCATTTAATAACATATTTCGCAACCTTAATGTGTCAAAAAAAAATTAGATCCACCGGAGGCAGTATATTTTTGTGTGTGATGAGAAGATGATGAGCGTTGAATGAAAATCCCCTCATCTAATCGTCCCCGGGTTATGCATGAAACTATTTATAGCATGCCAAGCACTCATTACGCGCGCCGTCTTCCTATTCGTTCTTCTTCTTCACCATCTTCATCATCTTCATCTTCTTCACTTCACTCTTCTCTCTCACACAAACACAAACATTGATTATGGATCCTCCATCATCAATTCCACCTTCTCTCCACTTAGCCATGGCCGCCTTCTTCGGCGCCTCCATAATGGCCCTCTCCGCCTTCTACATTCACAAACGCAGCGTCGACCAAGTCCTCCGCCGCCTAATCCAAATCCGCCGCACCACTAAATCTCACCAACACGACCTCCACGACGATAACGACCAATACGTAGACGGAGATTTTAATTTCAATTCTTCTGACGGCGGAGGAGGTGACGCCGTTAATGTTAACGACCGTTCTAGAAGCTTCTCTAGGTCTCTCGATGAGACGGCGGCGAATCGACGGAGTTATCGAATGTCTTCGTCTTTGCCTAACGTCGCCGTTAACTCCGACTGGTTCGACGATGACGTCATCGTCACGTGCGAGCCGTCTATGACTGTTAGTTATGAAGCTCAGGCACGTGCTTCGTCGCTGGATAATCTTGATTTTGTTGCCTCTGGTCTTCCTCCACTGACAATGAATCAAGCTGATAGTATGGTTTATTCATTATTGAATGATTTTGATATGATAATTTAATTTAATTTGTGTTTAATTAAATTTGATTAAGAGGAAATTAAATTAAATTGTTTTATTTTTTTGGACAGGAGAGAGTGGTCAGTTTTCGAGTTCTTATAAGAGGATAGGTTCTATTGGTAGAATTATGACTCCTAGGTCTCCTAGTCGTAATACTTTTGAAAGTGCTGAAGATTCTGATGATGATGAAGGACCTGACCTTGAAAATGACGATACTGCCCTTTTCTATCCGGGGAATACAGAATCTTCTGATAATTATGTGAGATGATTTACTTTCTTATCTCTTATGAACTTTTATTGCAATTAGTTATGCAATTGTAATGTGATGATTTTGATAGTTTTATTGTATGATTTTTTATTCTCTCAATTGAGAGATGACTCACTTTAAGTATATTACTAAGTATAAGATCTATTTATATAATTTAATTAGATTAAAGATGTTAGTTACAACAATAAAGTGGGATAATGCTACATGGACCGTAAGGTACCATTTTCGTGAATCCATTTTTATGGGATTCGACATTGTTTTACTTTGACTATCAGAGTCAAGCACTGTCCTTCTCGCTTGGTGTCAGTTATAAACATTGACAGTGCTTTTAAGGATGTTAGTTAGATTAGTTAAACTCGCATGACATTACTAGAACAGCATTACCGCGTACCTTTGTTTCTATCATTCGTCTGTTACTTGTTTATTATTGAGGGGACAATTTAGGGAAATGTGAGAAAAAATAGAAAAAAGTCTTATATTTAGGAATAGAATCACATCCCCAAATAGGTCCTTTTTTCACCCACGTGGCAGTATTACTTGTAGTTTTGTGAGTTTTTCCAATTGGCGTGTGTGCTGTTGTAGGGGGTAAATACAAACGTATGCAGTTCGCCTGGTATTCCAAACAGAGGTGATAATGGGAACTGTGTGAACAATCAGATGTTCAATGAGACCTTAAAAGAACTTAAAGCTGGTACAGATATGCAGCACGATGGAAAAACAGGACCAACTTCTGTGGACTTGGCTGGAAATGGTATCATGTTTTCCAATACAGTCGTGCCTCCAAGAACTGCAGGGCCAGGTGCCTTCACATTCTTATCATATGCTGTCTGGTTATTGTTTCCATATTCTTCCTTGCTATATGTTGTAGGAATTATTTCATCAATGAATGTTGCATGCTTCTGTTATCTTTCCATTTGGCCCCCAATTTTGAGATGCATTGTGTTACAGATTTTTTTAGCCATATTAGAGTATGATTTTTCTTTTATTTTACTTGGATAAAGAATTGTTATAAAGAGGTAAATATTTGATGTGTCTTTTTCTTTCCACAAAACCTTTAGAGTCCACAAATATTGAAGAGGAAGAAGTATGCAAGATGATTCGTGAATGCTTGAATTTGCGCAAGAAATATGTTTACCGGGAAAAAGTTGCTCCTTGGAAGGCTGAACCTTTGGCAAAGAATTCTGATCCGTATCACTTTGACCCAGTTGAACGATCATCAGTATGTTTGTTGCTTGTCCATTATGGATCTGTGTTAGATAAGTTCTGCTGCCAGTTAAATCCGTATGTGAAATAGTAAGCCATTTTTCTTATTAGTGTTTGTTTGATACCACTTTGACTGACTTTGTGTTGTTTCAAACAGCATCACTTTAGGATGGAAGATGGAGTTGTGCATGTGTATGCCAGTGAAAATGGTAAGCAGAGAAAGTGGTACTTACTAGGTTTCAAGGACCATTTCTTTCCGAAAAGAGAATTTTTAAAAGAAGATTTCGATTGGCTTTTATTTTATCTCTGAAATATCTCTTCAAAAGAATGTGTTCTGAGCTTTGAGCATGGTGAAAGCACTATCTCACAATATTCAGTTATTTGATATAATATAAATTTGGAGAATGCTGGTTGGCTAAAAGTAAGCTCTTAATCCCTAGGTCACAGCCCACAAAAGTTTTAATGCCGTGAAATTTCATGGATCTACTTGTCCCAAAAGCATACAATGTTAGAATAATGTCCTTCTATGGTTATGATGTACGTCTAGTAATTTTCTATGTTGATTTTAATAATTAGGTTTTACCAAAAAGTAATTTTAATGTTTGTGAATGTCCAAAAATGGTATTAATGACTTATGGACTGCGTATTTTCCTCTAACAATCTGATTGTGGGAGCAATGTTTGCATGAAGTCTGATACACTGTTCAAGACATATGAATAGTGTATCTTCCAATAAATTTTATGTAAAACATGTTGATTTGGCAATAGGATTGAAACATACAATCTTTTTTCAGTCGCCATAATAAAATTTTTCTTAGTATGTTGTCTATTTCTTATCAGAACAATTGAGCTTTCAAATAAATTATTTTGCAGATTCCGAAGAACTCTTCCCAGTTGCTAACTCAACAGAATTTTTTACTGATATGCATTATATTCTTAAAGTCATGGCTCACTGAAATGTTCGTTCTGCATGCTACCATAGGCTACGATTCCTTGAGGAAGTAAGTTTTTTTCATAACTTTATTTGATTTATGCTTCTCCCACTTGTGACATTTAATCAAAATATTCTAATCAATTTGCAGAAATTCCGGCTTCACCTGTTACTGAATGCAGACAGGGAGTTTCTGGCCCAAAAGAGTGCACCCCACCGAGATTTTTACAATATTAGAAAAGTTGATACGCACATCCATCATTCTGCTTGCATGAATCAAAAGCATCTACTACGCTTTATCAAGTCAAAGCTAAAAAAGAACCTGATGAGGTGAAAACTGTTGTAATTTTGTCTCTTAATATAGCTTCTTGTGACCCCTTCCTTCATACTTTTCTTTCTAAATTTAGATTGTTGGTGCTTCTTAATTACATTATTATCCTGTGGTGGCAGGTTGTAATATTTAGAGATGGAAAGTATATGACACTGAAGGAGGTGTTTGAAAGCTTGGATTTGACAGGGTATGCAGTACTGTAGTCCTGCATATCTATGTGTGTGGACTATGTGGTTGCATGTTTTCATGTTGTCTGAATAGTAGCAATTCATGTGCAGGCATGATCTAAATGCTGATTTGTTGGATGTTCATGCGGATAAAAGCACCTTCCATAGATTTGATAAATTCAACCTAAAGTATAATCCTTGTGGACAAAGCAGACTTAGGGAGATATTCTTAAAGCAGGATAATCTTATCCAAGGTTTGTTTGAGAATAAGAAGATACAGATAAATTATTTGAATACAGCTGAGTAACTCATAATAATTCTTAGTCTTAGGGTTATTAGTGAATTTCCTTTTCAATCACAAATTAATGGCAGCCCAAAATGCGCAGGAAGGTTTTTGGCTGAAGTAACAAAGGAAGTTTTGTCAGATCTCGAAGCAAGCAGATATCAGGTTTCTTATCTGTGTGATACCAGATTCCATGGTAGTGACATTTCATATCTTGCTTCATTTGTGTACATAAAATTTACAGATGGCAGAGTACAGGATTTCCGTGTATGGAAGAAAACAAAGTGAATGGGATCAATTGGCAAGTTGGTTTGTGAACAATTCTCTTTATAGTGAAAATGCAGTATGGTTGATTCAGGTAACTTGTTATTCAATATTTTCCCTTGTGCCTTCTTTGAGCCTTTGGATTATTGTTAATTAACTTAGTTCTTTTTCTAATCTTTATTTGGCACAGTTACCACGACTATACAATGTGTACAAGAGTATGGGAACTGTTACCTCGTTTCAGAATATTCTGGATAATGTGTTTATTCCTCTGTTTGAAGTCACAGTGAATCCAAATTCTCATCCTCATTTACATTTATTCTTGAAGCAGGTTAGTCAGTCTTTTGCTGCATGGCACATTAGTCCCTAAGTTGTATTGTATTTGTTCAATCAATAGGGCACATTACTGAGTATTTAACATTTCTTCTAATTTGCTAATGTAACTATTTTTTAGCTATAGTTTTGATATCACTACTAAAGAGTGTCCTTATATTTCAATTCAGTTTTTTTTTTTTTGCGTTGTTACAAGTTTCTTCTAGAGTAATTAAGTGGTTCTTCATCGTGACAAAGGGGTGCCTGTGATTCACATAAACTCCTTGTATTCCCTTGAGTTGTTAACAGTGGGTCTGCACAAAGTTGAGATCTGCCATCTGTGTCCTGTGAGATCATTTGTACTCAAATTCATTCTTTGCTCAACAATTTTGTTTCTATTGTGCTCTGTACTGTAGGCTCCTGTTAAGTGTTAATGATAATTAATGTGAAGAGGCGATGAGTCACTTTCAACTCCTTTTTATTGACATGTTAGTAAAGGATGTCCAAATAATGAACGCAGGAAGTGGTTTTTTCTGTTTATTCTTGATATGGCTGCTGTGTTTTTTCTAATGCAATGTGTTGGACGTATTATATTGAGATATTCATATACCAAATACAGGTGGTGGGATTTGATCTTGTAGATGATGAAAGTAAACCAGAAAGGCGCCCAACTAAGCACATGCCAACCCCAGAGTTGTGGACAAATGAATTCAATCCAGCTTATTCTTACTACCTTTATTACTGCTATGCAAACTTGTATACACTAAACAAGGTTTCTAATATTTTCCTCCTGATTCAAGGCTTAACAATTATGAGTTTCTGTTTTCCTACAAATTTAACCTCATTATAATTTCCTGTTGGTTCTAGTTGCGTGAATCTAAAGGAATGACCACTATAAAATTGCGGCCTCATTGTGGAGAGGTTAGTGCATCTATATCACTGTATTACAATCTGTTCTTTATGCTCTGTTGTTGGAATGGATATAACTATTCTGGTGGTGCAGGCAGGTGATGTAGACCATTTGGCTGCTGCTCTCCTTCTCTGCCATAACATTTCCCATGGGATTATTCTGCGTAAAACTCCAGTTTTGCAATATTTATATTACCTTGCACAGGTCAATCCTCACTAAAAAACATTTTGCCAATAATGTGATTTTGGCCATTCACACATGAGAGATGTTGTTGATACACTGAGTTGAAGATAGTTTTGATAGGAAGTTCTTTCAACTTTTGATTTTCTGCTGATTTGTATTAACATCATCTTCAGATTGGATTGGCAATGTCACCCCTGAGCAACAATTCTCTTTTCTTGGATTATCATCGCAATCCGTTGCCCATGTTTTTCCAGAGAGGTCTTAATGTTTCTCTCTCCAGCGATGATCCTTTGCAAATTCATTTGACTAAAGAGCCATTGCTCGAAGAATATAGTGTTGCTGCTAAGGTTTGCTACTGACCGGTCAAAGCCTTCATCCATCAAATCTTCTGTTTACTCATTTTAAGGGCTGTTACATGTGTTGTATGAAAATCATGTATTTTACAGGTGTGGAAGCTCAGTGCCTGTGACTTGTGTGAGATAGCCAGAAATTCGGTCTATCAGTCTGGGTTTCCACATGAAGCGAAGGTAAATGATAGGACGGCAAATGCATGTTTATGTTTTAGTCCATGCATGTCTGTGTCATCCATCCTGCATGCAAATCAGTATACTAAATCTTGGTGTCCTGTCTTATGCAATGCACAAGATGTATAATAGCTTTTGGAAAAGTTGTGCTTATTTTTTCTAAATTTTGAACCTGGTTGAAATGTCTAAAAATGATTTTAGTAATAAAAATGAAAATTGTACAGTCCAATATTACTTTTGGAGGAAGATAAAAAAAGAGTCAGAATCTCCTTTAAGTATGGGAGGAGCTGAACTTTTCAGGACTTATTAATAGCGAGTGTCACTCTATATTTTACATTTTATGTGCTGAACCTGAAACTATGTATGGATGTGTCTTGCTCCTTGGTGGTTTAATTGTTGGTAGTTGATGTGATACCATGATTAGTGGTACGGGCCAGATTGTTGTTCTGTGACCATTGAAAAGCACCTCATGCACCACGGGTAAATAAGGCCTAATTAATCCCTATTACTACATTTGTACGGTACCCAGCACGTAATCCACTGATTATCAATTTGAATTGCTGAATAATTGTCCTATAGTTGGAATTTTTTCTTTAAAGAGAAAAATATGATCAGCATGGCCACTAGAGTTTCTCTGGAGGACTGGCTCCTTTCATGTTTTGTTTATATGATTCCTGATTGTTGGATATTTCGATCTTGCATTTACAATCATTATCATTATTTTCTTGCCTTCACAGGCGCACTGGCTTGGGGATAAATATTACTTGAAAGGTTCGGAAGGAAATGATATTCATAAGTCGAATGTTCCCAACTTGAGAATCTCTTTCCGAGAAGAGGTAGTAAATCGCAACAACCACATCTATACATACTGTCCTAACAAAGATTTGTGTCTTTTCTTGATAAAGACAATGGATTTTTTTTGCAGACATGGAAGGAGGAAATGCAATATATTTATCGCGGGGAAGCAACCTTCCCTGAAGATATTGACCCATGAATTTCCCTCATAATGAATCGCCATTTTTATGATATGATGATTGGGTTATGGGGCTCCCTCCGGCTTCATTTCACATGACTTAGACACAGGTGATTCAACTATCACTATATTATTCTCAACCTCAGGAGCAGTTTATTGCAACACGGTTTTGAATGATCTTGCCAGAACTGCTTCCAAGTTTCTTGGGGTTAGCAGAATTATGAAAATTAGCTATTTTGTCCTTTGCTGTTAATCAATATCGGTCTTCTTGCCTTGCTGCCATACTTAATTAGTTTACTTGACTGTGTTGTACATTATTGCTTCCTGCCAACTGCCACATCAGGTTGTAAATTATTGTTAATCAATATTGGTCTTCTTGCCTTGCTACCATACTCTACTAGTTTAGTATGACATGATTCAGATTGAATCTCACCGTATGAGGACTTGATATTCTGTTCCGGCTCATTAGGCTTGAATTTGCATTTCCTTGCTTAACCTGCTTCATTTCACTGTTCATCCTTGATTTGGCTCGTGGAAATTTGAAGTGTACTTTGAAAAGCCAACAAATGTAATGGAATTTAAGACTAAATAACTGAAGTGCTTTATATAATGTTTTTAAACAATTGTGAAACATAAGATATTCACTATGTAGTTAATTTTTCATTTTGAAATTTTACAATACACGTGCATCTTTCCCATTTGCCTAGTGTTCTATTAACCGCAATGCTTCTTAGCTGGACTATATCTTCTAAACAATCACAAAAAATTGGAGATGGGCATTTGATTAAAAGTAATAAGCAGGATCGGGTCCTTGGGTATCTCATTTTTCGAGAAAATATTATATCATTGAGTTAAATACTAAATCTATCCTAGAACTAGAAGTATAACCAAAATTTCATATACACCCTAAAAGTTTTCCGTCTCATTGAAGATTTGAAAGTTATAAAATGGAGTATTATTGCCCTTTTTGTTAAGCTGTTGGTATTGACCGTTAATTTTGACCATTTGACTAACCCGTCAAAAGTGCCACGTAGGATTTCATAGAAATGTAACGGTCAAAAAGTAGCGACACAAATGAACTAGAGCAACATTGCTCTATCCTAAAACTGTTGTGGTGAAATTGAGACAGAGAAAATTTCCGAATTGAATTTGGTATTTAATCATTATACCATTAGGTTACAAAAGTTGAAGCTCTTATTTCAATACGAATAAAGTTACATGAAAATAAAAAAACACATAAAATTTTCAGAAACTCCCTCATCAATTGTCTACCTAATTTGTTTGAGATCTCTTACGTTTGAAGTAATTATATATGTTTGATGTGTGAAGGGTCGTTCTACTCATCTACACATATGAAAAGTTTACCTGACATAATATTGAAAAATATAGTTAAATACACACATATATTACAAAAGAGTTCTTAAATGACAGTATTATTGGTTTCTATTAACGGTGATAATCATGAGTTGTGAGTTATACTCAAACGGGCCCACTCCACTCAAATACGTACTCAATCGAGATTATGAGTATGGAGGTCCAATAAGGTCATACTATCACACTTAGATTCCTTCTTGAGTTATACTCCCGTTTCTAGACACTAGGTCCTTCTTGAAAAGAAATTCTAGACACTAATTTTATGGTTGTTGATTTTACTCTCATTTAAAAATTAATTTGTTTTAAAGTCGTGACTCATAGAGTCATAGTTCTCCCCCCCCCCCCCCCCATTTCACCTATTCAAGCCTCTCCATTCCCTCCACCAATTTCATTGTCCACACTAGTATAAGTTCCCCTCAATTTCACCTAAACCTATTCAAGTCTCTCCATTCCCTCCACCAATTTCATTGTCCATACTAGAGTATAGTGTCAAATCAAACCACATTTAAACATTTAAAAACTCTTCTATAACATAGTGCCAAGTAAACTTTTGGTAAATCCTATTTTTTTTGGCCAACTTTAAAAGCGCGGATGCACAAGAGGGGGGGGTGAATTGTGCTACAAATAAAAAGTTTGAACAACCAAAAATAAAACACAAAACAATTTATACTGGTTTGGCAACTCTTGCCTACGTCCAGTTCACCAACACCTCGTTGGGTTCAAACTAATTTCAGGTTTTACAAACGGGTTCACCTGAGAACCTTTACAGAGAAAGAATCTTTCTCACACTTCCCCTTATTACCCGCAAGGTAACAACCCTGTTCTAAAGCCCCAAGTTTCAGAACAACCTCAGAACAGAAGAGGATTTAAAAACAGAGTATAAATTCACATGATGAACAAGCAATGATAAACACTTAAGCTTGAGTGATCGCACAAAGGCTTGAATGCCTTGACAGAGAGTAGATGCAGAATTGAATATTTTCGGTGAAGAGCAATAAATTCCACTCGCCTATTTATAGTCTTCATTGGTGGATATAGCCGTTTGACATTTATACCAGAAGTCTTGTATCCGTTGAGCTCAATTAATGCTTGGTACTATGTTCTTCTCATGTTCCTTGAAGAGGATGATGAACATTAAATGCATCTTCAAGTTTTATCAGCATACTTTGCTCATTTTAGGAGAGAAGTTGCCTTGAGTGCATATATGGCGAAGGAATGTGTCTAAAAAAGCATTCTGATCATGACAATGTACTTTTGTACTTTTTTTTTGACCTTCAGTGTACTTTTGTACTTGTTTTGCTTTTTGGTCGACACTCTGATCAAGCATTGATCACACTTGCTTCAATCGCTTACTGCACACTTAGATCACATGTTAAATGCATAACAATATCAATCACTCGACACTCTGATCACTGTTAGTTTTGATCATCAGATCACTTAGTGATCAAAGTTTTCCCTTTTACTTCTTAGTTCAGTTTGGCTTAGATTGCTCTGATCGATATTCCGATAACTATTTTACCTCAGAAAAATATTTGTTATTATTCCATGATCGCTTTTACTAAGTGATTCTAAGTTATTTATGATCGCTCTTATTAAGTGATTCTAAGTTATTCATGATCGCTCTTACTAAGTGATTGCTTATCTGTGAGTACTTAGTCCAGTGATCATTTTATCCTATTATTGTGATCACACTGTCTTAGGCTTATAAGTGATCGTAATGTCTTAGTTCCATATTAGTAATCGCATTGTCTATGACTTACACTTTAGTGATTGCTTTGTCTTAGTCTTATACTAGTGATCACTTAATGATCTCATTGTCTATGATCTCTATCAGTTATCATCAAAACTTAAGATTCTAACAAACTTTTGGTCAATCCTATTTTACCCTTGGCTTACATTTGATTGATGTTATTTCCCCACGCCTCCTATAATTGCTAGCTCACTTAGTTCAACTGTGTTCTATTCCCACTGGACCCCAAATAAATCAAAACCCGACCTCTCCGGGCCATGACCCACTTCAAATTCATCCATCCACAAAATCAAAACAACAACAACAACAATTGACATATTCCCTCATAATCCCAATCCCTCATAATCCCTCATAATCAACTTGGGGTCTAATTTTAGCCATTGAGATCTATCTAAGAGCTCATAATTTGCCACTTGTCCCATTAAAAATAAAAAAAAATGTATTATAATATAAATTAATTTTTAGCATAAAAAATTTCAACTATCTAAACCTATTAATTTCAACTATCTAGACCCATTTCATTTCAACAGAAGGATCTATAAGAGATACAGACTTACTCAGTTATCTGTAAAATTATTTTATAGATAATTGTAAAATAATTTTACAGATAACTGAGTAAGTCTGTATCTCTTATAGATCCTTCTGTTGAAATGAAATGGGTCTAGAAAGTTGAAATTTTTTATACTAAAAAGTTTTCAAAAATAAAAAATTAAAAGTTCTTAATTTATTTTATATTATAATACAATTTTTTTATTTTTAATGGTACAAGTGACAAATTATGAGCTCTTAGATGAATTTTTGTGGATAAAATGAGAGACCCATAGGGTGTGATATTGAGGGATTCTGAGGGTGGGATTGTGAGAGAATCCGACTTGTTATGTCCTTTTATGGGTTCAGATTCTCTCAGAATCCTTCCCTCCTAATCCCTCATAATCCTCTATTTGGTATTATTTTAGCCATTGAGATTCATCTAAGAGCTCATAATTTGTCACTTAAAACATTAAAAATAAAAAATGTTTTATAATATAAAATAAATGAGAACTTTTATTTTTTTTTTGAAAACTTTTAGCAGAAAAAATTTCAACTATATAGACTTATTTCATTTAAAAAAAAAGATATATAAGAGACACATATTTGTTCAGTTAACTGTAAAATTATTTTACAAGTCTGTATCTCTTATAGATCTTTCTATCGAAATGAAATAGGTCTAGATAGTAGAAAATTTGTATACTAAAAATTATTTTATATTATAATACATTTTTGTTTTATTTTTAACTATATTATTTTATAAAAATATTAAATCTGAACCATTGGATCTTTCATCCAATGGTGTAAAGAAGTGATAATGAGGGATTATGAGGGGGGGGGGATTTTGAGAGAATGTCATCCCTCCTTTTATATATACTTTCACCTTTTACCTATTGCCTAACTTTATTAACCACCTTTTAATACACTAAACTTCACACTATACCAGGTAATTTGAACGAAAAATGAATGTCTAAATTCTATTTTTACCCATGGCTTTAAAGCCAAGGAAGAAAGAACCATGGAGTACATAAAATAAATTACAAAGGGTAAAACTGAAAAGATTGTATTAATGTGTTATAATAAATGACTTAATTATGCTTCTTTATTTTATGATATATAATTAACTACCTCTTA
The DNA here is from genome assembly GCA_029929735.1 of Mimosa pudica. Taxonomy (NCBI): domain Eukaryota; kingdom Viridiplantae; phylum Streptophyta; class Magnoliopsida; order Fabales; family Fabaceae; genus Mimosa; species Mimosa pudica. The sequence continues at coordinate 9,227,490 of JAKELP010000024.1, forward strand.
CAATTTGGTAGTAGTAGGGGAGTCATTGATCATAAGGAAATTAATCAGTTAAGTTTGATGAGTTGTTAATCTAACTTCTTTTTTTTTAACTGAAGTTAATCTAACTTATTGAGTCCCTATCATATTGTCCCTAACATAAATAAATCAGTCACTTATCATCAAATGCCCCCTGTCCTCATTTGGGATTGTGACATTCTTTTCAATTGGGTCCAAGACAGTAGCACTTGTAAATTGCAATTTTGTTCGTTTGCTCTTGCAATTTCTCTCTCTCACATATACAGTACTGTTACTTCTTCTTCTTCTTCTTCTTCAACTCAACCTAATCCATTTCTGTTTTTCGTGTTTACAGATGTCTCACAACTTGGACTCTGTTCTCCAAGAAATTCTGTTGGTGCAGAAAGGAATTTTGGCTCGTTTAGAAGAGATAGAGAGGCATCTCCGTGCACTGGCTGCTCCGGTGGTTGCCGCGGCTCCTCCGGAGGCTGCTTGCGTACCACATATTGGATGGACATCTGAAGAGATAGGGGATTTGATTGATATCAGGTCCGGTCACAAAGACACTCCTAGACAACAACTCTGGAAGATGGTCTCACAGGAAATGCAAGACAAGGGATATGATCGCATTGGTTAACAGTGCAAAGATAAGTGACAGAAGTCGTTGAAGAGGGCTCATCCTTCTTGCCACACTTACTTGATGCGTTGAAAAACCTTGGTTGGTTTTCATACTCATTTTATTTACATTTACATTATTTTACGTAGCGATAAATGGTTAAAGATGACCAAGATTCTGAGAAAGAGGGAGGAAAATGGTTTACATATTGACAATAGGTCATCGTAATATATATATATATATATATATATATATATATATATATATATATATATATATATACTTAGTGACTGAGACTTAGATATTATTTTTATAGGAATTGAAATCGTGTTTGATACCATTCGAAGTTTTTCGCTTAACAGTTTGCATTTCATTTATAACATTTAATATCAGAGTTTGTGCGAATTTAAATTTCATTTAGATCAAGTTACATTTTTGCTTCAATAGAATTTTTTTATAACTTACCCCACCTTCTAGCTATTATAAATGCACAAGATGTATAATAGCTTTTGTAAAAAGTTATGCTTATTTTTTCTAAATTTTGAACCTGATTGCAATGTCTAAAAAATGATTTAAGTAATAAAAATGAAAATTGTACAGTCCAATATTACTTGTGGAGGAAGATCAAAAAAAGAGTCAGAATCTCGTTTTAAGTATGGGAGGAGCTGAACTTTTCACGACTTATTAATAGCGAGTGTCACTCTATATTTCACATTTTATGTGCTGAACCTGAAACTATGTATGGATGTGTCTTGCTCCTTGGTGGTTTAATTGTTGGTAGTTGATGTGATACCACGATTAGTGGTACGAGCCAGATTGTTGTTCTGTGACCATTAAAAAGCACCTCATGCACCGCGGGTAAATAAGGCCTAATTAATCCCTATTACTACATTTGTTTGGTGCCCAGCACGTAATCCCCTGATTATCAATTTGAATTGCTGAATACTTGCCCTATAGTTGGAACTTTTTTCTTAAAGAGAAAAATGTGATCAGCATGGTCATTGAGTTTCTCTAGAGGACTGGCTCCTTCCACGTTTTGTTTATATGATTCCTGATTGTTGGATATTTCGATCTTGCATTGACAATCATTATCATTTCTTTTCTTGCCTTCACAGGCGCACTGGCTTGGGGATAAATATTACTTGAAAGGTTCCGAAGGAAATGATATTCATAAGTCGAATGTTCCCAACTTGAGAATCTCTTTCTGAGAAGAGGTAGTAAATCGTAACAACCACATCGAATGGTGCTCCCTCCGGCTTCATTTTACATGACTTATACACAGATGATTCAATTCAAATGTCACTATGTAATTCTCAGCCTCAGAAGCAGTTTATTGCAACACGGTTTTGAATGATCTTGCCCGAATCGCTTCCAAGTGCCTTGGTGTTAGCAGAATTATGAAAATTAGCTATTTTGTCCTTTGCTGCTAATCAATATTGGTCTTCTTGCCTTACTACGATACTTAATTAGTTTACTTGACTGGGTTGTACATTATTGCTTTCTGCCAAGTGCCAAATCAGGTTGTAAAATTTTGTTAATATTGGTCTTCTTGCCTTGCTACCATACTCTACTAGTATAGTATGACATGATTCAGGTTGAATCTCACTGTATGAGGACTTAATATTGTGTTCTGGCTCATTAGGCTGGAATTTGCATTTCCTTGCTTTGCCTGCTTCATTTCATCGTTCATCCTTGATTTAGCTCGTGGAAATGTGAAGTGTGCTTTGAAAACCCAACAAATGTAATGGAATTTATGACTAAATAAGTGAAGGGCAATATAATATTGATTTTAAAAACAATTGTGAAACATAAGATATTCACAATGTAGTAATTTTTTCATTTTATAATTTTGCAATACACGTGCATCTTTCCCATTTGCCTATTGGTCGATTAACCGCAATGCTTCTTAGCTGGAATATATCTCATAAACAATTGCAAAAGAAATTTAACGGTAAAAGTAACAATGTTAATGAACTAAAGTAACATTGCTCTATTTTATAACTCCTAGGGTGAAATTGAATTTGAGAAAACTTTCAAAGTAAATTTGGTATTTAACCTTGGGTTAAGGTGCATTTCTAGTACTCCACAATATGGCAAAGTGCACTTACAGTAATACACAATTTCGGGGTGCATTTGTGGTAAGCAAGAATAAATATCGTTGCCTCTATAATAACTCCGTTAAATAAGTCATCTTTGACCGTTAGGAGTAACGTTTGACTGTTAAAAGGTGACATGGGGAGGAATTATTAATGACGTGGCAATGACTGGACGGACATGTGGCAATGCATGCTGACTGGATTAAGTTGTCAGGCCAAATTAAATTGAAAAAAAGGGGAAAATTAATTAGAGGTCCCCCACAAGTGAGTTAATACTGGAAAAGTCCCAAAAGTTGAAAATATTAATGTAGGGTCCCTCCTCCCCCCACCCCCACCCTTCTCCCCCACCCTTCCCCACCCTCCTCCCTCACCTGCCCCCCCTCTCCAGCGCCACCCTCCCCCTCCAGCCCCACCCTCCCCCGCCACCCTCCCCCTCCAGCGCCCCCCACCCCCACCCTCCCCCTCCAGCGCCCCCCACCCCCACCCTCCTCCCTCCACGCCCCCACCCCCACTCCTCCTCGCGATCAGATGAGAGAGAGAGAGAGATCCAATGAACTCGCGAGGAGGAGTGGAGGTGGGGGGCGTGGAGGGAGGAGGGTGGGGGTGGGGGGCCGAGCTGGAGGGGGAGGGTGGGGGTGGGGGGCGCTGGAGGGGGAGGGTGGCGGGGGAGGGGCGCTGGAGGGGGAGGGTGGGGCTGGAGGGGGAGGGTGGCGGGGGAGGGGGAGGGTGGCGCTGGAGGGGGAGGGTGGCGGGGAGGGGCGCTGGAGGGGGAGGGTGGGGCTGGAGGGGGAGGGTGGCGGGGGAGGGGGAGGGTGGCGCTGGAGGGGGAGGGTGGCGGGGGAGGGGCACTGGAGGGGGAGGGTGGGGGTGGGGGCCGAGCTGGAGGGGGAGGGTGGGGGTGGGGGGCGCTGGAGGGGGAGGGTGGCGGGGGAGGGGGGCTGGAGGTGGAGGGTGGGGGTGGGGGGCGCTGGAGGGGGAGGGTGGCGGGGGAGGGTGGGGCTGGAGGGGGAGGGTGGCGCTGGAGAGGGGGGGCAGGTGAGGGAGGAGGGTGGGGGAGGGTGGGGGAGAAGGGTGGGGGTGGGGGGAGGAGGGACCCTACATTAATATTTTCAACTTTTGGGACTTTTCCAGTATTAACTCACTTGTGGGGACCTCTAATTAATTTTCCCTTTTTTTTCAATTTAATTTGGCCTGACAACTTAATCCAGTCAGCATGCATTGCCACATGTCCGTCCAGTCATTGCCACGTCATTAATAATTCCTCCTCATGTCACCTTTTAACAGTCAAACGTTACTCCTAACGGTCAAAGATGACTTATTTAACGGAGTTATTATAGGGGCAACGATATTTATTCTTGCTTACCACAAATGCACCCCGAAATTGTGTATTACTGTAAGTGCACTTTGCCATATTGTGGAGTACTAGAAATGCACCTTAACCCTTTAACCTTTATACCATTAGACCATTAGGTTACAAAAGTTGAAGCTCTTATTTCTATATGAATAAAGTTACATGAAGATAAAAAACTTAAAAATTTCAGAAACTCCCTTGTAGCGCCCGAAAAATTAGGTTAAATTAAGTGGAATAATGGAGCCGCCACCAAAATTTTTAAAAAAGGATATTTTGGAAAACCTTTTAAAATAATAAAAATAGGGTTCGGGAGTCGATTGTGCGTGGGGAAGGTGTTAGGCACCCCACAGCACCCGTTCAAGAAAACGGTTACCCTAAGTTACTTGTTTAAAAATAAATATGACCTTAATTTTAATTTTATTTTAAATTACTAAGAGAAATTAATATATACAAATAAAAATAAAAATAAAACAAAGAAAAGAAAAAAAAAATAATTTTTACATTTTTGGACTTGACCTAGGATTTGACCTAGGGCCTACGTACCCTTAAGGGATCAAAGCCCACGTAGTTCGGGGTAGAAATGTGTGTCACTTGGTTTGTGTTTTTTAAGAAAAACATTTGTTTAAATTTAAGAAGGAAAAAAAATATTATTTTTGGTTTGTTTTTTTTATATTATGAAAATGCATATTTATTTATTTTTTTAAGAGGAAACACTTCACAATTTTGATTGAATCGCCTGAGGAGATAATCTCTCTCGGAGAAACAATCGACTTTCAACCTGAGAAGATAATTCAATCTTTCTCGGATGAAAATCATTCAACTCATTTTCCTCTTTTATGAAAACCATTTCATTTTATTTTTTATTTATAAAAAAAAAAAAGAAAAAAAAAGATTTCATAATTTTAAATAAAAAAAAAATCATATATCAAGCAAAGGTAAAATATTGTAAAAAAATATATACATATATATACAAAAAAAAATTATTTTCAAATAAAAAAAATAAATAACTAGGAATAATCCTCTCTTATCTCAAATCATTGGTAAGGTGAAGAGACAATCAAATTGTCTTATAGGGTTATATCACCTTGCCTAAATGAGATTAGAGAGGGATTATGAATGCCTCCGTCTACAATAGACTTTCATCGGCATAAGAAAACAAAGGTAAGAAGAAGAAGAAGAAGAAAAGGAAGAAGAAGGAATCTCACATCAAATCACTCTCCACTACTCACCTTCTCTCTATTTTTCCCCAAGAAATATAAGAAGTATGTTATAGATGTATACCTTTCTAATACACCTCTTTTCTTTACTCTCCAAACCCTAGCCTTTTTCTCTCCTTCTCTCCAAAAAAAACTCCCTCTAATGCTCTCTTGCTCTCACTTATATAGGCAACTAACTCTAGGGTTTCACCATCAATGTCTTCCTCACATTTTCCAATTTATGCTCACGTGTTTTTGCAAGGCAAAGAGACTATTGCACCAAAATTCTAATCATTCCCTTTTCATATTATGTTAATTGCCCTTTTTTATTCTCTGATGATTATTATGTATCACTTCCATGTGAAGAACATTGCACTATGTGCAATCTATGATTATTATGAGATTTGATTGGCAAATAATTTCTAAAATTTCCTTCAAAAACTTCCTAACTTACTCATCAAGTCAAATTCTCATTGATTGTCCTATATGATGAGAAATCATTCTTTTATGATCACAATCAAATCACCACAATTATTTCCAATTTCCTCACTTAGTTGCCAATCTTTGTTTGACCCTTACACAATTTGACTTGTGCTTGCTTCACAAGAAAGAATCAAGAGAGTATCATATATTTTTTTTTACTTTTTATTGATTATATTTTTTTGTTGTTTTATTTTTTATTTTTATTTATTTTTTTTTATTTTCTTATTTTTAATTTAGTAGGACTCGGAAAAAATAGGGTGTTTACAGTTGCCCCTCTTTACTTGCTCGTAGCTAAGAAGAGTGAGCTTCTCGTCTATGAAGCAAGTAAAGATAAGAACACTTATTTTGTCCGGCCTGACAACAGGCGCAAGACCAGGATGCCTTTGAAAAAATGGTGTCTGTCGCTACAGAGCTTTTAAAGAATTGTGCCAGCCGTTACTGGGCTTTGAAAAGAATTTTGCCTGCCGCTACAGGGCTTTGAAAAGAATTGTGCCAGCCGTCACAGGGCTTTGAAAAGAATTGTGCCAGCCGTTACTGGGCTTTCAAAAGAATGGTGCCTGCCGCTACAGGGCTTTGAAAAGAATTGTGCCAGCCGTTACTGGGCTTTCAAAAGAATGGTGCCTGCCGCTCCAGGGCTTTGAAGGGTGCCTGCCGCTACAGGGCTTTAAAGGGTGCCAGCCGTTACTGGGCTTTGGAATGCCTGCCGCTACAGGGCTTTAAAGGGGTGCCAGCCGTTACTGGGCTTTGGGGTGCCTGCCGCTACAGGGCTTTGAAAGGGTGCCAGCCGTTACTGGGCTTTAAAGGGGTGCCAGCCGTTACTGGGCTTTGGAGTGCCTGCCGCTACAGGGCTTGAAAAGGGTGCCAGCCGTTACTGGGCTTTGGGGTGCCTGCCGGTACAGGGCTTTAAAGGAGTGCCAGCCGTTACTGGGCTTTGGGGTGCCTGCCGCTACAGGGCTTTAAAGGAGTGCCAGCCGTTACTGGGCTTTGGAGTGCCTGCCGCTACAGGGCTTGAAAAGGGTGCCAGCCGTTACTGGGCTTTGGGGTGCCTGCCGCTACAGGGCTTTAAAGGGGTGCCAGCCGTTACTGGGCTTTGGGTGTTATAACGAGGAACTCACTCTACCCCCTACTTATGATGTTGATAAAGTTCTAATGCATATGATGATATGTAATGATGATAAGATAATGTTAGTGATACAATGCCTGAAGATTTGATGAAGAGTGTAAATGATCTTGCAGGTATTATTGCCCTTTGTCTAGCCGTCTAACCAGGTTCCCCATCTTCTCAGCACGTCTAGTGATAAAGCCGCAATACTCTTGGGAACTCGGGTCTAAGCATGTCCATTTTTAATTTCTTTAGAGACCTCGTATAAAAATGCAAGTGGTTTATCCTGTGGAAATCCTGAAATCACACGAGTTAATTGAGAGTAGAAGAGAGCATAAGGTATATCACCGTAAGTGTTTTGTCTAGCTAAAAGTTGTGTTTTTATTGAAATGAAAACTATCCTCTTATACAAATTATGTGATAAAGCTCATTATGCGAATGAGAAGAAAGAGAATGAAGATCAGGATCTATTTGAAAGAAATGATCCTTTTAGGTCAATAGCTGGGTTGAGCTGACGACGTGATGTTGGGAGATATCTATGAGAAGTCCGCTGCTTGTGATTCACAACCCCCATTAGGTGTCTTGTTTGTTACCAAAGACATGCATTTTCACTAAGTGATATGGAAATCTGCCCCAGAGGCATGTCTAATAAGATAGTTTTCTCGTCTTTGTAGGCTAACCCTTTGTAGGTTTCCAATCTAGTGAGCTCCTTTTGTTTTGCTCTAATTTTTGTCTGAGTCGCCCTTTCAGGTTTTCAACTCAGCGAGATTTTTTTTTTTTTTACGCTCTAGCTTTTGCCTGAGCCGCCCTTTTGGGTTTTCAACTCAGCGAGCCTCTTTTTTTTTTTTTTTTTTTTTTACGCTCTAGCTTTTGCCTGAGCCGCCCTTTTGGGTTTTCAACTCAGCGAGCCTCTTTTTTTTTTTTTTTTTACGCTCTAGCTTTTTAGGCATAGTACTTCTTGACCGCATCTGCGTTGACCGGTCTTGGCAGTTCTTGACCCTCCAAGTTTGTTAAGATCAAGGCTCCACCAGAGAAAGCATTCTTGACAATATACGGGCCTTCATAATTTGGAGACCACTTGCCTCTGTCATCTTCTTGATTAGGCAATATTTTCTTAAGAACTAAGTCTCCTGCTTTGAATTCCCTCGGCCTCATCTTTTTATTGAAAGCTTTTGCCATCCTAGCTTGATATAGTTGTCCATGGCACATCGCGGTAAGCCTCTTTTCTTCAATCATATTTAATTGTTCAAAACGAGAGCGTACCCATGCACTTTCATCTAATCCTGCTTCAGCTAATATTCTTAGCGATGGGATATCTACTTCAACTGGAGTGACAGCTTCCATCCCATACACTAAAGAATAGGGTGTTGCCCCAGTTGATGTACGTATGGTGGTCCGATATCCATGTAACGCATATGGAAGCATCTCATGCCAATCCTTGTAGGTGATAGTCATCTTCGCAATAATCTTCTTGATGTTCTTATTAGCTGCTTCCACTGCACCATTCATTTGAGGCCTATATGGTGTTGAATTGTGATGCTTAATCTGAAACTGATCACACAAACTTGTAACCATCCCCCCATTGAGATTTGGCGCATTATCGGTAATGATTCTTTCTGGCAACCCATATCGAAAAATGATATTAGTCTTCAAAAATTTGACGAATACCCTCTGTGTTATGCTAGCAAAAGAACTGGCTTCCACCCACTTAGTGAAATAATCAATTGCAACAAGAATAAATCGATGCCCATTTGAAGCTTTAGGGTTGATTGGACCAATCACATCAATACCCCACATGGAGAATGGCCATGGGGATACGAGACTATGCATCTGATTTGGGGGAGCATGAGCTTTGTTTGAGTAAATCTGACATTTATGACATCTTCTAACATAGTTGATGCAATCCTTTTCCATCGTTATCCAATAATAACCGCATCTTTGTATTTGTCTAACCAAGGTTTGGCCGTTCGCATGTGTGCCACAGATACCCTCATGGATTTCGGACATAACCCTTCGTGCTTCGTTCCCGCCAAGACAACGCAATAAAGTCCCATCAAAACTTCTTTTATATAGGATGTCGTTACTAATAAAGAAATTCGACGCCATACGCCTAAGGGTTTTCCTCTCATTTTCCGTGGAATTAGGCGGATAGATGCCACTTTTCATATATAACTTGATATCCTGGTGCCAAGGATGGTCGTCTGATTCATCATCAATACTGAAACAAAATGCTTGAGCCTTTCTTATTTCAATCTGAATAGGCTGAACACGAACTCCACAGTCTAGTTGAATCATTGCAGCTAAGGTAGCTAAAACATCAGCGAATCGATTCTTGTCTCTTGACATATGGTGGAATTTGATTGCTTCAAAATGTTTAACCAGTTCTATCAAGTATTCCTGGTATGGGATCAATTTCAGATCCTTGGTTCGCCATTCTCCGGTTACTTGATGGATTATAAGTGCCGAGTCACCAAAAACCTCTAGGTTCTTTACACCGAGATCGATTGCAGCTTGAAGACCATTAATACAAGCCTCATATTCCGCCATGTTATTAGTGCAATCAAATTCTAACTTTACAACAATTGGGAATTGTTTTCTGTCTGGGGATATGAGTACTGCCCCAACACCATTTCCATGCATGTTTGCAGCACCATCAAAATACATTTCCCATCCTTCAGGAGTGCTCATTTCACTTTCATCTTCTTCCGTAACGCATAGGTTTTCGTCTGGGAATTGAAAGTCAAGTGCTTGGTACCCATCAATTGGATGTTCAGCCAGATGATCAGCGATTGTACTTCCTTTAATTGATTTTTGAGTGACATATTGTATATCATACTCAGACAATATTACCTGCCATTTGGAAACTCTACCCGCCACGTGTGGGCTCTCGAAGATGTATTTTAGTGGGTCCATCCTTGAGATTAAGTAGGTAGTGTAATAGAACATATATTGCCTTAACCTTCTTGTAGCCCATACTAGACCACAACATGTTCGCTCAATTATATGGTAGCGTGATTCACAATCGCTAAACTTCTTACTGAGGTAATAGATTGCATGTTCTTTTCCCTTTGATGCATCACATTGTCCCAACATAGCTCCCATTGAGTTGGCTTGTATCGTCAAGTAAAGTATCAATGGCTGCCCCGGTGTAGGCGGAATCAGGATTGGGGGGTTCAATAGGTAATCTTTGATTTTGTCAAATGCCTGTTGACAATTGTCATTCCACCTTTCAGTACAGTTCTTCTTCAAAAGTTTAAACAAGGGTTCACATGTTGAAGTTAAATTAGCGATGAATCGGGCGATATAATTTAATCGTCCTAGAAAGCTTCGAACTTCCTTTTCTGTTTGAGGAGGAGGCATTTCCCGAATCGCCTTTATCTTATCAGGATCAACTGTAATCCCCTGTTTACTTACAATGAAGCCAAGCAATTTTCCAGATAAAGCCCCGAAGACACATTTATTGGGATTTAACCGCAATCTATATTTTCGTAATCTTTCAAATAGCCTTCTCAATACTGCCACATGACTTTCTCCCTCTGCGGATTTAGCAACCATGTCATCCACATAGACTTCAAGTTCCTTGTGCATCATATCATGGAAAAGTGCTACCATAGCGCGTTGGTAAGTTGCCCCAGCATTCTTCAATCCAAAAGGCATAACGCGATAGCAATATGTTCCCCATTGTGTGATAAAAGTCGTTTTTTCTTTATCTTCTTCATCCATCATGATTTGGTTATATCCAGAATATCCATCCATGAAAGAATATCTGTAACTACGAGCGGTATTGTCGACTAAGACATCAATATGGGGCAATGAGAAATCATCTTTTGGGCTAGCCTTATTCAAGTCACGGTAATCAACACACATTCGAATTCGACCATCTTTCTTTGGGACAAGCACTACGTTTGCCATCCATTGTGGATATTTGGCTACCTCTAAAAAGCCTGCTTCCAACTGTTTCATGACTTCATCTCTAACCACTAGAGACATATCTGAGGTGAGCTTTCTCAATTTTTGCTTTTTAGGCTTGATATCCGGAAATAAGGGAATTTTATGAGAGGCAATTTTCGGGTCAAGACCAGGCATATCTTGATATGACCATGCAAAGACATCTATGAATTCCCTAAAGAGTTCTACCATCTGTTCCTTTTCAGGGTTATCCACTATCTTTAATTCTTTCTTTTCTTCTTCATTGCCCATATTTATTACTTCAATTATATCTTCATGTGGACATATTCTCTCATCCTTAGATTCAAATTGTTTTGCATATGCTTGGATTATCTCATCGTTATCACATTCGTAATCATGCATATCAATGGTAACAGACAAATCGTCTTCTAAGGGTTGAAGAATCTCAACATTGGATAAGAGTTCCGAGGAAATTGATTTCCTGGAAGGCAAGAAAATGAATCACAAATGAATAGAAGTGACAACATGGATGAAAACAAAATGAACTTTATTCGCATAATAATCTTTATTCATGATCATATAAGAGTTTGCCAAATGGCACTTAAAAACATGAAAGCACAACTTTTAACTAAACAAGTTACTCTAAGATGATAAAACTGAAGTCATCTTCAAACTCCCAATTTCCAAGTGCTCTTCCAGAATCATCAGTTGTGATCCACTCGCCAGCCTTCACATTTGATGAAGAAACCATCGCAACAGTCGATTGGTTTAAAACTTCAGCAGGCATTGGAAATGTCATTTTGATATGGGGAATGTCCAAGTTTCCATCCTTGATCTTGGCTTTAATACTTGCCTTCTCAGTTAGTTGCTCTTCCAGTGTAGGCTCATATCCTAACCCCTGGCGTTTGTGGTTTTCGAGCAGATTTATAGGAGACTTGATGCCTTGAAGGTTTGCACCCAATCCTTTCCCAAACTCAAACCCGCTTTTCTCCATCATTTTCGTCACTATGGCATTGACATTCTTACATCCTTTAGGATTTTCGATTTCAAAGCCTTGAAATACTACCCCGAGTTCATCTTCAGCAGCTTCAATGTAGGGAACAGAGCTAGGTTTGCTCACCATGATTTCTTCTTCTCCTTTCACTATGATAATCTTTCCGTTATCAACAAATTTCACCTTTTGATGCAAGGTAGAAGGCACAGCTCTTGCTAAGTGTATCCATGGTCTGCCTAACAACATTGAGTATGATGAGTTGACATTCATAAGCTGGAAATCTACCATGAATGTGGTTGGTCCGATTTGTAAGGGTAGGCGTATGGTGCCTAGCACATCCCTGCGAGTTCCGTCAAATCCTCTCACCATCATGTTGCTATCCTCAACTTCTGATTTGTCTATGGATAAATGTTCAAAAGTGGACAATGGAAGAACATTTAATGCTGACCCACCATCTATCAATACCTTAGCCACGATGAAACCTTTGCACTTGAGAGTGATATGTAAGGCTTTAAATTGGTCCATAGTAGAACGAGCAATTTCTTCTTCAGAGAAGGATATGGTTGAGAATGCCTTAGTAATGTTCATAATGCTTGCAACTTTCTCCGGGGTTGTGCTGGACAACACGTATGCTTCGTCCAGGGCTTTCTGTAGTGCTTGACGATGTGGCTCAGAGTTCAAAATCAAATTGAGGATGGAGATCTTTGCTGGAGTTTTATTCAACTGATCTATTATGCTATAATCGCTCTGCTTCATAATTTGAAGGAATTCTTCCTCATTCTCATTTACCTTTTCTGCATTTGAACTAGATGGAAAATAGACATGTTTCCCCTTTTTTAGCTGTCCGGCATCCAGTGGTAGGTAAGTTTTTCCACTACATGTGATCCCAGTCATTGGTTCATTACTAGCTGCAGCCTCCATAACTTGACCAGATGGCTTCTCGACAATACCCTTATACCTCCATGGTACGGCATGATTGTCCTGATATGGGAAAGGGGCAGGTATCGTGATAGTCACTGGACGTTGGTGCGGTGATGACACGACAATCTTCTTTGGTGCTTGCTCTTTGATTACAAATTCAATTGGTTTTCTTTCAACCATTACTATTTCTTTATCAATGTCATAGAAACCTTGTTCAACAAGTGAGACATTCTTTGGGAGGTCAACTTCCTCAATGACATTTATTTGCCCTTCATGGGTTGGCAAAGGATTGGTTTTGATTGTTGATCCGTCATTTTTCTTCAACTGGATGTGATTAGCATCTACCAAATCCATAACATTCCTTTTAAATGTAACACAATCTTCTATTGAATGTCCTATGGCCCCCATATGGTATTCACATTGAGCATTGGGGTTATACCAAGAGGGATATGGCTGTTGAGGTTCCTTATAAGGTCGCGGCCCCATTATCCGAGCATCTAAAAGTTGTTGATATAATTCAACATTAGTCATGCCAAAGTCGGGCCATTGACGATTGTCTTTCTGTCGCCAGCTTCCTTGTCCTCCAGTTTGCCCTTGTTTGTTTGGATCATTCCGAGTTTGCCTAAACCCACCTCCGCTTTGAGTGTTGATCGATGGTATTGCTTGCGGCTGCCTTATGGATTGGACAAAGCTCACATCACCTTCTTTCTTCTTCCCATTTTGACCTTTTCGAATATCATCTTGATAAGTGATTCTTCCTTCCCGCACATCAGCATCGATCCTCTCACCTATCTCAATCAAATTGGAGAAATCTGTGACATGTGTTCCAACCATATATTTATAGTAAGGATTCTGCAGAGTACGGAGGAAATAGGAACACAACTCGGACTGAATAAGAGGAGGTTGAACTTGCGATGCTACCATCCTCCACCTCTGAGCATAATCTTTGAATGTTTCCGCAGGTTTCTTGCTTATTGCCTTTAGTTGTTCCCTAGTAGGAGCAGTGTCAAGGTTGAATTTGTATTGTTTCATGAATGAATCAACTAGATCCCTCCACTTTTTAATCTTTGACTGGTCTAACTGCATGTACCATTCCAGCGCCGGTCCTTTCAAGCTCTCATGGAAGAATAACAATAAGAAATTTTCATCTTGGGACCAAACAAACATCTTAGTGCAATAAGATTTGAGATGATAAATTGGATTTCCCATGCCATTATATTTGTCGAAGTCTGGCATCTTAAACTTTTTAGGTAATGTAACATTTGGGGCCAAACATAATTCCTTCAGATCAAGTGAGCTCCAACTGTTCGATCCCTGGAGTGCTTTTAATTGGTCTTTCATTTCACCAAACTCTTCCTTCCATTCCTCCTTTTTCTCTACTTTTGAGAAAGTGTATTGTGCATCTTCACCAGGCTTTTCTTCACTCTCATCTTTAGGATCCACAATTTTCTTCTCCCTCTCTGTCTTGCTTGTCTCTTCATCCTTAGAATCAAGAATTTTCTTCTCCCTCTCTGTCTTGCTTGTCTCTCCTGTTTCCTCTTCATTCGGAATTCCGGACTCCTTCTCACTTTTTTTTTCATTGAGGATTTTAACCAAGCCTGACATCATTTCCCTCAAAGTATCAATTTGTGATTCTAGATGTGACAGTCTCTCATCTTGAGATGGATTAGTTTCCATTGAACCAGTAGTCATTTGATGGCTCCGCGTACGTGTGTTATACGGATGCGTTGGGGGTACCTGGTTAGGACGCTTAGACGGAGCAATATTGTATTACCTGAAGATTATGAGCAATGAAACGTGATGTTAGTTTATTAAAACTTAGATCTAGTCGGCATACGAGTCATCCGTTAAGTGTTGGCATAAGATTTGACATAGTTGATGAGCGTCCTCTAGACTCCTCAAGGAATTTATTATCCCATAGGGAGATCCAGAGTTGATCATTAGGCCATATGGATATCACATCCTATTTGGCTTAAGACCTTTCAATGAGTGATGCTTCGGGAGTAAGACCCTCTAACTCCTCAGAGAATTCAATATTCTTCAGGGAAATTTAGAGTTGATCCTTAGAAAAGACGAAAATTGAATTCATTTTATCTAAGATCTTATAAGAGCACATATCAAAATAAGACGCATTTTATTCATTGAAGAAATTCATTACAACATCAGTTTTTCAATACATTCTCGAATTCTTCTGCTATTTCGTTACAAACATTGAGAAAGTCGACAATCTCTGCTTGTGGGCCAATAGGGGTAACCATGCTTTCTGCACGCTTGCAGGCTCTCCTGAACTCTGGGATATTGTTGTTGAGAAAGATGAGCAGTTTCTCGAATCTTATTATCCATTCCCCGAAATTCTGTGAGACTTCTCTTTCTCTACTTAATTTGTTCATGAAGTTTTGAATGATTTCAGCCGTGTCCTCCCTCTCGTTAGCCATTTCTTCCTCCTTATTTTCTAAGAGTTGAAATAGATTGCTTAGTTGATTTTCTTTGTTTTCCACAAGTTGAGCCAGATTATGAACCTCTTGTTGCAGACCTTTCACGAGGCCATTGTTTTGCACTTCTTTCTCAAGTAACTCCTTTTCTTTAGTCACCCTCACCAGACGACTGATGTTGTTCTTCATTTGTGTCTCATTTTCTTGCATTAGCCTGTCATTTTCTTGCATAGCCTTTTTCAATCTTTCATTCTCTTTCTGTAACTTGAGGAGTCTCAACCCTTCTTCTCGATCTTTTCTTCTTCTTTTCTCCATTTGCTCTCCTTGTATGACATCATATTTTCCTTGCAGCTCGTTTAATTTCCGCTTATTTTCTGAGTTCACCTCATTGAGATTTTCCAGTTCTTTTTCCTTCATCTCCAGGCGCTTAACTAACTCTTTGTTTACTTTCAGGGTATCATTATCTAATAGGGGATCTTGTGGGACGTAGGCAGGATTAGTCCCTTTGATTCTTTTCTCAATCCACACTTGGTAATTAGGATCTGCATCAGTGAGTCGTTTCCCCAACCCGATCCTTCCTTTGAAGACTACATTGTCCCAAGCTTCCTTGATCTTCTGGCATGAATTAATGGAATCTTTATCCTCATACGAGACGTACATGGTCCTCACTTCTTTCTCAGAAGGGATCCTTTGGCGAAAAACTAGCTGCCTTAATGCTAGCATAGGGTTGTAATTGATACAGCCTCTAGGTCCCATGAGGGGTACATTGGGAAAGTCTCCGCAACAGTAGATAATCTCCTCTTCGTCATACCACCAGTCTATTTTCCACCTTAAGGAATCCTCTGTTTGTCGCGTGAAAAACGACTCCCAATCACATTCAGTCATCTCATCGATTTCTTTGATTTGTCGGAATTCCCTGAGGGGGTTGGTGTCCAAGTATTTCTTATACTTTGGAACCCGCTCCAAGTCGTACATATGGCTCAACATCCAGATTTCTAACAGTGCTAAGCAACATCTTAATCGTCCTTTCTTCTTAATATGACAGTAAGACAGCGACATGAAGGTTTCTGCTAAAATAGCAGGTATAGGATTGACTTTATAATATTCCACTGATTGAAAGACACTTATAGCTTCGAGGTCAATTATTCCAATCGAGAAAGGGAAAATGATTATGCCATAAATAGCTAGAGCTAGGATTCTTTGAAAACCTTCCCATTTTCCGTCCTTTGCCATCTTCAGTAAACGAGCCTCTATCGCAGACCTACGGATCCCTTTGTATTGTCCGTTACCCACTATTTCAACTTCTTCAGTTCGAATTCCTAATAGCTTTGCTATTGCTGCCTCAGAAGGTAGACGACCTTGATATTGATACACTGGGTTCTTCTTCTTGTATGGCATTCTTAGAATTGCCCCGTACTCTTCAATTGTTGGGGTCAATTGGAAGTATGGAAATGTGAAGCATCTTAAGGAGACATCCCAGTATTGACATAGCTTGATGAGAGCCGTGCTGTGCACCCGTACTTTGAGGAGGTCAAGTATGTTGCCATATCTATACATGAAAGCCAATTGGGTAGGAGCATCCATGGAACGACTTATTCGTATCAGGCTGTCAAGTGGTTCAACTTTTGCTTCCAATCTTACGCCCTCTCCTCCATACACTTTCCCAGTGGGTACTCGGCTTGAAAACATTTCTTTTTTTTTTTTTTTGATAAGAGCTTGAAAACATTTCTTGTGCCATCAAATCTTATGCCAAACTTATTTAATAACTCGTTTACCTCTTTTAAAAAAAAGAAAAAAAATGTTAGAATATATTTACATGCTATATGTAGAGTATCATGATATTCTATACCAGATTATACAAAAAGGGAAAAAAATGAATAAATAAATATTACAAAGGGAAAATGATAATGCGATAAAACCTAGAATTATTATGAATGAAAAAAAAAACAGTATACATATGCCCTCTAGTGTCCTATCTTGGGAATAAACTTAGGGTGGGTCATGTACCCTATAAAGGAAAGTGCTAACTTATTGGGTAGGCTTCTAAATTCTTTCTAATATGTGAAAAGGTTTTAGGTTCTCCTAATAATCCTCACAAGGTCTCCTAGTTGCCCTCATCATGATGATGAAGACCCCACTAACAAAAATTAACCTTCAGGGAGTAATGAAAACCCCTCAGAGATTAATATTGTCGCATGGGTAACAACTAGGATGAAGTCTTCACAGTAACCTCAGGGTTGTAAAGCCTCTGGGAAACCGCTAGAAACTTCCTCTCACTAAGGTACTCTCGACCCGGGTATAGGGCCTAATAATGTGTGTGAGATAGTGTAAGTGAGCGTGTGTGAAGAGGGCATATAAATCTGAACCTATATACTACCCAAACCCTCATCTGCTAAATAGATTACAAAATAAAAAAAACAATATATACAAAAATAAATGTCAATGATAAAAATAATAATAATAATAATAATAATAACAAATAAATAAAAGAAAAATATAAATAAAATTAACATTAAGGCCATAGTTATTTTTAAACAATTAACTTAAATGGGTTTGACTCTTTAAAAAAAATTAAAATTTCCCCAGTGGAGTCGCCAAACTGTAGCGCCCGAAAAATTAGGTTAAATTAAGTGGAATAATGGAGCCGCCACCAAAATTTTTAAAAAAGGATATTTTGGAAAACCTTTTAAAATAATAAAAATAGGGTTCGGGAGTCGATTGTGCGTGGGGAAGTTGTTAGGCACCCCACAGCACCCGTTCAAGAAAACGGTTACCCTAAGTTACTTGTTTAAAAATAAATATGACCTTAATTTTAATTTTATTTTAAATTACTAAGAGAAATTAATATATACAAATAAAAATAAAAATAAAACAAAGAAAAGAAAAAAAAAATAATTTTTACATTTTTGGACTTGACCTAGGATTTGACCTAGGGCCTACGTACCCTTAAGGGATCAAAGCCCACGTAGTTCGGGGTAGAAATGTGTGTCACTTGGTTTGTGTTTTTTAAGAAAAACATTTGTTTAAATTTAAGAAGGAAAAAAAATATTATTTTTGGTTTGTTTTTTTTATATTATGAAAATGCATATTTATTTATTTTTTTAAGAGGAAACACTTCACAATTTTGATTGAATCGCCTGAGGAGATAATCTCTCTCGGAGAAACAATCGACTTTCAACCTGAGAAGATAATTCAATCTTTCTCGGATGAAAATCATTCAACTCATTTTCCTCTTTTATGAAAACCATTTCATTTTATTTTTTATTTATAAAAAAAAAAGAAAAAAAAGATTTCATAATTTTAAATAAAAAAAAAATCATATATCAAGCAAAGGTAAAATATTGTAAAAAAATATATACATATATATACAAAAAAAAATTATTTTCAAATAAAAAAAATAAATAACTAGGAATAATCCTCTCTTATCTCAAATCATTGGTAAGGTGAAGAGACAATCAAATTGTCTTATAGGGTTATATCACCTTGCCTAAATGAGATTAGAGAGGGATTATGAATGCCTCCGTCTACAATAGACTTTCATCGGCATAAGAAAACAAAGGTAAGAAGAAGAAGAAGAAGAAAAGGAAGAAGAAGGAATCTCACATCAAATCACTCTCCACTACTCACCTTCTCTCTATTTTTCCCCAAGAAATATAAGAAGTATGTTATAGATGTATACCTTTCTAATACACCTCTTTTCTTTACTCTCCAAACCCTAGCCTTTTTCTCTCCTTCTCTCCAAAAAAAACTCCCTCTAATGCTCTCTTGCTCTCACTTATATAGGCAACTAACTCTAG
Source organism: Mimosa pudica (assembly GCA_029929735.1). NCBI lineage: Eukaryota > Viridiplantae > Streptophyta > Magnoliopsida > Fabales > Fabaceae > Mimosa > Mimosa pudica. The sequence goes on from JAKELP010000024.1 coordinate 9,246,381, forward strand.
GGTTTCACCATCAATGTCTTCCTCACATTTTCCAATTTATGCTCACGTGTTTTTGCAAGGCAAATAGACTATTGCACCAAAATTCTAATCATTCCCTTTTCATATTACGTTAATTGCCCTTTTTTATTCTCTGATGATTATTATGTATCACTTCCATGTGAAGAACATTGCACTATGTGCAATCTATGATTATTATGAGATTTGATTGGCAAATAATTTCTAAAATTTCCTTCAAAAACTTCCTAACTTACTCATCAAGTCAAATTCTCATTGATTGTCCTATATGATGAGAAATCATTCTTTTATGATCACAATCAAATCACCACAATTATTTCCAATTTCCTCACTTAGTTGCCAATCTTTGTTTGACCCTTACACAATTTGACTTGTGCTTGCTTCACAAGAAAGAATCAAGAGAGTATCATATATTTTTTTTTACTTTTTATTGATTATATTTTTTTGTTGTTTTATTTTTTATTTTTATTTATTTTTTTTATTTTCTTATTTTTAATTTAGTAGGACTCGGAAAAAATAGGGTGTTTACATCCCTCATCAATTATATACCTAATTTGTTTGAGAACATTTACATTTGAAGTAATTATGTATATAATTGGTGTGTGAATGGTCGATTATACTCATTGACATATATGAAAAGTTTACCTGACATTATATTGAAAAGTATGATTAAAAAACACACATGTATTACAAAAGAGTTTTGAAATAACAATGTTATTTGTTTCTATTAAAGATGCTAATTATGAGGTGCGGGTTCCAATCAAATGTACTCAACCGAGAGGATGGGTATGAAAGTCCAATAAGGTCATACTATCACACTTAAAGTTTTATGGTCATCAATTTTTCTCTCATATATAAGAACTAATTTGTTTTAAAGTCATTCCCCTCAATTTCACTTATTCAAGTCTCTTCATTCCCTCCATCAATTTCATTATCAAGGTGGTAGTATAGTGTCAAATCAACCACATTCAAACAATCATAACATCTGAAAACCCTTCTATAATACGTTGCCAAGCAAACTCTTGGTAAATCCTATTTTTTTGGTAAATCCTATTTCACCATTGGCTTACATTTTGATTGATATAATTTCCCCATGCCTCCTATAATTGCTACCTCACTTAATTCAACCGTGCCCTCTCCCCATTGGACCCCCAATGAATCAAAACCCGACCACCCCGGGCCATTGCCCACTCCAAATTCATCCATCCACAAAATCAAACCAACAACAACAACAATTGACATACTCCCTTCCCTCCTAAATATAAGACCTATTTGAGAATGACTTTGATCCTAAATATAAGACCTATTTCTAACTTTTACCAACTTTCCCCCAAAATATCCTTATCAATGCCCTTAATAATAGACAAGAATAGAGAGAGAGTAGAGACAATACTCCCTAATACTAGACAAGAAGAGAGGGAGACAGAGTCAATGTTCCCTAACGATAGACAAGAGGAGAGGGAATGTGCAGCCAATGTTCCTAATGATAGACAAGAAGAGAGGGAGTGTGAGAGTGAAGGTAGATAGTTAGAGTATATTGGTAATATCATGTCATTTTAACTAACTTAACCAACATTCTTAATCTAATCAAATTAGTTAATTAGATCTTATATTTAACACTGAAAAAACCTCTCTCTATATCTATATAATAATATCACTCCCTACTCCTAAACACTCCCTCACACACATAGATAGACACACACTATCTGTATCTCCTCCTTCTCCTTCGCCGCCTCATTTCTCTTCTCCTCTTCCCACCGCCGAGGCCCTCTTCGGAGAATCCTATAATACAACTTTTCTCTCTCTTCTCTCTCTCCTCATGGCCGCCTCTGCCTCCTCTTCCTGCGACATTTCCGAAGGCCCAGTCCTGAACCTCCTCAACAAGCGAATCCGAGCACTCAAAAAGAAAATGAACCGCATCATCCAAATGGAAGAAGCCATCTCTCAGGGCAAACCCATCAACAAAGAGCAACAACAAGTCCTTCTCTCCAAGCCCTCCGTCGCCGCCTCAATCGACGAGCTCGAAAAGCTTCGCCAACCTCTCTCCTCCGCACTAAAAGACGAAATTGCCCTCGCTTTTCACCAAAACCCCCAAACCCCACATGAAAAATCACGTAAAGGTGAAGACTTTGGCCATTCTGTGGTGGAAGATCTTCTGAATGTGCTTTATTTTGGGTCGCTTTTTGATGTGAAGTCTCAGAATGAGTTCACTTCTACTATGTTGACTAGGACCCATGAGAGAGGCTGTTGTTTGACTTATGATTATGTGACGGATGATGATGCTAATGATCTCCTTGGTGAGAAAGATTTGGACTTGATTTCTAGGCTTGGTGGGCTTTTGATTTCCAGGCCTGTGGATTCCAGTTTGTCTCATAAGAATGCTTTGCAGAGGTGTATTGAGCATGCTAAGCTTTGGATTCATAAGGCTGATATGCCTATTGATTCCAATGTTGATGTCACATGTATGTTTATATGCTTGTTTCATTTTGATTTTTTATTTTCTTTTTTGTTTTTGGTTGATTTTTGAGGTTGGTTTTTTTTTTTTTTTTAGATGCTGGTTTGAGGGAGAGGTTGAATAAGATTATGTGTTCAGAGTATTTCACTACCACACCTGAGATGAAAGCTCCTGTTGAAGTTGCTGCTGCAGCTGCTGGGAATTATGCTTCTTTTCAGGTGCCTGTTGTGCAAGGTAATAGTGTTCCAGTGGAAGTGGAAGGCTCAGTTTCTCCGTCTCAAGAGAAGGTATATTTGCAGACCCTGTAGTATTGTGTTATTTGATTTGGATATTTGATCCTTATTTATTTTGCGGTTTTTATCCTGCATGAGTTATTGTTGTTGTAGTGGTCTGTATAGCATTAGTTATGTTTCAGTTTTCTCTTTATTTTGTATTTGTCTGCACAACATCATTAATCATAATTGCCTTATTTGGTGCAACGAATTGATTCAAGTATTCTTCTAGTAATAAAGTTGAAGTGGAAATGGAAAGGTGGAGAAGAACATTTGTTGCTTGTGATGATTCTTTTCTTTCTTTCATATATATGTGTAGACTTGTAGTGTGAGTTCTGCGGGTAAGGAACATATTTGACCTCTCACATTAGTATCAGATTATGTGAAATGCAATAAGCAGTCAGCACATGTCTTTCTTTCAAGTACTCCATCTGGTCATTGATGTAAGATCAATTAAAGTAATTTATGCAGATTAACAAAGCTAAGTAAACTACTTAATTATAACACATCTTACATGTCATTAAATTGTGTATTAGTTCATAAGGTAAGTGGTTTGGGGAATAATGACAAATATAAATATTTTGAAGTAATTTATTTTGTTTCCCTAGTCTCCCCAAAATTAGTCAAGGTGATCTCATGGTAAGATCTTTCATTGTTATGACTTGTGCCGTGCTTTCCTATTACAACCATAAAGAGATTGTCTCATGTTTTTTATCTGCAAAAATCTTTGATGTGTATTTTGTTCTTGTCCTCCATAATTCTTGATAATGAGCTTCTGATGTTTTCGTTACGGTACTTGCTGATTGTTTGATGTGGTTATGACTGTATATTTATTTGTTATCTGGTATCAATTTTGGTCTTCAATGGATTTGGACATGGATATGCCTGCCTAGAATGAGCAACTTGTAGAGAAGTAGTTACCAAAATTATAGTTATATCGGTAATTTGTATGAACTTTCTTGTCGGAGTATGTTTTGAGTGGGAAAAACGATATGCACAAAATACCATCGTCCGTGGGTTCAGTGGCGAAGGGATTGAACAATGAGCGTCGGGTTGTCCACCACGTCGCAAGTTCGATCCTGGGGAGTGACACTTTGTTGTGTCTCCATCGCGGCGCTTGGGGAGGCATCTCCGTAGCTAAGTGAAGCTGGGAGTAACCTACCTGTGTGGACAGAAAGAAAGGACTTGCTTGTCATGCTCCAGAGCCCACAGGGACAGGCCCCAGTAGATCATGAGTTAGGTGCCCTGCCCTTGGATTGGGTTGAGCCCAAACCCCTTCCTAAAATTTGAACACCTGGAGATATGAATGCATGTGTAATGGAAGATTTTAGGTACCTTGAACATCAATAAGTCTTGATTCTATGGCCTGCACTTTTCTTTTCACTTTTTTTAGATGGCTGTGGTATCATGTGTGCACTGGGTTATGAACTCAAAGTTTTGCTTATATTCAATTGAATTAATCTGCCTATTCTTATTTTCAGTTGTCACCTTTAGGCTTTACTGACTAGTTACTTGTCATAGGATATGTTCCTTGTCACTTTCATATCACTTGAATTTATCAAAAGAATGATTACACATAGTGCATGAAGTTGCATCCTTGCATGTCGTACTGTACTCCATTTTCTATTCCTTCTACCTTATTCGTAAGATGGTACTTGTTGGCGTCTTTGTCAGGGGCAAGCTTGTACATTCATCCTTAACGTCTATACTGCAACAGCTGTTTTCTGTAGGAATAGAACCAATAATATTCTTGGTTGGTCAACTTCCTCTTCCAAACACCTGCATACATCAATGAATATTTTAAACAATAGAACATTATCTACTATGACGAAGATAAACAGTCATTTTTCTTAGATGCTAGTGTTTGAAGTAAAGTTTGGTTAGAAGTTTACTGTGTTGCTAGATTTGCTTTAGACCTATGAAATAAAGCTCAGGTTTTGCAAGGTTTGCTGCAGAGTTTGGTGTGTCCGCATGTGTATTTTGGGGGTATGTTTTCAACAGGATTACAATTCTTGAGTTAAAGAGTCTTGCTATCTTTTAGAAGCATGACTGCTATATTATAATGCTTACAGTCAGTTGGGTTACTCAAATAGTTCAGTCCTTCCAAACCAAAATATGTTTAACTTGTAAGCCATGCTAAAATAGCTTGGGGATGCCTACGGTCATCTACCCTACAGAGCTCCAGTCTTTGACTGTAAATTGAAGTTATTTCTTTTTTTTTTGTGATCAAAATGGTTTCTTGTTTGACGATTGACTGACTGGAGTAGTATCTTATGTTTTAGCTTCTTATTTCAGTGCATGTATTTCATTTTTGGTCAAAGGTAGAGGTTTTGTTGGTTACTAGGAATGTTGGCTATGGTAAATACGAATACTGATAATATAAATATCTATTGGTCAAAAAAAGTCCTTAAGGAAGTTTTAGCTTTCAATTATTTTATTCTTTTAAATATTTGGTTATCCCGCAAAAGTCTGTTCTTTATGCTATATGGCATGCAAGCTGGAATATGTCATCATAGTTTCATCACCACATGGATGAAATGTGTGATTTTAACCAATTTTTCATCTGGTTCTAAGTTCAATTATATATCATCCTGTAGTGTTTATGATGGATATTTTTTTGCATGAACCACCAGTTTTCCGTTTTCTTTTGTTTATTCACTTTGAAGAATTGGGTTAAGATCAGGGGAAACATGGTGAAACCTTTTCTGTAGTCATCACCATATAGATGGTGCTAGGCATGCTGCGAAACAATTAGCTTGCTTGTCTTCTGATGTAAAGATTTTTTGGTGAAAATTGGGCATTGAGAAGGAAGTGCGCTTTCAGGGGTCTCTTTGTTTACTCTTTTATTTTGGTGTGATTTAGTTGTTTATTCATTTTTGACACCGATTTAGGAATGAACCTTGAGATTTTTCTACCCTATCGGGAAGCACATCTAAATATGTTCAAGCATGGTTTGACAGATTACTTAAGATTTATGCTGAAGAAAGCTTCTATGATTTGCCTGAGCATATCAGCATGCATTAGAGTAGGCACTGGCATTGCCATTTCTTTTGATGTATATTGTTTGCACTGATTGGGCTTGATCATTTATGGGCTCTTTACATCTAATTTTTTTTGACAATGATCTGAAATTCCCAAATCTGCTTGGTTTAATAATGTCTCGTCTCCTTGTTTGTTTTTTGTTGAAGAGTTCATGATTCTATTTCAAATTATTTTCAGTCATTTTCTGGTGGCAACGATTTTTTGCTCTAGAAAATTACTTGTTCCAATTTTATCACTTTTTTGTAATTTCAAATTTGTTCCAGAATTGAGGGGGAGGGATCAATTTAACAGTGTTAGTAAGTTCTTTTTTTTATTATTATTTTTGAGAACTTTCTTTGGCTGAACCGCTGAATCCCCCTATCTGTCGAGCTCTCATATTCCCTTCAATGATGACTGGCGAAAACAAAAATACAATTTTTCATTATGTGTACTTATCAGCCTCATGCGCTTTTTGCAGGATGAGGGGGCAGCAAATTTTGAAGGACATGAATCTGGAGACAATCAATCTGGTCCTGAAGAGGAATTTCATAAGGTGCAAACATTTTTTTTCCTAGATAGCTAGTTGATACTAATATTGTGAGTTGTAACTTGGTGGGAATCATCTGATGTTTTGGGTGTTTGCTTTATAGGATCAAGTAGAGGTAGAATATGTAGCTGAGATGGTCTCAGTTCAGCAAGAAGAGGTCAAGCCACATGTAGATGCAGAGCAAGAGTATGCTCAGAGAGACCCCGAGGCGAAGGAGCAACAGCATCACCCCAGGCGAGGGGGTTATCAGAGCCAAAGAGGAGGCCGCGGTGGTGGAGGTGGTCGTAGAGGCTATTCAAACGGACGTGGAGGCCGGGGTGCCGGGAGGGGAGGTGGCTATTACAACGGTCGCAACCAATACTATGACCAATCCGGTGGTAACTATTATCCCAGAAACTATCATAACAATAGAGGAAGAGGCGGCAGAGGTGGCAGTAGTGGTGGTGGTGGGCACTTTTATGATAACCATGGTTCAGGCGGTCAAGCTAATCATGTAGCGGATCTCGGGGTTCAATCTTGATATATCGAGCGGTGTTCATAGCGTTCTTAACCGGCTGTACTAGGTTTCACTTTTGTTGTATTTGTCTGGCATGAAAGGAACCTTCTTTTGAACAATTTTGTTGACAGAATTCAACATCCCAGACTGCACCATTTTGTAGTCCAGTATTGGACCTTTGTGAGAAATCTTACATGGAAAAACTACCTGGGAACATATATAATATCTATGAAACTTAGCTCAGGCTTTTTACTTTCCAATGGGTGTTTCTAGATTTGGAATCTGCATCAAAAGAATGAGATGCCATGTTTTGGTTATAACTATTATTAACTATCAACTTGCTAAGGTAAAAATAGAACCTAACCCATATTTTGCAGTCATTTGCATCTAGCTGTATTGACACACTTGCTCTTTTCTCTTCTAAATCGAATCTTGAGTATTATTTTTAACCCGTCATTGACATTCTTGAATTTCAGAGATGACAAATGACAGGTTGTACTCTGTTATTTTAGTGTCATATTTTCCTGAGAATATTGTGTCTTGTATATGAGTATTTAAACAAAGGTGAAAGTGACCCTTTGTGGCGGGTAAAAGAAATCACCAAAGTTTATTTGTATTGGTTCAATAACTTTAATTGTTACGTGTGCTGGGTGAAACCTCAAATTAACTTCCCCAAAGTTTTTTTAAACTGTTTCATTTGTAATCATCATTTTTCATTTGAAATCATGTGTTCCTTCCACATGTAATTCAAAATTTGCAGTTGCATGTCATCAACTAGTGTTGTATATTTGTAATAACAGGTAGAGAAGTGACCCTTTTTCCATCTAACTTCTTTAGAAGTGAGATAAGAAAAAAGTTAATTTGTGCGATGTGATTTATGTTTAAATCTATATGAATAAAAGTGACTTATTTTAAGAATGAAAGTGGGATCAAACCTTTACCTTTTCTCCACCTATGTCGTTCTCTCCTCTAGAACCCAGAAACTACAAGAAGGTTAGGTTCAACTACACGACATAGCTTTTGAGCGCCTAGAAGCTCAATTCAAATCAGTATCTTTTTTTTTCTTTTTTGACCGAAAGTATCCTTTTATTTGAATATTAATGAAATGACATCTGCAATATTAAGACTATAAAAAAATGAAAGAACACAATTTTTTTTTGAACTGAAAAAAGGACAATTTCAAAACACAGGAAGACCTATAATCTAGAATGGGAACTACTTGGACTTGAGAAAATGAAAATTTTAGAAAAGGTGAAATATATTTTGGTGAAGAGCCAAATAGTTCCATACTGCCATGTTATAGGAGAGGCAAAATATTTTTGAGAAATTACAAGTAAATCACATAAATTGAAGCCTAACAGTAATTCTAAATAATATACGCTTTCAAACTTATGTAATATATTTTTTTTATCAGGACTTATGTGATATAATGACTACTAATATGGTGTGACTCTTGGTAGGGTTGTAGGAATAATGCCTTGACGCCCACAATAAAATAGTGGTTCAGAAAAAATAAGATTGTGGCAAAATACCCTTTTTCGTTGATAAAACGCCCATGGAATATGAATTCTCTTTTTTCATATTGTAGAGAAGAAGAAAAGAAATGGGAGGTTAAAAGTAGATTTTTTTTTGGTCGAGAGTTAAAGGTAGATGTCAATGAATGTATTTCACCTTTTGTCCCTTTTTAATGGGAAACTTTTCATACGTAAGAAAATTCAATTGCTGACAACATTTATGATTTTTTGTAACTTTGTTTATGTATGCAAGTGTTATATCCATACATACACACGCATGAAAGTGATATGCAATTATATTCTATTCTACTTCTAGGAGATCAATTAGGAGCTGGAAGGATGTTAATATCTGTTTATTTTTGTCCTGGTGAATATTAGGATTTGGGACCATTCACTATTGTTCCCTTTTCATTACTTGTTTTATTTTCTTTTTTTATCTTTTTATTCTTTGAGAGTATTTTTCTCCTATGTGAAATAGAGACCGTTATCACAAAGTAGATGCTCCCTTTATAACCAGAACCAAATTGTGCACAAGCTTAATTTAGCCCCCAAAAAAATATTAAAAACCAGAAGCTCATAAAATATGATAAGAGCACATATATTCTTGGCTAGTTCAATATGAACCCTTACTTTTAATACTCGTCACTTTTTTTTCATTTCTTATATAAACTGTGTGCGTTGATTCTGGAATAGAAAGACGTAAAATCTGCCCCACCATTAAACCAAAAGCAGCCATGAAATTTCTCAACGTTATCCTTCATAATATATTACTGCGGAGTATTTTAAAAGCCTATTGGGGAGCAAAATCGAATTTGAATCTTAAATATAATAGAAACTATCATTCTTGAAAATGATTGATTGATTGATTTATACTCTCCGTATCTAATATAAGAGTCAATCACAAAAAAAAAAAACTATTATTAAGAAAACATGTGAATGTTAGTTGGGTGTATGAAGTTAATGCTTTTTTTCAATATTGCCGATATTTATTATGATACTTTTAAGAAAGAGAAATACATAAGCATTAATAAATATTGAACTCTTATATTAGGAACTGGATGGAGTATACATATACAGAGGATACGTATGTTTACCAAATAGGTGCATAAATTAGCACAGGGGGTCTCTTAGCTTTTACAGCTTGCCACTTACAAGAATCTGATGCTATTCAAGGAAACAATATGGCAGCTTCCATACATACAGCTTTGTGAGTCCTATATAAATGATTTTTGCAACCAGTAAGACATGTCCAAACCATTTGTGTAAGAAGAAGCATAATAAACTCTTCAACCTTAATTTCTCGTACAGCCTCTAAAAGAAATCAAGCATGAGAAGCAGCAGCTATATGAACATGGGATATTTTAGAAGACCCTCAGATTCATCATCAAACATACTCAGCTTCCATTCCAATGCCAAATGGAATGCTCACCTTAATGACTCCAAGAAAACAGACAAGCTGGTACGTTGTCTGATATCTTTACTATCAGTGACAGTTATTATTAAACATATTTGATCTTCTTCATTATGATTGGTTCTCACGAGATATTTGTTGTTTGCCAAAGATGGTGATTGATTTCAACGCTTCATGGTGTGGACCCTGCAAATTCATGGACACAGTAATCCAAGAGTATGCTACAAAATACACGGATGTGGAGTTTATCAAGATTGATGCTGATGAATTAATGGTGCCTACCACCCGTTCCTCTTCAATACAATTTATGCTACTATTACTTTTCTTTATAACAAATGATATTCACCATCACATGTGATTTAATTCTTCACCAAACCCACCTAGGCTTTAATATAAAGTAAGAGAAAGTTTGAGTAAATCATTATATAAGTATGTCAGAAAACATGTCAAATGGGACCACTTTACCATGCTTATATTGGTTGGTAAGAGCAAGTAGAAAAAAGAAATCTTTGGTCATACAATGAAATAATTATCTGATCAGATTTCATATATAAATGAAACAGGAGGTGTCTCAAGAGTTCCAAGTTCAGACATTGCCAACATTCTTATTGATCAAGAAAGGAAAGGTTGTTCAAAGAGTGACTGGAGCAAGAAAGGAGGAGCTGGAAAAGTTGATTTTGAACCACAAGAGAGTAACCGTATGTTCATATGCTTAGAGATGAAGTTGCAAGCGGCTATGCAATATATTCCTACCAAGGGAACACAAGACCAGCAACCTAAGATAACTAAATAAGTTGGTTTCATTTTGTTTAATAATGTGTCGGTGCCTATATTTATTTATATATATTATAATACATAAATGGGCACTGATACACCTGGCTCTCTTTTTATATTAATATAAATATATAATACCACACGTTCATTGGATTCTTCAGTGATGTTGATAGCTTGATTGTTCTTCCCCCTTACCTCAAAAAAACCCAAAAGAAAAAAAGGAAACGCAAAAAGGAAGGAAGAAATAAAAAGAAACATCCGGAAGAGAATAAAAAGGTAATATTATCTAAACAAGTCAATCAAACTAAACCAAACCAATATGCACAGATTCTACCCTTATTTGAATATTTAATACATTCCTTTACTTTCTCCAAAACGGATGATAAGAAACAATAATTATACACAACATGATAAGAACAAGACTTGAGTCTCGAAGAGGCAAACACAACTAATTCCCAAAGCAATAATATGCCGAGGAAAAGGTAGCAGATATGCTTGGTTTATTTGTTCTATGCACAATTCTCATATCTAACTTTGGAATTACATATTTACATTGTTAACTGACTTTTCATGCCACTCAGGGTTAATGAAGAGACTCAACCATTAGAAAACAGACTGAAATTAGTTATCAGCATCGCTCAGAATCCTTTTCAGTTCATACTTTTGTTGTGTGGTCAGCCTTGAAGGAAACATAACATCAAACTTAATTCTTAGTTTCCCCTTCTTTCCTGGTTCCTTTGAAATAGGCATTCCTTCATTTGGGACCACCAGCTCGTATCCTGGTTCAACAATCTCCTTCACTTGAATTGTAAGGTCTCTTCCATCCAATGTTCTAAGGTTCAGAGTCTTTCCGACAAGAGCCTCAAGAAGTAATATTTTCTGAGTGAGAACCAAATCATTCCCTTCTCTCTTGTAAAATGGATGAGGTTTCTCCTCGACTACAAAGATTAGATCTGCTGGTTCACATCCTGGTTCTTGGTGGCCTTTCCCAGGAAAAGTTATTTTTGTGCCCTTCTTCCAGCCAGGTTTAATATCAATCTTTACTATTTCTTCAACAGTTTTCAACTCCCTGAAAAAAAAAACAGAAATGAGCACTCTGTAAAGCCTCTTTACATGAGGAAAGACTTAACTTAAGCCATTTCAGTATTTGATATTATGATGTGGAAGAAAATTCTTTTAAACATTCCAAAAGATAATAATATACTGAACTCAACGTTTCACCCAAAAATCTTATATATCAAAGGGACTTGTCCTAGTGTTTTTACTATACTGATTCAGATAATCAGCTTGGTTAGTGAATAACTAAATATGCATGAAGCTACCCATCGTCCGTGGGTTCAGTGGTGAAGGGATTGAACAATGAGCGTCGGGTTGTCCACCACGTCGCGAGTTCGATCCTGGGGAGTGACACTTTGTTGTGTCTCCATCGCGGCGCTTGGGGAGGCATCTCCGTAGCTAAGTGAAGCTGGGAGTAACCTACCTGTGTGGACAGAAATAAAGGGCTTGCTGGTCATGCTCCAGAGCCCACAGGGACAGGCCCCAGTGAATCATGAGTTAGGTGCCCTGCCCTTGGATTGGGTTGAGCCCAAACCCCTTCCTAAAATTTGATTACCAAAAAAAAAAAAAAAAAATATATGCATGAAGCTCAAGTGAAGAATGTGGGGGTTATTATAAACCCAGCAACAAATTCAAAAACTTTGACTTCATTTGTTATTTACTACTAACATACACACCATTTTTTTCAACTGAATCATACACACCATTCAGGAGAGCCAACAACACAAATCCCAAAGGCAATTAAGAAACATAAGACTTTCTTCTGTCCACATGCCTATTCACGTGTACGCATGCAAGTATGAACAAGTGTGCGTGATAAGTGCCAATTCAGCATTTCTGGTTGTGATTCGTTTTTATGATTTTTATGTGAAGCCAAACACGAAAAATGCCAAAAAACAGCATCGTGTAGTAAGGATATTTTAAATACTAAAACGTCGGCAAGAAACAAGGATGGAATAAATTTAATTATCCCATAATTATTAGTTGTAATCAAAATGATTACAAGAGAATCATTTTTTTTCGAAAGCCGAACTTCAGATCCTCCTCTACAAAATAAACGATCATTAAGAAAATAAAAACCGGCGTGATGATTGAATAGTAGCCGACTAATCTCTTTTGATGACAGTTTATAGAAATGACACCACAAAATATTTTTTATATATGTACTAGTAGTGGGACTTTTCTACATCATACTAATAGATATAGACATCCAAACAACCAATTATTTAAATTTCTAGATCTCAAATATGAAACTTCAAAAGGACATATCAGCACCTAACACCATTAAGCCAATTATGTGTTTGTAAATTGCACCAATTTGCCTCTTTATCATATAGCCAAACAGCAAAATTTCTAATTTCTACTCCCTCAACTAAATATACAGACTAGATGATTTTGTTTTTTAGTTCACATAAGCTTATTTATTTCACTTATCTAACATTATAATCTAAGGCTTATTTGGCTTCTTTCATTCCAAAATAAAGTGTTGGAATCAAGCAAATAAATCAGCATAATTGAGGTGAATTAATCCTTTATTATTATTATTATTATTATTATTATTATTATTATTACTACTACTTCCTATTCCATGAAACAAAATTTCTTCTAGAGTCTTCTGAGCATTTAATTGGCAATTGTAGTTTCCAATTTCTTCCTCTCAAGTCTCCTCCCAGGAAAACTTATTCATTTGATTGAGTGTTTTTTTTTTAAAAAAAAGGAACTCAATATAAAACCAGTGAAGCGATTTTTTTTTTTTTTTGACCTTCATGAACCGATTGATTAGTAAGCCTTTGACAGTGTCAAAAATCAATGAGTAAATTATAGCTCATAGTCACAAAACTAAAATCACCAAAATTGCACATAACATAAACAACATAAACAATTTGCAAAAAAAAAAAAAGAAAGAAAGAAACAACATAAACAAAACATACTAATCATCAATATTAACATTAATTAGCCAATGTTATAAATTATAACAAAAAGGCATTTCATAATAAAAAAAAATATTAACATTAATTACCGGAATTCATCATCAGGAACGTTTCTGGAAACCTTCATCTTCCGTTTACTTCCTCTATAAAGCTCTTCAAGACTAAACGCCAATCTACTCTCAATCGCACCAACCTTCTTCTCCTTCTTCTCGTCCTTCCTCTCAAAGCTTCTGGAATTGATCGGATAATGGCCGTAGAAATCATAGATCTGACGCTTCTTCGGATCGCTGAGCACATCATAGGCCTCGGAAATCTGCTTGAATTTGGCCTCGGCGTCGTCTTTGTTCACCGATTGTGATTGATGGTGGTGATTCTTGTCTGGATGCCACTTCATGGCCAATCTCTTGTAGGCTCGCTTGAGCTCCTCCTCTGTTGCATTGCGATTCACCTTCAGGATTCTGTAGTAGTCGCCGGCGCCCATTTTTTGCGAATGTGAAAGAGAATTTGACGGTGTTTTTGGATTTTTGGATGGAGATGAAGAGAGGAATTGGTGAATTTGATGAGGCTTTTGGTTAGGTTGAGTTCGTGAGTGAAAGAAAGGTGAGTAGAATTTAGAGAGAGAGAGAGAGAGAGAGAGAGAGAGAGGAAACGCGTGAGAGAAGCAGAAAATGCGCGCAAGCCAACTTCACACTTGACTTGAGACTTGAGAGAGACAGACTGTTGCCAAATATTCAACTTTAAATATATTTATGGGAAAATTAATTTGAGGTCCCTCACAAGGGACTTAATACTAGAAAAGTTTCAAAAGTTGAAATAATTAATGTAGGGTCCCAAGGGACCTCACTTTAATATATTTGAAAATTGAAATGATACTTTTGCCCGTGACAACTTAATGGGCAGCCGTGACAACTCGATGGACATAACTTGACAACTGAATGGGAAAATGTGACAACTTGTTGGACAAAAGTGTCTTTTCAATTTTCAAGTATATTAAAGTGAGGTCCCTTGGACCCTACGTTAATTATTTCAACTTTTGAAACTTTTCTAGTATTAAGTCCCTTGTGGGGGACCTCAAATTAATTTTCCTTATATTTATTTGAGATTTTGCCTATATACTTTCCAATTTATCATACTGCGTATTTTATTAGTACTTTTTCCTTAAAAAAATGTATGTATGGAGTTAAATCTAAATAGTGTGCACACACATATTTCAAACCACACACACGTACCATAAAAATTAAAAATTACCTCACTTTTCTTTACAGGTGAGTTTTTTTTATTAAATGACTTTACAGGTGAGTTAGCTCTATTGAAATTATGACCTAATGATGTATTATATGAGTTTTGTCATTCCTTATTTTTTTTAGTTTTGCCATTCCAGCACAAAAGTTTAAGCAAATGTGATGGAGACCCAACTCATTTATATATATATCCTTAGTGTACATTTGGTTTTTTTCAAGGGTATCCCACTCGCGTGTCAGGTGAGACTAATCATTCGTTGTTCTCATATAGGGGTAAACAGCTAGCCTGTGAATTTGCTCCACACACAAGGGCTAGAGATCGAACCCCAACCACTTGATTACGTGACGAGAGTACTTACCAGTTACCACTCACACCAATTTTCCAGGTTAAATAGTCCACATTTGGTATATTCAATGTGGGACTTATTTGAGTTTCTCATAGGCTCCTCGGACTTACCAAAGTCATGACACATATCCAAGCTCAAAGTATTGCTGAGACTTCTAGCCCAACCTGTTGGGTTGAGTCCGGAAATACACGAGAAAAGCGGGTTGTGTTGCAAAGAGTTCATCCTGAATTAAAATTGGTTGAAAACGAGCTAGCTCGCTGTTGAAATGGGTCGAGTCGAGTTGGTCTGAAATCACTATTTTGCATGTAAAACTTGTATTTGGGTCAAGTTGAACCCGAAAAATCGCACAAAAAAGTGGGTTGAGTTGGAAAAAGTTAAGTCTGAATTATAAAAACAGGTTAAAGGCGGGCTAACCTGAATTAAAAGTGGGTTGAGTCAGGATAGTCCGTTTAAATCGGGTTAGCCCGAAATCCCAGCTCTAGCTCAAAGATTGGAGGTTGGAATTTGTAACCTAGTGCCATTAGTGTATATCAATTTACTTTAGAAAAAGATTTGGAGAGAGTAAAATTGACAGTTTAAAAAGGTCTGTTTATATAGAAAATTTTATGGCTTGATATTAAGCTTTAAAAGTAAAAAAAGGATATTTGTACATATGGTTTAAGCTAGGAAGAGTTTTTATGTAATATGTTTTAATAATTAAATTTCAATACAATCTTTAGAATGATCTCTAAGCATTTTTTTAAGAATTGAACTTGTGTTCTGGTTAGATCTAGGCTACATACCCCATAAACCCAGTATTTGTGGGTCAAGTTAAGTTATTTTAAAGTCTGAAAACACATGATAAAATAAGGGATGGTTAGCCAAATTTGTAATGACATCATGATATTTAAAAGTGACATGAGTGTTGATTAGTAAAGTAAAGATGGGGACTAATTTGGGGTAAAATAAAGAGGAAAGTGGGAGAAATGTGGGTGACAGAGGTGTAAAGTAATGGTGGGTGAGATTATTATGCAGAATTGGAACGTGCGTTTGAGTTGTAGTATTGTAGAAGTGTCCATGTGGCCAAATGGCAATTCCCGTTAGCTGCTCACAATACTTGCAAGAAACACACACTTTGTCATTTTTCTTCTTATCCTTTGGTTTACACGCTATACAGGAGTATATTCTTTCTCCTTTGACTTCAACCACCACACAAACATTTTATTTCCTTTCCAAATTTCGCTTATGCTTTTCAACTTACTCAAATTTCTAATCACATGTCTTAAAGTTAAAGGCTTAGATATATTTTGAAATCCATGGATTAGATTTTTTCCTTTATAATCACTGTTATAACAGTGACCCATAAATGGTGAGATTCTATTTGCATAACCAACAAAAATGAGTTAAGGCAAGCCAATCGGAGCCCGCCATGATGGGTTGATGGGCCAATCTACTTTTTTAATTTCTCAAAAGGAATTTCTCTTGTTTTCAAACAAACATTTTTTTCTCTCTTTCTTTGCAGGACTGGATACAATGGAACATGAAGCGAAACCCGGCGACCCGTAGAGCAGCACGGTGCACTTGGAACATACTCTTCTGCAACATGTGCTGGCTCTTATGGAAGAATCGATGCCGCAAAGCCTTTGAAGGTACTCAAGCCGATCCCCACTGCCTGTTGAACTCGTGCTTCTATCATATGGCCGAGGGGGTTAAACATGGACAATTCTGATGCACAAATGTACAAGGGACGCCGCAACCAGAATTGAGATGGAAACCCCCAGAACATGGTTTCCTTCGACTTGATGTGGATGGCTCGGTAACAAGTGAGAGGAATGCTGCATGTGGAGGTGTCATACGGGACCATGTTGGTACTTGGATCCTAGGATTCCAACAGAACCTAGGTTTTGGTACAACTACAGGAGCGGAGATGCATGCAATTGCAACAGGACTCAATATGTGCAGGAGCATAAATTTTCAGAGAGTGAAAGTGTATACTGACTCCACTGAGGCTTTTTCCTTGATTCTGAGCGAGTGTGCACCTCAACACCCTTTGTTTGAGCTGGTGCTCGATGTGAAAGCCACTCTGTGGAACTTTGGAGATTTGGAGCTGATAAACTGCAGAAGAGAGGTCATTACTGTGGCTGATTGTTTAGCGAAGAAAGCGCAGGAGTGCGGACCGGGACTAACGAGGCTGAGAGACCCTCCAGAATACTGCTGGGAGCAACTACTTGCGGACCCTCAAGGGGTAGTTGCGATCAGCAGTGCTGATATCCCTGCCTGATGAGGCTCTGATGTAACCTTTCAAGCCGTTGGGCTTGCCACTCTAATTCCAAAAAAAAAAAAAAAACAAACATTTTTTTTTGCCAAAAAAAACAAACTATGATGTATAAGAGACAAAAGTTGGGTCACACAAAAATCTTCCACTCTTTGTTAGTTGACAAGTACAACCATGACTATATTTTCTTCGGAAAATTAATTTGAAATTCCTAACAAAAAAAATTAATGCTAAAAAAGTCCCATAAACTCTCCAGATTAAAGGAGGGTCTTAAGGGACCTCACTTTAATATATTCTAAATGTGAAAAGACTGTTTTTCCCCTCAGCCTAAGTAAACAAGTTAATGGGCAGAGATTAACAAAGGTATGAGCACGCGTAACAACCCCATGGGCAGGAATAACAAGTTTATGGGCACTTCTAACAAGGTCATGACCAACCCTCAATGTAATGATCACCCCTCTAACAAGTTAATGGGCCCCATTGACGAGGGCATGTGCACGCGTAACAACCCATGGGCAGGGATTGACAAGTTCATGGGCACTTCTAACAAGGTCATGACCGACCCTCTAAATGTAATGACAACTCCTCTAATAAATTGATGGATAGAGATTGACGAGGACATGGGCATACGTAACAACCCCATGGGCAGAGAATGACAAGTTGATAGGGCTGAGGGGCAAAAAAGTCTTTTCACATTTTAAAATATATTAAAGTGAGGTCCCTTGAGACCCTACTTTAATTTGGAGAGTTTATGAGACTTTTCTAGTATTAATTTCCCTATTTTCTTGCAAGCACAAGAAGATTCAAATCTAAAACTTCAGCACTAAGAAATCAAAAAAATGAAAAGAACTCTAGAAACAGGCTTTCAAGAATATAATATTGAAATCTGGATTCCATGAAAAAAATCCAACATCCAAATTTAAAACGCCAATTTGGTACAGTTTATGTAACCATGGTTCCATAAGTTGTACTAGACGAGCTTAAAACAAGGTCATGTACATGACTGAGACAAAGAGGTTTACATGATTTGGATGATTGTACATTGATGAGTGACGAGATTTTCTCTACTTTATACTTCACTCCTTATGCTATGAGACGTTATGACAAGGCCCTAATTGATTATGGAGCATAGAGGGGATTGAATATTTGAATGTTGGAGGTGTCTACTATGGTAGGAAAGGTGAGAGAGCAGGAACAAAGAAAAAATCATAATAAATTGACAGTTATACCCATTCCTTAGTTATAAGTTATGAAATTTTCTTTCAAGATCATGTCAAAGGAGTGCACATTGTTTTGGAATAGGTTGGAAGACTATGTTCTCATTGTCTAAGCATTGGTCATGTTGATATATAAGTATTGTAAAGCTTCTACTACATTCCAAACTAAAGGGATGATTTCAACGGTTGGCAACAAATCCGTCAGTGTTGAATTTGATAGATTCTCTGGGTGCTATTGGTCCAACTTCAAAGAGGCAGAGATTAAACTTGTACCTATTCTGCTGGATAGAACTCCTTGTAAAAGGAAATGGGAAGATTTGGAGAAGGAGAATTGTGTCAACAAAAGTCCTTGTCTTAATAATCACCAAGGGTCATATCAACAACTAAGTTCCTCTGCATTTGTTCTCATAAGCCAGGAGTCTTCTTTCAACATCACTATTGCTTGTGAACTTTCAGTTGTTGGTGAATCTATATCAAGCAAGGCGGACAACCCCAAGCAACTTCAAAAAGTGAGGAGTAAACGAAAGAGATTTTGGGGAGAAATAGTTGTTTTTCCTTCTCCGTTTAAGAAGAGGCATGGGATTCAAGAGAAAAATTTTCCTTCTAGGAAACGAGAATGCACTAACCTAAAGCAAAAGGGAGTTGACCTTTATTACCACATTCTTTCAAAGAAGCGAGCACCGGCGGATGACGATTCTCATGTTCAGCTCAACAATCTATACCACTGCTCTTTAAGGAAACGACCATGGAATGACATCCCTCATGTTCAAAGTCTGGGTTTCAGTGGAGCTTGTGCCAAAAAGCTCCGCACGAGTGGATGATCACGATGAGGACCTCTAAGTTCATCAGCAGCCACTTAGAGGTCCATCATGCAGTGATGCTCCCGGGTTCTTGGTGTTTCTTTCTTACTTGTTTCTTTGTCTGGTTTTTTGATCAAGTAAACGGTGTTTCCCTAAGGCATAGTTGGATTGGTTGCCAAAATTTCATATGTGAGACAACTATGATGACCATACTCCATCGGGTTCTTTTGCATCTTTTGGCTGAAATGATTGTGAGTGCCGCCAAAGACTCTTGCGGAGATTGTCTCTCCGTCTCTTTCTATCACTCTCTTGTGGGTGACAACGTCGTGAAGTATAGATTTATACTTCGTAGTGGCGTAACTTTTATGGAGCTCCTTGCAGATCATGGGTCTGCTTTTACTCTCTCCTTTGGCTGTCACCTCTTCAATCGATTCTACCTTCCAATGCAGATTGCTCTACCTCAAATGGAATTAGTTAGCGTTAGTTGTTTCTGGTTCCAATTTTATTATGCTTGCCTATTTTCTAACTTTCTTTCTTTTTGTGTTTCAGCATGTACTTTAATAATTGACTCTCTTATATAGCTATCTAAGTGAGTCTTAGTTTGTAATCATTTTACTTTTAATGAAATTGTCTTTTTATAAAAAAAAAAGTTATGAAATTTTCATTTATTATATGTAGAATCTAATAGTAAAAATAAACACAAACAAATAATTGGACATGAAGGGATTTTGACATGGGCAGTACAGTAAAGAGGGCAACATGCATTTTGCATCCCATGCACTGCCTTGACGGGTTAAGGAAGGTTGTCGAATTGGTCCAATGGGCTTAGCTTGTTTTAACAACTCTGCAAATAGACCAGAGAGCTATTACTGGGAAATTCTAATACTAAGAGTCCATTTGGATGGCAAGGAAAGTTGGGAGGGAAAGTGAAACTGATGGAAAGTGAAGATATTTTGGTAATTTACATATATCCCTGGGCCCACAAGTTTTTTCTCTCTATCTCACACTTTTCCTAGGGCCCACAAACTTTACTTCTCATCATTACTTCTACTTTCCATACTTTACCCCTATACCCATTTCCAATTCCATTTCCATCATTTCAATTCTATTTATCCAAACGGACTCTTAAGAGTAATAAGGTGAGAACAAACTTTCGTTAACAAACTATTTGACCTACTATGAATACCAATATGTCATATGTGCTTGTACCAAGTAGGGAGTTTAAGAGGTAGAACAATAGGAGTGTATAGTAATTAAATATTTCAATAATTCATATATCACTCCTAGCATCATCCATCTAAGCCTCCTTATTTGGCTGATTGAATCTATGATTTAAGTTACAATCCATGACACCTCCAGTATTATGATATATTTGATCGGACCTTACTTAGGTCAAGTTCCTTTGTCCAAGTTCTCAATTTCTTTTAATATAGCAGTGACACGTGTATGGATAGTTGTTATAAAAGGACACGTGTCACTCTTATATTAAAAGAAATTGAGAACATGGAGAGATGAACTTGATATAAGTTTTTTCCCATTTGATCATTTTATATATAAAAAAAAGAGTTTTAAGTCATCTTATTGAATTCTTTTCAAATTCATACATGCCCCTATCACCTTCAATGATCACCCATGAGTCTCACGAATGAAATCACGGGTAAGAAATCGATTCAAAGAAGAAAAAGAGAACATTAACATCGATCAAATTTAGCTTGTTCAAATCTTAAACGATCATAAAAGGGTAAGATAAAATCTAACCACTGATAATTTTCACCCAACTTGAGATTCTAATACTAAATCTAAAAGCCTTTATCTCGGTTTATTGCTATGAAAATTGAAAAGCCCTTCAGCTACTATTAGGTGAATGATGTGGTTAAGATGTATAATGACACCAACTCAAATAGAAATCGGAAACAAATATTAGTGAACATTCTGAAACAGACAAGAGAGAGACAGCAGAGGGGAATATTTTCTTAATCATCATTTCCATGCCCTCCTTCCTAATGCCTTTTTCCTTTTAACCTTTTTTGCCCAGCATGTCTCGCAGCTTCCTTGACAGAATACGTGTCCTAGTGCCACACCTTGGGCCCTCATTTGCCTCATTTGTTTGGGCCTCTCTTGCATGACTTCCCTCAGCTAATGGGCCACCCATATAAATAGTTTGCACACCTGTGACACATTCCTTAATGTAGAGAAATATTTCTAACGAATGGCTTTGAAAGGAGAGACAAGGCTTTGGGGTTTTCATTTCCATTCACATTTTTCTTTAAGAATTTCAAACGTAAAAAGGAAAAACAATTTAGATTCATCATTGTCATTTGCGCAATTTGATGCAAATAAATTTGAATTTGCGCTATCAAAGTTGAATTTGGTAGACCCGTTTGCTATGAAAGCAAAAAGGCTACACAATAGATTTGAAAAAACCCATTTGTCCTTGAATGAATGAAATCACAACTTTTTACTCGAAAAATAAACATTTATCCAAAAAAATTTGGAAAGACCCAAATCGGATTTTACAACTAAGGCCATTTACCAAAATGTGAGATTGAAGTGCTCCCTCTTCCTTTTTTGATCAAAAGTGCTCCCTCTTCCTTTACTAAGTATAAGTATTATATTAGTTAAATTCACATAAAGTTACCAAAATATCATAATCATGTATTTTCATTCCCCACTCCTCCCTATCATGGTGGAAAGTGACTTGTTTGTCATTTAGTATCGATTTTCAACGACATATCAATGGCTTAAAAAGACATTACATATAAAATTAGGCAGAGAAATAGATAAATTAAGATTAGAATGAAAAGCGCGATCAAAGAAATATGTTGAAAGGAAAGATTGAGATGATGATAATGAAATAAATTAAACATCGGGTTCTATATTATATGGTGCAGATTTTAATAAACTGGAAAGAAAAATCAATTTATTCATATTAAAAATGGATTGAGTGATTGAGGGTCAAAAAATCTTATAATGATAAGGTTTACCATTTGCTTTGGTCAATTTGACTTTAAGATATACAGATTTAGACCTATTAAATCAAACCCAATTCACCACATATTCAAAATTATATGAGAAAACATTATGGTACTACAAAAAATCTCATACTAAAAGTTAATTCTATGAGTGCCGATGAAAAATCGCCGTTTCAAATCTAAACACGTTTTAACAAATAATTAATTAATGATTTGTGATAGCCGACCATTTGTTCTAGAAGGCAAAAAAGTTGGACAAAAGATGAAGTTACATTAAGAAGATAGTAAAGTTTTGAACCATTCACACTATAACCCCCGCCGTAATACTTTTTTTAATTACTCCTACTGGAAACTGCATATTTTAAGTTCATTAATAGCAATAATAAAATATACGTATATAAATATATGAAGGATAACTTTTTAAAGTATGCACTATGAAGCATGAACCCACATGTTCAAATCTTACATTTAATGATATTTATACATTTTTTGGCTTACATACATTTTTTTCATGGGGTAAGTAATTTGGGGTCTTATCCAACACATAATATATAAAAGGTCTTACAAAATAGCGAAATCAAAGTAAGCCTCAACAGACCATACTTTAATCATCTTTCAATTCAAGAAGACATTTTTCCCCTCACTATGTTATTCATAAGATAACAAGTGTTTGAACAGTGAATAACAACATCTTGATCACATGTGACAAATTATTGGACGTCAGTCACAAGGGTTTACATTTTAGGGAAAATCCCAAATAAATACCTTCAAATATCTAGCTAAAAGGACAAGTAAGGAACCTAAACTTTCAAAAGGACTATGAAGGAACCAACACCTACCTGTCATTTTAAAATTTTGCAAAAAGACAAAATTGCCCCATCCCAAAACACAAATTACTACCCCACCCTAAACTCACCCTAACACCCACATTCTTTTTGCAATTTGTATTTTCGGATGGGGACAATTTTGTCTTTTCACAAAATTTTAAAATGACAGGTAGGTGCTGGTTCCTTCATAGTCCTTTTGGAAGTTTAGGTTCCTCACCCGTCCTTTTGGGTATTGGGAGGGACTTATTTGGGATTTTCCCTACATTTTAACTAATAACAAGTGTTTGGGCTATGAATAACAACATTCTAAACACATGTAAAAAGTTATTGGACACTAGTCACAACATTTGGACTCAAAATAGTAAGGATAACAAAAGTGTATTCTTGATTTGGAAGATACCCTACTTTAATTTCACTATTTCGTGAGACCTTTTCTATATTATATATCTTGAGTGGGACCTCAAATTAATTACCCAATTTTATTACATACATATGGTCTAATCATTTGAACACCAACTTTTGTTTTAATAAATCAGCTTGATTTTTCCGAGTTAAATTTTTCGCAATCAATTAGCCTTCATATATTTTAAAAGATACAGAATAAAAAATTAAAATAAGCTGATAAAATCATACTCCCTCCGTTCCTAAATATAGGACCTAGATCACTTTTTTGAAAAATCCTAAAAAAAGCAAAAAATAAGTTACTTATAAATTAATTTACCTAATTTTTTCTCTTAAACTAGTTTATTTTACCTATAAGCTAATGGATAATAAAAAACGATATCAAATATGTCATCATTTAATAACCTATTTCGCAACCTTAATCTTTCAAAAAAAAAGTTATCTAGGTCTTATATTTAGGAACGGAGGGAGTATTAAATATCATATTGGTCAATGAATTATTGCGTAAACGAGTTTAATCTCCCGTGCGTTGCACGGAGGATTTTTGCGGACCATGATCTTTGTAATATCACAAAAATATGGACAACATTTAACATCTAAAAATGTCATGATACATTAAATCAATGTTGCAGAACCTAAACAAAAGAAGGCAAGCCTGAAACAAACTTGCCACCATCAATACTGAATTAAGGTGTTGTCCTTTGCACACTACATTTCGTAACAATAGAACAGAAGACAAAGGTGTCTCCAAAAAAAAACATCTTCAATTAGTGACCCTGCAGAGAATCATTGTAGAGACCAATATGAGGTACTTCCTTTTATATCATTGGCCAAATAGACCAATCTCATTGAGAAAGTGGAGATTATCTGCCATAGTTAACTCACCCTCCTTTCATAGCTGAAGTCATTGTGAAAGTGGAGATTATCTGCCATAGTTAACTCACCCGGATTTCATAGCATTGGCGAAATAGACCAATCTCATCTTGACAGAATGGTTTGATGTTATTGATTTATAAGCCTACAAAATATGAATAAATCTCAGTAGTATTTTCTGGAAAAAAGAAGATTCATTAATAACATTGATCTTCAAATATTTGAACTCAAAGGAGGTTAAGGCATATAGAGTCTTACTTTTGGTTTACATCATGCATAAAAACATGGCAAAATTAGGATTCCAGTGCCACTACTATAGAAAGAATTGGGCCTTCTAAGAAAGTAAATGTCATTACTTAAACAAAAATAGATTCCATCACACAAATCAACACCTTCAAGTCTGTTGGAGTGTTTTTGCGACAAAGGAAAAGTGGAATAGCACTATCATTTCACACATCATATAACAACAAAGACACATTAATACTGCAACATAGTAAGCAATAATACTTCAGTACCCAAAAGGACAAAACAATTTCCAAAAAATATTGTGGTGCCAATTGACTGAAGCATAAATAATTGTGTCAGCCCTGCAAATCCCTCAGTTGCAAGGGATAAGATCAAGAGGCATTCTAGTCACCATGAGTTACAGAATGGAAATGAAATTTAGATTATATTAATTGTTGAAGATAATATGTCTTTCGGTTCACCTTTAGTTGCTTCCCCAGATGTTCAATATGTGGTCTCTATCAAGAAAGATAATCAAAATGATCTCCATGAAGAAAACATAAAATTGAAAGATGAGCTGAGGAACACAGAAGCTGAAGGAGATAATTTGGAAGCAAAGCTTCAGTTAGTCATGGAGGAGTGTCAAGCTCTGAAGAAACAGCTCTTGGAGTAACAATATACCATTGAGGGGCTACAATTGGAATTGGAAAATAGAAGGAATCCAATAAAATAATTGCTGACCATATTGAAAAACAGAAACTTATAAATGAAGATCTTGATATAAAGTTGCATTACCAAGGGGATTTTACACAGTTTCATCATCACATCTTAAAATGGATTTTAGAGCCCCAAAATGCCTTGAAAATTATGCAAGTTATAAGATCTGTATGGTATAGATGAATACACAGCACATGTACAGCTAATCAAACAACTCCCTAGGTTAGAAATCTAAAGAAATACAAATAACCTGAAGAACAACAATAACAAAAATCAATCCATTACTTAATAAAGATTACATATTGCCTCAAGAAAGCAAGAAACTTTGAGCGCATATTGCCACAAAATTTCTCAACAGCATCCTTCAAATCTAAGGACTTGCAACAAACATTCTGTGGAAACACAAAGGATTGGGGAAAAGTCTGATATATTGATCTGAGTATTAGACTTCTTATATAGTACAAGAGACCCCCAATTTATGGGATTTGAGTGATACATAAAATAAAAAAGATTTACCCTAATTCTATCAAATCACATTATTTCCTTATTCTTATAATCTATAATATGACTTAGATTCTACTAATACAAAATAGGAAAATACTAATATAGGAAAATACTAATATTAATTTCATAATTCCAACACTCCCCCTCAAGTTGGACTACAGACCAACTTGCCAACAAATCTTCATTCTTCACGTGGGGAATGCTCTTCAACACTGCCAATCATCTTCACCGATGCAAGGTTCCTTTTGAACAAATGAGGTAGATGCTTGAACCTGCATGCTCTTCAACATATCAAGGATTTGAGCTAATTGCTCATTATTAAGAGATGTAACTGTTTGAGGGGATGCCACATTAGAACCTTTCTCTTGAGTACCCTGTTTTGCTTTATATTTGCCTTTATAATTAGGCTTCCAGTTTTCAGGTTTCCCATAGATTTCCCAACAACGGTCGCAGGTATGTCCCTCTTTCTTACAGTGATCACAAAATGGCTTTTAAGGTTTAATAACCAAAGCCGAAATTTCAGGAACAGATGATTGCTCCTTTGACATCACATGATTACAAAATTCTTCACGACGGACTTCAGCATACACTTCCCGGAGTGAGGGCAACTTGGCCTGGCCCAGAATTCTACTCCGAACCTCTTTAAACTTCGGTTCAAGACCAGCTAGAAATAGAAGAACACGTTCTACTTCAAGACTTTTCTTTCTTCGTGCTGCATCTGCCGAACACTTCCACTCCTCATGAGTAAGAAGATCTAAATCTTGCCAAAGCCCAGTAAGCTCTAGCCAATACTCAGTAACTCTCCTAGAGCCTTGAAAAGACTTCCAAATCTGACGCTGAATATCAAAAATATGAGACAAATCCTTAGTGTCTACATAAGAATCACGAACCGCGATCCAAATTTCATACGCCGAAGGAAGATACATAAAACTCTTTTTCAATTGAGGAGTCATTGCATTTATAAGCCAAGATGAAACCATGGCATTATCAATCTTCCACTGCTTCATCTCATCAACTTTAGAATCACTCGGTTGCTTAACTTCACCGGTGAGAAATTCAAGCTTTCCACGCCCACCAACTGCGAGTAACATGGCTTGTGCCCAATCTCGATAGTTGTGAGGAGTGAGCTTTTCAGAAACAATAGTGAATCAACAACAGGGGCACCAATTTTAGAGTCAAATTTAGACTCCATAAGAATTCTCTCTCTCTTTCTCCCTTTTTAAAATCTCTTCCTTTTTTTTGAACTTCAAAATAAAAGACACCTTTTGTTTTTGTTTTGTTTTTTGTTTTTTTTAATACAAATACAAATGAAAAACGCAAACAACAAACAAAGAAGGGAAACTACAGCGCACAAACGCACAAACCAAAATACAAATGAACGACCCAAAAAACAAAAAAATCACGAACACCCACAGCGACTCAACCTCCGTTTCTGATGGTGGCGACTCTGATCGGACGACGACGGCTCTTGATCGGACGTCGACGAATCTAATCAGGCAGCGGCGGCGGAATCTGACGGCGACGGCTGGAATCAGACCTGAAACAGAAGACGAACAGCAACTTCGATCTCAGATGTGGCGCGGAAGGTGATTCAAACAGACTTGGGTTGATCGTGTGTTTGGATCTGATGCGTTTAGGGTCTGTAAGGTTCAGGTGGTGTTTTTCGAATTCTGGGTATGTGCTTGATGATGATTCAGGCTGGGGTTTCACTGGGAAAGAATAAGGAATTTTGGGTTTTGTGACTTATTTAGGGAAGAGACGAACAGGATGAGAGTAGAGGCACCCTTTTAGGGTTTTTTTGACTACAAAGGTAATTTTACCTAGGGATCAGACTACTAAACACCTAGCTCTGATACCATGTGGAAACACAAAGGATTGGGGAAAAGTCTGATATATTGATCTGAGTATTAGGCTTCTTATATAGTACAAGAGACCCCCAATTTATGGGATTTGAGTGATACATAAAATAAAAAAGATTTACCCTAATTCTATCAAATCACATTATTTCCTTATTCTTATAATCTATAATTATGACTTAGATTCTACTAATACAAAATAGGAAAATACTAATATAGGAAAATACTAATATTAATTTCATAATTCTAACACATTCTAATCACTCATGCACTGGCAGATTTTGCATATCAGAGCATTATAATCAATGAGCAGATAACCTAATCTCATATAGAGGGGAAACAAAAGGCGAAATCACTTGAATCATGTTCATTGTGATTGCATGTTCAATATCAGAAGAATATTGCATAACCACATATTTTCCCATGTTAAATAGCTTTTAATCTCTAAAATACACAATACAAATTTTCCCAGAAACAAAGCAACATCCCAACAAAAATTATAAATCGAAAAGTAAGATGGCACAAACCACAGCATAAACTACAATCATCAAATCATGATAGAGCTATAAAAGAGAAAAGGAAAACCAATTGAGTTTGTGGACCAAACTCAAAGACATTAAGAAAAGGGAAAAAAGTGAATGAGTAAGAAGATGCAAGCCTAAATCTTGAGTTAGAGCAGGGAAGAAAGAGAGCACAAAAAATTTGATGTGAGAGTGCCAGAGGACGCCAGGCTAGATCACGTGCTCCTCATCTTCTTCTGTCAGGCTTTTCTACTATGAGGGGCTATATTCATTTCCTCTCACTTAACCTTTTAACTCCTACCAGTTTATCTCTATTCTCTTACTCATTCTCTTGTTGCTTCTCTGCCTCTATGCTCTGCAAGATACCGCCAAAATGGAATAAGAGCTAGGGTTTTATGGGGGAATGCTCATTTTGACCAGAGACTCCTTTTTTATAATTAAAGCTATAAAATATTTAATTTCTAAAAATAAAATAATAATCAATATATGAATATAATAAGAAGAAATGTGGCAAATAAATATAATAAGAAAGACTTATTCTGTTATAAAAAAAAGAAAGACTTATTCTGATTAAAAAAATTAATAACAAAGGCTTACAGTTCATGGAAAAAGAAAGCCTTGAAAATAATTGGCATCCCCTCCACTGCATCTTACTCGACGAACACCATCCCTAATGGCTGCAACCACATCTGAGTACATTTAAAAGGGGATACTTATTAACAGTCAAAACAAAACCAAACACAGAAGAACCATTAACACCACCAAAAACTCACAAAAAAATCCAGCATCTGCTTGATACGACTTTGGGAGCTCACATAGTGTTTTCAACTGCATAGGTAGCAGAGGAAAACTACCAATAGCATCCTTGAGATCAGATTACTCAGATAAAAGAAGGTGGTATTCTCCATGAACGCCTTCACCACCAACCTCACTAACATGCGTGTCCCCTGGGCGAAAAATTTACAACATCCTTTCAAAACAGGGGTCAAAGAATATTTCTATTAAAATACCTATTGATGAAATCTTAATTAAAATACCAGCACAACAAAAAACTTTCAAGACCTGGAGAGGGCAATAACAATGAACTTAATTAAAAGTAGCGAACTATAAATTGCACATATAGAAAAGAAACAGAGAACACCAAGACGTACAGGACAAAGAGGAAGAAGCACAGGGTGAAGACTAAACTGAGAGAAACATTCAGATATGAAGTTGATGCTTTTAAAGTGAGAGTGCTTCATATATGAAGTTGATGCTTTTAAAGTGAGAATGCCCATTAAGTTTAAATTTCAAATTCAAAAGGATGTTGGAGGGAAAGTCTATGAAAGATTGAAAATTCAAAATTTCAATTGATGGCTCATCAAAAAAAATCACGGCTCATGAATAGTGTTTTGAGTCAGGAGCCGGACACTTTGTTGACGGCTCTTCAGATTTTTCCGTTTCTGAGGTGGGGCAGGAAAAGGTTTTGCTATTAATTTAATAAGATATCATTTAGTACAAGTACTAATAAACATAATCATTTTGGCCAATCAATTTTTAAAATGGAGCAAAATAACCATGTCATGTGTAGTTATATGACATTGGGTGTGTTTGGTTCAGCTTATGGAAAAGTGGCTTATTTTTAAGTCAGTTGGAAAATAAGCTCTAAGTTGGCTTATTTTTATGTTTGGATGAACTTTGAAAAAAGTGGCTTATTTTCCCATTTGACTTATAAACATGTTTGGATGACTTTTTGTTTAAAGGGGCTTATTTTTAAGCTAGCTTGTTTTTATGTCATGTAGAAAAATAAGCTGGCTTATTTTCAGAAATAAGCTACCTTGTGTAGCTTATAAATAAGCTGGCTTATTTCAAATAAGCTGGGTGAAAAATAAGTCCAACCAAACATGAAAAAAAACCACACACCCAAAATAAGCTGGCTTATTCAAAATAAGCCAGCTTATTTTGAAAAATAAGCCCCAACCAAACACACTCATAGTCTTTGTCACGTATCAATATATCACTCATCCATTCATTTACATGAATAGCAAAGAGATCAAAATAATGACATGGATCAGTATATGTTGACACGTGACAAGGACATAATGACAGTTTGACTTATGTTAGTCATTTTGCTCAATTTTAAAATTTAATTGACAAAATGATGTCTTTTATTAATATTTGTACCAAATGATACTTGTGCGATAGTTTGCAAGTCAAAATGATAGTTAACTATAAGATTTATCAAGTCAAAATTATTTTTTAGAGATTAAAAAAATTAATGAGATAATATATATTACAAGTAATTACATTATTCACTAGTCATAACTACGTTAAATTAGTTTTGAGAAAAAATAATCGATATAAATATTTTAAAGTGATTTATTCTAAGTAGTTAATTTCTCGTTAAAAAATCACCCTAATTTATGTTTAAGACCAATGCTTAGAAATTATTGATTACTATTTTCCAACTTATACCGATTTACTTGCGGTTCACAATTGAGATCCAAGAAGGAGAGGAATGTGAGATAATTAAATATATGGACAAAACTAAAAACAATAATGTAAAATGTATTTAATGAGTGAAGCGTGTGTTGTTGATTTCAGGCCACTTAAAAATGAGTTATGTTTTGGATAGGACAATGTGTACTACAAAATTAAATATCCTTGCTTAATCATACTTAATTTTTTATCACTTTCTAATTGTTCTATATGTAACTAATTAACAACTTATAACGACAGTATTATCAAAATTAATTATTAAATATGGGATCTTTCAATGACCTGATTATGACTACTATTTGGTATGTGTTGTTTCTTTCAGTGTTATTGTCTGATACAAGCATTAGGCCTTCTAAAACTCTTAAGCAAACATGTGTGTGTGTGTAAACATATTCATCCCATATTTTTTAAAATGACTTTGGCTACAAGGAAGCCAAAAAGAAAGAAAGAAGGAGCTTTAGAAGAGCTTATGATTGACGCACTTAATGGAGGTAATGTGCACAAAAAGGAAAATAATATATAGCAATTTAAATCATACACACTTTCAAAAGGACACCAACCAACCTCTTCCCACTGTTTCATGAGTAAAAAAAACTCTTGTTGACATAAGAATTAAAAAAATTACAGTCTTAGACAATGATAGAGATAAATAATTGTAGGGAGAATGCTAGATAATAAGTCTTATACAACGAAAGATTGAGAGACAAATAAAGGGTATATAAAATTGAAATGATCCTCTATCATTGGTAGAAAGACTAACCTAATACACACAATTAATTCATATTTTGACACCCATAGCATATACGTGATGAGTTCTTGAATATATATGCGAAACAAAGTGCTAATTTTTCTATCTTCCCAATACATACACACTGCACATTTATATGTTTTTTGCCATGTAACTTAATTATTGAATAAAATTCCAATTCAACGCTCCTGACTCTTTCATGCATTATATTTCACCTTCAAGATTCTCCACTTGCTACTTAACATTACACTGTATGTGGCTTCTCATTCTTCCCTTCTTTATATTTTTAGAGCTTCTTACAACATTTGCGCGCGCGCGCCCATAGATCAGAATCAATCACACCACTTTTAATAAATCTTCTTTAAAAAAATAATAAAATTAAAAGGAATGAAAAGGTGTTGTTCTCGATATATATATAGATGACACATACACAAGCGTGTGTGTATGTATATATATGGTTTTGGCGATTGTGAGGCCAAGTTTCCAAATGATTCAATTACACAGAAACAGCAAGAAAAATGGCATTTGATGCTATTATTGGAAATTTTGATGACAAGTTAAAGTTGGGAAAATGATATTGAAGGGAATTTAGAATATTTTTTTGTTCGTTTTCATTCGAAAGCAACTTATAATGGAATGAAATTAAAATAGAGATGGGAAAAGGCTTACTGACGAGATCAGTTAAAAAAAGTAATTGATGTCTTTCCCATTATTCTCCTTTATTAATCAGGTGTTTTTTCAAGTTATTTTAATTTGTACAATTTGAATTCACCGTTGTTCTTAAAAAGATGAACATTCTTTTTTCTTAAATGATTTGAAGTTATATAGTACGCATTTTACAATCATTTTATTATATGTCAATCTTTCTGCATATTATATGTGTGTGCCTAATAAAACACATGTTGCATGTAGTCTTGAATAAATCAAAATCAATATGAATAATGAAAATAGAACAAATAAATATATTTGAGGTCAATAATTTGAGAGAGGGAGATCGATCTAAACTTGACACTGATACCATATATAAAATACACGTTGAGACCTTCTTACCCCGATTTTAAAATGAATCAAGAGGTTGACGTTATCGAGGCTTATAAGAGGGACGTACGTAGTTATAAAATTTATCAAAATTGTTCTTGCATACATTCAGCTCCATCATTTTACGGTCTTTGATCAACTTCTCAAGCTCTATCAGGTGTGCCTATAAGACACGGGAAGATCATGAATGACACATCCAATATCCGAGTGAGTTTCTTCTTTATGGTTTGGACTCGTTCAGTGGACGCATGTAAAGGAAATATAATGTGTGAGGGTAAACACAAGACACAAGCGTGCGTATAAATATGGCTGTGGCTATTGTTAGGCCAAGTTTCCAAATGATTAATTGCAAGGAAACATCAAGAAAAATGGCATCTGATGTTATTATTGGTAATTTTGTTAACAAGTTTAAGCAGGGAAAATAATATTAGATAGAATTTATAATATTTTTTCCATCTTTTTTTCGAAAGCAACTTATAATGGAATGCAACTAAAATAAAGAGATGGAAAAGGCTTACTGATGAGATCAATTAACAATTAAGAAAAGTAATTGATGTCATTCCCATTATTCTCCTTTTATTAATCAGGTGTTTTTTCAAGTTATTTTGTACAATTCGAAATCACTGTTGTTCTTAAAAAGATGAAAATTCTTTTTAATTAAATGATTTGTAAGTAATATAATATTTTACAACTATTTTCTTATGTCGAAATTTCTTATGTCAAAAATTTATGCATCTAAAAACATATTGTAGTTTTCTTTATAATGAATAAATCAAACTCAATATGAATAATTAAAATATAATAAATAAACATTTTTAGCTAAACAGATTATTCATGATATGTATATTTTTTAGATATTTATTGGTTTTAAATATTATTCTGGCCAATAAACAATTTTGAAATGGTCAAATTGGCCAAAGAACAATAAAATGACTCATTCTGGCCAAAAACAATAAAAATGACTCATTTTGTCCAATAAGCTACTTGAAAATGTCAAAATAACCATTGGGACATAATTAAAATAATTTTTGAAAATGTGGGTCTCAAAGATTATTTTGGTATTTTCAACTAGCTCATTGGCAAATATGAACTATTTTTATTGTTCTTTGGCCATAATAAACCCTTTTATTGTTCTTTGGCCAATTTGACCATTTAAAAATTTTTTATTGGCTTTCCATCAAAGTTTTAATTT
The DNA here is from genome assembly GCA_029929735.1 of Mimosa pudica. NCBI lineage: Eukaryota > Viridiplantae > Streptophyta > Magnoliopsida > Fabales > Fabaceae > Mimosa > Mimosa pudica. The sequence continues at coordinate 9,280,085 of JAKELP010000024.1, forward strand.
ACAACTCAACCTCTAACTATTTTTCTTAAATTTTCAAAGAAATAGACACATTAATCACTTAAAAATATATGTCACCTTTTCATTTATTTACTATATGATTTTTAGCTTATTAATGATATCCTCATACATTGCTTAATTCTTCATTATCTCCAATTTAAAAACTGGGATGTTACACTTGTCCTTTTGGATATTGGGAGGGATTTATTTGGGATTTTCCTAAAAAAATTTGGGTCACATTTTTGTTTAACTTTATCCCTAGATTCTACGTAAAACTAGTGAAATTTTGATATTTTTTGAACAAAAATGGTTGTATTTTTAATTTTATATAATTTTTCAAAGATTCAATGATTTAACTTTAAAATAAATAAAGAATTTTAGGTATAGAATTGATGCTACTAAAATTTTTCCGCAAGTGTACGGGTCGTAAAATAGTAAAATCAAGGCCGATCCCATAGAGATTTAGACAATTTTCTAATTAGACACTAGATTTCCTACTTTCGTTTAAGTTGAGTAAAACAAGAGAATTGATTTTATAAACGAGTGAAAAATATTAATTATAATCTAAGAAAAACTACGCTAACACGAGAGAAATTCACGAATTAAGAGATCAATTTAGAGTACCTAATCCCTTATTTGTTTATTAGAATTTATTCCCACTAATTTAATTATGAATTAATCAAAATAGCTAATCTAAAGTACTAGTGTCTATAAATGTCTTTCGGTTTTCATCTATATCCTTGCCTAGCTTAATTACACAATGTCTTGCACTAATTTACTAGGCCTAATTTATACCGGTACCGCTCTAATGTGACTATGTAGGGCTTCTAGGTATATGTCTATCCTAGTCGCAAATCAGATTAAAAATCCAATCCTACACTATCTAATCTCATGATTTATTTAAAATTCCCTCTTTCAAGTCCAATTCTAAATTCTCTAAACATGTCTAATGGTAATCAAACACTAAACAAGTTAATCAATAATAACAAGATTAAATAAACTAGATCAAATTGACCATAACCAAATAATGGGATATAAAATATGGGTAAAAGATCAAATTCGCCCCGGAAGTTTTCACTTAGGATCATATTTGCCCCTAAACTTTTTCTTGGATCAAATGTGCCCCTGACGTTTCATTTTGGGATCAAATCTGCCCTTTTTGGATGGTCAACTAAACATTGACCGTTATCTGACTATGTGGACATTAAAAAACTGAGTTGGCATGTGAGGTGGCATTATCTTGTATTAGTCAGCATATTTATTTTAGAAACACATGTATGCACATGTCAAAACAAAAGGGATCTGATAAAAAAGAATAAAACAAAACAAAAGAAAAAAGCAAACCAAGGAAACCCATCAAAACAAAACCAATCTTCCAACAACTAAAACTAAACCCTAGACGACGGAGAGGCGAGGGATGAAGCTGGGTTTTACGATGTAATCGGGTTTTGACGAAGCTGAAGGAAATGGAACAGAGAAGCAACGAAGATGGGTTGAGTGAAGCTGGATTTTGGGTTTTGAACGAAGTTGTGTTTTGAGTTTTGGGTTTGAACGCGAACAAGAAGCTGAGTTTCAGGTTTGGAATATTTCATTTTCTTGATAAGTTAGGTCCCATGTATTATTTTTTAGGTGAAATGATGTTTTTGCCCTTTGTTGGTTTGTTTACAGTGTCTAGAGGGTCCACAAGTGTTTTTTTATATGTGAGATGGAAGCAAAAGGAAATGGACAAGGTGGTCCCAATGCAAGCAGTGGTGGGACTAATGATAATGATTCTACACAGGTTAGTATTGAAGATGATGCTTTCCTATACTTGTCAACTAATGAGATTGTATTATTAGGAGAGGGAGGACTTAATTATGATAATTCTGGAGAGGGTGCTAGCATGAGATGTGGTAATGATGGTAGTATTGAAGATGTGGAGGTCATAGAAGAAGAAAGGGTGGTAGGTGATGAAAGTCTTGTAGGTGAAGAGGCTGCGAGGGTGTATTTTGACAGTGAGGGGGCTGACACTGATGAGAGTGACAGTGAAAATGAGTATAATGACTATATGGAAGGGGCTAGAGTGGACGATGGTGATGTTGGCAGTGACTATGAAGAGGGAGGTGGGTTTGATGAATTATTGGGCTTGAATGATGATAGTAATGGGCTTGAGGGTGATGATTTTTTCGAAAGAGAAGGGGTTGAGTCATCAAACAGGCCTGGGTCATCAAGTAGGCCATTCTTCATGGTTGGGGAGTCATATGCAAAAAAGGCAGACTTGGTGTATGCAATAAGTAATTATGCAATTGTTAGAGAATCTCTTTGATATCGTTTGAAGAATCTGTTTGATATGCATAATCTCTTTGATATGCATTTATGTGTGATTGATTGTATTTTCCATTTTCATATTCTCTCCTCTCCTATATAATGTCTCACCACCATTGTACAATAGATCAATAAGAAAAATCATTTCTTCTTTCAAACTTTCTTCTCTTCTCTTAATATGGTACCAGAGCCCAGGTTCAAATTTGAACCTAGAGAGAGAAAGTGAGGCCGAGAGAAAGAGAGAGAGAAAATGAGCATAGACGGGAAAAACCGTTCTGAAGCAAACGGCGGCGAGTTGCAAGACACCGCCGCCACCACCGTGATCGCAAGGCCAAGATCGGCCAAACCCCAGGACGCGACACTCATCTGGGCCGCGCGTGAGGTCCACGCGCCGCCACCGGAATTCAGATCTGGAGCAAACGGCGGCGAGTTGCCAGACACCGCCGCTACCACTGTAATGGCGAGGCCAAGATCGGCCAAATCCCGAGACGCGCCGCTCATCTGGGCCGCGCGTGGGCTCCACGCGCCGTCACAGTGTCGGCGCGTGAGAGTCACGCGCCGCCGTCCGCCGGTGCCGGAAAAATCCTCTCGTTCCAGATTCTTTTTTGCTCATCGTATACAACCTCTGTTCACTTCATATGCCACTTCTCAAGTCGGTAAATCAAATTTCAATTTGGAGGCTCTAATAGGTAGCTCCTCAAAAGGTTCCTTGAAGCCAGAAGAAGCACCAGAACTTATGTCAGAGCCTCAGGTGATGATTATCGATTACAAATCAAATGTAAACCTTGTTCAGTCAGGTAATTCCATAATAGCCCTTAATACCACTATGACTGCTGATGATACATGGATTGTTGACTCCGGAGCTACAGATCATATGAGTGGAAACAGAGGTTTATTCAAAACTCTTAGATTATGTCCGGAAAATCTTAGAGTTAAAGTTGCAAATGGAGTTGTTACAAAAGTTGCAGGAATTGGTTCTGTTTTGTTGACAGAACACTTAGAAGTTCACAATGTTCTCTTTGTTCCTGCACTTACTTGTAATCTGATATCTGTGAGTAAATTAATTAAAGGCAAGAGATGTAGAGTGATCTTTGATGAAAGTGGGTGTACTTTTCAGGATTTAAACTCGAGGAGGACGATTGGCAATTCTAAGGAATGGGATGAACTCTATTATCTTGAAGGCTCTAACCGAAGGAAACGAGAAGCAAATAAGGCACTTGTTAGCTCGCATTCCAATAATGAAGATGTTCTTTTGTGGCACCAAAGGTTAGGCCATCCAAGTTTTGATTATATGAAGCATTTGTTTCCAAGTCTATTCAATAAAAATTCAGTACCATTTTCTTGTGAAACTTGCCAACTTGCAAAGCAAAAACGATCCACCTATCCTCAACTATCCTATAAGCCGACCACACCCTTCACAATAATCCATAGTGACATTTGGGGGCCTGCTAAAACCAAAACCCAAGCCAACGCCAGATGGTTCGTAACCTTTATTGATGATCACACTAGAACTACATGGGTTTACCTAATGAAAGAAAAATCTGAAGTGAACCAAATATTCCAAAGTTTCTACTCTTATGTAAAAAACCAATTCCACACCTCTATCCAAATTTTAAGGAGTGATAATGCTAAGGAATACTTAAGTAGTTCTATGAAAGAGTTTCTAACCAAGCAAGGTATTCACCACCAAACCTCTTGTGTGTACACCCCTCAGCAGAATGGAGTGGCTGAAAGGAAGAATTGACACCTCCTAGAAGTAACTAGAGCCATTATGATAGAAAGAAATGTCCCTAAAATATTCTGGGGAGATGTCATCCTTACCGCTGCCTACCTTATCAATCGTATGCCATCCAAAGTTCTCAACTTCTCCACTCCTATACAGAAACTCCTTGAAACCTATCCCAACTCTCCACTCATTCATACCTTACCTCCAAAAACTTTTGGGTGTGTCGTGTTTGTTCACAAACAGGCTGAGGGCAAACTTGATCCTAGAGCAGAAAAATGTATATTTGTTGGGTATTCTCCAAGTCAAAAGGGTTATAAATGCTATAGTCCAATCACCCGAAAAACCATTGTCTCAAAGGATGTAGTGTTTTACGAGAGTGAGGCATACTATCCCAAATTACCCATTCAGGGGGAGAGTGATGGTACAGAATGGCTAATTGTGAATCCCACACCTAAGTCAAGCCTTGAACAAGAGATCTTAGTTTACCCTGAAATGTCATCCAACCCAGTAGACACTGAAAGAGCTATCCCAGAAACAGAAATCACCCAGGACAACCTTAGTGAACACAATTCTCAACCCAGAGTGGAAAACAATGCTGAAATCAATACTGAGATGGTCTCTGAAGATCAACATGATGAGGAATTACAATCAGGCAATGAAGCAACTGATAGTAGAGTTCCTTCCGCTCTGGGTTGAGTTGGGGTGAGTTGGAGAGTGATGGTACAGAATGGCTAATTGTGAATCCCACACCTAAGTCAAGCCTTGAACAAGAGATCTTAGTTTACCCTGAAATGTCATCCAACCCAGTAGACTCTGAAAGAGCTATCCCAGAAACAGAAATCACCCAGGACAACCTTAGTGAACACAATTCTCAACCCAGAGTGGAAAACAATGCTGAAATCAATACTGAGATGGTCTCTGAAGATCAACATGATGAGGAATTACAATCAGGCAATGAAGCAACTGATAGTAAAGTTCCTTCCGCTCTGAGGAATGACCATGAATCTGACTCGAGAATAGATCCTGAAGAGATGGGCTGGCCTATTGCTCTGCGAAAGGGGGTAAGATCTTGTACTCAACATCCTATTCAGAAATTTGTTTCTTATGGTAATCTGTCTGCAAAGATGCAGAGCTTTGTAATCAACACTGCTCAGGTGAAAATCCCACACACTTTCCAGCAAGCTATGACTGATCCTAATTGGAAGTTAGCTGCAGAAGAGGAGTTGAGGGCTCTCAAAGAGAATAAAACATGAGAGATATCGGAGACTTGTTGGGAAATTGATATACTTGACTCATACACGTCCGGATATCAGTTTTGCTGTGGGAATGGTAAGTCAATTCATGCACCAACCACAAAAGGAGCATATGGATGCAGTTATGAGAATACTTGGGTACTTGAAGGGAAATCCAGGTAGAGGAATATTCTTTAAGAAAGGAACAGCTAGGAACTTGGAGATTTATACTGATGCAAGTCTTGCAAGAGACCTAGAAACTAAAAGATCTATCACAGGTTATTGCTCATATCTCTGGGGAAACTTAGTTACTTGGAGAAGCAAGAAGCAGACCATTGTATCACGAAGTAGTTGTGAAGCTGAGTTAAGAGCTGCATGTCTTGGTGTATGCGAAGGAATCTGGATCATCAGATTACTACATGAATTGAGAATTCCTTTTGATGGCCCACTGCAAATATGGTGTGATAACAAGTCCAGCATTGAAATGACCAGGAATCCTGTTTATCATGATCGAACTAAACATGTCGAAATTGATAGACATTACATTAAGGAGAAAGTAGAGGCGGGGATCATGGCATTGACGTATGTCCGTTCTTCTGAGCAGATTGGTGATATGATGACTAAACCACTTGACCGACCTACATTTGAGAGATTCCGAAGCAAGCTGGGAATGCTTGACATATACTCTCCAGCTTGAGGGGGAGTGTTAGAGAATCTCTTTGATATCGTTTGAAGAATCTGTTTGATATGCATAATCTCTTTGATATGCATTTATGTGTGATTGATTGTATTTTCCATTTTCATATTCTCTCCTCTCCTATATAATGTCTCACCACCATTGTACAATAGATCAATAAGAAAAATCATTTCTTCTTTCAAACTTTCTTCTCTTCTTTTAACAGCAATTAAGGAGGGTGTAGGGTTAAAACTAAAGATAACTGAGCCATACAGAGTTAGGGCAATCTGTCAAGACATGTGCCCATTTGTGTTGCATGCATCAAAAGACGGAAGAAACCCAGGCCTTGTGATTAAGACCTTGCATATGGAACATAGATGTAGTCGGGTATTTAAGAACCCTTTGGCAACACAATATTGGGTGGCAAGACACTTCAAGAACAAAGTGCAAAGTAGGCCTAATTATAAGGTGGCCGACATGAAGAAAGATTTGGAGGATGAGTTCAAATTGCATGTGACCAAACAAAAATGTAAGAGAGCAAAGTCAATTATTATGAAGCATATGGAAGGTAGCTACATTGATGAGTACAAGTGGTTGGAAGCCTATTGCAATGCGTTGAGGATCACTAACCCAGGATCGGATGTGTGGGTGGAAATTAGTAAGGATGCACTTGAAGAAGAAGAGAAGAAGAGGGTGTTTAGGCGGATGTACGTTTGCTTTTTTGCGTCCAAGGTATGTATTTGCGCAAAATTTAATTGCGTTTACGTAGTAGTCATTATTTTTAAGCTTCAAAGTTGGTATTATTTGTTCAAGTATGTATTTGCTCAAAATTTAATTGCTTTTCTGAAAATTTTTAAGCTTTAAAGTTGGTTGAATCTTTTTTTGGTTGGTAATATATTATTTAGAGGGGGTGGAAGCTAGGTTGCAGACCTATCATAGGAGTAGATGGAACTTTCCTAAAAGGTAAGGCACGTGGGATTATGCTAACAGCTGTGGGTATCGATGCCGATGATTCCCTCTACCCAATTGCGTTTGCTGTGGCACAAAAGGAGAATACTGTCACATGGATGTGGTTTTTGGGTGCACTAAAGAACTCTCTAGATCTTGAATGCGGGGATAGGATCACGATCATGTCCGATATGCAAAAGGTGTGTTTTTATGCATCTTTCTTTTATGTTAACTACTTTGTTGTTTTCATATTTATTTCAAGTACGTCTATTATTTTGTGTAGGGACTACTTGCTGCTGTGAATGAGCTATTGCCTGAAGCTGAACATAGATTATGTGCTAGACACATATATGCCAATTGGAGCAAGGTGTGGGGTGGGCGAGAGTTGAAGAAACAATTCTTTGTATGTGCATGGAGCACATATGAAGAGAGCTTCAATGTCAATCTTCTGCAAATGCGTTAAACACGGAAAGAAGCAGCAGATGCAATTGTGGAGTACCCCATGCAGTGTTGGTCTAGGGCCTTCTTTAAAACAAGGTCTCGTTGTTGGATTGTTGATAATAATCTAAGTGAGAGTTTTAATGCCTGGATAGGTGAGTGTAGGTACCTACCTATCATTAGGATGATTGATGGAATTAGGAGGAAGTTAATGCACAAGTGGGCAGAAAGTGAGCAAAATGCGGCAAAGTGGAGAGGCAACTTTAGTCCTAGATGTGTGTTATTATTTGAATCCTTTAAATACCTTTCATCTGGGTGTGAATTGCATTTTAACGGTGATGATGGGTATGAGGTAATAGATGGTGAAGAAAGACACTCAGTGTTCATAGATAAAAAACAGTGCACATGTAGAGCATGGGACTTGACTGGAATTCCTTGCCAGCATGGTATCGCTGCTCTGTATCATGCTAAGATAGATCCCCTCACAGTGATGTCTAGGTACTATCATAAGGGGACCTATCTCTCAAGTTATCAGAATAAGTTTCTACCGGTTTATGGAAAAGAATTTTGGAATGCTGATGAGTTCCAACCTATGGAACCACCACCCATAGAAACTAAACCGGGTAGACCAAAACTGAAACGAATTAGAGCAAATGAAGCTTCTAGGCGGAAGAAGGTTGGAATTGCAAAACAACTTTCACAACGCACATCCCAACAGTCTGCAACAATTGAAGCATCTGATCTACCTGCTCCCCCTCCGGAAAAGCTCCGCAAAACAGGAAAAAGATCAAGGTGCTCAATATGTCACAATGAAGGTCACAATAGAGCAACATGCAAAAATGTGAGTACTAATTTGTAAATTTGCTATATACTGATGTTTTAGTCACAATAGACCAATATTGGCTGTGTTGTTTTAGACTATTTACTGCTGATGTTTTATATTGCTGATATGCTTATGTGGAGGCTCATATACTACTGCTGAATTTGCTATTTACTGCTGAATTTGCTATATACTAATATACTTATATTGCTGATATGCTTATATTTCTTATATTGCTACTGCTGAATTTGCCAAGTATATGCTAATGTAAGAGTCTTTCTGATGTGGAACAGCTTATATATCACGTGGGAAGCATTTAGGAAAATGGCATTGCATGGTAATATGCTTTAATAAATAAATCTTATATGGTTTTAATTTTCCCTGCAGCGGTCACAAGGACATGGACCTGAAAGTGCCCAACAACCCGGAGGGGCTCAAGGACATTCAAAACCACGTGGGGGCCGGGCATTTTACAAGCAACAGAGGCCAATTGAATATGGGGATTTCACAGACACTCACACTGGCGAAATTACAAATGATGTATCATTTAATGAGTAGACATTTTACAATGACATTATTTTTCATATGTATCATAATTTTTATATGTTCTCATTCATTCTGTGTGCAGCATGGTATTGCTGACATGGATAATTATTTTGATGAGGACGAGGACGTGGAAACAAGGATGGCTATACCAAATGAGATGGAAATACGAATGAGTCAAAGCTCTAATTGTAATACTGGTGCAAGGAAGGTCAAAGTTTTGAAGGATCCTTCAAACCCGCCTACTCCAACACTTCCTTTCAAGCCTCGAGGACTCCAGTGGAGAGGTCAACCAGCCATTACCACTCGCCAACTCTTGGCACAGCTAGAAGCAAAAAGGAAAGCTGCAACTAGTGGTGTTAGAAAGAACACCACGTAATATATTACCAGTAACACCATATTTTTTTGGAGTCAACTGTGGTCTAATCGTGTGTAACCAACAACACTATTTTTTTTGGCGCCAACTATGGCCTAATTGTGTGTAACCAACAACACTGTATTCTTTTGGAGCCAACTATGGCCTAATTGTGTGTAACCAACACTGTAATTTTTTGGAGCCAACTATGGCCTCATTGTATGGTATTTTTTTGGAGCCAACAATGGCCTAATTGTGTGTTACAAACAACACTGTATTTTTTGGTGCCCAATGTGGCCTAATATGTTATCTCTAGAATTTTAAATTCTCTTCATGTTTCAAGTTATTAAATAACCAATATTACCATTAATATTGGGTAATAAAGTATTTATTTGGAGTATCTTGCACAAAGATAATATCAATCAGACCAATAAATTATTAAACATACCAATAAAACCAATATTAAAACAAATAGCTCTACTAGTAAACATAAGTTTTCAAAATACATATGGTCATTTGTTTGGCCATTCATTCAACCATTACATAGATGACAACAACAAACTAAAGTTGTTGGAGTTAATAGACTGTGACAACAACAAAAATTACATAGATGACAACAACAAACATAAGTTTCCTCTGCGACTTCTTCAATTGGTAATAGACTATGTGTTGTTGGAGTTAACACCACTAGTTGTAGCTTTCTTTCTTGCTTCTAAAATGCTCTGCCCCCACGTGGTTTTGGATGTCCCTTAGGATTGTTAGAAACTTTCATGCCCATGCCCTTGTGGCAGCTGCAAGAGAAAACTTTCATTATGTCACAGCAATAACATACAATCAGTCACACCAATAACTCTAATTTCACTAAGTTGCAACAGTAATCAGTGACAAAAAAGCGTGATATATCAACCCTAGTATTTCATTAATCAGTGACAAAACAACGTGATATATTAGCCCTGATATTTTATTTATTAGCCCTGGCATTGCAGCAATAATCAGTGACAAAAAATACATATTCTTTCATGATTCACACAACAACAATCAAATATATCAGCCCCAATTACATCAGCCCTGATATTTCATTAACAGAAAATAGATCAGCCCTCCTGGTATTTCATTAACATTTGATATAACAGCCCTGGTCATTAACAGAAAATATATCATCCCTGGTCATTAAGAACAGCTCAATAAAGGAGCATTTTATAGACAACTAAACATGGAACTAAACATATTAACTCATCATTAGTCCTTCTTGTGCTTGCATTGGGACAACCTTGTCCATTTCCTTTTGTTTCCATCTCACATATAGCAGATTTGGCAATTAATTGAGTTCATTAAAGAATCCTTCTCTCCCATCTTCCATGTCATAAAAGCATTCTATCTGTATGAGGTCAGACTTCTTTTTAAAACTAAAACAAAAAAAAAAATTCAGCGTCAATTTGAACCCAAACAGGAGAGGATATCTTCAAACCAACATGACCCTCATATGTCAATAGCTCTCTCCAAAATCTAAATTTGGCTTCTACTCAAGTTAATATATGGGACCCTTGTCAAAAAAAAATTAATGTTCCAAACCTGCTTATCAAGGAGTGGAAGAATCTTTGAGCACTTTTCCTTTGACTTTTACGAATCGCACTTCGCGTTCAAACCCCAAACCCAAAACTCAGTTTCGTTCAAACCGAAACCCACCTTCGTCCAGCCTCGTCGCTTCTCTGTTCCATTTTTCCATCAGCTTCGTTAAACATGATCAAATCGCAAAACCCAGCTTCGTCCTTCGCCTCTTCATCGTCTAGGATTTAAGTTTCAGTTGAAAGTTTGTTTTTATTTTCACAGATTTGTGTTGTTAGATTCTGAAAAACAAAATTGTTTTTTAGTTAATGGTAACCACTCTCAAAAACCCTTATTTTTTTAAAATAAATATGCTAACTAATACAAGATAATGCCACCTCACATGCCAACTCAGTTTTTTAATGTCCACATAGTCAGATAACGGTCAATGTTTAGTTGACCGTCCAAAAAGGGCAGATTTGAACCCAAAATGAAACGTCAGGGGCACATTTGATCCAAGAAAAAGTTTAGGGGCAAATATGATCCTAGGTGAAAACTTCCGGGGCGAATTTGATCTTTTACCCTATAAAATATTTAAGACATAAAGAAATTCATAGTGCTCTATGTTGTAAAAGGAATTAACCACACATAGGTTCAAAACAATCCCAACAAATATTGAAATTGAACCTGAAACCCATACCAAACACAACAAACTAGATGCTACCAACTAATAAATCTGAAGTTCTTCTTTCCCTTTGTGCGTTGTTATAAGTGAGTGAATGGACAATGAATGATGATGGAGATGCTTATGCTCACAAAAGGACAAAATCAGCCTCTGCAACTTGTTTTCCCTTTCTCCCTCGCGCGCATGTAAATATACTCCCTCTGGTCCTAAATATAGGACCTAGATAACTTTTTTTGGGGAGATTAAGGAAGACTTAATTTTAGATGTCTTTCCAATAATACCCTCCTTAATTAGTTTAGAACTTAGTAGCCCTTTCCCCCCTATCAAAGGAGTTGTTAAGAAGAAGAAGGGTAATTTAGGAAAAAAGGCGACCAAAAATGTATCTAGGTCTTATATTTAGGACCAAAATGAAGTCTCT